>CM033619.1:20131684-20760791 GCA_019453435.1 Rhinogobius similis | reverse complement strand
ATTTGCATTTACAATTGTTTGAGCTACAGGCTTCTTTATTTGTGAATAGGCCTCATAATTGTCTGTGTTTTTCAGTCTGCCTAAAAGTGCTTCTAAGATACATTATGAAATCTTATTAAGTACAAGTGCCAGAAAGTGCATGTTGATGCTTTTGAAAATGACGGATTTATGTGTCACTGTTGTGCGCTGGCATCACCCGCCTCATTGTGCTGACACTGAAGACACTGTGTTACCGTGGAAACAGTATATGAACCAAGGACACATTTGAGCATGTGTAACAATTTCCAGTTCATGTTTTTTTGTAGTCCGTGCCTTTTCTCATTTATAAATTACAAATTCCTTGAAAATGATGTGCGTGTGAAGTAAATTTAGACCCTATTGAGTGAAATATTGCGGTTTAAAATGGATAACTTCACTCTAAGTCCAACTGAAAACAGTCTTCTGTGAAACTAAATTAGAATTCTCAAATCAATGTCTCAGCCAGCTGTCGTGTAGAAAGTAGATTTGCGGTAAGGCCAGTCGGGCTGTAGAAGGAATAATCAAAAGGAGCTTGTCCCTGTCCCTCTTCTGTGTGTGTGGTTGCCAGATAAACCCCTGTACAATCACTGATTTGTTCCACGGTGTGTGTGTTTGTTCCAGTTCCTCCTGTGCCCCCTGCCGCCACGATCGTGCCTCTAAATAACAGCTCATTGTTTGCATGCGCCAGGATCATGTTGGCTGCTGCATATCAATCAAACCTGGCACCCCGTCGGAGAGATGGTACCACTCACTTTCAAAGAGATAGAAGCTCATTGAGAGTCGCCTCATGATTTCTCCCACAGGCCAAGAGGAAGCATTGGGGAGATAGGACGTCTGTGCTTAGTCAAGGAACCAGGTACAGCCTCCCAAATTGAGCTGTAGTGTTGAATCAGTGCAGACAGTTCAAACACATGGATTTCTGGCAGTGTTCCTGATCCATTTGGGATTTTACTGAACGTGACATACATGATATTTGCCTAACAATACATGGGTTGGTTTAAATAAACACTTGTGCACTGTGCACTGGTTAGGCTCAAACCACCAACTTGGAACCCTTGAATTTGAAACCCTCTATACATAACAATGTTCTTATTATACCAAATGTCAAATTGGAGAGAATGCAAAAGTTTAGGGGGAAAATGTCCCGCCATTATCTTGTGGTTTGTGAGTATTCTATTGTTCATAAATACTGGAGAGTGATAAAGCACTGCAGCTTATTTTGGACCTTGGCATCCCACTTCAGAACTATGTATGGACCTCAGTTCTCCTGCTATGGACACAATAAATGGGTATCTTTGGAGCATACTGGCAGCAGCCATTAAACAATTCATGACACGAACTGAAAAAAACAAAACAATGGCTGGACCCAAACTATAGCTGACATTCATAAAGTGGAAACAATTACGTTCTGACTTAATTTGAAAGTGGACAAATTTGACAGAGTTTGGACCAAATGGGACAGTTACTACACCATTTGTAAAAGGGCACTTGACGTTGGGGGGTGTAACACCTTTTTTCCTGTATGCGGTTGGATCAAACTATTCTGTCCCTGCTCTAGCACTCTGAACTCATTAAAATAAATGAATTATGCATCTCCAACCGCAACCACCCCAGATCATAACACTGTCCCCGCAGGCTTCGACAGGCACTGTGATGGGTACATCACTTCACCTGCCTCTCCGACCACAGATCCTCCTGCAAGACCATGGTTTCTCAATATCATTCCAGTTTTTAATTATGTGTTACCAATGCCAATGTGAGTTGCTTCTCCTTAGATGTTTTCTGTGCTTGATGCCTGTGAAGTGACCCTTCTCAAACACACTGACCTCTTTTCCAAAACCACTGGATTTGTCTTTCCACATTTGTCACAGAAATGAGAAACCACTCACTGCATTAGTTGGGTTTAAGTACCACGTTGCAGTTGATAGACAGTAATCCACGCAGACAATACAAAAGGAGGCTCACACCTGTTTACTTAGTTGAATTGACGGCTTTTTTGACCAGGTTGTGTATATAATCTGATTAGTTGTACTTTTTACACATTGTTGCTGCTTTTTTAATGACAACATAGACAGCAAGACAGCAATTGATGACAAGCCGATGACCTGCAGTTGTGATTTAACTCTAAAATGTGTCTTCAATCAGCCTCCTGATAGGTTGATCACCGCGGCTGCGTCTCCGAGAGCAGAAATCAATAGCACAAACTAAGTAAGGCTTGAAAGGCGAGGCACAGTAAAGGAAAGCTTCAGAATCAATATGACAGTCACTTAGCATCTGCTGCAGGCCCTCTGCGGTGTCAAGGATAAATCTGGTGAGCAAAGACTTTGGATGGACCAAACTTGTGGAGGCTGCAGAGGTTCAGATAATGGAGCGAAGCAGGGATAAATAAATATGCATCAGCAAAATATCGAGGCACAAGTTAAACAGCTCTTGTTCTTGTTGTTTTCACTTCTCTTGTTATTGTAAATGTAAGCCTGGGGGTTATTGTAATATTTTCGCTCACATTTGTGGGGAGAAACAAAGGCTGATTTTGTCCAGTAGATGGCAGCAAAGATGTGCTTCAGTTTCCAATTGACTATTGCAAGGAGGTTTGACGTTGCACTTTTTAAATTGATTCTTGCAAACTTCATTGTGTTGTCTCAGCGTGTTGTCTCTACTCTGTGATGTGACAAATGTAATATTTTGGGCCTTTGATTTGAACAAAGTGATGAAGATGAACAAAAATAAACCACAGCACAGGTATTGTTTAAGCAAAACACCTGTAATTAAATACATGACATATTATGGAACATTACATGAAAAGTAATATCATCTCGTGCAGGAAAGCAGGTGGTGGTCTAGAAAAATGATACTTTTAAATGGAGCAGTTGTTTATGATAATGAAAATAAAACTCTTAACAAAAGTAGCAAACATTATTCTACATGTTAGTTTAGTTATTCAGTTTTAGAACTTGTTGTAGAAGGCTGTTCATCCTCATCCTTTAGGTATGCTGTGATTTGGTGCCTGTTGCACTGTCAGCTGTCCTTTATGCCTCAGTGCAGCCGGTGAAGTGCATATGGTACATGGCCTGGATGAGGCTGCTCGCCTCAGAGTTGAGTTGCACCAATGCACAGAGAAAACCACTTTACCTCACTTACATAACATGACACATGGCTCATCTTTCCCTCAGATACACATTTGGATAGTAACTGAAACGAAGAGAGGTTACATTCATGCAGAGAAAACAAGTTAGAGTGACACTTAGATAGTAGATATATACAATTTGAATTCATAGCTGTTTTGTGTAGGGGAAAAAGCAATGTAAACAGTGACAGCACTGCACCGTGTAACTGAAACATGTAGCACACATTTCAGTAGTTTCATAACTGCCTAAAGACATCTGCACTGAATAATAATGCACCCTGAAGTGTTCAGTACAACATTCATCCATCTCTATCTATCCTGGATCCAAACATGGCCACCGCTCACATGTTGATTCCTTCCTGTCTTCCTGTAATCTCACCAGATTACTGCATCATGACTCACTAAAATGAGCTGTCACCTTGTGCCACAGCAACAGCAGCACAGACTCCTGCTTTTAGTGTAACAGGCACATTTCCACTTAGTGTCACTCTTTCAGTTGACACATCAGGATGTAGCTACGGTAACATGCTTCGTTCATTCATGTTGATGGACAATTATATAAAGTACGCTGAGGCAAAATGAACCATCATGGAGCTGGCTGCAGTGAAGGATGCAATGGATGGGCATAAGACGAAAACAGATATTTCATTGTGTTCATCTGT
Organism: Rhinogobius similis; assembly: GCA_019453435.1. Lineage (NCBI taxonomy): Eukaryota > Metazoa > Chordata > Actinopteri > Gobiiformes > Gobiidae > Rhinogobius > Rhinogobius similis. Next base: position 20,756,987 of record CM033619.1, on the reverse strand, counting down.
GATGGAGAACAGCTAAAATAAAACAATGTTGTTAATAAATATTCTTCTGATTTAACATTCACAAGACAAAATTATATGATCACCAAAGAACTAGTAACAGTAAAATAATGACTTAAGTAATAGATAATAAATAGCTATCTAATATTACAAACTTTATCATCACAAAAGTCGCAGAAAAAGCTTTGGTGTTATACATATCTATGCTGTCAAATTTTCAAATAACAATCTCACAGGAAGCCTAGTGGGGCTGGGGACATACAGTTGGATGCACTATAAAGTTTAGTAATGATTTCCTTCAAAGCAAAGCAAATGTCAGCAAATTTAGGAAAGAAGTAATATAAAGTGTGCACCACAAAGGTGTGGGTACAAAGACAATCTTTATAGCACATTAAACCATGTCACTGGAGAGCTGAAAACAAGACTAGCCCAAAGCTATAATTCTCCCTTTACAGCTTTTTATGACAAACTAAATGACAATGAGACTTTTTAAAATGAAGTGATCTTGGCCCTTCAAGGTAAATCCTGGGACTAAACTTAAGGGTGGAACTTTTCAAGGCTTGATCATGAAAAAACATGTGAAAGGTATTAGTATGTATTGATGAGATGGCATTTATTGTTGCAGTAATTTACATGTTTTCCTATAACAATATTTGACAATTCAATACCAAGACAGATGCAAAACAAAATACATGAACAAGTAAACATTCAAACTATCAAAAAGTTAAAATAAGAGAAAATCCTTAAATATCATGAACTCCAAGAGTACAAGATTTGAGTAAAGTTTCAGGTTCTTAGGTGTGACACTGACCCTGACCCAGGCATAAGATGGATCCTTAAAGACACAACTCCACCACCTGGAGAGCTTACTCTGCTGGATGGCACTGAACTTGACAAACAGGATGCCAAGTCACAGACCTAATCTATAGAGAGGCGACTCCACTTAAAGTAATGCCGCTTTCATGTGGCGTCAGATCAATTTTAAATATAATTTTCCAAGCTGCACATGAACACGGCACCAAGTCTTTTGCTCAAGTCTAATGTGAAATCTGGAAGCAGCACAAATTATCTGAATTGTGACATTAAGGGCAGTTACAGAATGTGTTCAGACTTATTCAATTCTTTACAAAGAGTAAGTCTGGTCACCTTGCCCTTCGTCATACCTCAAGTCAAACTCAAACCTTAATCTTTAAATTAAATAAATGCTAGATAGATAAGTTTAAATACATGTTATGGAACATTCAGGCAAAGCAATAACATTTCCATGGTGAGTAAGTTACCTATTGCACCTTGAATTACAATAAGAACCAATGTTTCACGCAATCTTATTATTCCAACACTAAATCAGATCAGAACTAAATCTCTTAATAGTCAATTATAATGATATATTATAATTGCGTTGCATTTGGAGTCGTTAAAACAGATGGCTAAAGCTGCAGTTTGATAACTTTATCCTTCCACTGCTACAGCAGCGTTGAGAGTCTATGGGGTGCATCAGCTCCTCCTCCCCACATCCACAACTGTCTGACTGATATGACGCCGCACTCCACACCATAAATACATCAATAGGTAATTAATTAGCCTGCTCCAGTGTTATCGGCCCGCACAGAGACTGGAAGTGTTCACAGTCAAGGAGAGAGAAATCTGTCATCGTCGTTTGTCCTCAACAAGATGAATAATCATTTGTATACGCTCATAGACGCACAAGGGCAGTTTTCCCAGCGCGTGTGGGGGGGCGGATTATTGTTCGTCTACAGCACAATCTTCCCTAATTTCTTTTGAGTTTGCCATATCTCACTCAGGTTCACCTTGTCTGCACATTCACCCCAATTCCCCTCTGGAAAAATTTTGAAATTTGTCGACAAGACTGGAGCCAACCCACGGCTGATGCACTTGAGACAAAATAAGAATAAATACTTTGTTTTGTTGTTGGAAAAAAAGTACAGTTACAATAGAGCTATCATCTGTGGAGTGAAACAAATCCATGTGCTCTCAGAAATGCACTTATCCACCCATTCAAAGCCTTTTCTCTGCGCTTTATGTCTCATCTCTTATGCATAGCCCTGTTTTTGCATCTCTCTGCTTCGGAAAATAGCGGAGCCACACTTAGTAAACGCTGGGGCGATGCTGTGTTGCTCAGGACTGAAGAGGACTGAAGAGGACTGAAGAGGCGGCGGCAGTTGCACCCCGGCACTGAGCGCTGTGCCCTGCCACAGGCTGTTTCTGATCCACACTCTCGCACTCACTGCTGGGTCAACAGGAGCACGGCCCGACTGTCTGCGTCATGGACCACCGCTGAGCAGAACAGAGGTTAGCACCAGTGCTGGGAAGAAATCAAAAAGGAGCAAAAGTGAAAGTATCTGCATAGTACTGAAGCACATTTTCCTTTTACTTCACTACATTTGATCAGTTCTCTGTACCTTCTACTCCTAAACTTCTTTTATCTGAACTAAAAAGTAAAGTGCTTTTCTCTAGGGTTTAAGACCAACTGAAATGACCAGTTAGCATGCTCATCTTAAGAAGTCACCTGTCTTTTTTTGTTTTCACTTCAGAGGTTTTGAGGAAACAAAAAATATATAAATGACTTGATCAATTAATGTATAGATTCAGTAGCATTTGTTGACCAAAAATCAGCATAATTCTTCATTAAGATCACCACATTTAATGCTATTCATTTATAATAAAGTCACACATGTATCTGTACTGTTTCTTAATCAAGTATCAATTTGAGTACTTCTTACACCGTTGGTTAATGCTCCAGTGCCGACTATAAAGCTGGTTGCCAAAGTAATGTGTAAACGTCTGTTGCTTAATGTTGTTGTTGTTTAGTTGTTTCTTGTAAGCTGTAAGTTGAGACAAGGCTAGCCGACAAATGAGAGCGTTTATTTATTTTATCCTTCCATTTATACTAAAAATGACAAATTATATATCTAGCTGTTTTTCTCTTTTTTTCTGTTTAGAAATTAAAAACACTAAACAGAACACAACCAGAGACCGAAGAACTAAAAAATAAAATCAATAATCAATAGTCTGTCAAATAGTTCAATTTTTTAATTAAGTTTTTTTTTTTTCCAGTTTTCAAATGTCATGATTTGAATTCAGTCCTTTTGTTGGTGTAGTTTGTGTCGTAATTTATCCATTTATTGTGTTCATGGAGGAGTTTTGAGGCCCAGATACTTAGTTCTGAAATCAACTGGGGTGGAGGTTTTGTTATTGTTGTTGTTTTAAAGTTAACTGCCAACACATTCATCACTTCAAATGACTAATGATCCGGCCCTCTGGAGCGTACTATTTTGCATTAACCATTAAAAATCATTCTTAATAAACGGTTTGTTCATGATGAATTAAGTCTTTCCTCATGCTTCATTAAGGCTTTAAAAAGTGTAGTGATTACAAAGTTGTGGTGCACATCAATGTTGCTGCCTCTCTCAGATCAGCTGATGCAAGAAAAGTCTGCATGTTCTGTCTTCTTATCGTTCTCTGCATCTCCATAAAACCAATGATGTGTGTTTGCTATACATTTTCAAGCTTTTAGAGTGAATGTTGCGTTAGTTTTACATTTTATCACTTGCCGCATTTCTACAGTATAGGGACGGGGCAAGTCTGTAGAAATGGCTCATTGATAAGGGAATTGTTTTAGAGAGGAAATTTGTCACGGGCTTCTCCACTCAGTGCTGTATAAATATTATGTACTGAAAAATGCACGCTATCTACTTCTGATAACGGAGCGCTGTAGCCCAGTTACTGTTCAAACGTTTCTGCAGAGCGCCTTGTGATGGTTAAGAAGGGCTGCTGATTTAGTGGGAAAAGAGGATCCTTAATGAGTACAGAAACTTTAAATTTCAAAAGTAAAACAAGATAGCTGCCTGTGTTTTGTTTTTGTATTTTTTCAAGTCTAAATCTCACTTGCACATGACATAAGAAAGAGCTTACAGCCCTCTATGACCAAACATTGTAGCTATCAAGGATCAAAACTGTCCATTTGCATTTCAGACAATATCAGCTGATCAAATATGCTGATTATGTAAGGAACGGTTTTGTTGTGTTAGTCCATGTTAATGTGCATCCTGGAACCTTGTACCTGAGAGCCATTCATGACGCCATTAGCCCTGAAACTCTCGTACACTTCAATGAGAGCACTGATTTACCTCCTCCGCTCTACTATTACTGACAGAGTCTAATAACACAGCAGGAGCGAGAAAACTGTTGTGCCGGGGTCAGTTTCACCAGATCTGGATGGCCTTGTGCTTTCTCACGACTGGACCCTCTTCATCGCAGCAGAACACAGTTGTTTTGGGCATGAGTGATAAGAGCTTGTGAGCAGACCTGTCATAATAACACATTTTGAAATTGCTTGCGAAAATATCACAATAAAATTTAAACTGCTTTATGTTACTGACACAACAAGCCTTAAAGGACATATATTCTACTACAGTGACTTTTTTTTGAGCTTTTAACCATGTTCTAACAATGTTCTGTCATTAAAAACATACCTGAAGTTGCGTTCAGCTGAATTCATTCTGTTTTGGGGAACGTTCATTAGAAAATCCTCTCTGACCGTCAAAAACACTTCCTGCTGAACTCCCTTGATAAGTGGCGATTTTCAGGTTTCGTATGTCACTTATCCCAGAACACGATAACTGCTCCTGGTAGCCTGAACATTGTGTGTCTTTAAGTGCTAACATAACTAAATTGTGGATAGTGCTAGGCGCCATCTGCTGACTGGAAGCACTAAGTAACTGTCATTGCAGACAGCAGACAAATCTTTTCATTTAGTCCATAATAAAACTTTTTTTTTTTTCAAAACACGAGATGGCAAAGGCACTCAAGAGCATGTTTAAAGGCTAATAACAACATGTGAAATGCATGATATGTTTCCTTTAAGTAGAATAATCTAAGTAAACTTTTTATTTATGTATAATGTCTTTATAAGTTATGGCCTGCAACAAATAAATAGCAGAAGGAAACAAGCATTAGCCAAAGAAGTTCTTTATTGAATATTCTATACGGCACAAATTCTTTCATATTACAAAAAAAGTAAATAAGTTTAGAAAGCCTCAAAATATGTTGTTCCATCTTGAATTTATTGATCAAGATGTTGATAGTATTTAATGTGACAGGCCTACTGCCAAGGCTTCAGGAAATACATGTTAATTTCCCTTTTTAAAAAAATAACAAAACATGTTGCTGCTTTTTAAAATATTCCCCCCATAGGCATTTGGTAAAAGGGCACATCTCACATGCAAGTACAACTCGATTCTTTACAGATTGAACCCACAACCTCCTTGTTTGGGGGCAGAACCTTGACAATGATGTGAAGAACATCCACAATTGTCCGCCCTCTGCAGTATTGCCGCTTTGCCATGAGGACACATTCATAATCACGTCTTTGATCTTTCACTAATGCACTCTTAACGCTGCACCTCCAGTCAGAGTGTGAAATGCATGGAGGCGTTCCTGCTGCTACATTTAATAGCTTTTTAATATGGTCATGAGCGGGGACTTTGCAGCAGATTTAAAAACAAGCTTTGAGAGTTTGTATCAAGCTAAACCCCAGTTTCATTTCTCATTACTTTTCTAGTTTGATTTCTTAAAGGTTACTGGAATAAAAGTCTCTGGTCTTCTCATTCCTGAGTGTTTTTTCACATTTCTCATTTGTTAAAGTCTTGGTGTTGCCCCTGTCTTTTTCATGATTATAAATAATGATTAAACAACGAGGAACCTTGCATTGCACTTTGCAGTTTGAATGCACCGACGTGGAGTTTGGAACACCACGACACTCTATGCAGCGTTGGTACTCCGCGGGGTGCAGAGAAATACCATTAACAATGTTCAAATGGAATTTTTGTCCAGCACTGACCCAAGTGTAGGCTTTACAGTCACTCAGATATCCAGATTAATATTTTCATCCGCTGAAAAACAATGAATCCTCTTTTACAACTGCCCTATTATTCATAAATACAGAGATTAATGAAGCACTGCAGACACAATGTATCTCGGATGTAAAACTGGAAATAATTGATGCAGTGTATTTTGGCTGGAACCAAAAAGAAATAACAAGAAAATAGATGAAAAGGACAGAGCCGACTTTCGAGGACTGGACTGAAATAACTTTGGACATTTACGGAAAAATTGACTTTTACTTTGAAGTTAAACTTGGACACATTTACCAGACACTGGACAGATGGGACAGATACTATTTTATTTCTGGTTTACTCTCTTGGGATACTCTTCTTATTCTATAGATATTCTTTCTTTTTTGTCTTTTCACTCTCTGGTTTAGTTTAGTTTTTGTTTTGTTTTTTTATTTGACAAAGAAAATGTAATGAATCATCTATGACAATATCTAACCCAACATAAAGTACAGTCAATATAAAACCAAACTGAAAAAATGTAACAGTCAAGCAGCAACTCAGGCAAATCTACTGTATATAATTTGGTATACTGTTATTGCTTCTAGGGATAAGAAAAGAAAATTTGTTCCAGCTCACAGATCTTCACTCAGACGTTCCTACACTTTTCTATCTGCCGACAGCTTTGCTTCTGCATCTGGGTCACCTCAAAATGAGATGGTAACAGAAAATAAGCACATTTATTTGGCTGCGTCATCTACACAATGACCTCGTGAAAACATGGCCAATATTTCTGTAAGCAGCAGAATAGTCTGCATATCATATTATGTGAATTAACCCTGCGTTATTAGCTGTATGTGTTGATGACTGATGTGAGTAGAACTGTGTGTCACACTTGATATTGGTCCCACGTGTATCACTTACTCCTGTTTGTTTATTTGTCTTATTAGACCCTGGTTACTTTCTTGTCACTTTCTTGTGACTTATTTTTTTAATCTGTCTGTCTTTTCATTAAACCAAATTAACAAATTAGGCAATGAGTGAAAGATACAAACATACAGAAAACCATTTATTGTTACTAACGCTATTACAACAACATCATGAAAGCAGAAGTGCATCGATCATCCACATACATTAGCGAAGAGAACAAACATTTCATAACATTTCCTCGTAGTCCATTAAAATCCATTTACCTCTGTGTAGTGTCCTTGATGTAGAGTTCTCCTCTCCTTCAGATCTATCAAGTGTAATTATACAGTGGTTTAACAAAGATTCTTTTCTTGTAGTGTTTTAGTTAGTGTCTTACATTTCCGTTTCTATTGACAGTTCCTTGTGACGTCTGTATTTTGCGACCTCCTCTTCTGTATTTGAGCTGAGCAGAGGTAAAGCCCTTCCCTCGTCTGATAAGAAGCCATTGTTTCTCTTTGAATTCTGGCCAGTTAGTCTGTAATTCTTTTCTTTATGCAACAGAACAATTCAGCTCTCTGTCTCGAAATACTGGGCCTCTTGCTCTGATAAGACACAAAGACCCCCAAAGGTACTGTGTCTAAGCTCCTGGAATTACAGCGATTGGTTCTGAGCTGGATCAGGCCATAATCAGAGTTGTGGCCCCCAGGAGCCCGAGGTATGAAATTAAGACAACAGAGGTGACCCAGTACTGTAGGTACACTGTGACTGCATCACACACTATCATCATCAGCTGTGAACTACCGGATTTCCTCTTAAAAATGTGTAAAAACTACTTAATGAACTAGTTATTTTGTTTCTTTTGCACTCAACCGCCTTCTTCTTAAGTGTCGTGTGATGTTGTTGTGATGTGTCTGGATTTAAGAAGAACTAGTTCATTTAAACTATTCTCAACTTTCCTAAAGCATTATTTACCAAGATGAGTTTTAACTTTTCACAACATTCAGATGCTAGAGAGGATTTTTACCGCTAACAACAACTAGTATGCCAACAGCACACTTTCTGGTTCGTGGGATATAAAAAGCTCTAAAAGCAGATACAGACAGCACAGTGCAGCTTCATTTTGACTCCAAGAGCTGCTTTTAACACATCTATACTAAAGCAAAACAAATGGCACTCTATTACAAAAACAAAAATCAGGAACAAGCCCTTTAAGTAATGACAAGAAAAAGTATTCTAATCAGGTTTTGAAGTACAGAAGTAAAGAATTTTAGCTGTTAATTTTCCATCATTTCAAATTTGAATTATCAACCTGGTCAACAACATACATGCTATAAATCCATAGAACTAGCATCAGAGGCAGAAGTCTTGTACATTTACCTCACTCTGAATCGCGTGATCTGTAAAACAGCTCGTTCATTTGTAAATCGTTGTCACTGATCAGAATCAGATGGAGAGCACGTCTGATGCTTCTTGCTCTTGCGTTCCATATGTCTGTACACTTTGACAGTTTTAACGCAGCACATGAGGACAAGATTGACAGGCGGTGGCTTTAAAATAAAGGCAACATCTCCCTAGCTTCAATCCTTCAATGGCCTCACTGTCCAGATCATCAGCAGTCATTTTAGCCATGTCCTTAAAACTCTAATGCTTTCAAACAAATTTCCTTATCTTGCATTCTTATCTTCACTTCAGTTGTGATTCTGCTGTGACAAACTACTTATTCCTGAGTTTGAGATTAAGACGAATTGTGGAGGGAAAGCTGAATTGTAAAAGAGAGGACTTTTTAAAATACGATTCCTAAAATTATGTATTTACTATGAAGATGAATCCTCAATATATCACAGGAAAAAACAACTCTTTTAAGTTAAATTATGTGCATCCACTAATGTATTGACTGCCTGCTTATGCTAAATTCTCCAGCTTTGAGGCATTATTCTTAAATATACCCAAGCCTCCAGGAGATAGGCAAATCTCCCTTAAACACCCCTGCTTTCAAATCCTGTCTGCACCCAAAGCCCACCAGGCCCCAACATGCTTATCATTTCACTTATGCATCCATATGTGCGGCGTTATTTATGTGAATATACGTGAGAGCTGTGCCTGCCCTTCAATTTTAGTGGAAGTTTTTCAATTTAGGAGAAAAATAATATACTTTTGCAGTTACTGGATCACTTTTTTCACATAATTTCAGCAAATCGTCTGCCTTCATGAAGCTTTGTATGTCACAAATAACCCTTGTGGCCTCTACAACAGGACACACACACACACACACACACACACCCACACACACACACACACACACACACACACACACACACACACACACACACACACACACACACACACACACACACACACACACACACACACACACACACACACACACACACACACACACACACACACACACACACACACACACACACACACACACAGAGTCACACACACATATCTTACGTCACTGAATCAGAATGAACCCGTGCATTCCTGAAATAAGCACTCTTCTCATTCAGTGCTGCAGCTGTGAGTCCAATACATGACCCGTCTTCGTTCACAGTGACCCTCGGCGTCCACTTGTCACTCAGTCATGGTCAAGGTGAGGACTGGGCCAGGATTACATGTCAAGGATGAGAGGGCTGCTGCAGGCGAGCTGCATTCTTCACATTCCTCCTGAGCTACTGACACACAATAATATCCACCGGCACAGACTAAGCATCTTCTGCTCTTTCGATAAACTGCAGCAAAGTTCAAATAATTACATTTATTATAACCAGGAAGGAAATACAAGATACAAAGGGTGTTTTAAACGTAAACAGGCACTATGTAGCAAGCAATCTCCATGGAAACGAGCAGCAAGCCTAGTACATTTTGGGCAATAATAACTTCTTTGACAGGAAAATGAAACAAAGGTGAGTTTATATCATACTGTGGAACCTTCCAGGCAAAGCTAAATTAATTTCATGAAAAAATCAGGTGATGAACCCTTAACTATAGTGCACCTTTAAGTAGCTGTTATAGTTTGTACTTGAAGTGAAGAATTGACAAGATACACTTAAACCAGTGCTTACACTTTTGAAATCAAAATACACATTTGTTGCTTTACTGTACCCGATATTGTGGTTAGCTGTAACTTATTGATTACAGATTATTTAATTGGAAATAAAAAAATAGAAAAAAATAGAAACATAGGCCAAAATGGGGAAAAAAGAGGGAATCTGGAATAAAGATTTTTAAAATGAACCTTGAGTAAGGAATAAAATTGAATTGAAAGAAGTGGGTAGTACTCCTTACATTTATTCAAGTACATTTAGTTGAGTACAATACAGGTACCATACTTGTGTAATATATTTCACAGTATAACAGTTCTTACCAGTGAATGTTTTGGTTACTTTTCCCACAGTGAGTAAAGTGACAAAAGCTTTATGTTATAAATAATAATAATATATAACAAAGACACTTACAGAAATACAGAAATAAATAAGGACAACAATGGTATATAAATCAAGAAAATGCTAGTTTAAACTGGTACGTTTTTAGCTGTGATTTGAAGTCTTGTAATGCGTCTGAGTTCCTATGTGTCAGTTACTTATGTTGACAATATTAAAAGATTGGAACATTTGTGTTTCCTGCACCGCTCCTTCAAATATATTATTTAGTCTGATTTCAACTTCAAATTTTAAACAAGTTATTGCACAGACTCTTAGTAGTTCTTTGGGCTTCTACTATGTACGTTTTCTTGAGCAACATCATTTTGAAGTAACGCCAGTCTCACTTGTGTACATTTTTTGGCTCCTCTTCCACTTCTGATCATTTGGAGTTGTTGTTAATGTTGACGGTGAAGCTTTGTGAGTAGGAAAAGCTACATTACACCAGGGGTCACTGTTGAACTGGAGCACACAAGCTCTTGAATTAGCACCACATCCACAGTATCTGCCTGCCTCTCTATCTTTCATCGCTTCTCGCTTCTCCGTCAGGGCAAATGTAGAACGACAGCATAGGAACAATAACTTGATTTAATATCTAGGTCACGCAAAATCGTCTCATCGCGCCAAAGAGAATATTTATTGATGCTGCGGTGAGTGACTTGGCTGCAAGCTGTTGTTAATGGCCAGATTTGGGATGAATAATTAAGTTGAGTGTGATAGAAGAGGTGCCTACAGTGAGTGAAGCTGTCATAAAGGCAAAGGAGATCGGGGGCGCACTGAATAACAACAAGTGACATGATTAATGTGGCTGATTTGAACAAGATGTGGTGGGGAGTTTTGTAGGTCACTGTAAGGTAAAAGGTGCATAATTAACTGGCATAAATAAAGAGCACTAATGTAACAAATAATTGTAAATAATAAACAGTAATATGAAGTAAGTTGTAATATTTTCTGTTTACCATTGAGACAGTTATTGATGGCTGCCTGAATTGTCTTTGTGGTTATTGAGTGAAGCAAGCAGTTCTTTCAGCGTCACATTTTTTAATTACTTGATGTATTAATCAATAACAATTTATGTGAAAGACAGACGTCATAAAAGGGTTGCTTGGTCTTAAAGTTGAAATGTCTCTGCTTAGATTATGGAGATAGCTTTTGTAATTTGTCATGTCTTAAAAATATTTCCGCACTCACAAAATCACTTTTAACAATTAAAGCTGCGTTACCTGATTTTCACACTGCAAAACCGGAAGTAGGTTTTTAAATCTGTGTAACTTGCTCGCTCCACAAACCCTGTGGCACATTGTCACTGTAGACATGCACTCATGCGCAGCTTTAAAACAGCTTTTTTCAAACGGCAAAGTGAAACTGGGGTGGACCACCCAAGCACAGCCAATCAGAGCGCTGCATTGAGCTCTTGACGCTACAGACAATACTTTATTATTAAATGCAGACAACACGCAGCGGTCTAATATACTCTTATATACTAACAAAAAAGTTGGGTACCTCATTCACTTCCCCAGAACATGACATGAAGTTCTGTCATTACTTCTCCTCATTCAAAGGACTATTATGATTATCTACTTAATACTCAAAAGGTTGAAAGCGCCACACTTTGTTTTTCCATTTTCTTCCACTGGAGCCTATCCTAGTGACTTTGGGCCTTAGGCGGGGTACACCGTGGGGCCAATTCATCACAGGTTTAACACAGAGACATAGGACATTCATTCACTCGGGGCAAGTTATATATTGACCTACACAGTCATGTCTTTGGACGGTGGGAGGAAGCCGTAGAACCCGAAGAGAACCCACGATAACACGGGGAGGACATGCAGACTCCACCCAGAGAGATCGTGTGATGTTGGTCTGGTCCAGGATTCAAACCCACGATCTCCTTATTGGGAGGAGCTCTAACTGCACTGCCACCGTGCACCCAGCTCCACACTTGTTAGTTTTAAATTCACTAATTACATGATAGTCTTTCACGCTGACCATAAATATCCCTCTTCATTCAAAGACCTTGTGAATGCATCTCCAGTTGTTTCACATTCAACATATCATGTAAAACGGCATATACTGTACTGTGCAGCTGTAATAATAGAGTGACCGAAGCTCATCCAGCTCCCCATTAATCAGGGGATCATTTCTCGTTTTTCCAGTGACAGTGATGTAACAGTTACCAAGAAGAACGGAAAAAGCGGATCCAAAAGAGTCGCTGATCAATGAGGGTCTTTAGTCTGGGCTTTGTGGACAGAATACTGAACGGAGGCTCAGAAAACGAGTGTCTTTGGAAAGTGCTCTGTCTTTAACGTCACTCTGAATAAACACTCAAGGAGCACTCGTGCCGTTGCAATCTCTGAATTATTTAGTGGAGGACAGATATGTTTTCTAAAATTGTGCAGTTGTAGATCGCCTCTTTCTTAAACAGATTGATGTCCAGGCCACTATTGGTTGGCTTCTGACCTGTTTTCTAGCTTTAAAACAAGTGCCTATATTTATTAGTAGTTAAAAATATATTTTAGTGTCCAATCCAATGACTAAAACATCAGAAGAAGGATGAAAAAGTCATGCACTCTTTTACTGCCAAAAGTAACTGCCTGTCTCCTGGTGTCTCTTGCAAGCGCTAAAGTTAATTTCGTTGTTCAGAGCTGCGTTTAATCTCTGTGATAGTTTGACAGTAATTTGGCTTGTCTGAGGATTATTGATTATTTACACCAATAATAATTAAAGACTACTGCAAGTAAACACAATATATTATTTATGTGTTTGGTTGAGAAACACAAAACCACCACCACCAGCCTCTACTTACTATGTCACAATATTTAATTTTATGGTTATGATTATTGTGCGAAGAAACATCACAATGTAACAGTCAATATAATTTAATGAAACAAAGATGCAACCTATAATTTTCTTTCATTCTTTAATGCTTTACTATTCTAATTGTTCGTGAGCAGCTTTGTGAAATAAAACATTTTGTATGCGGAATTAAAGTTTTTGTGATATAAACAGCACATATAACATAGGTGTACGTTTTTGGAGTAAATCTTGATTTGAAATGACTTAATTGTGCTTGTAAAATAGTCATGACAATTATGATTGTTTAGTTCTTACTGTTATATTGTGACTTGAACAATCTTTACATCACTGCTCACTCATCACTGCACTGCAAGCTCTTTAGTGTTCCTTATGTAACTGTGTGAAGATTGAGTCAGGTTGAAAAGGAGAGTTTTAATACTTCAGTAAAGCTTCAAAGATGCAATCCTGCGCCAGGAAAACTGTCTTCCTGAAAATGCAATAGAAAAAGCAAGTCACGAATGAGCAATGATGTGATAAAACTATGATATCAACATAACAAATGCAACAGAGCAATGTGATTTATCTTTTATTTAGCCATGAATAGAGTACATTGTTGCATGCTAATGTTCAGTGGACACTTTAAGATGTAGGATAACTCTGTTTACAAGCCCCTGAAAAAGGATGGGCAAACACCATTCATTAAACTGTGCCCAAAACACAAAATATACGAAAAAGAATCATTAATGAAATGGTGAATGGTTTTCTAGATCTGTTAAAATGTCTTGATTTCAGGATATTAATCTTAATTTCACATGTTTTGAGTTAAGATTAGTTAAAACGATATATTTGATGGAACTCGATTATTTGACTTGTTTCAAAATGTTTCTGACTTATTTTAATTCATTTCTTCTTACTTCAAGCCAAATTATCTGTCAGTGGGTGAAAACAATTTTACTTACCCAACTGGCAAATGTATTTTCTTATTTTAATTATTTAAGCAGTCAGAAATACCTTGAATCCAGTGAAATATTCTGCATCACATGAGCAATTAAACAAAACTACTCAAATCCATGATCAAAATTCAAATAAAAAAATAATAAAAACGTGATTTTAAGATAGAATAGGATATGGGACAGGATATATATTTTTGCGGTGTAATTTTACTTCTCAAGGCACATCAAGTGAAAATTCACCCATCGACTGTCAAAACTAGAAATTTAACTGCACCTGCAAACTCTACATTAACAAGAAATCTCAGACTCGCCATGTAGCGATGATTCTGTCTGCCATTTTGTCAGATGTTGTGATGGGGCAGAAGAGGACCCTTATGTTGCCCTATCAAGCTGTCAGGTAAAAGATTGGCTGGCGGTGATCTCTGGGTGTCTCCCCGGTGTGCGTGCAGATGACTGTAGGAGACCGATGAGTGGATGCGATAGGGTGAAAGCATGTGCGAAAAGGAAGTCTGAGACTAGTCTGCAGGAGGGACCAGCGAGTCTATCTCCAGGCTTTGTAGGCTGTTCAAAGCTCAAAGAGGGGAGAAAATGTACTTATCTTTTTGAGCAGATAGGATGGGAGGGTGTAGGGACATTGGAAAATCAGCACCTGTGAAGTTGTGCTCCCATGAGATTGAAACAGAGACGGGAATATTTACCGAATAATCTTTTTAAGTCTAAGTCAGAATCTTAAACAGGCAAAGGGTGTGCTGAGGGAAAACTTAAAAGAATATCAAAAGCATCAATCTAATTCAGCATTTATGAAAGTACAATGGGCGCTGTGCACAGAAATGGCAGGCTATTTATTTTTAAAGTTTTTTTTTTTTTTTTTACAACTGAGTACTTCCTGTCCAATTCTATCTCTATGGGTTTTTTGCAGAGTTACACTAAAATGAATAAATCCTTAAAGATCAGCCGTGAACAGTGAGCTGCAGGTGGATGTCACTGACAACATGTTAGACTTTACAAATGAGATGAACACCTGCCTGGTTGACACTTCTATGTTGATAAATGGAGGTGTCTGTAGGTCAATGCTAATGATAACACTCATTTTGAAGCATAACGCTGTGTTCCAGTTATCCTCAGAAATCGGACCTCAGAGAGACACTTTCTCCGAGTTTCTGCATTCCAGTTTCAAGTCAGAAAAAACTATGAGCAATACATTTCAGTGTCTGTACCAACTCAACTCAAATAATAAAACCCAAGAAGTGCTCAAATTAACCAAAATATGGATCCAATTAAGTTGATTGATTAACCTGGAGAGGGCTATTACATCTGTAAGTTATAAATCAACATTTGATATTCGCAACATTAGCATAACAATGCAGTTATTATAACTGCAGAAGCTCAACAGCGGCACAGGAGCAGCTTCACAGACAGCAGGGGTCAGGAAAGAGCAACTCAAGAAAAAATGAAGTAGTAGCACTATTTTATCTGATGTAAAACATCATCCAAATGCAGGGCACGGCCATGTTGGATTGTCTAACTCGGATAAACTCGAAGTTCTGAAATTTGCCCAAGTTTGCAAGTAGGAATTCCTTAGAAAATTCGACCTCCGAGGAAAACTGGAATGCAGCAATATAAGATAAAAATAAAACAAATTCAAATTAAAAAAAAGAAAATATGTAAAAACAATAATTAAAAAAACAGGTAGTCTTGACTTTACATTTTAATAATTTGGTTGTTTCTCTATATTTTATTATTTAATACAAATTAGCACTAGTTGTGAAAAACAGTGAGCCAACTGCTACTGTTCAGAGAGCCCAGTTATCTTCCAATTCAATGTTAATTTGCTGATTTCTTGTTGCTGAAATACATGTTGCATTATTTCATTTCCATTGGATTTAGACCAAATATGAAAACTATATTTGATAAATATCCATGACTAAGCTACCAGCATTACAACCAGACAAATAATGCTATAAACCATTAGTGGACGTAAAGGATAAAAGTCCAGACAGGCTAAGACTGGTATTATCATAGCTTTCAAGCGTTGTGGCTGTAAGCATGACATATGTACCAGCCATGTGCTCTTGTAGTCTTTGCACACAACATGAGGCTGTCTGATGGGGTCATGGAGTACTGAGACAAAATTCATGAGCAGACATCTTTTATTTTCCTGGCAGATTGTGGGATAAACCAATCAGTAGTTTGACATGGAGACCTGCTGGTGCATTGATGAGATTTGGAAAGTGTGTGTCACGGTTCTTGCACCAGGAACCCATGAAACGCTGCAGGCTCTTTCACTTGAAATATAATGAGATTGAACAAATCTTTCGCTGTTGTTATGGGCTGTAAGTTTGTGCATGTGACTGACGCAGAAATAACCTTCCTTGCATGTTTTTTGATAAATACTATCACAGTAACTATGTATATTGGTTTGTACTATGAATGAACTACTATGAAATTATTTAAAAGAACTCTGTAAGATTTTGATTTTAAATTTCGTACATGACCTACAGTCCCCAACAAGTTCAAATCAAATGTTGCTTTTACTGATAACTATATTAATGCTGATTTATTCTTAATAACACAAATGTGATAATTGGAAAGGATGAATAAGTTGTTCATGTTGTCATTTTATTTTATTTTATTGAATTCTTAATTTTATGCATGCCTTCTTTTATATATTTTGCCACTTTTTTATTCATTGTTATATATTGCAGCTTACTGCCAAAGCAAGTTCCTAGTGTGTGAATTTTGTTCACTGACAATGGCAATAAACCTTTTTCTGATTCTGATTTGCTGTTTTGTTTCTCTAGAGGTTTATCCAATCAGAAAGCAGAATGAGCTCCACGTGAGCCTCTCATTTGGGTTGCCTGTTTCAATGATAAATACAGTTTAAAGGAAAAATATGATGCTTTTTTTCCCCTTTGCATTGATATTAGCCTTTAAACGTGCTCTTCAGTACTTTAAGTTTGCTATCTCATGTTTTGACACCAAAAAATGTTTCTTATGAACGAAATGACTAAATGACTTATGAACTAAATGACTGAATGACCATTTTTTTCTCTGCTGGCACTAACTAACTAACTAACCCTAGCAGAACTACTTACTTACTTACTTCAGCGACAGAGCTACCCCTGGGGGTCTCTTGTGATAATACTCCCAGTAAAAAGATGCCTTTTTATTTTTGCCCTTCCTTCTTATTAAAATGAGGAAGTACAATCACATACAAAAACATTTCATGTCACCAAATCAGGAGAGATGTCTTCGGGTCGGCGTCAAGAAAGTTGCAAGGCTGGTTTTCTGCTCAGAGACAGCAGGGGGCGACAGCGGGGGCTTCAAATGGTCCGAAAATACATTTGCAACCATCACACAGACTTACAAAGCCGTTTAATAACCTCAAAATGTTACTTAGTTCTACATTAAGGAACTGTGTGAAATGAAGCCCAGCAGTTGCAGTGATTGTGTTTAGATGGCAGACATGCTCAAGTCTGACGATGATTTATGGACTTAAAACAGTTGATGATTCTTGGATAAGTGACGTCTAAAATCGGAAAAAACGTCATCCATTGAGAGACTTCAGCAGGTGTGTTTTTCATGAAGACGATTTCCTCAAACTGTGTGAATGAATGAAGTCAAATGTAACTGTGTGTCCTAAACTCTGATCTGAATGGTCACTAACTAAAGCACTACCTGCCCCAGTCATGAATTAGTGCTAGTGCAGCTCATTGAGGAAACGCTAGAGGTTCTGAGCTGCACACGAGGCATGGTCTGTACATAAACTGAGAATGAGGCATTTGTCTGTGTATATGTCGTGTCCTCTAACAGCAGGTGAGGCCCTGGCAACACAGGTTCAGGTGTGACTGTACCTTTTTAAACCAATAAGAGGGCAGGCTACAGACAGTTCCTTTCACTAAGGATGCAAAAAGGAATACAGTTCAGAGTCCAATCGATGGCTCTGGAAAAGTAAGACCAAAATAACCAAAGCACTCTAATGCCAGCAGTCATTAACCAGATACCTTTTATTAAGTGTGACATTGTAACACATGCTGCCAAATCTGTAATGACACTGGTAAAACTGTAGAGACACTTTTCAGTGGACAATCATTTCCTTGTGAAGCAATCACTGGGTCATTTTGGTTTATTTCCAACACGTTTTAATTATGCCCAAAATGAGGCCTGTCACTGCCGTTTCATTGTGACATAATGTGTCAGAGAAGTGATCCCAGGGGAAGTGAGTGTCAGCCATTGTACTCTGTGTCGATCCAGCCGATCTGCCTGAACAGTGCAATGTTTAAAAGATTAAACCAACTAAAGTAAAGTAAACACTCAACAAGAATGCAATACTTAGCTACATAATCTGCAAAGCTAATTATCTGTTGATTTGAAATAAAATCAGGCCCTGTATGTTTTGCACATACATTGGTACATACATAAATCATTATTGTAAGTGATTAAGAAGATTAGAGTCATTCATGCTGACATGATGGGAGAGAATATTTGAAGGCCAGAAAAACACAGATTCTTATTTCTGAATTTAAAAAAAAAACTAACAAAATGTAGCGATGAGAAGTCAAGCTACCACACAATAACCTCCTTATTGGTTTGTTTATAGTATAAAACTTTCACAGCAAGTCGGTTTAATCCCACTCTGTTTTCCAAGTCTCTTCTATGAGAGGATTATTGAAGCTGCACCCTGGCACTTACTCCACCAAACACAGAGCAGTCCTCCTCTTATTCCAACACTGCCTCCAGAATTCCTGCCCTGTTAAAATAAAATACTCCTTCATTCCTCTAATTTTCTGATTTTCTCTGTTAGGTCCTCAGCCGTAACAAGGTGAAACGATACAGGTCACAAGCAGCTCAGATAATGACTTTTATTTGTACTTTGGGGACACATTCAGTTGATATTTCACTTTTCATTTTTGTTTTGTTTAATTCCTTTGAATATTTGTATTTTCAACCAACAATTACAAGATTTAATTCACTTCTAATACATGTTTCATTGCACTGTGTGAACTAGTCTGCCACTACATTTCTGTAATTCAAATATATAATTTACTCAACTAAAGCATGAGGTTTGCAGAAGAGCTATGATTTTGGAGGAATACATTTTGCCATAAAGTACACTGGCAAATAGCCAGCATTTTCTATTTAATACCTAATATGTACCTATTTTGTTTTAATAAGAAAAAAACAACAACAAAGTATTGATTGATCAATGCAAGAAAAATAATTGTGTTTTTTGCAACGTTGCTAAACATAGATTTACTTTTTCATCTCTGTTCATAAGCCACTCTTCATCCATGCCATATCTTTCATTTGCAACTAGATTCTTTCCATTTGCTGTGAGAAAAACACATTCTCTGAACATGTTACGACAGAAAACTACTGAAGTAAAATACCTATTGTCAAGATGTATACAATTACAAGTGCAGGCGTTGAACACTATCATTATTGAAAGTTTGCTTAATTAGGACTGAGGTTTTCACACATGTCTCCAGAAAATACCCCCTTGTTTTTTTATCCCACTTTCCATTCAAAGCTGTGTTCTCGTGCTGGTTCAACAAAGCTGTTGCGGCTGGGCGTATCATAAACACTAAAGCTATCCAGGTGCATGGGGTAAGTATGAGGGATGTCCACTGGCTATTCTCTGGAGTGCCTCTCTCATCAACAATGTAAACGCAAAGGCACGAGGGAGTGAGAACAAATACTGCTGTCAAATTCACATGAAACAGGCTGGAGGCTGTTCTAACGTCCCATCACTCCACGTAGAGACACTGCGTTCACACTCGCACTTTCAGCACATCAAAACTGGGACTAAACTAGAACTAAACCCAAAACTAAACCTATAGACCAGGACTAAACAAGGAGTAGAACAAGACCAAACCAGTCCAAATCTTAGGACAAAATAATGACTAGTGTGAGTATGTTTACATGCACAGCAAAAGTCTGATCATTATCTGATTTCTGGAATTATAAGATTGCTGAAATGTCATGCAGCTAATCTGATTTATTTCCGCTTGTTTACACATGTGCAAGTTTTGACAAGAAAAATTATGAAAAAGAAGGGAAAGACAAAAAGGAAAGAGAAACTGTTAAACATTGAAATTGTTATTTTAAATTTCATTGAACCTAGTCTTCCAAATACACTTACTACACTTACTCTAAAAATCCTCTTATTAATTAAATAATTTTTGTTTATTTGTTTATTTAAGGATCCCCATTAGTCTCTACAGCAGCAAAGACTATTCTTCTTGGGGTCCACATAATGTGACAAGTTGCTTTGAAAAATCAGATTTCTCTTGTGCATCATGTGAACACACACATTATTGGGTTATTTGGTTGGAGTTATCTGAATTTATTGGCCATGTAACTGTTGTTTATTGGCCACTGTTATTAAAGTTTGATATGCAACTTTTTATAACCACAAATTGTAACAAAACGATGCAGTTTCTTCCTACTCATTGTTTCTTACTGTTCAGAGCGAATCCAGTTATTTTTCTTTTTTCATGGGAACCCAGATTTGGTGAAAAAGCTTTGCCTCCTCCTCTTCTTCGCCAGCCGTCACATCCGGGTTACTTTTGTTAGAGGCGAATGTTGTGTTCAAGCGCTTCAGCTTAAACCGTCGCCTATGAATTGATTAGGTGTTAAAACGATACAGAAGAGCTATTACTGTTTATAACCCGAAAACCGACATCTACAAACCCCCGTTTTACTGTTGCGTAATTACTGCGCGCGTGCATTTTGGAGACAAAGACTTCCACATGGGAAAGTGTGTCAATTTCTATAGCCTTTGTTGCACTTGAACGCAGCACAAGTTGGGCAGCTTTCAGTAAAAAGGCAGACTGATGATCCAGCTGCTGTGCGCGAGTGTGCGTGCGCGGACGTGGTTACAACTGTCTCCTCTATTGAAGTTTGGAACATAAAACTGTTTCGGCGGCGCAGTGGGACTTCAGAGAGCGCAAAACTTCATACGCGGCCGCACACATGTGATTTCCCTTGTCTGAGCCATGTCCAAGAGTCTAAAGAAGAGGAAGAACCACTGGACCAACAAAGTCCATGAGAGTGTTCTTTGTAGGAATGAGGAGGGGAACCTGGGGCTGCAGCTGAAGGGCGGCGCGGAGAATGGACAGTTCCCGGTGATCGGTGAGCTTCTCCCGGACGGACAACTGTGCCACAGCGGTAAACTCCTCCAGGATGAACTCTTACTGGAAGTCAATGATACCCCCGTGGCTGGACTCACCACCAGAGACGTCCATGCTGTGGTCCAACACTGTAAAGACCCGGTCCGACTCAAATGTGTCAAACAAGGTAAGAGTTTGGGCAAACTTTGGCAAACTGCTCGAGACTTTTCTGTGGCGCGCTTTTGCTGTGACATCGCCTGGTAAAATTGGGAGCCTATGTTCAACGCAAACCACAGGAAAAGTCTTTCTTTGCGGGAGAATAGTTACTCGTCTTGTATTTCTCATGCGTATGTTTAGTTTTTCGCTTTTCGTGCGTTTGGGCTTGTTTTGGTTACGTTAATACAGTCCAGTTGCCATGGATTCAGGGGGTGTGTTACGTTACTTCACGACACATTTGCCCCTGAAAGTCTTGGTGATGGAAGCAAATTACGACTTTACTTTTGGGAAGTTAATCACGTTGTTTTGCGCACTTTACGGATAACGTCTGTGTAATAGCGGTGTGTATTCTATAAGGCTTCCGTCTTGATTATTAACTCAAAAGGACAGGGAATAAACATTATTTATACATTTATGTCAGATAACTGATGCAGTCTTACATTTGAGAAACCTGGAAGGAATTTGATAATCTGCCTTCTTTTATTTTGTGTGCTCTGCCCCTAGTCACAGATAGAAGGGCATTTAAGGTTTCAAGCTCCATCCTCCTGAGGGAAATTGCTATGCATCAGGCTACCATTTAATCTTTCAATATGTTTGAAAAATGGACATTTGGTATTGCCCACGTTGTAGGGCAGTGGCATTGCTAAATTGCATTCGGTAATTATGGCGCTCACTCTGTTCGGTCTTAAATTGAGCCCAGTTTAGTTCTGGTTTGGACTTGGTTTAGTCATGTTTTAGTCCTTGTTTACTTCAGATTTAGTTTTGGGTCACTTCTGGTTTAGTTCCACTTTTGATGTGGTGAATTTGCAAATGTGAACAGGCATTTGTCCTTGTTAAGTCTGGTTTGAGCAGAGTTTAGTTCAGATGTGGACTTGGTTTGGTCATATACTAGTCCAGGATTGGTTCTGAATTAGTCCCTCTTCTATCCCAGTTTTGCTTTAGTCTATGTGCAACTGTGAACACACCGTTAAATGTATCTTGCACATATGCCTGAATTTCTGTTACATTTTACGTGTCATTAGAGTTGGAGTTGAAAAAAGCCTGAGCTGTGGTAAGGTCACAGCCAATGAATGGTTGAAGAGCTGCAAAAGTGTTGGAGGTGTGACAGTGAGTGTGTGTGTGTGGGCAGCACAGTTTTATTCAAAAAGCAGCATCCTTATATCAAACTAATGTGTTCATTTTTCATGAAAAATTCATCTCTTCTGATGGCTGGAGTAATTGATTTTCTCCAATCGCTCTGTTTGTGTTTGTGCAAAAACTGTTGAATAGAGATTTCAATGATGGATTGGTGCATGTAAATATTACAAAAAGCACATCCTTCCAGCTGGTGTCCTTCAGCGGCTGTTCACAAACATTATTAGTGTTCCTTGTATTGAAGTTACTGGACAGATGATATCCTATAACTTAACACATGATTTGGAATTGCTAACTTTACATAACACAAAATATCAATGTTTTTATTCTAGATTGTCAAACAAGCCCTCTGGAGGTTCACACCTCATGGCATCTGCTTATCACTTTCTAAAAAGGGGGGAAAGGTAGACTGCATGTGTTTGTGTTTGGGCAGAAGCGGCAATAAACACAAAAGCAATGAGTCATAATGTTAGAGTTGCAATATAAGTCACAGGGGTCTTATAATTCTAGATAATGTTCACAACAACTACAACTAGACAAATCATGTGCACAAATAATGTTTTGTATGATGAAACTCTCTGATACATTTCATTTTAATTGGAAATGTTCTTCTATGTTATGTGTGTGTTATTTGTGTACAGGAATAAAGGATCATTTGGCAAATCTTTGAAAATTACACTTTTTCCCCTGAACAGGGTTTGATTAGAAATGAACATATTGTGACTTTTGAAGGTGAGTCCTCATTAGTAAGTTTAAGTTTATTTTGAGTGTGAGGGTGCCTTCTATTTTTATAAACATCAATGTACAATGTAGGCTTATTCTTAAATAATAAATACTGATGAAGATGCAAGTACAGAGCTATTGCATCCATACACACAATTGTCATCGTAGTGTGACATTAGGCATAGTGCAGGCCAACATGGATGTACAGTAGATCTGCAGAGCAGCTCTCCTGCTCTGAGTGTTGCATCACAAGCTGAAAACATCATTTCTGCTCCGGTCCAGTGTTGTGGTTGTCACGTCTCAGTGGCACCGCAGTGACAGGCTCTTACCGGAGGTGCGCTGTGCAGCTGAGCATCTGCACATGCAGCCTTGTCTTGTTGGCTTGTGCAGGTAAGAGCCGGCATTTCCAGGTCAGCCCACGGCAATCTGTGTGTGCGCTGGATGGCCACTTAGAGCGGGCCGGTGTTGGGGAAAGTCATTACAACAGACGGATTGCAGGCAGCTTTGGCCTGGTCCAAATGGCATGGCAGCAAAGTGTGATTGCACTCTACCTTTGCTTTTAAAAGGTTGTGTTCAGCTGACAGCCCAGCTCTGAGGACAGCCATAAAGGTATTCTGTCAGAATAATTCATTCTACAACCTTTTAGCATAAAAAGATAATAATACTCTTTATATTGAAATGTAATGTTCCATAGATGTTAACACCATTCTATTTTGGGGGAAAAAACAGGTTTGCAAAACAGAGTGTGGTAAATGAAGTGCCACTGCCACCATGACATGACATCCTGTGGATGGCCTGTGCACAGAGCAGTCATTATCTCTGAGGCAATGTGCAAATTGTTTTCTTTGGAGAGCACATGCTTGGCTACAGCTGCACTTCATTTTGTTGATACATGTGGCACTATTCTCTGGGTGGATTTAGAGCGGCGCCTACACACTGGCATTAACGCATTATTAAGGGATTTAGACAGGCTCTAAGATTTAGACTTGCATTGACATTTCATGCCAAACTGATTGTGGGAGTTTGCTAAAG
The DNA here is from genome assembly GCA_019453435.1 of Rhinogobius similis. Taxonomy (NCBI): domain Eukaryota; kingdom Metazoa; phylum Chordata; class Actinopteri; order Gobiiformes; family Gobiidae; genus Rhinogobius; species Rhinogobius similis. The sequence goes on along the minus strand of CM033619.1, from coordinate 20,732,838 downwards.
GATTGTGAGTAAATATGGCTCGACAATCAAGGCTTTACAATACACTGTTTAATATGTCCTTATCCACCTGTTGCCTCCTGTCCCAAGTCAGAGCCGCAAAGATGTGTACACTGCCTGACAATGCTGGTGACCAGAGCTGCCAACATTGTGTGTAATGCAGTGCCAAGGCTTGGAAACACATATGTGTATTTCTGACATAAAAAGGTGAATGTTTTGAATTTGCACAATGGAACACTTGATTTAATATAGTAGATTAAAAACATTATGACGCTGCAAAACTGAAAGATATTGAAATTATGCAAAAGATATCTGAACAACAGAATCTTTATGGGATGTTGCTGTTCCTATGTCAAAACTGGCCTGTTGCTGAAGAAGTGGAATATTTCAGGAGCATTTAGTGCATTTGGTGAAAAAGTCCTCAAATTATTGCATATAACTGCTGAAACATATGAATATTTAAGGAAATACAGTTTTGATGTCCGTTTAGTTTTATCTTCTCTGAGTCCCTGACCTTCTTTGTCTGGTGTCCTCTTTAAACATGCTGTATTATTTATGCCATAGCACGAGCTGACTCAGTGTCTGTGGAGCCGAGCGCCTTGACTCATGGGAAGTTTAATGTTGGAGTAAATATAGTTTATAAAGTAAGGACAGAAGGTGAGAGCTTTGATGCTGTTTTGGAGATTAAAAAAGTAGAGAGCACTTCAAATTCTTGGATGTAAACTACTTAGATAATTCTGATAATGGTTTTAACTTAAAAATGAATTTGCTACAAAGTCTATGCATTCAAATAAATCAACCAACAGCCAAAGCTTACCAATCGTGTGTTTTGGTATAGGGTTTACTTCCAGTCCAAATTTCGATCTGTATGTTGTGCAAGTGCACCCTAAATGTAATTTTTTGTTCCATTTCAAAGATCCTCAGTATCCTCTTCAAACACAACTTCCACTTTGAAGACATTTTTTTAAAACATCAAAACATCTATAAATGCTTTCAAACTATTCAACGTGTGTGTTAGTATTAGATCTGCCTTGAGGTATTTTGAAGCTGTAGTACAAACAACTCATTTAGTTTTGGTTTAGAAGATTTTTTTTTTCTTTTTTTGTTTTTTTGACAACCCCGATTACAAAACGATGAGTGGTTGACAGAAGTTGCAGCAGCAGGCTCTCTCAATCAAATACCGTGTTACAATCACAACTTAACATTGGATTCCAGCAACCGGGTTACAGTCTTGGTCTCAGTCTTCAGATTTCATTACTGAGGATTGACACAGGAATTGTAGTAGTATAGTCGTAGTATCTTGCTTTATGAAACTCTTGTGTTACTATTGACTTAGTTATCGTATAAACGCCCAACTTCATAACCGTCCAAATGCCAGTTATTTGTCCCATCAGATTTGCCATCAGCGCTCATGACACCGAGTCAATCGCCCATGTCCTCTTAATGGAATGAGTGATGTGCAGCCAGATGACAGTGGAGCGCTCAGTGTTAGCCGGGTGTGAGCGCTGCTAGGATGTTGTTGTTGTCGTTGTTGTTGAGTCAGACAGTGTGTTTCCACGTGGGAGTGCTGTAACGATCCTCTGCACAGCCACTCGTCAGTCTGCCGCTTGTCGAGGTCCCGTTGAGAGCGTTCCAACAGCGGCAAGTGCAACGTAGCAAGTGTGCCCTCGTCGAAACACACACACGCATGTATTCTGTAAAGATTGTATACTCGAGTCTGTATCGGTACGTCCCCGGGGCCCGCACCACTTACCACATGCTGCTGTCCGATGATGCCTGACAGGGGCTTTGCAGAGACGTCTTGTTGTCGTTGTTGTGTTGCTCTGTCTGACTGCCAGGCTCACCTCCAGGGACAGGTAATGATAAGGTGCCCACACACACACACACAGATGCGCGCGCACACACACAAGGTAGATCCTCCTGTCAACACAAGCCATCTGCTAGAGGGGTGAGGAGTGACTGAAAGGAAACAGACAATCTTAGGCGTTAGGAAATACACAATAAGCAACATGGATTTAGAGTTATGAGTATAAATTTAAATACATTGCAGAAAAACATTATAAATGAGAATGTAATTTGTCGCCTCATTGACTGGCTCTTATTATCATGAGCCTGACAAGTGTAAAATTCGATGGCAGTCTGAGCTGGCGAGCCAGATCTTTGTTGTAAATTGTGATACAGTTTCTCAGGAATCAATTTTTGTTGTATTATTTGCATCATAGTTTGATTTTGTTACATTTATGAAAAATGTAGAGTTAAGTTCAAAGTGCCTTCCTGAAAAATCCATTATGTTGCACTGTATAAATGTATACACTTCCATCGTATTGCATTGTCTCTTTTTATTATTAAAACACCTGAACGTGCGCAGTTTCCTTGTTTTTAACATTGTTTGAAGGCATCACTATTTCCACCTAAAGGCATTTAGTTTGTGCAGGGCTAAAATGATCTTGTGTCAATTCAGGGCTGTGCAGTATGACATAAAAATGTTCATGACTTTTTTTCCTCATATTGAGAAGTTTTCCTTTCGATTTTACTTTCTTATCCAAATGGCTGTCAATATTAATTTTCTGAAAATAAACCGGACACATTTTTAATCAATGCCATGCGTTTAAAACAAATAAAGGCAAATTTCTTCCTCCAAAGTTAGAACTCTGCTCCAAAGCAAATGCGTTTTCTGCAAAAGAATAGCTGTGAATAGTGGACCTCGATGAAAAAGCTGATCATTGACAATTAGAAGTAAATTCGATTAATTGCACAGCCCTTTGTCAATAGCTTTTCTGCTGTCTTCTTCTTGTCTTCACAATAGAATTGTTGTACTTAAAGACAACAGCTTATGTGAAGCTGTTAAGGTAAAAGTTATCGTAGTATAGAAACCAGTATTCTTTCAATTGTTTGTTTGTTTCAGTAAATAACTTGTTTGTCTCTCAGTTGTTTAGGTATAGCTCTCAATGACACACTTCTGACCTTAAGATAAGCACAATCTTCTGTGGAACCAAATCACTGTTGTCATCTGCAGTGGATTTTCTGCATGTAAAGCATTCTGCTTCTCCTTCCTATTTGTTCTTTATCGAAGAGACTCATCTTGAACTCAAATAGAAATGGTGTAGATCCAGCGGTAGCAAGAATCAACCGTAAACATTGCATTGTGGCTGTAAAGCTGCACTGAATCCCTAAACAGCTATCTGTTGTCCTGCAGCCAGTAAAAATGTGGAGTTGCACCCAGTGGAGAGCTTATGGTATTTTTTCAGGGCAGATAATGCAGAAGTTTGTATTTGATGTTGGGAGAATTTAATTTTTTACAGCATATGCTTGCCAGTAGTATGAATATAAATGAGATCTAAATGGGATATTTCAGAGGAAAAGCACAGGGGAGGATGAAATTGGCTGACCTGCTCACAGACAGAAGCCAATATTAAGGAAAACACCACGGCCCACACTGGTTGTGCTGAGTCTCCAAAAGAGAGAGCAATCGATACAGACCGATAAAAGCCTTTCTGTGGGCGGTGGTGGCTCAAGCTCCACCATCTTCAGGGATGTTTTCTTGTTTTCTTGTACCAGTGTATGAAGATTGGCTAAACTTAATGGTAGTTAGAGGTGACTGTGATGAATAATGAAATAACAAAGGCTGAGAGTGCAGAATCCAACCCAGTATTACAATTTATCCTGGGTGAATAAAAAAAAAAAAAAGACAAAAAGCTTGTTACATATTGGCAGTGGTGGCAGATACAAGTCAAAGTATCAGGTATGAAATCTGCTTTTTATATTATTCCAAGAATATTTTGAAACTGTATTTAGTTACAGAATACCTGCATCATAATATACAAATATTACAATATTTTGTAACCGGTCTAATCAGAGTAATGTACTCTGAATACTTTCACATTGAGGTGCATTATATTAAAGAGTGAAAACACAACAAAAGGTTAAAACAACTTTTGATTTTAGTTTTACTGTTTGTTATTAATTAATGTATAAGATAAGATCATCTTTACCACACATTAGAGAATAAACTTTTGCATAAAGGTTGCGTTTTTCCATTTTATTTATTTTTTGTTGTTGTTGTTGTTTTGTTTATTTTTTGTCTTTACACCTCGAAGTTTAACTTTCATGATCAAATACTAAAATGTATTTCTCTGATATTAGAAAAGTAAATATATTCTGAAAAGACAAAGTAACTGCAACGAAATACAGTTACTCAAGATTAGTAATCTGAATACGTATTTCAGTACATGTACTCAGTTACTACACTGTTTTTTTTGTTTGTTCAAAGCCAAAACATGAACTCAAAACCTTTTGGCAGAAAGTCACCATGAACGTAATAAAAATAATCCCTCCAACCAGACAGACAGTACTTTACTGTGGAGTAGGAGTAGAAAGTATAGATGATCAGCCCTCAAATTTAACGACGCAAAAGTAAAAAGTACAGTAAAGTACAGATTACTGAGTACAGTACATTACAGAGTACAGTACTTTTACTTTTGTACTTTATTACTTTCTAGCACTGCTGCAATGCACTGTGGTAATATGATAACACAGCACAGCATACAATTAGAGGTGAGAGATACATCGAAAAATTGATTATAGCGCTTTTGTTGTTTTAAAGGCATCTAAAAATAGAATGCTGAAAATATTGTATGTAATAAAAGCTATTGAAAAGGACCTCAAAAAAGTTACAAAAACATGTGGTATAATCCCATAAACAAGTGATATTTCTGCACTTTTGTGGTACATTTTATGATCTATTCTGTTTTTTTGCGCTACTTAAACCTCAACCAAGACATTTACAAGCACATTTTAGCACATTCCTGATGCTTTATCGAGAATAAAAATGTATTATATTTTGTCAATATTGCACGCCCCTATAAACAATAAATGTGACAAATAAATAACATTGTAAGTATTAACCAGCGCTTTGTGGCCGTATGTTGTAAGACATTGATTTAGCGCTGTTCTGTATCTATCCTATAAAACTAGCAGCAAACATTATTAGCATTTATACTCGGTCAAGTGTAATGTCTGTGTTCTGTGTGACGCTGTGTGTGCGTTGTGGCCTCACAGGATCGCTGCGTCCTTGAGCTCTGCCATTGTCTGGAGATGTTTGACTTTTTGAGATTCCTGTCCAGTCTCCTCCTTGCTTTTTGCTCTCCTTCGGCATGGCTCGTCTGCTCTGTGCCGCACGCTCGTTTTGCCTTCAGCGAGGTGACCCGGAGCTGCTCAGAGCCGCCTCTCATCATCACTCCTGGGAGCTTTTACATGTACCACACTGTCTCACTTCCCACCTCTCGCTCACTCTGTCATTTCATCCATTTCAGTGCCGGGGAGCCAAGGAGGCGCTGAAATGGGTTTGAGACTGGAAGAAGAGTGGTGTGGTCTGTCCCTGCACTCACTCAGATTATTCAAGGATCTCTCTCTCTCTCTGTGAGGCCTGTGGACACCTGATGCTCCATGTTAGCTCAATTTTGGAGTGAATTTAGTTGACCACCACAGCTGTCTGATTCTGTGCAAATGAGAGGTAGATAATTCAGTATGTGCTGGTTTAAGTGATAAGCATTTGTTTCAACCAATATTCAGTTAAACACCATTAGATTTAATATTCTGAAAATAGAGTATTGTGTTTTATGCTTCTCTTAACATTTATGTAGGGCTGTGCAGTTAATGGAATTTATTGAGATCCAATTGTCAGAGTTAGGAATTGTACTATTTTATGTATGAAACTGCACTGATTGGACTGATGGAAAGACATTTTCATTAATTTAGTAAAAATATAAATATAAAATTGAAACCCAAGGATATTGTTTCCATTCATAGATTATATGTATACACTGTGATTAATTATGCAATGGAATCGTTACTTGTTTCCTTCGACCATATCTCCCAGCCCTACAGCACAAGTCCCTTGACAGCACATTTCCATGGCTTTTGTAGACAGTAGTAGATTTTTCCGAGTGAGCAATATATAAGAAATATACAATATTTTCTTTTTCCTGAAGTGATGGTAACTTGTATGATACCATAGCCAGTGGCTGCTCAACACGCAAGTAACCCTGTTCCCTGGACTATTTTCTTCCCTGGAGTTTATTCCTTTAAACATTGATTTTCAGCCTCACAAGCTTCAAACAGATGGAGAATTCTGTTCAAACAGTGGCTTCTTGACTTGAGTCTGCAGGTGCATGAGTTGTATATTCAGCATTGGCCATTTAAAACACCAAGTAAAACTCGAAAACCGAGCTGCTCAAGGCCATATGCGATGAGTGCTCTATTACCATCTTATTCAAATGAACAACGTTCTCCATTGTGCGTATACAGAACGCGAGATGAAGAACCTGGAAAATGTAGAACAAGTCGCTTACAAGGTTTCTCTGGCCTGAGGCAATGGAGCCACGCTGAGCTGCTTTTGAACCACGAGGAGGTGCAGAGGGGACTAGGCTACTGTCTGGCATCACAGCAACCTCAACTCCTCCACCAGCGTCCCCCTCTTTCTTCACCCATAGGTATGCAGTAATTAGACTCAGGTCAAGGGAGTATTTGGCCTGTGTGCTTCTGTCTGAACACAATAACCTCAGAAGTGGGCTGCTCTTTGCCTTGTGACTCACTCACAATTAACACAAGCTTTGGACTTCACTCCCTCTTCTCCTGGCATCATGTTAGCATGCCGCCACTTGTTATGATCTGCTTCTCAACTTCATACGACTTTGTTGCTTTAATTATTCCTGCCCGGGTGACAGCAGTTGCGAAAACAGGCTTTAATGAAAGAATGCAAATTGAGCCCGTCCTCCTCCTCCCTCTTCACTGCCTTTGCCTCACACAGGCAGAAATATGGGATGGAAAAGGGATTTTGTCAGTGTGAGCGACATTGCAAGGTCACAGTTTACAGTCTTATCTACATCGTGTATTCATAAATTAATACAATGGCACTTGAAGAGGCAAGTTTTGAGATCGTTATATAATATAATATAATATTATAGTGAAGGGCCATTCACTATTACAATTCGATATCCAGTAAAAAATGCTGTTATCATAATTTTAAATAGTGCAAGCGTTGCTTGACCACTAAAGGCCTGCTCACAGGCCTCTCCAGTAAAACAGCAGTAAAACAGCTCCAGTAAAACAGCTGCAGTACATCCAGAAAGCTGTTGCTTGGGTCCTGACTAGAACCAGGAAGTACGAGCACATGAGTCTGTGCTCAGGTCTCTGCACTGGCTTCAGGCTCAGAGAATAGACTTTAAAGCAGCTCTGCTTGTGTTCAAGTCTCTCCAAAGCACCAAAGTACATCTCTGACATGTTAGAGTCTGAGATGGATCATATGGCACTGAGGACCTCAGGGACCAGCCTCCTGCTGGTGCCAGAGTTAGGACTAAACATGGGGATGCAGCGTTTCTGTTTTATGCAGCAAAAACCAGGAACACCAGGTCTTCCTGAAGATGTGAGATAGGCCTCCACTCTGACAATGTTCAAATCCAGGCTAAAAACAATTTTGTTTAGATGTACATACAACCAAAAGATCTATCTACACTCTTCTCTTTTTTAAACGTTTATTTAAAAATGATTCTGTATGAATGTATGTATGATTTTTATGTTTGTTTTGTTTTGTTTAATGCAATTTTATGTTATGTAAAGCACTTTGAATTGCCTTGTGTACTAATTGTGCTCTACAAATAAACTTGACTTGCCTAATAGATTTTATTTTTTTTATTTTTTTAAAGCATACTATCGATGGTTGGATGGATGGATAACTTGATAACTTTTCAGTTTCACCAATAACACATAATATGGCAGAATTTAATAGTTTTTGATGAAAAGTATCTTCTAATCTGGTGGATTAAATTGGATTTTGTCCGATTGTGTGTGTTAAATGGCTCACAACTCACAAGTTTCTCACAAAACTTGAATGTAAAAGGCGTCTCTAATGAAATGTCATTCTAACAGAAGAACATGTCACAGAAGAGCATGTCATTAAATGTGCTGTTGAAAAGATATGACAATTTCCACCTAAAAGCATGAATATGGTAATATTTTACACCTGTGTCTTTATGTGTTTAGTTGAAGTGCAGTGAGCGCATGTTGGTCTGCTGCTCTTCACTGTGTGTTTCATTAAAAACCATGTGGTTTGACAGCTGTGGAGGAGCCTAATGCAGATAATACAGGCTTCACATAGGCTTGTTAAAGTGTCCAGTGGCTGTGGCTTCAGTCCAGGGCTTACTGGCTCACATTAGCTGCGTCTCTACTCCTCGCTCTCCAGTGTCTGGCCCAGGTCCCTCTGGTGGACTGGATTGGTTTATTTCTGACTGGGTTGTGCTCGCAGCCATTACGATGAGTGATGGCTCTGTATTATTCAAACTTGAAAGCAGCCATTGTTATTCTAATTAGGTGTGGCAAATGAGGCTGCATAGCTGAGCTTCCTTTCTCTATTCCCACTCACATTTTCACATTTTTGACTTTCTGTATAGCTTTCCTGTACTCTCCCACTCTGCTTCTGGTGCCAGTGTGCGTTCGGGTGGGCGTTTCATCTGGACCCTCTCACACAGACCCTGGGTGTGCTGCTATATGTGATTTTGATGCATCAGTGGCAAAATATGGCAAAATATCCCAGGGGAGGATTTGGTTTATTCCACTATGTATCAGTTCCTGCTACAAATGCTACGTCGTTTCATTCACATGCAGTGTGTGAAGCGTTTGAAAACAGATGCATTTTAAATATACAAAAAAAGACAACGAAAAATCTTCCCACCCCCACTGCACATTTTCTATAGCTATGTTAAATAGGTTGAATGGTTTTATTATATGGATGATTCAGAGCTGCTTGCGCTTTGAGCATATTCTTTCCTGATCTCTCAATTTTTCTGAAACCAATACATATGTCACTAGTTAGTGTGTTAATCTAGACTAAAATTTTGTGATCTGCAAGAAAAAGGTGTAACTTTATGTAAATCATAAAAATCTGTATGTTTCTCGTTTGACTTTGCCACTGATTATTTTATCACATCCTCTGTCAATTATTATTGGAGGAAATAATGTATATGTATATATGTGTATATGTATATGTAGGGATTTAGTAACTATCCAAACCTTGCCTTCAGTTAAAACAATTGCGATCAGGAAATTGTGTGAAATGAAGAAAAGACTGAGACGCATAAAGGACACAAAACACTAGGCTGTTATTATGAAGAATAAGCAGGGTGGTTCTGTGGAGACATGCATGAACACAATAGATAATTTTACAGCTTTTGTTTCTGATGAAGTTTAGATTTTTCCAACAGCATAATTTCATTTGAATTTGTTTTACATTACATGACCATACAAGGTCCTGTTTTTTGTTGTTTTTTTTTCCTGTTATCTGAATACGGAGATTCCTTGTTGCTGTTTGTGTTTTGGAGACTTACTCATGCCTTCCCCTGCACTTCTATCCAAATCCCCTTATGTCACCCATGCTGGCCTTATCAACATCCCACCAGTGTAAATGAATCCCTGTGCACATGTGCTCAAGCCCTCTAGCTCTGTTTGTATCTGCTCTTGGGCCTGCTCCACTCTGTTAAGTAGCGTGGAGAGTCCAACTTGGCACTGGATACAAACTGCCTTGACCTGCCGTAATAATGAGGTCAAATAGATACACAGCTCCCTAAACAGCCCAGTGCAGATCCCACCGTGGAGGCAGTGCTTGAGCCTGGTGTGCCGCTGCAGACCTGGTACAACTGGTTATCTTGAGATAGAGTGTAATTCCCGGTGTTAGATCCGACCCCCAACAGTGACGGAAGAACCACTGATCTTTTATTCAACACTCAGACCAAAGTGAATGATGTTAGAGTAGACAGTAAAATATGCGATGTATGGTTAATGACACTCTGAAACATCTATGGCTAAAGGCTGTAATTTCACCTACTTACATTTGTCATTTTCAATTAGAAAAATATCAGTATTAAAATGTAAACTATGCCGCTTGTTATTATGGGTACAAATTCAAATAGTCCATTTGAATGCAAATACCCTCAAACCTTTAGGGCTAGTCGCATTCAAATAGACGTGTCAAAAAGTAAAAGCGATAGAGACGACGTAAGTATTGAAAATCAGACTCTAATCAACAAAAACTAGTATCAAATCTAGATACTCATTTCAACGTATCAATACAAAAAACAAATTACAAACAGGACATAATATGCCCTTTTCTAAACAGATTTAGAATGATCTAGAGCTTTACCAGAACTAGTTTAACACCACATAGTTTAGGTGACAAAATGACAAAAATTAATATCTTAATATAGTTTGAACAAAAAGTATTATGTCAATCAAATAGAAATGTGTTAAAACCTGTCTTTAGTTCAGGTTTAATTCTCAGACAAATGTGAAATGTTTGACTAATTAACAACAAAAGAGCAGAAATATAACCTTATAGACTTATTTAAAATTTTACACATGAACAAAGCATTTTTTGTTTTAATCAGCTCTTGATGTAGTGTTTTATTTTTATTTTTACCACAAATTATATACTTAATATTCAAATTTTGCATCCAAACAATATAACATGTAACATAAGGAAAGTAATAATTATTTTGAGTTTAAAATTGCAGGTGATTGTTTAAAAATTCCCTCTTTATTATCATTGTATCATAATCTGTATTGAGTATTGCATTATTTCTTAGCATTGAAGTTGAGTTTGAAATTTTAGTATCTTGACGACGCTAGTACACATATTGAAATGTAGATAATATGGTGAATGTTGTTTTGAAGATCTGCAAATATAAAGAGCTGATTAAAAATAAAAATGAAAATAAATATGTTGTAATCTTAATCTTGTAATATAAATTGATATTTCTGAACTTTTTGTGATTCATTTGACAGACATTTCACTTGTCATTTGTCTGATAATTAAACCTCAAATAATACGTTTTAACACATTTCTGTTGGCCATTGTTGTCGGGATCTAGATATTAATGTTTGTCGATATGGCCCACCCCTAGCTTCTGTAGAAGTGAGATGCACTTTGCCCTGACTCGTGGTGCTGTTCCTTCTGTAGTGGAGTGACCCGACTGAAGAGGTGCTGCTCTTTGACCTCCTCGCACTCATTACCACCAGTGAAGACCCTCCTGTGTGTCGTGCGACTAAACGGCACCTGAGCACCGGACCATGACGCTCAGACCCTCCCTCCTTCCGCTCCTCATCCTCCCCTTCATCCCTCTGAGTCAAAGGGAGTCTCTGCTGCGGGAATGTGGAGAATGTGGCCACAGTGAAAACAATGAACAGTGCTTATTATGACACTTGCACTCCCTCCTGCTGTACACTGCATTTAGACTGAAAGTATGAAGGACAGGATGACCCCCTTTTTGTCCCCCCTCTGTTTAGTTTGATACTTCAATTTCTTTTCTTGTCTCTTTTCTCTGCCTTAAATGATGGCGTTAAAGTAGGTCTCAGAGCTGCAGATAATTAAGTGTCACTTTAAACCCGACTGTAAGGATTTAATGAGGCTTAACAGATTGCATAGTGAACAAAAGTGCAATTTTAATTTTCAAATTTCCGTCTCTTTTTTTTTTTTGAACTTTTATTGCCATAAATTCAAACAGGCAATTCACATCAACAAGAACATGTCCTGAGATTGGGTCCTTACACAGTGAGTGTTACAATGTCAATTATATAGATATTTGAATAATAGCAACAATAATAAATGTCTTATTTGAGAAAATCTATGATTAGAGTCCACTTCTTTTCAAAATTTGGCAGTTTTAACTGTAGTTGAGCTGTTAACCGTTCCATTGTATAAACTTGTCTGATTTTTAGTATCCACTCAGCAACTGTAGGCGATTCAGGTTTCATCCAGTTGATTGTTATCATTTTTCGAGCCGTCATCAGGAGGAGGTGCAGCAAGAACTTTTGGTCATGGGTGAGCTCATCGGGAAAAATATCCAGCAGGAAGATGGAGGGGTCCAAGGAGAGATTAACCTTCAATATGTTTTGACATACATCCTTAACATCAATCCAGAAACATTGCACACAAGGGCAGTCCCAAAATATGTGAGTCTGATCACCCACAAGTCCACAATTCCTCCAGCATTTGTCACTAACATTACATTTTGAAATAAAAGTTTTTAATGGCGTTCTAAAGAACCTCAATTTGACCTTCCAGTCAAACTCCTTCCAAATTTGACTTCCCACCCCTCTATGGCAACCCAAGCAAATGCTCTCCCAAGTGACATCATCCAAAATTACATTCAGTTCCATTTCCCATTGTTGTTTTATATGATGTGTATTATCTGACACATCAATCATCAGTTTTTGGTAAATCAAAGACACCTGTTTTTTCAAAACACCAGAGTTTTCAAGTAAATGAATAAAATGCTTTTCTATTGTTGTTGGTTCTCTCCTGATATGATCCCAGTCTTTATGTTTTGTAATATAGCTTCTTAATTGTAAATATCTATAATGGTCACTTGAGAGTAAGCCATATTTGGCTCTCAATTGGGCAAAAGATCTAAATATATTCACTTCAAATAATTGATTAACTGTAATCAGACCTCTCTCTGCCCATCGTCCAAAGCTTTTGTCCGAAAGAGAAGGCAAAAACTCAACATTTCCGTTTATAGGGACTGCTCGAGACAAGGCCACGGTCCCCTTCACTACCTTTTGCACCTGATTCCAAACCTTTAAGGTTTGTTTGACCCAGAGATTAGTTATCTCAATTTTTTTCTGTGACTGTGGACTAAGAAATGGTAGACTTGAGAGAGAGATACCTGGAACAGAATATTCTTCCATAGACACCCACTGCATTTCCGGATCACCAATGATCCAAGCCACCATTGCTTTTAATTGGGCTGCCCAATAGTACAATTTGAAATTAGGCAATTTGAGACCTCCTTTTTCTTTACGGACATTAGAATTTTAAGACGTACTCTTGGTCTTTTTATTCTGCCAAATGAATTTGGACATCATTTTTTCTAACAGTTTAAATGCAGACTGTGGTATCCGGACAGGTAAGTTCTGAAATAGGAATAATAGTCTCGGAAGAACATTCATTCTTATACATTCTATTCTTCCCAGTAGAGAAAGCGGGAGTACATTCCACCTATTTAGATCCTCTTTAATTTCTTTAAACAACTTATCATAATTAGACGAAAACAACTGGGTGGTCTTTGGGGTAAGAATTACACCCAAATATCTAAACCCTTGTTTGGACTGTCTGAATGACACAAGGTGATTCAATTGTGGTGGCCAGCTCCCAACAATCATTAAAGCCTCTGATTTATTTGTATTTATCTTATAACCTGACACTATACTATACTCATTCAAGTCATGAAGCAAGGCTGGAACAGAGGTAATCGGATTCTCCAAAAATAACAAAATATCGTCAGCAAAAAGTGATATCTTATGTTGGGCATTAGCTTCATCTCTAATTCCTTGTATCTGAGGGTTAGACCTGATTAGTTCGGCTAAAGGCTCTATACTGAGTGCGAATAATGAGGGCGATAGTACCTCGCCCTGTCTAGTGCCACGCCCGAGAGAGAAAAATTCAGAGCAGTGGCCATTAATCCTCACCCGAGATTTGGGGTTTTTGTAAAAGGTTTGGATCCATGTAATGAAAGTGTCATTAAAGCCCATATGTCTAAGAGTTTGTTGTAGAAATGCCCAGTCAACCCGATCAAATGCTTTCTCAGCGTCCAGGCTGAGAAACATTGATGAGATGTTCCTTTTTTGCGCCATTATTTGGAGATTTAAAGCTCTCCTTACGTTGTCAGTTCCTTGTCTCTGGGAAATAAAACCTGTTTGATCTGGTTTCACAAGTTTTCTCATAATTTTTTGAATTCTGTTCGCAATGATGGCTGTAAGTATTTTCAGATCGACACAGAGCAGGCTGATAGGACGATAAGATGCGCACATGGTTGGGTCTTTCCCGTCCTTATGGATGACACTAATAATAGCTTCAGACCATGACCGAGGAGGATCACCTTTTGTTAATGCATAATTATAAACCTTGTGCAAAAGTGGGGTTAGCTCTTTTTCAAACAACTTATAATACTCCCCAGGAAGGCCATCCACTCCTGGGGATTTATTATTTTGCAGTTTCCCAATACTGTCTTTAATTTCTTTTACTGAGATTGGGCCCGTTATTAGATCAGCCTCTTCCTGGGATATTTTATTAAGTGTAATTGATTTAAGAAAGTTTTCGATTTTTCCTATTTTATTTGGGCTATCTTCTTCCTTATACAGTTCCTCATAATATGAAGCAAATGCCTTTACAACCTCTTTAGGTTGACACAACATTTCCCCAGAATTTGGACATTTAATTTTATGAACTATTCTGCTTGACTGTGTTTTGCGTATTTGGAATGCCAGCAGCCGACTTGCCCGGTTACCATATTGATAATACTTTTGATTAGTGAAACGAAGTTGCCCTTCCGCCTTATACGTTAACAAATCATTGAGTTTTTGCCGATTCTCTTTTAAAACAGTCAGCGTGTCGATACTTTGAACTAATTGATATTCTTTCTCTAATTTCTTAATTTTCTTTTCCAATTCTGATTGCTCTGTAAGCCTCTCTTTTTTTAACCTTGACGACACTGCAATTATATTTCCCCTCAAAACACTTTTGGCTCCCTCCCATAATATAGTAGGTGATACACTACCATCATCATTAAATTCAACATAATCAAGCAAACATTTTTGAAGCTCTTGCCGGATTGTTTCATTGTTTAGAATAGATACATTCGCGCGCCAGTATTTAAAGTTATTGTTTGGGCCCATCTTTAATTTCAAGCAGACTGGGGCATGATCAGAGATTGTAATTGCCTCTATTTTACATTGAACAGCTCTATAAGAATCCGCTCCTGACATTAGAAACATATCCAACCTCGAGTGGCTATAGTGTACATGTGAGAAAAAGGTGAAGTCTTTTTCTTTGGGATGTAAGTGGCGCCACACATCTACTAGGCCCATCTCCTTTATCAGCGCCTTTAAAGTAAGAGATTTCTTGGATTTAGGACCAAAGTCTGCAGGAAGCCTGTCCACAGAAGCTTTCAAAACGCAATTAAAATCACCTCCCACCAAAATAATGCCTTCCGCTTTCTCTGCTATTAGTGATGCAATGCCCTTAAAAAATTTTGGGCAGTCCTCATTTGGTGCATATAAATTTAGTAAAGTAATTTTTGATCCCCCTATAGAACCAATCACCATCAAATATCGTCCCTCCTTATCTGTAAAAGTTTTTTCATGACAGAAATATATTGCCTTATTAAAAAGAATTGAAACCCCCCTCTTTCTCCCATTTTGATATGTAGAGCTATACTGCTGGTCAACCCATTCTCTCCTCAGCTTCATGTGTTCTTTTTCTGAAAGGTGGGTCTCCTGAAGCATTGCTATAGCACAATTAAGTTTTTTCAGTTGGTTCAGTACCTTTTTCCTTTTAACTGGATTACTCAATCCCTTCACATTATAAGAAACACAGATCAAATCCATTTCTTAGCTTTCCTCTTTCAGTTTTACACACAAAGCAAAATTATTATACCTAATAAAGTGATGGCCCAATTTTAGTTTCTGGGCTTGGCTGTAAGGGCTCTGTGAGCTCGTTCTATGCCGATGTTAAGGTCCGGGGGAAGTTGAAGGACAGATTTAAGCAGCTCTTGTATAAACTGTCTAACGTCCCTCCCTTCACTCCCTTCCGGCACGCGGTAAATTCTCAAGTTGTTTCGCCTGATTCTGTTCTGCAAATCCTCACATCGTGCAGTCAGATCCATTTCTCTGTGTAGCAAATACCGGAGCGCCCGCTCATGGCGCCTGGTGGTGTCCTCATTGGCGCTAATGC
This sequence comes from Rhinogobius similis, assembly GCA_019453435.1. Classification (NCBI taxonomy): domain Eukaryota; kingdom Metazoa; phylum Chordata; class Actinopteri; order Gobiiformes; family Gobiidae; genus Rhinogobius; species Rhinogobius similis. The sequence goes on along the minus strand of CM033619.1, from coordinate 20,717,060 downwards.
GATCCTCCGCGTCCGTCGTTCTCTTATCCAGTTTTATCACATCTTCTCTCAGGTTCTTAAGAGAGATCTCCAGTCTCGTCAAGGATTGTTGGGTTTCCGTGTGCCCCTCTTTATTGTCTTTTCTCAATTTCTCAAGTTCCATTAGTATTCTTGAATCGGAGTCGCGTGTGCTAGCGTTAGCATCTGCAGCTCCGTTCGAGGTTTGCATCAGAGTTAGCTGTTTCAAATGTTCACCTTTTTCTTTTGGTTGATCCTGTTTGCTTGCTCCCTTGCCTCTCAGAGACGATGCCATGTTGATTCAAATAGAAATCGCCGAGTTTTATGATAGTTTTGTTAGGGAATTATATTAAATTGGACGAGCGTGTCCTTTAGGCTGCTGCCTGTACCATGACGTCACCGGAAGTCCCATTTCCGTCTCTTTTAAAGAAATTATCTGACCCACATAATGAGAGGATAATTTAAACAGTGGCACTTATGGACAACACAGCAAGGCAAGTTCATTTGTAGAGCACAAGTCGTACACAAAACAATTCAAAGTGCTTTATACAACTGGAAAAAATCTTTATGAACAGATCAGTTTTTTAGCCTGGATTTTAACATTGTCAGAGTGGAAGCCTGTCTCACATCTTCAGGACGACTGTTCCTGGTTTTGCTGTATAAAACTGAAAAGCTGATTCCCCATGTTTAGTCCTGACTCTAGGCACCAGCAGGAGGCCGGTCCCTGAGGTCCTCAGAGTGTGAGATGGTTCATATGGCACTAACATGTCAGAGATGTACTTTGGTGCTTTGGAGAGACTTGAACACAAGCAGAGCTGCTTTAAAGTCTATTCTCTGAGCCTGAAGCCAGTGCAGAGACCTGAGCACAGACTAATGTGCTCGTACCTCCTGGTTGTAGTCAGGACCCGAGCAGCAGTGTTCTGGATGTTACAGTAGTCTAACCCAGTGGTTCCCAAAGTGGGGGTCAGAAGGGTTGAGCTGGGGGTCGCGAGATGATTTCAAGATCTCATTTTAATTAATATGACATTGTATTTTCTATCTTCTAGTGAAATGGGGTCCAACAATAAACTACTCAAATAACCAATATTAAATCTGATTTAACACTTAAAATGATTGCTACTGTCATATTCATTTCACTTTGGGTTCCAGAGTCAGTTGCATGGTTATTTTGGGGGTCCCGGCCAGAAAAGTTTAGGAACCCCTGGTCTAACCCACTGGAGACAAATGCATGGATAAATCTCTCCAAGACACTGCACTTTTGATTTTTGGCAGTGTTTTTTAGATGGTAATGCTGTTGATGTTATTCATTTTATGTGGCCATCAAAGTCTGAGTCCATTATTACCCCCAGATTTCTATATATATATATATATATATATATATATATATATGATTCATTTTGAAAGCAAAGTGTGTTAGTTGCAGAATTAACTCTAAGAAACATGCTCATGCTGACTATGTATCATGAGTTTGTATCGAAAACAGCTGCGTTGATTTCCCGGTGGACCCTGAATAATTGTGACTGCTGCTGTGGATCTGGCACTTGCAACAAAGGATTTATATTTTTCCCTCCATGACATTTGTAGGGGGCCTTGTAGGAGCAATAAATCCCACACTTCTCTTTGTAAAATTATTGGCTTTATATATCCCCTTTTACAGAACACAAAGCTGTTTAGGTTTAACCTGGGCCCTTTAGAGCGAGAGGCATGATTGTGCATAGATTATGATTCACACTTATGCATCTCAACAATCAATGAAAGGTCATTTTTAAAAAGCAATCAATATTACAGCTGCAAGATTAATCGGAATTGAATGGAAATTGTTGTTTGAATGGACGCAATTGGCAAATTGCAAAGCCTGTAATAATTTCTAGTCTTATTCAGCATAAAAACTGCTAACTTCTTAACTCCCCTGAATATGTTTAGGATGTGAACTTTGAACAGAATCTTTTTTATCAAATATAAATTGAAAATCGCAATTAGATATTTTCCCCAAATTCTTCCCTAATCAATATTTAGAAACACTACGTTGTGTCTCTGAGTTCTGTGTAAAGATTGTTCTGGGACTGAAACAAAGTAAACACTGTAGAAACTAGACATAGTGCTGTTTTTATCATGAATCATGACCATGACTCACTTTGCTGTTGATACATTTTAACATGTTTTTTGAGACCTTTTATCCATTGTCGAATTCCTGTAAACACAGATCATGGACATTATCAAACCGTAACGCACACATCCAGTAACAGGCTTCAAAATGGTGAAAGTGATGAGGGTTTTTTCACTGGAGCTTATGTTGTCTGTCTGTGACACGGCATTGAGCCTTGAGCTTTTGACAAACTGTGACATGTATTCTGCCTGGGCCTCCTCCAGATGGACATCCATTATGCTGTGACAAGACACAACTAGGCGAGAAACTCATTAATAGATGCACATTCATATTGGAAACCAAGAAATGTGTTTTGTAGAAAAGAAATGTGGAATGGAAAGATATTATTTAGAAATGTTGTATAGAGGGTATGCAGTGACATTGTTTTATTCAAAAAATGCTCCTCAACATTTCAACTTATATATTATAAGCAGCACAACTGATTAAAAAAATGTGCTTCTTTGCTTTTCTTTGGCCTAATTTTTGTCCGTGGAGTTTTTGTTTTGCTCAAATTAACTTTATACGGTAAAATGTCAACTGAAAGTAATTTCTCCGTTGTTGCTCCAACTAGGCAAAGCTTGGCTAGCTTGTTTGCTAACGGCAGTTGGAGATAAAGGACACTTCTACTGATACAACAATTCATTTCCTCAATACGTGGCCCCAGAAACATCTTATTTAAGGAGAGAGAGGTAATGAGTTCATCTGCGATCCTGTTGCTTAAATGGTTTTCTATAACTGTTTACTTTTTGTCACATCAAACTAAATATTTAGCAGTGTTGTAGACTTTCATATTTGTTATCGGACTGTAGAAGCTTTATCACATTTTAGTTGTGTTTTGAGCTTTTAGAGTAGAAAATGTCATTACTCACCATTGACTCATGTGCTTTTGCCACTCACTGTTAAAATTTTAATCAGAATGCTGTGGCGTCATCTGCATAACCTCTATTGTTGTTTGCGTGGAGCTAGGAGAGTCTCAGTCAAAATAAAGGTATACCTCCTCCGTCTGCGTCTGGACTATGACCTCCCTATCTTTCTGTCTGGGAGAAACAATGGGTCGGATTCTGGGATTTCTTTGGCTAAATCTGTTTGAGCTGCAGTGCTGTTCTGCTGCTATAAGCCATAAGCCTTTCTTTGACTCTACCTTTAGGTGTTATGCAATTAAGCCTCTCTCCAGTGCGGTCTGCTCTCCAATGTGCAAACTGAGAAAAAGCATATAGATTTTCTTAGTAGTAAATGCAATGACTTGCCTCCAGAGTGGACCAGACAATGAGGAAGATGCTGAAGGTTTGTGTGCAAATAATGTAAAGTTTATTATATTTCACTGTGCACAATACTGTTCTACCGAGGTGAAGGATAACAGTGTCATATGGTGGATGTTAAGCATGTCATATGTTCTTTACTAGGGCAAAGGCTGCAATATTTGAAGTGCAGTAATTTCCTCCAAAAACGACAAAATATTCAGTTTTATTCTGCATAAAAACTGCTAACCCTGTAGTTTAGACGCAACAAAAACACAATTAATAGCAACAAAAACAACGAAAGGTGCCAAAACGCAGTTAATAGCAACAAATACGCGACTAATAGCAGTAACAACATGGCTAAACGTGACAAAAATGCAAATTAAAATGTCATGACTAAGAGTTGACTAAAAGTAACAAACATGACTTAAAGTGAAAAAAAAACAAAAAACTAAAAGGGATAAAAACGGTCTGAAACATTTGATTCATTTGTTTGTCATTTCATATTTCAGCATTTTTGTCAATTCTCTTGACTGTGTTTAAACTTTAAACAGAATTCTATTATCAAAACATAAACCACAAATCTAATTGCAATTGCAATACTGGTCAGAAAAAATTGCAGTTCCATATTTTTCCCAAATCGTGCAGCCCTATTTTTACGTTTTGTGTGTTACAAATGAATGTTCTTATTTGCATGTGTATTGACAGTATAACGACTGCCTGATGCTTCCCACTCGCCGTCTCAATTACATCCTCCAGAAAGATATGAAAACAGAGCTAGTCTTTTGGGTCTCAATTACAGAAGATGAGATGCCTCTCTAAAGGGGACACTTTGCAATATTTCAATTATATTCATATTTTGCCAAAACTTCATGAAAAGTTGTTTTATAATGGATTATGTGCTAATTATCATGAGCTGTTAGCCTCCCAGTTTGTTGTGTAATTGTTGCAGGGGCTTGTCCCAAAAGATGTGTTTTATAAGAAAATGTATTTCTAATTTAATTAAAGCAAGTGGACCATGACACTGTGGACATTGAATGTGCATTCACACTCGCACACACATAATTGGGAATAAACCTAGAACTTTGCCCGCACTAGACTGTGACTAACCCAGGAAAGCAAGACCAACCCAAGGCTACATCAGGACTAAAACTCTGCTCAAACAACAGAGGACCATGCCTTTAACAGTATGCTCCTCTTGGCCGTACTACAAGGACAGTGTTTAATGTATTAGTCTAGTGCACCTCAAAATGTGACGGGGAGATGGAAATATTGTGGACAAACCCGATAGATGAACTTTTAATCCATAAAGAGGAGTTTGTCTAGACATATCTGTGAAATGTACATTATACTGATCCTTCCTTTCCACCAGTGAAGTTCTGATTGGGTGTTACTCAGGCTGGGTGAAATAATATTATTTTTCATAACGTGGACTTTTTATTTTACAGTCTGTTAGGGATAATGCATATAGTACAAATGTGATTAAATACTTATCAATGTGAAAGGTAAACACTTTATTTTTGTTATAAGTCATTTGGCTGTGTTGAAGTCATTGCTCGTACTTGATGTGTTTCCAGATGGAGAGTATGCAGATTATTCTCTCACACATGCACACATCGTGCCAGTGTGTCTGACTTCTTAACTTGACCCAAACTTGACCTTTTCTGCACAGTCTGTTGTCTGGAAAACACAAGACCTTCATCTAAACAAGAAAAACTGAACAAAAAAGAATTGTAGGATTGCTTTTGATTTGAACAGCTACAGATTTTGAAGGGTGATAAACCACTGCTTGGTCTCAGGGGTCTACTGTCGATGGTAATCATAAGAGCTTATGAATCTTCCTGACTTAACATGCATGAGGTTTAAGATCTGGGATAGAACGGATGAGTATTGCTCAACCTAAAAAGGTCTACTTTCTTTTGATACGGTGCTTGAATAAAAGTTACCTTGTTACATTTTACTGAATTTACAGCTGTATTTCACTAAACACCTAAAGGAACCTTATACTGTAAACAATTATACTGTAAACAGTTAGTGCTGCAACTAGGGATGGGATGCTAACTGGTATTTGGGCACAACGAGGTATTAAAATGCCATCAATACCACGAGGAAGGGCTCCTTGCATGAATAGATTATTTTCAGTCATTATATACACTCATGATGCAACCCATTTTAGTAAATAGACCTTTTCCAGTAAATAGAATAGGTTTTCCCTGATAATTGCTCCCCAAATCTCTGCACAGCAAAGTAGGCCATAACAAAGGAGTCATGTATCATGTACAACACTTACGTTGTTAACCTGTCGATTAACTGTTTGATTAATTGACTAGCAATTACATTTCAAAAAAGTAATATTGCAAAATGAATGTGAGAAAATAGTACAAAATTTGATCCAGATGAAATCTTGACGGATCATACTTATCGTGATTTTTTTTTTCCCCACCACAAAAACACTTAATTTAGACTTTTCCTGTCACTTTGATATAATTACTGTCATAAAACGTTTTCTCTCAGCACATGGCATGATTTGGAGTCTGAAGGCCAGAGAACGATTATTTGATTATTAAAATATTTGCAATTACTCTTATTAATCAGTTAGTTTCATTAAGGAATTAGCTCTGTTCAAAAGTTTTCATTTTCACTTAGATGTTATAACAGGCCCCTCTAAAGCCCATCAATTTATTTCAGTAAATTATATTGAGTGAAGTTTCAAATAATTATATGTCAGAGTATTCACATTTAGCAGCACTAATAAATTATAATAATACCTGTATTATATGTTACCTGCGTTGCACTTTTTAGGACACTCAAAGACTATGCAGCTCAGAGTTATGCGTACATTTTTGCTCTTACCTTCACGTCTTCCCTCTTCTCGCACATAAACATGCCTTCAAATGCCTTGGGTTTGCTTGCTAACTACTAACACACAGGTATTTGCTTTGCACCTCTTCATAAGTGCTCCCCGAGGACATCCCGAGGCGTCAGAATGCGAGTGCATCCGTCTTCTTCCCTGGTGCTGTCTCTGGCATACAGCTGGGTCAGCCATCTCCATTTATTTCCATAATCCTGCTCTTTTTGTGTGTCAGCATGTTTGTACATATATAACCCGTGAGGCGTTGACGCTTCTGGGGATGGAACAAGTAAAGGTCTCTTTTCTGCTTCATAAGTTTATAGTTTGTGAAGAAAAGCATTTTAGCAACAGTTAACGTTGCTGTATGTGCTGTATGTGCTGTGTGACTGATGGAGTCTGACATGCTCCAGATGTTGCAGTTTCCCTGCTGTTGATGCTGTGTCTAGTTGTGTGTTTGGCCAGTGTAAAATAGTCTATACAAAATGTGTTTATGACAGTATACTCACCAATCATCGTATTTTTTGTGTCTTAGGTGCAGTAGACCCGTCACACAGAAATGTGCTCACAGTCAGAACAGATTCCTATTTGTATTTTCACAGAAAATATGAACAAAAGAAAACATTTGCTCTAAAAAGGGACATAAAAACTGTGTACAGAAACAGCTAATTTGCTCACTTAGCTTTGGGTATGTTTGTGAAACTTGCAATTACAAGATGAGCTACACATGAAAAGACTAACTTTGGCATTTGGATAGACTGTCTATTGTTCTTTTAGAATTGTGTTTTATGAATGGGATTCTGTTCAAAGTTCACATTTTAAACACAATCAGGAGAATTGAACAAAAGACTGAAAAATGAACTGACAAAGTATAATAAATGAATTACGTGTTTCAGAACGCTTTTGATGCTTTTAGTCTTGTTTTTATCGTTTTTAGTGCCGTATGTGCTGCCTTTAGTTGCATTTTTGTCGCTTTTAGTCTCATTTTTTTCACTTTAGTTGCCTTTGTGTCATGTTTAATCAAGTTTTTGTCCATTTTAATGATGTTTTTGTCACTTTGTCGCGTTTCGGTCGCTTGTTCCACAACATGTTTTAACAAATCAAAAGTACAGGGTTTGCATGTTGTTGATTGTGGAGGAAATTATCACACTTCAAAAATGACAACCATTGCGATTTGCTAATTGAGCCCATTTAGATTGCGATTTGATTATGATTAATTGTACAGCTCTAATTCAAAACCACTTGTTGTAAATGAGGTACAAGCCCGAAGAGCTTCTGCAAGTGGACATGCCTCTGAGTGAAAGCATCCGTGAAAGACTGTAGTTTTCTTGACTCTTAACGTGATTGATTTGAGCAATTATGATGATTCAAGTATCCATACAATCAGATACTTCCTGCTTTATATACTGTACCTTCAGCTTTTACGTCTCTCACAGTTTTTCCATTTAACTATGTCAATAAAGCAGCAAACACGCACCAATGAAAGCACTAAACAAACCTTAGATTAGATTAGCCTTTATTGCCTCGAGTGGTGAATAATCTAATATGGCTATTTTTTCCCCTCAGCCAATTTACGATAAACATCATAGTTTTGGGCTGCCACATAGTCAGTTACAGACTCAACCCAATCTTACTCTTATTTCTAAAGCTTGTGATTACACCAGCAGGAGCAGGAGCAGGAGCAGTTATCACAGAGGGACACGACAATCTGGACATTAGCCAAGTCCTCTTACGCAGTGGCTCTCATCTTCTCCATAAGAGCAGAGCCATAAAAGTGAAAAATAGCCTCTTCTTTATGTCCAGCTTCATTGTGAGTGCTTGTTCTCCTCATCGTCGCCGTGGACAGTGTCAGGACTGAGCCGAGGTCCATTCATCGTAGCAAGCTGTTAATCCCCAGTCTCTTTTCATCACTGACTGATTTTAGTTTTGTGAGGGACATGACCAAATTGTTTGTGTAATTATATCTATGTCTTTATTATCCTGCGATGGAACAGAACCTAATCTTATTGTTGAATAGAGCTAATTCACATCGATGAACAATCACCTGCTAATTTGATGACTTGGTACATGTGAATGTTGCATCACTCAAAAGACAATCCACTCAAATGTCATGAATGAGTTTTAAGAATCAAACAAAACAGAAATGAGACGTGAAATAACCAAATGCAGAAACATCACCCTGTTCTCAATGGCTGCAACTAACAATCATTCTGTTAATTGATTAGTCTAGTGATTATCATTTTGATTAATTGATTTGTAAAAGTCACGGAATGAAAAGATTTTTTACCAACTTTGACCCTGATTAAGTTGAAGTGAAGCCGTTGGAGGTGGAGAACAGTTATGGACAAAAAAGTGTTTTTATCAAATTCACAAAATGTAGAAATTTTCATTTTGCGCAATTTGAGTCATCAAATTTATTTTCTCAGCTCATAGACCAGTTAATGATTTTTTGATTACTAAATTAGTTGACATTTAGTGGACAGTTAGTTGGAGATTGATTAACTTGTTGCAGCCCTAAGTTAGTTTTATTTTTGTTTTTTGTTTGTTTTGTCTTTTTATAAAAGTTCATACAAAGTTTGCATATGGCCAAAATGTTTAAGTTTTGGATGTCAAGATTATTGGGTCAGTTGATAATCATGATTATTCAGATCACAAGTTAAGTGTAAGTGTCCTAAAACATAGTAATTGTAATGATTTTAGAAACTAAATGTTTTATCTGGCTGTTTTCTCACATTTTTGTCATTCTGAAAGTTAGTTTATGTTAAGTTAATCAAAAATGTATTGAAAGGAATGGTAACGTGTTAGATGGATAAAATAAAATATTAGGTATAAATATTTAACTATAAATAATATAAATAAATATTGATATTTATTTAGTTTTGGCCTTAATTCACAACAATCATGACACAAACATTTTATATCGTGACATCTCTAGTTTCAATATATCCCCCACTTCTGACTTGTTATAAGATATAATATAATAATTTAAAAAAATAGCCTCTCACCTTTGTTACTTTGTGTTTTTATTTGGTCCCACATTTGGACCAATGAGCATCCAGGAAACATTTTGATATTCTGCTGCAAAATTTAGCTGCACAAAACAATTGTCTTATTTTGAGACTATAAAAGCCTTTTTTGCACATCCTTCACGACAAACACATCACATTCAATCATTCACATGTGTAAAATTGCATGATTGTTTCTGTCTCTGTGAAAAACACTGAACCCTTCGCTCTGAGCCCCCTGTGAGAGTTTTTATTTTTGGTGACATGTGAGGAGTTGGCAGTGAAATGTGTTTGACAGTCGGGTGGAAGCTACGTTGAAATAAGTTCCTCAGGAGTCTACAGGTGCCTGCTTCATCACTCACACTCTCAATGTCCCTGTCAAAACTCAGCCGGGTTATTTCAGCTTTTATTATGTAAATGTGTTAATTTGCCATCTTTCGCTCACATCGCAGCAGCAGCGTGAGAGCTTTACCCGCTGCACGTGAAGCTTTTTGCCAAGAAGAAGTCTCAAGTTAAAGCACAGACGATTGGACAGATCCCGGGCCAGGACTTAAGGACACAGAGAACACGAAAACAGAGCGAGATGCTGGTGCGTAAAGAATCTGCAGTGAATCGGTTGGGCTTTTGTTTGCGAAGATAAAGGGGAAACGCACAACGCCACTCTCTGTTATAAACACAATTTACAGAAGTAAAGTAAGTGTTGTCATGTTACTAAAATTGCAACCTCTAGCTAATACTTAAAAAGCTCATGACCAATTTTGATGCCACTATGATAATAAAAAACAGTTACAACCCTGTTAGAATGTATATTCTTGTTGTGAATTTTGACAATCATAGTTGTATTTTGATAATTGTAATCATTATCTGGACTAAACAGACTCTAAAACACATGAAAAGCCTTTTTATAACAAAGACACTGATGTTATTACATCAAAATGTCAAAAAAAGAATGAACCATTTCAAATTTTCATCAATAATTCTCTTTGTAAACATCTCTATCTAAAAGTCTTGATTAACTGATTGAATAATTGGCTTTGGTTCTTGCTTATGACCAAGAATATGACACATATGGTTTAGTCATCATAATTCAACCTTTATTTGGTTGATAATGTATTTAAAAAGTCTCAGTGTGTGATTGACACAATCGTTTGACTAGTCGACCAATCGGAGAAATAATTGCTGAGTCGACTAAAATAATCTTTAGTGACAGCCATGCAAAGCGGTATAATTGATCCTTTTGCTTTTTATTTTCATTATTTCTTTTGCACATTTTCTAACTATTTTCAAATAAGACTTTATCTAAAGGCTCTGCTCTTGTTTCAGATGCACAGTGTCTAGTTGTTTCTCAGATGCTGCTCATGTGTGATGCCTGATCATAACATCCTTCACATTTAACTTTCCTCAGCTTTTCACATCAGATGTTTATTACAACAAGAGAAAATCTATTTACCTGAAGACTGGGACACATTTTTTTGCTCCAGCATCCATCTTCAGAGACATGTTTATATTCTCACTTTAAACTTCCAGCAATAGAGGCATTATTAAATCTATTTTTCATTTGCGTTCTCTTGAGGAATGACATTTCAGACGTTATATTGCTACAGTAATTAGAAAACAAACTATTCTCCACAGGTTTTGGAAGATAAAATTTATGTTTTATTATATTTTTTAATGTTGGTGGCATGTTGATTCCAAGAAAAGTTTTTTTATTTTATTATTATTATTTTTACAATAACATACATTTCCTTTTAAATAAAACTATTCAAGTATTCTACACCTCGAGAGGAGGAAGTGGGAGCCAGTCATTAATGTAAGGTCACAGTGGTTTGTGAACATTACTTTAATACAACCTCAAAGAGAAAGCGGAAAGACATATTCATTTTCAGCTGTAAGATCCCAGCACTCCCCTCCTAAATTATAATTTATTGTCATTTAACAGCATGCACCGCCAATAAGCTGAAGGTGAGGAAGGATATTATCAGACACAAAGACCTGCCTCGTCTAATAAACATCTTCAACACAGCTTTTAATAGTTGTGTTTCTGCAGAAAAGTGTCAGTCATCATCAAAAATACTGAAATAACTCCCTTCACAACACAGAGCCATGAGGATCTAAATTAAGAAATATCAGGCCAGCTCTGCACAAACACACAAGACTGTGACTGTTTAATACACAATCATTAGTTTGGTGTGAGGTCTGAGTCACTTTGTGGAAGCGCGAACTAAACTTTCATCGATCGAGGTATTTACATCAACAGTTGAAGTAGCATTTGTTGTTAAAAAAAAAGAAAAAAAAGACAATCTGTGCACAGATCAATATCAATACTATTAAATATATTTCTAAACTAGAGGACCACATTTAATCTTTCCTGAGACCTTTGATCTCAGAACCAATGATAATAAGAGCACATGATAATATAAGTCCTCTTTACATAGTGCATACAAACTCTTAAATTCCTTTGTGTTTGTGTGAAAAATGTAGGGCTGCAACGAATGATAATGGTAATTTGGTAATCGAACAATCATTAACTGGTCATTATAGGTTCCAAAATAAATGTGTACATTTGGTGAAAACTAGGGCTGTAGTCGACTAAAGAAATTCTTGGTCGACTAAAGACCTGCCCTATCGACCGATTAATCGAGGGGGTGTGGCGATAATATATCAAAACTATGAAGTATTTCGATCTATCTAATGCAAACTGCACTCAAAAGACCTCAACTGCAGGGGAATTCATGCAAAAACAACAATTTTTACAGATAAGTACAAGGAAACTGTGTATTTATACGTCTACAAACTTCAGCTCACTCACTCCGTATCTTCTTCTTATTGCCATTTTTGTCATATAAATCCTTTGAATCCTAAATAAAATAATTAGTCGACTAATAAAAATGTTGTTCGACCAAGACATCATCAAGATTAATCGACTAAACGACTAAAAGTATACAGCCCTAGTGAAAAGTACTCATCCAGGATCTCTTCAGACAGCTTCACTTCAGCTTCATCAAATCAATCATTTTTGTTTTACAGCTCAAAATCACCACAGCACTTTGTCTTGGGAGGCTTCGAAAAATTGTTGCCTTAACCAACAAAAGAGTGGGTTCAGTCAACACTGGAGCAGCAGCAGCTCTGGGATAAAATGAACAGTGAGGAGCGATGAACAGACTACAGGTGAGCCAAAATAATGAATACTGTTGATAGGAAAAGCAGGAGGAACCAGAAAACAGTGAAGATGCCATACAGAGTTTCTCCTTGTGCAGAATAGCTAAAACTGTTTCAAAAAGCTATTTCAAAGAGGAACGTTTTGAGCCTAGTTTTAAATGCAGACACTGTAGGTCTTCATCTGGATCAAATTTAGTAAAAATCTCTTCATTACGTGATTTCTGTATGTTAACATTTCAAGACAAATCAATTAGCAAAATGTTAGTTAGTTGCAGCCCTGATATTAACTGTTAAACTATACACATTTCTCGTATTATTTAATTATAGCTTCAGAGTCATAAAACTCTCAGCTCATGGCATGGTTTGAAGCCAACAGATCAGTTAACAATAATTTGATTACTAAATTATAGTAGCTGTAGCGATGATTTAAAAAATTGGTTAGTTGCTATTTATGGCTGAATTTTTTGCAGCCTTAGAAAAATACACCAACTACAAACTATAATTAACTATTTTAGTGGCACAAATTAATAAATGAGACCATGAGTAGAGCTGCACGATTTTTCTAATTCTAGATTTGTAGATATTTCTTTTTTTGAGATTAGAGTTGAGATTTATGCTTTATTAACAGGATTCTGTTCAAAGTTCACATTTTAAACACAACCGGGAGAATTCAGACTGAAATATGAACTGACACTAGAATCACGTTTCAAAACGTTTTTATCGCTTTTAGTCACTTTTATGTTGCTTTTTAGTTGCGGTTTTGTCCCAGTCCCATGTTTCAGAACATGTTTTAACAAACCTAAACTAAGCAGTTTTTTTTTATGCAGAATAGAATGGGATATTTTGTTGTTTGAGGAGGAAATTATTGCGCTTCAAAAATTGCAGCCTATGTGATTTGCTAATTTCAGTAGGGTAAGTTTAAACTAAAATGCAGTTAAATTATTGTAATTTAGCAATTGAATGGCCATTAGAAAAATCCTTAGACTTCTCCTTTGTTGAGGCTGCACTTTTTCAAGCTTTAAACCCCAACCCAAGTTTTTATCATGATATTATTGCAGGTACAACATAAATCAACTTTAATAGTTTGGATAAAACTGAGGCGCATCAGCCTGGACCACAGACACACGAGTAGCCAACAGCGGTAACGCAAGTACTCACCGCATGACTGTTTGGCCTGGACGGTCCCGGCATGAGTTCAGTTCTGGCTCTGCCACGCCGCCTTTTGAGTGGGTTGGTGTGAGCGGTGACATCCCAGCTCTGTGCCTGGTCCCATGCGGGTGGGTTTGCTAGATTGTCCCCCTGTCCTCCACGCTCGCAGGGTCCTCTTGAACTCTGATCGTGGCTTATTCCAAAGTAAAGCAAACACTTGGACTGTGAGGGCCGAGAGAACAGCCAAACCACCGGAGGCCACTCCTCGCTCCTTCATCTGAGCCCGGCCTGAACCAAAGCTGCTCCGCGAGTGCAGGTCTGGGTTTGGGTCTAGTCCCACTGTGGACCTATCACACTATGCACAGCTCTTTGACTTTATCATTTAAGCAAATGGTTATTTTTAGGTTAATTGTTTTTCTTACGATTTTTACTAGACCTAAGATTCATTTTCTGTGTTTTCCAATGAGCCACAACAACATAATTCTTCGTTTCATGCAATTCTTTGTGATTTCCTGTTCAGATAAACGCTGCCTTTTGCTGTATTCCTTGGACTTATGCTGTAATTCCTGTGGGTGAACCCGCTTGAAACATGAATATTTCGTGGCGTTTCATGCAAATGACGCCGGTTTTCAGCCGCCGCATTTATCACCAGCTGCTTTGTGCACGGCAGTTTCGGAGCTTTGCACACAGGTTCATAAATGTCACACACCCGCTAGCGTATTTCCAATATGCACCAAAAACGTGCACCCTTTTCTGTGCAATAACTGAGGGTCATCAAGACATAGTTTTGTTCGTATCACACAGCCTTAGTTTCGAGTCCCCTCTGTTCTTCCCTGTTCTGGCTTCGATTTCCAAACTGTTATTTGTGAGCGCGCCTGGCCGCGCACTTTACATGCAACTGCACTGCAGGGACACAAGTGCAATCTTCAAGCCTGAGAGTGTGAATGTAAAACTCTCATTTGTGGACTAATTGTGGCGCCTTGGATTGGACCGTTCCTGGGCACTGACTGTTTATGAGCAATTAGAATACAGATGTCACATGAGCCGCACCAAACACGCTACAGGTAATTGAAACAGACAAGTTTGACACACAGGAAATGAAGACGCTGACTGGGTTATCAGAGCTGGATAATATCTTGTCTGCAAAATATTGGTTCCAGCTGAGGATGCATTGTGTTTACTCCACAACAACACATTTTCAAGACAAAACTTTTCTCTTCTATTGAATTGATTTACCTCTGTAAGAAAAATACATATCAAGACATTTTGGGTTTAAAATAATGATGCTCTAAAATTAGATTAGGTGAAAATAAGAGAGTTAGTGTCTCTTGTTGGCAAATAAATCTCATGTATATTTGTGAAATACATTGTTCTATTATATTTCAGATTTAATCATAATGGCTAGCTGCACGATTTGAGTAAATGATCTAATTGTGATTTTTCTGACCAGGATTGTGATTAGATTTGTGATTTACAGTATGTTTTAATGACTTTTTAATTATAGAATGACATGTTTCAGGATGTTTTTATCACTTTTAATAGGAGTTTTGATTTTTTTGTGTGTGTTTTTTGTCGCTTTTAGTTACATATTTGTGACTTTTAGTTGAGTTACGTTTTTGCTTCTTTTAGCCTTGTTGTTAGTCCCGTTTTTGTCACTTCTAGTCGTGTTATTGTTGTTAGTCGTGTTTTTGTTGCTTGTTTCTGGAACGTATTTTAACTACTCTTGACTATATTATTTCTATGCGGAATAAACCTGTGTTTTGTGGAGGAAATTACGCTTCAAAAATCGCAGCCTTTGCTAATTGCATTCATTCAAATTGTGATTTTTTTATTAGATTTCGATGAATTGTGCTGCCCTAATAGTTAATAGTATGTTATTAAATGAAAGAGAGATAAGATGAATGTATTCAATTTTACTTTTCCTAATTAGACCATTCACGTCCAATTGCTGTATTCGGTATGTTTAAGATGACATTTAAAACTGCAAATACAAATGCAACAACTGTGAAAACATGCAAACTGTGAGCCAGTAAAGATCAATAGTTTACAACAAACAATTTTTCATTTCTACCAATAAATGTGTGAAGAAGATGGAAAAATACTAAAATACTGTTTTTGTCTTTTGTTCTGAGAGAAAAATAAAATGTTGGCAGTGTGTTGGTGGAGACATGAGAACCATCCATTACCGCTGCAGTCTGTTCTGTTTTATTCTATAAAGAGGGCACTTCTCATACTCCTGAATAATTAAGATAAGCTCTTTGATAAAAGGCACCAGTCCATTCCAGAGTGAGTGGGAACAACTGCACTTTTCTCCAACTTTACCAGTGCTGTTTTTAACCATCCATCTCAGCTAAGCTATTCCTGATGCTTGCTGTAATTTTTATGTCGTGTGCATATTATCACGTCTAGCTTCTTAGTTGGTTTTGTTATTTCACTGTAGATTAGGGTTGTCAGAAGTATCAAAAATCAGCTACTAATTGATACCAAAACTAGTATCGAAACGAGATACTCACTTGAACAAGTTGCAGTACTAAAAGAATCCCAAAAACTGTAAGAATAGTAAGATATAATAAGAAAAGTAATATATAAGAAAGTACTATTTTCTGTTTGTGTTGAAAATTACAGCCTGTTGTTTAATTTAAAAAAGAGTGTCTTTATTATCGTTGTGGTTAGTTGATAATAAAACGGCTAAAACACCTTAGTTGCTTTAGTTGTTTAGTTGATTAATCGGTTGAGGGTGCCTTTTTTATTTCATTTTCAGTCGACCAATCATTGTATTTCGATTAAAATTATTTTATATTGCAAAAACGGCAAAAACAAGAAGTGAGTGAGTTAGCTGAAGATTTTGGAGTGACTCTTGAGTTTAATCTAACTCTGTCTATCTATAGAAATACAATGTTTCCTTGTACTTTTCTGTATAAGTAGTTGTTTTCGCATGAATTCCCGGAGCGGTTGTGGTCTTTTAAGTGCAGTTTGGGTTAGACACATGGAAATACTTCATAGTTTTGATTAATTTTTGCCACACCGTCTTATTGTTTGGTAGGGCAGATTTCTAGTCAACCAAGCCTTTCCTCAGCCCTAAGTGTAGTAACTAATCCATTATTGCTATGATTGTCAACTAAGGCAGTAGTAGAATAACCGTTAATTGATCTATACAAAGGTTCCAAAACATGAGCTAAGAGAAGATGTTTTATTTAGAAGTTGCATGAAAATGATGAGAAAAAATGTTGTCTATTTTTCTATGAATGTACTCAAACGGCTTCACTTCAGCTTCATCTGGGTCCATCTCAGTAAAATTCCTCTCGTCATGTGACTGTTGTGTTCAAAACAAAGAATAATCAGTAGACTAATCAATTGGTGAAATGATGCTTAGTTGCAGCCCTAGACTGTGGTGTGATTACTGTCATCATGGTTGGTTCTATTTAATAATCTAGAGCTAATCCACAGGAAATGAGAAATGACTCGAGTGTGGTCTTCTTCATAACATGCAGCGACCAATTGGCCTCATTATGAACTAATGCAATCTGCAATGAAAGTCTCAAAACCCTACTTGGTTCCTCGGTTGTTGTGCATTTGTGAAGGTCCTGCTCCGTAGAGGGCGCTCTTGAGCTGTTATCTCAGTGCAGCCCAGACAGACGTGATATAGACTCTGAATAGACACGGCATCTCTCTCTCATGTATTCTTCTGCAGCAGCACCCACCTGCATACAGAAATAGCCCTCGCCTAAAAAGCCAGAGAAATGGGACATGAAAACATGAGATGAATAGTTCCTGTGGAGCTCGGTCCATGGCCCAGAGTACAAATTAGGTACAAGCACTGGGCTGGACTCTTAAATAGACTGTCAGCTTCACATCACTATTAAACCAGGACATTCTCAATCTGTTTTAACAACTCTGCTGTTAGAATAAAAGGAAATCATGACAAGAGAAACAATTCGTCTGTGAGGAAAAATAATAATAAAATACCTGTTTCCTTCTGGCCACAGCTGCAGCTTCAATGAGGAAAGAGAACATGAGGAATTTTAATTATCTAACAAACTGTTCTGATCTGACCTTGGGTGTTGAATCATGAAAGTATATTTATTCTTCATACAAAAATATTGAGAAGGATAAAAATAATCTTTGCTGTTTGAAGTTACTATGTTGTATTGAATCTTCATCAACGCCTTTCACGATAACACGTTTTGAAGTGTGAGAAAAACAGAAAAATATCACAATAAATGATAATATAGAAACATCTTTATGCCACTGACTCTATAACCTAAAGCCGGATAATCCCAGTAATCCCTTTTCTAAATGTATTTTGTAAAACAGAATTAAGGATTCAGTATTAATTTAGATCAATAATTGGTCATAAAAGTTATTTATACAACCATCTACAGATCAAATATTATTCTACTGCAACACAACTAACACAAAATAAAAAATGTACACATTAAGCCTCCAAAAATATTAATAACAGCTATGATTTATTCAACGTTGACACAGAAATGGTCTGTCTTCATCACAAGTTTACAGCTGTGTTTATTTGATGACCGAAGGTGCAGTGGCAAACGGCTTGTTGGTTAAATCCAAAGTTGGTGACTTCAACATATTGGACGGAGGAGTGTGTCTGAATTTGGTTCACACTCTAAACTCATGCAGAAGAAAATGATTGCATCTTAAGTGCCTCTGTGGGTGTCTGTCTGCCTCACCTATATAGTTTGAGCAAAGCGTGGACAATATGCAGTAAAGCCAAGATCACAATTTCGATTTGACCACGACCTCTGAAGCTGACCTATAGGAGGGGTGTGGGGGAAAGTGTGTGTTTGAGCATAGAGCTACATTGAATAGATATTCAATGTAGAAATTACATGACACATCCAATCTCATTGTAACATAACAGGGAATATTTAATAAAAATTGGCATATAAACCTGGCATGTTTACAAATGAATCAACTTCCCTGTGTCTGACTGTCTCTGTTTCTGCTTTCCAAATTCATGAACTCCCCACGATCTGTTGTCGAGCTCTGGTAAAATGCATGCAGTGGCACTGACACTAATGCAATGTGAGCGGCCCCTTCTAATGAGCAGCAATGAGCTGACATTTCACTTGACAATCAATCATGAGCCAAACGGCCATTCGAGCAGGGCCTTGGAGACCCGTGTGGCATCTCACTGCCAGAGACCTAATGAGGATTTTTGCACATTTTTGTAAGACAATTACATGATTTAATTATTTCTCAACTGAAAATAAATTATTTAAAAGCTCAAACAGCTACAAGTTAGACGTGATGTCAGAACAAATCTGTTTCATGACATCTACATGACACACAACGTGTTTAGTGGAACCAAGGCTTTCATTGTTGGTTGAGTGTAACTAGTGCTCACTGTATCATGTCTACAGTCATTTAAACCAAACCACCATCAAAGCCTGAGACGCTAAGCAGGGCTGGGCCTGGGGTGGCAGGGGCCCTTATGTAAATTGCCATTGTGTTCTTAGGCAAAACATTCATCCATTAATGTTTTTTTTTTAATATTTTTAAAAAAATTTTAGAAGCCCCACTTTTTAAAAACAAAGATCATAAATCCTCTGAAAATTGTCTGTGCTTCTAAATTATTTTTTATCAGTCTTTTATACTGTGTCTCCTGTTTAGTTTCGATTTGTACATGTTTTGTACTGTGTGTTGCAAATTTTACACTTTGGCCTGGGTCACCCTTGAAAAAGAGGTCTCTATGTCAATGGGTTCTTAAGTAGTTAAATAAAGATTAATAAATAAAAAACGTAGCTGCAGCAAGCTGAGTGACTGGTGGTGATGGCGCAGATTGACATAACTACAAGACTAATACATTATTATTAAAATATTATTTTCTGATCATCTCCTGTGTGAATACATAATACATGTGAAGTTGTGAGGTGCTGCTCTGTGGTCTGGGGTCAGTCCAGTCTGCCCTGAGTTTGCTTTGTGTTCTCTTTTGCCCAGTGAAGCTGAAAATAGGAGCAGGGCTTGAGGCGCTCCCTCTGTACAGCCCTGTGCCAAAGAACTCAAGATTTCTACTCTCAACAGTGCACCTTTTATTGTCAAGCATCGACTGCTGGTAACTTTTCACAAGCAACATACACCCCTACATTGATTTGACGTAATAATTGTGCATTGTGCTCGTATACAACTGGTATAAAAATCTAGCACAAGGGTCACAAGCCATTCCAAGTTAGAGAGTGTAAAATGCTAGTAAAAAAATAAATAAAATAATTAAATAATGTACTGGAAAAGACCGTATTTCTTCATTTCAGTTTAAAGTAGAATGAAGATGTCTTTGCCTGAATGTTCCACAAACTTATTCATCTCTATGGAGCCGAACCGGTCAAGTTACAGGTCTGATCTGGAAGAGATGACCGCGCTCATAGAAACAAAGTGTGTTTTAGTTGTAAAAACACCTGAATGCAACATAAATGGGCTTAATGCCATACTGTGGACCATTTCGGGCAAAGCGAAAACATCTTTGTGGAGACAAGCAGACCGTCCACCAGTAAAGTTAAACAGTGCACGAAAAAAACGCAGCGAAAATTAGATATTAACCGATACTCAAACTAGTATTGAAACTAGATACTCATTTGACTAAGTATTGATACAAAAAAAAAAAATCTGGCTCTTGCGACCAGTTTGGAATGATTTTGAGTTTTATCAAAACTGGCATAAGACCACAATGTTTAAGAAAGTACTATATTTTTGTGTTGAAATTGTCAGTCTAAAAATAGCATTTAATAAATAGCAGAATCTTGTATATTCCTTAGTGTCAAAAGTATGACATTTTTAGAAATTTTAGTGTTGTGACAACTCTACAGTGCACCTTTAAATACCTCATCCTTCTTATGCGGGTGAAACACTTTTTCTGCTCGACTGATTGCATCGCCCTAAGACAAGTCTAACCATTTCTTTCCGTCTAACTTGTCTGCACAGCACTTAAGGGTATGTAAACGTCGTAATGCCCATTCAAACAGGAGCGCTACATTCATCACCGCTCACTTAAAATGTAGCATTTTGTCTCTTTATTTCCGTGCTGCAGCTAGTCCCCGTCAAACTAATGAATGTGTCTCCTTTAACTGTTGCAGGCTGGATGCCCAAGTCGCTTCAGGTCTGCGGCTAATGACAGTCACCTGCAGATTCACTGATGTGATCACATGCCTCAGAGCAGCTGCATTAAACCCACATTAAGCACAACACTGCATAATCACATGGCTAATTTAATTGGAGGAAAACAGTAATTAAAGTGAACATGGGTGAAAATAAAGAATCATTATTTTCAATCAATCCTTTTTACTTTTGGCATCACTGTTTCCTATTGGCTTTGAAAGTAACAATTAGTCATCTCTGCAGGATTTTTTATTTCACAAATTTATGCAAGAACGAGTCAATCGACCGTCTTGCCAAAGCAGCTCTGCAACAACTAATGTGATAAACAGTCATTAAGCAGTGATTATTAAAATAATCTTTTACTAAATTAGTAATGGAGAAGAGTTCTTACTAACAGAGCAGGTATTAAGACAAAACATGAATAATGCAAATTTAGTCTCACTGATCCTGATGAAGTGTTAAAAGGCGCTGCACCAGATTTTTACTGTTTTGAAATGTAAAAAAACAGAACAATTTTGTAAGTCTTTACAGCGGTCACATGTATCACTCACTTACCTAATGCAGTCCTAGCGTAAATATAAATTATATATATTCAGCGTGAAGAGTTCATAAGCTAACTGTTCACCAACTAACATTAGCATGCTCATGCTTCTCATAGAATAAAACATTCACCTATTCACCTTATTCCGGATGTTTCTGCTCTGTGGGCGCCGCCATCTTTTTCTGTTATAGTTTACATGGGGCAGGCGAGCTCAACAGAAAATAAGTTCTACACGGACTAAATGTCCAGGAAATCTGTGTGTTGCTGACTCGTTGCTCGTGTTCATTAAACATTTTACACAACTAACTGTACATTTTAGCGGCGAGACCTTTCCCTTGTTTGCCATTTGCTTTAACGAAGTTCTCGTCAAACGGAAGTGCGTTTACAACAGAAGTGTATCTGTGGCAAAAAAGAGGCAAAAGTGGGCAGGGCGGAATAATGTGAATAGATAATAGATGTTGTGCTCTTATTTTCACTGGAATAGATGCTTTTACCATATATTTGTACTGGGGCTAGAACTTTTACTTTATTACACGTACATGGAGTAGTTCTGTTTTGCAAGTTTCAAAGCAGTAAAAATTAGATACGGCCCTTTAATCAAAATAATAAAATATTTAAAGACATATGATTCAACAGAACAATCATTAGTTTTTCAGCTCTACTCCAATGATCAGCTCTGTCACATTCATGATCTGTGCAATTACCAAGATTTAACTAGTAGATTGAAAAAAAAAAAAACGTTTGTTTGTTGTTGTCTAGTTTGTTTTTCTAAGTATTAAATCTCTCGACACTGATATTGAGATGCTTTGGTCATGTACAAATCGAGAGATAGACAGGACGCTGAGGTTGGAGGTTTAGAGTAACATAAACAACTATTTACTCTTTATTCACGTTTGATCAAAGGGAAGCCGTCGAAACCGCTGTCTTAAAAGCCGAGACATTTTGCCTTGTCATCACCACGGCCTTTTTATGTACAAGATAAACATCAAGGCATCGCTGTTGACCTGTTTAGGTTTTCTTTCCGATGCTGCGCGGCAACTTACTGAATTGAAAGGGGCAAATTGGTACAAAAGTAGGTCACCAGATGCACTATATTCCAAATTGAGAAACAAGGAAATTGTTGAAATATTAATTGTAAGTTGGTGCGTTCATTTTAGTTAAATGGATTGCCCTACATAGACACCACAAACTTTTTTTTTAAAAATATATATTATTGCCATCACAACACTGCACAAAATGACTAAAAATGTCTTACTTTTTAGACGTTTTGATTTGTAATGAGTAGTAAGACTATTCTTTACTTGTTTTCAGCTGTTGAAAATCATTTTACTTAACCCACTGTCAAATTAATGTTCTTATTTTAAGCTAAATTATCGCAGGATCAGTCAGAAATACATTGAAAGCAGTTAAATATTCTGCATCATATAAGCAATTAAATGTCATCGAGCCAAAACACTTCCAAACCCAACAAATTTTAAATTCAAGTAATTTTAAAGATATGCTAGAGTTACATTTTCTGCTGTGACTGGATTATTTTTGTTCTCCCACTCATAAAAAAAAACATTCTTTTTATTATTGTAGATGAAAAAGTTCTCAAAAAAAAAAGTCTTACTTTTGTTGCTAAACTGTTACAATTACACTTTTACTGCAATTATCAATAATCTCAAAAGAACCTTGCCTCAGTTGCCGTTCAATCTGTTTATTTTAATCTTCTTGTTCGTTTGTTTGCCGTTTCAATATGTTCGTTCTCCTTTATTCTATAGACTTGTAATATCAGTGGAACAGGCTCTTGTGAAACCATGCACACAAGAACGCTGGCATCAATTAGGCAAATCACAACAAGGCCATGGCAGCACATCAATATTTATTTCATCTGCATATAAATGAGATTTGGTTTTAGGGAGCCATTTGCTGATGAACCTTTCTTATCCACAAGTCGTGTTATGACAGAGTGGGAGGGGCGAGAACAAGGCCCAAAGGATAACACAATTCATGGCGGGAAAGGTGTTTGTTGACTGAAGCCAGAACAATTTGTGGAAGCATAATTTTTTCATTTGGAACTAACGCGGACACCAATCCCCACTCAGTCGAACTAAACAGCACTCTAGGTGGTAGGTCAGCTCCCTGTAGTGCACTTGTTCAGACGCTGGAAGTAATGGCACGCGGGTTTGACATTGATGCTGATGAAGTGTGGAGCTGGAAGTCATAACAGGGGAGTTCTTTCGGGCTGCAGACTCGATCACATGTCAGGCTGTGTGATCGGGCCTGGCCTCGGGACAACTGGGGCAGCCTCAGCCAGCATGGGGCATCTCCAAAAGAGCACTTGAATGTAGAACGAGGAGGGAAAAGTGGGCACATGAAACTGAATAAAGAGCTGGAAGCTGTGAGTTGTTGAAGTTTGAGATCTTGGCAGCTTTCAGCTATAGTTTAACAGTTTCACCCAGCGCACAGCAAATGTCTGTGGATGTTGATGTATCTTAAAACTGGAAAAAGATAGGAAAGATGATGCAATAAACTATAAAGACCGCAGAGCTAGGGATATAAAATGAAAATAAGATGAAATAGAGGGCCTACATGTTTAGTTATTTAGTTTATTTATCTATTAATTTCATTTTCGTTTTTTCTCCTTTTCTATCTTCCCTTCAGCCCTCCTACTTATTTGTATACTTACTGTATTTCTTATTTTTTTTTCTAAATTTCTATTTCTTTTTTTGTCTTTTTCTTTTTTTAGTGTAATTTAAGTGTGATTCATTATTTTGCTCACTAATGTGCTATGAGCATGCATAAACTACAATTGTATTTATAAAAAAGAAAAATCTGGAAAACCGTGACCATATAAGTTCATTCATTCATTCATTTTCTACGGCTTATTCCCGTTAGGGGTCGCGGGTGACTGGAGCCTATCCCAGTGACTTTGGGCCTTAGGCGGGGTACACCCTGAACAGTGGCCAACTCGTCGCAGGGCTAAAGGGCTAAGTTGGTCTGAGAAATTTTGGTTAGAAAAAAATATTTAGGTGTTATGGGTGTGAGAAATGTACTAAAATTATTATTTGTTGTTGTTATTATTGTTGTTGTTGTTACTGGTATTTTAGAATGCAGAACAAACAACACAAAACAAACAACAAAATACTTGTAGATCTGTAGATCACCATCTGACGCAAAAAGTGAGCCACACAACTTCAGTTACTTCTTAATGCATTGTTGAAAACGTATTGCATCATGTAGCTTCTTACTACGACGGAGTATAAGGGCCAACTGAAAAAAAAAAATGCGGACATTACGAGAAAAAACTCGTAACATTTCGACATTAAACTCGTAATTGTATGACTTTTTCTGGCTTCGACTTTATTCTCATACATTTACGAGATTAAAAGTCGTAATATTACGAGAATAAAGTCGTAATATTACGACTTTTAATCTCTTAATATTACGAGATTAAAAGTCGTAATATTACGAGAATATTGTCGTAATATTTCGAGAGTTTTAGTCGTAATATTACGACTTTTAATCTCGTAATATTACGAAAAGAAGCTATTTCTTCCAAATCTGTTTGGTTCTTCCGTGAAACAAACCCAAACGCCTGCATTGTCGCTTCAAAGTCCTTAAACTAATGATAATGTGGTGATGCTGTGCTAAAAGACACAGTATTTCTTCGTGTGTAAACCCTAGTTCAAAGTATAACCGCACAAAATGCTCCATATCTCCATAACACAGGTACTGGCTTCATACACATTTTCGACTGTATTCTCGTAATATTACGACTTTTAATCTCGTAATATTACAATTTTTAATCTCGTAATATTACGACTTTTTATCTCGTAATATTACGACTTTATTCTCGTAATATTACAATTTTTAATCTCGTAATATTACGACTTTATTCTCGTAATATTACGACTTTTTCTCGTAATATTACGACTTTATTCTCGTAAATGTATGAGAATAAAGTCGAATCCAGAAAAAGTCATACAATTACGAGTTTAATGTCGAAATTTTACGAGTTTATTCTCGTAATGTCCGCATTTTTATTTTTTTCCCCCAAATGGCCCTTATACTCCGTCGTATCTTACCAAGTCGATTAGTGCAGCGGAATGAATGGACGCTGGCAGAGGCTGAGATTGTAATTAACCTCCTCTCACACCGGGAAAAAATCCATATGGTATTTCAGGCCATCATTATTGGTGAAATAGACTGTGCACTTTGGCTTATTTTGATGGTGATTTTCTTTATTCACGGTGCTTTGATGTAGTCTTGGCCCACATCTACCTGTATTTTTGTCCACCAACATTTCCAGTGAGCCGTGCTGCGACATTTTGAGGCATTCTGAAGATCCATTTGAATCTTGAATTTGTTTTCTTTTTTGTTTGCAATCTCGTCTGCAAACCAGGTGAATAACAATTTGGGAGTTTTCTCACCTGCTGCTCTTACAACAACACAATTGTTAACTTGGACAAAAACACAACAATCGACTGCACTTCTTAGGGAGGATCAGGTTATGATAAAACATTATCCTGTTTTATATTTGACTTTTACTTTAGGCCAGTGTATATCTGATTGTAATCGTTATCTGATCAATTGAATTCTAAGTACCACAAATGTCATAAAGTTCATAAGAACTTTTTGAAGGTGAAAGTCTGCAGTGTTAATGCTCGCCGTTGGGATTAGTAGATAAGTGAAGTCTGCCTCTAAGTTATGGACCACAGCTTCTGCAGCAGCTTTTGTGTGTGCCAGAAGAAAGGCTTTGAGTCCAGAGCAGACCGCCGTGGGCAGCCCTAAGATGTGCTGTTTCCAAAAAGGCAACTAGGAGGAATTTCAAATGCTTGACCGCTTGCACTTGTGGCTCGGCTGTGAGAAATGACTTGAATAAAAAGATGTACTCATTGTAAATGTTCATGAGTTTGTAAACCTATTGTCAACTAAAGATGCTCAAAAGCAAATATCTACGATTTGGAGACTGCCAAAAATGTATACATTTAATACGTGAAAAATGCATACTTCACATAATATATCACAATTCACATGCACTAATAATGCTTTCTATTTCAAGCTGTTGGCTTTATCATCAGGACAGTGTAGCACACAGTGGGGATATGAAAAGGTTTTCTACAAATCGTCATGGACTGGTCTCAAGCTCACATTTTATCTTACAAAAACACACTTATATGCAAATATAAATCAACCCATTTATATGTTATCTTCAGTGCAGATGACCTTTTCCTTATGTCTATGGCTTTCCTCCAGACTTTTCTATAAATAATCTGCAAACATAAAGGCTTTGAATGTTTTTCTGAAAACATCCTCCTTAAAAATGAATTGCAGCTCGTTGAGCATAGTCTCTCTACCCAACTGTGCAGAGCTGTAAACAGATTCATGTTGAAATCTTGTCGAGATCTGACCTGACAAGGGTCTCTGGTGGAGTCTGATTACCTCGGATGATCCCTACACACTACCGCACTACAGACGGAGTGTTCCTGTTCTAAAGGGAGGGCTGTCTGCTGTCTGCTCACTGCTCCTGCCTGTGAACTCTCTTGTACATCCTTGTTTATGGGTTTATGTAAGTCCATTTGTAAAAAAATATGTTAACCCTGAAATATTTGTGCTCACTGCTGCGTTAACTCTGATCTTGAGTCGTCTTAGCAAATTCAATTGTGCGTGAGGACCTTTTAAAGTGTGCTGTGACTGCGGTGTGTGGTGGCCATTCAGACTGCTTCAGCTGTGATCTGAAGGCAATTGTTGAAATGACTCAGTCCGTTATAATGGCCTGGTTTTTATACCAACTTCTCCTGTCCTATTATGTGTAATTCTTTTTAGCCCATGTTGGTTTGAGCTAAGCACATTTGGTTAAAGAGCAACACTTTTTTTCATATCAGGCAAAAAGATATATTTTTTAATTTTGTATAGATTGTATGTGGAGTGATGTTTGGGGATGGAAGTTTCATAGGATGAAATAAACAAGTAAAAGTAAAGTAAAAATGATCAAATGCAGCACAAGGGATGATTGTTTTAACATAATATTAGACCAAAACCAAAAGAACTGGATGGAAGTTGACAACCTCTGAAACCTTTTCTACGATGAAACACTCCTGGACAAATGAGGGTTTACGTTGACTTGTTTTTATGAAATTGAAACATTTTCATACAATTTACACATAACATCCATGATAGTCCTAAACCTTTAGTGTGGCATGTTCTTCAAATTAGTCCAAAGTCTTTGAAAGAAATAATTTTACCATTTTCAACTTGAGTCTGAATGTCATTTTTTTTTTACAATTTGCAAATGTCCATTATACAATATTTTTGGTCGTTGGTATAATTTGTGTTAGCCATTTTTTCGTGATGGCCTTCTTCCCCACTGCCAATGTGTATGCTCCAAAGAGTTCCATTTATTGCATCCATGGCAGAGTTTATACACAAATACTTCTAAAATCTAGTGGGACGGGGATTTTAAAGACAATCTGGAGTGCGTTTTTAATCTCAGTCCTGTAATGTGTAACAATCTTTTTTTTTTCTTTTTTTTTTTTTTTACAAGTTTGCTAATGCCACTTAATTTTTATGTGTTCAAAACTGAGTTGGCAGCTGCTGATTCTCTGCACTTCTTTCTGCTCGAGAGCCTTCCACACTCGAAATTAAATTGCAAGCAAATATTTCATTCCCATTTCCCCTTTGAGCCTCATATTGTCATAGTTCATTAAAACGTAATTGAAAAAGAATATTCAGCAGCGTCTTTTGCCCCGCGCACCACTTTAGCCCATTACACATGCTAAGGAAACATTTACATAGGGCGTCAGTGGGGCTGTGTTTGCCTGCTCAATGCCACATGAGGGGCTTGCACAGTCTCCGCCGTATCACAGCCAATCATTTATCTCAGCCAGCACAAATAAACATAGCAGGGAACATGGGAAATGCAAACCATGATTCAGCAACCACATTTTTAATCTTTCGTTCATCATCTTCTATTACCCGCGCTGCCAGGCTCAGCAGACTGGAACGCAGTGGGCTCTGATTGGGTTACTTCAATTAAGCTGGCCATAGAAAGGTGTAATAATGAGAGGAGCGCTGGTTCACTGACAATGTGTACGACCAAACCAAGGGCAGCAATTACCACTCTGCTATTAACTGGAAACATCATTAATATCAATAATGCCAGCTTTAGACGGTTGTGTCAGGGCTGGATAAATGAGTTCATCACTCACACATCTAAACACATGACTGCAGGCACACTGTATACAGCAATTAGGTCATAGAGTGTTGAACTAAATGGTTCTACTTGGTTTAACAGCTGCAATTAATGTGCTGTATGCTTCGGTTCACCTATGTGCGCACGTATAACTTTAACTTAATTTAAATAAAATAAATGCTTTCAATGCTTGTGCTGCAGTTGTAAGGCTTAAGGCAGAGTCAGTGGCCTCCAAGTCTAAGTCAATCCTGTGCTTTCAAGTCTTATAAATCAGAGTACAGCTTGGATTTTTGCAGTTTTTATCATTCTTTTCTTTTTTTAAATTTATTTTTCCAACTCTGAGTCTAAGGCTTTATCCTGACAGGACAGTTGTAGCGTGAAATGGGGAGAAAGAGGGTATGGGTTCTGGTTACAAACAGTGAAGTGGGGAGGGACATGTTTTAATTTGTTCCTGTACAAACACTGAAAGTAAAAAGTAAAACCAATATAGAGAAGAGTTTTATCTAAACACACACAGTTTTTGGGGTGAATCAATTCAGTCAGTCACAAGTCTGGTCCATTTTATCAAGTCAAGTCTTCTCAAGTCTCACCGAGTCCAAGACACAACTTGTAAGTTCACACCTCCATTAAATGCTTTTTGGTCAAAGAAATAATCGCCACAAAAAAGACATTGAAGTAGATATTATGTTTGCCTATTCTAAATACATTCATCTTATCTCACATTCTTTATTCCACTTAAGCTTAATATTATATGGATCTGTTTTTGAACTGATTTAACCTTAAATTCACTCAGTTGCCTTCACCTTTAATACACTGAATTACAGCTTTAATCCTGGTATTATATTCTCCTCACGAGGCAGTTCGTCTTCATGGCATTGTTTCCTTTCAAACAGTGGCAGCGCACTAAATTTTAATGAGTTTTCAGTCTGATCAGGTGTAATTGATGTAAACTAGCTGCAGTTAGCTTTTGTCTTTGCAGTATTTTAAATGACCTGTCCTCTTTCAGATGACTTGATGACTCTGTAATTAGACTTGAGGGAATTATTAATGCACAAACTCTGAATAAAGCTCTATTGCGAGAGGAGAAATTGTGCTTTGTTCACCAGCTGCTGTCTCTCGAGTCTTCTCATCTTGATTGCTTGAACATGACCTTTATTGACAAACTAGAATGAATAACCCATAATCTATTCATCCAGTTGGCCCCGTCTTGTAAGATAAATGAACGCAGTGAGTTACTTTTTTTCTTTGCAAAAATATGTTCCCGCTTTCTACTTTGTGGATTTCTATGTGGATTTCTATGTTTGTTGTGGATTTCTATGTTTGTCTATGTTACGCATTCCTAAATTTTCCTGCAGTCGTTACATCCTGGAAGTTTGGAGCACTTTTAAAAATTCAGAATATTTCTACTTTGCTCGGTGAGTGGTATTAGATTTGTTATTGCCATGAATGACATTTGTATGTGATTGTTCTGTCAGAAATGTGTTGAAAAGGACGCCAACTAATTCACTTTTTTGCATTCCAAATTGAAGTTATCCCACAGAAGGAAATACTTTCTGTGTGGAGCTCTGAAAGCTGCTGGTGCTGTGGCCGTATGACATTTTAGTGAGGAGAAATGTTGACAGCAGATGTCAGTGCAGTATCTTCATCATGTTAAGTGAGAGTGGATTCCTCTCGACTGACTGCAGCGATGACATGAGCTCACCAGCACGCACCGTCTTCAGCCCAACGCACTCAGGCTATTTCACACTCCCCTGGCTTTTAAAGGTACTGCTCTGAAGTGCTCCCTTTGTGTCGAGTTTCTAGCTGTTGTTGATTCATCACCGGACGAACAAAAAGCCTGTCATTAGCATCTCGTTGTCAGATTTACAGTGACTTTATTGCCCATCACCATAGCTTTTATATTTCCATTTGTTTAATACTGTAAGAACTGAAGAAGCCAGTCTTAGAAAACAAGTAGAATATGAGGTAGAGAAGATTGTACAACATGTGAGTGAGGTCGGTGGTCGCACTTGTGGCTTCTGTTCGGTTTTGTTGCCTGCAGTCTTGCTAGAATTTTTAGTGCTTCGTAAATGGTTCTGAATTGCATTATGATTATTACAAAACATGTTTATAGATTTTCAAAAAATAGATAATGTTGACATTTAAGAGCACGTTTAAAGACTAATAACAATATGAAGTCTTTAAATGTGATCTTTTTAGTATTGATACTTGTTCAAATGATTATCTTGTTTTGATGCTTGTTTTAGTATCGATTAGTATCTGATTTTTGATTCTTTTGACAACCCTATTCACCTTATTCCGGAAGTTGCCATACGCGCTGCCGTCTGTTGTATTAGTTTACATGGAGCCGACGAGCTCAACAGAAAATAATTTCTACATGGACTAAAAAGCCGTTTCCAGACTGACCAGCGTTGTTGACTTGTTGTTGCTCGTGTTCATTAAACATTTTACACAAATCAACCTACTTTATGTAACATTTTAGCGGCAAGACTTTTCCCTCGTTCGTCATTAGCTTTAACGGAGTTCTCGTCAAACGGAAGTGCGTTTACAAAAGGAAGAGCAAAAAACGGCAAAAGTGGGCGGGGCAGAATAAGGTCAATAATATTGTGAGTGTAGTTTTGAAGATATGCAAAAAATGCTACAAAAAGAGCTGATTAAAAATTAAAATGTTGTAAACTTCTAAATAAAGGTATAAAGTGATTTTTCTATACTTTTTTGGGGTAATTTTAATTCATTAATTATTAATTTGTCTGATATTTAAACCTCAACATATACATTTAAAGACAGGTTTTAATCAATTTCTGTTGGATTGGTCTATTGTCTGAATATCAGGATACTCCAAAAATACTGAGATATGCTTTTCTGTCATCAATGGCCTCTATTTCACTAGGGCAGTAATCCTTTAGTTGTTTAGTTTATTAATTGGTCGATGTGCTTAGTCAACCAACATTTTTATTAGTCGACTGATTATGTCATTTAGATTAAAACGATCAATAGCCTTGAGGTTTCAACACAGTGGATACACAAAATCTTGTCTTTTTCTATTTGTTTGTCCCATTAAACACATTTTTATTCCAACACGACTCCAGTAATAAGTGACCTTGCTTTAAAGCTGTCTTTAAAGCTTTTTTGCTTTTTAGCTTCTTTTCCTCCCACATACAAACACATGGGATTTTCAAACTCTGTAATGCATCTGATTTGACCATGAGAAAAAACGCAGGCCTTTCGTTGTTGAATCTATTGCATTTAATGTACTTTATAGCAGTAATAGTGTTCTCTGATTGTCTGAGTTTCTGGGGGCTGTTTTTGATGTCGATACCATAACATTTAACTGTTAACCTTGTAAATGAATGACATGCCTAATTAGTAACACTTTATTTGTGTTAATTGGTTTTTGTCTGTTGAAAATGTGTTTGTTGGTGCCCACCGGTGATGCACACAGACTTGCAGATTTGTAGACACACTTCAGTAGTTGGTGATTTGATTGAATGGTGTTTAAACATTATGACAGTGATTTGCACTGGGTCCATGTTCAAGTGGCCTGATTATAGCTGAAGAAAGACTTCAAAATAATGATCCTGGATAGTTCTGATTCTCTGTCACTACATCTTTCCGCTGATTGTATCAGAGTGTGAGCTGCATTTAAATGTGCCTCTCCAGCAGCAGGTATAATCACCACCGAAAACATTCAAATCATTAGAGCTCCTAACACAGACTCCTGCTGCGCGCCATCACTTGGCTCTGCAACAGGAGCCACCATTCCTCACTTCTTAATCGTGCCACGTCCATAGAGTCCACACATGCAGGTAACTTCAGGGAGAAGGTGCTTCAAACTCAGACTATAGCAAAAGCACTTCTGACAGTTGCTTGCAAATTATAGGTATGGGCAATATTGAAAAGAAGGGAAAAAAAAGAATATCTATGTATTCAGCAGAGTCCTGATGACGATAATCACAAGATATTTTGGCAATCCAAAGGAAATGGGCAAAAAGTATTCTTGAATGTTTTAGTTGAGGTTTAAGTATCAGACTTGTCAAATTGCCCACAAAGGTGCAGAAATATTGCTTTATAACCCTGTAGGAAAGATTACAGCGTTCACAAAATTATCGATAATTTGTTATTTTGCCCGCCTATTATACAAAATTACAGACAAAATAAATTACACTTGACCACTTCACCAGCTCCTGTCAATGTAAGCTGTGCATTTGACATTATGATGGTAAAACAGCACAGATTTTTTTTTTTTAATCTGGGGTTTTGCCCCAGTTTGCCTTCTCAAGCTCTCCTCCATCAGTCTAGCACCCAGTCCATCCACCGCACGATGCAGCTGCACATCCAGTCCATTTCCTGTTCCTGTTTCCATTTCCAGTTTAGTTGTCTCACTTCCAGCCGGCTGGTGCTGTACATTAGATGCCCATGAGGTGTCATGCAGCAGTGGGCAGCTGGTGGGCTCTGGGCATTTCCATAGGCTTCCAGTAATGGGGCTGGAGTCTGCAGCCCACAGGAACAGACGGAGGATACACAGGGTAATCACTGGAGGGACCAGCGCACAGAGCAGCACAGACTGTGGATGGACATTACGCCTGCAGGCTTTGAAATAATGTCTAAGGAGAATGTTTTTAGTGATTGGCCTTACTCTAAATCACAATTGGAGGCTTGGATGTAGTTTGTCTTATGTGTTGTAAACTGTGTGCAGTTACCTTTTGGATGCAGTTGAAGTTTGATGAAGACGGCCTTATTTCAAACAGAAAGACGCTGCTGTGTCTTCTTTCTTTTGGCTTCCTTCTTCTGTTTGAATATTGATGGGGTATGGATTTGACCTCAGATAGTACCGTTTGTCTTCATGGGGCTTATGGCATTATTGTACTGCAAAGAAGGGAATGGGATGACACAAAATCACTAAACATAAATACACATTCCCACCTCTGGTTTAGTGTTAAACGTCCTAATTTTTGTAAATGTAAATGCCCTTGTGTCGGATTGAGGGCAGAGTCATGTCATGTGGAGCCCATCCAGCTGCTTTATGTAGTGTCCTTGTAATTCATCACCACGTGAGAGCCAATATGTTTAATTGGTCTGTACTTAAGCACTAGGTGTTATCATTTCCCCAATCTCTGACTGAGTTGGTCTCAAACATGTGAAGTAATCAAGAGAGTCCCAGACTCAAACATGTTTTCCAAGTCACTCACAGGACTCTGGACTCGCCTTGAACTAAATGACTTTAGTCTCGACTTGGACTTGTGTTTCTTCACGAGTGACTCGACTTGAGGTTCAAACTTAAGAACTCTGATTTTGACTTGACATGTTACATATCTCAAGTCCTTATGCTGCAAGAAGCATCTCTTTTTTACATTGAATGCTCAAGATATCTTTTGTTTTTTACTTACTATCGTGTAATGATAGGTTTTATGTTATTATTATTTCGTTCCATTTCAAAACAAGGTGAGATCAAATAAGAAGAGAGTACACCACAGTTTTAATGCTGTGTTCATCTTGTCCCTGAGAACATCGGCACATTAATGCTCGCACAAGTTGGGAAAAGAATTCAGAAACACGGGTCCGTCTTCTCACTGCTACATTTTTGGAGAGTGCTTTGAAAGGCCAGCTTTTGTCATGGTCATCTTGAAGCTAAAGGACAGGGGAAAGGTAGACTTTATTGTCCCTATAAGGAAAATGGTCCTTTTCATTTGTGATGTTTCAGACGATGGTGTAAACCATCTGGACGAAACTCACCTGGTCGCAGGGGTTCACAAGCAAACTCCACATATGATGAGTTTTAAACTTTTTAAGGCAACAACAGTTTAGAGCATAATTTATACACAAATACTTATTTGAAGGATTGAATCGTAAAGGTAAAAGCCACAAACAATTTTAGAGGTGTTTGAAAGACTAAAGGTGATTTCTACATTTCTCTTTTATGGGGTTGCAGTTTTTGTTTTAATCATCACCAGTAAAAATTATTAGTTGAGAAACTGCCCCAAATGGCTTCTGTGGACACTGAAAAATATATGTAATTAAAGTGTAGACAAATATCCTGCTTCAGCAAGCTCACATAATACACTATGACTTTAGCTTGTATCTCAGTGTCCAATCTTTGACTCACTTCAATGCAGTAAGTTCTTGTACCTCAGGCCTCTGGGGGAAGCAGCTGTTCTCTTGTTTTTTTGCATCACTGCGGGCTTCTCCTCTCCCCAGGGATTTACATGACACCTGCTGAGCCTAAATGCTGTGCTCTTTCCCTCTGCGCTGCCAAAAGAGACAGTGATTCTCATTCACCCATCTGTTTGGAGACAGTTACAAAGTCTGCATGAGGCGGGAAACTTGCAGGAAAGAAGTCTTTGCAAAGATGAATCATTGCATCTCGTCTTGGCGCCCTTTTCTGGGACACTTCCTGTGTCATTTTACTATAATGTCAGAATAATAGTTGTCATTCTTTATGTCTAGTCAACAGTATTTGTATTCTTATGGTTTGCCGATTGACTCAAACTGTAAAGACTGAATTAGTATCATTATACATTACAGCTGCCATGTCATTATTTATTTATTTATTTTTTTTGTCAATTTATCAAGGTGATATAAATATATGTGACAAAATTATTCTGCAACTAAATCATGAGCTATTTGCCATAACGGCCTAGTTTGTGTAGAAGTGGGCAAAATATATCAAAATTGAGATAATATCATGAATATTGTTGCAAATGTTGAATATTGAGTGTATTGTTTAAACAGTGAAGTACACTACGCTCACTACAAAAAAAAAAAAAAGATTGACATTTAGTGTTGGCCTGGCCAGAATCAAATATCACTAAGTCACTAATCGTCTCTCCTTGTTTAATAAAATCATATGAATAGTTAATGCATGGGATGCTGCGTATAATTTAAATCATCAATATCAGTAAACGTCATTGGTACAAGGCGTTATAATAACGTGTATTTCTTACAAACCTTTTTAATGATATTAGAAGATGGAAAGTGAATCCGATGTCCAGATTATTTAAAGCAGGTAAAGGTTGCCATGCCAGTGTTTCATTTGTATTTACGGCTTAATTTAATGACAAAGACAAACTCCAAATGCAAAATTTCAGGCATAATGTTATTCACAATTAAAAATAACATTGTGTACCTTGTTTTGAAAATTTGCGAAATTTTGTATAAAATTGTAATAATAAATGTGCTGAATTCTAAACTGTAAAAGGGTGAACTTTTGTGATTAATTTTACAGACATTTCACATTTGTCTGACAATTAAACCTGAACAAATATGTTTAAAAACATGTTGGATTGCCATAAGATCGTCTGATTATTATCAGGAAACTCCAAAAAATTACAGAGATATTAATTTTGTCAGCTTTGTGCAGCCCTAAGTTTGGAAGATAAAAATAATTTTATGATTTGTATAAATCTTATTAATCAACGTGTCAACAGAAAAAGCCCACAGTAACCCTATGTGAGAAAACGTCATATCTGTTTCTGCACAAACAGAATCATTGATTATTCCATTAAATATTTGAGGTCAAGCTTGTCATGCAAATGTGCTCAGAGGCAGCTGACACTAGACATCAAAGGAAACAGAGAAAAAAGACAAAGAAGATTTTGTGACTGAACTCAAAATTATATTGTTTATTACTACTTTGTTAGTTATTAAAACTAACAAAGGGCTTTAACTACTGTTTTAAACATATTGTCAACCTGCATGTTTTAGTTGAAATAAAACACATGCTCCACAGTCACTACTTTCTATTACAGACAGGGGGCGACAAAGGACCTGAGAATCCACCAGAGGGATCCAGGAGGCATTTCAATGCAATAGGTCCCTGCCGCCAGATCCTGCGCTTCAGCGGTCACTGTGCCTGCCTCACTCGCGGCGACACACGCTCTCACACTCAGTCAGAGCAGCTGCCGTCTCACTCACTCATTCACGGCTGCGCTCGCCTGCTTCATTTCTCTCTGAAGAGTGCACGGAGGGGTCGAGCTCCCCGGCTGCGTGCGTCTGCCGGCTACAGTTGAGGACCTAAAGGACAGGACAGTCCAGGGAGAATCAAGAGGAAAGATCCAGCTTGAGAGCTTATTTTCCAGCGGAGATTATTTGCATCATAAAAAGCTTTGGAAAGAGGACACACAGACTCCTGACTTGGCTGTAAACCTAAAGGTGCCATTTACTCTGTTTAAACGTGTGTGTGTGAACGTGCGCCTGCTCACCTTTTCAGCATGCACATTCATTGGCTTCCTTTTCTCATGCAAATGCAAATTGGTTGGTCGTGCGTCTTCCATGTCTTTGAGAGAGACGCAGATGGGGCAGGTTGCTCTAATTCAAGGTCCGCCTTATTACCATGCGATGCTATATAAATTAGTTCGGCTTGGATGGATTACCGTGTGTGCATACAAGAACTGTCTGGCTCATACAACATTGGCAAAGAAACCCTCTCAATAATTGATAGTCTGACATGAGCAAACTTCTCACATCTTTGAATGGGCACACTGTACGTTCGATTGCACACACTTTCGGCTTGTCTGCGGCATGTTTGTGTGTTGTTGATGTGTGGTGCTCATATCATGCGTAGATGTCATTGCCACAGGAGCACAGCGGGGGTGAATGGAAGGGAGGGGGCTAATGATAACTGGCGCGGTGCCACGGAGCTGAAGTTGAAGGTTAGATCAATGTCTTTCACGTATCCATCGAGTATAAATGAAAAGTGTGTTGCTGAAAAGTATTATTTCTACCCTATCAATGACGTCCTGGAAAATTCCATGTTACGTTTTGGGGGGGCTGAAGAGTTTAATATGTCATCCAAAATTCCCCATGGGATTCATATCTCCCACTTTCATTAATCTGTCACTCCATCTCATCTCCACTCTGGATGCTGAGCTAGCGTCATTTACTGATCCAGAGGGAGGTCCAGCTGAAGACCTGGGAAGGGGACGAGAGAGGGCTCTCAGGTGAGAGGGGGATGGGCACAGTAGTAACTACAGCTTCTCAGAGAGAGAGAGATAGTTGATTTATGTGCAGACATTTCAGTGCACGTGTTTGGCCATTGCTCCAATTAGCACCTCCACCAATCCAGGCTTTGACTTCACTGAATATGGATTAAAGGCAAAGTGTGTTGTGTCTGTAGGATTTTATCTACTCTCTTTGTGCTGTGTTTGTATAATTTAATCCTTTCACTTTGATTGCTGGGAACCATGATCTTCTGGGTCAGTCACTCTGGACGGCATTTAGCATCCAAATACAAAAACTGTATACTGAATCTGGTGTTCTGGTAAGTGATTGGTGGTGGTTGAAGGGGTTGATGGTGCAGATTGGCAGCCTTGCCTCTGTCTGTATGCCCCTGGGCAGCTGTGGCCACAGGAGTTGCTTACCACCACCACCATAGAGTGGATGAATAAAGCTCAAAATGAGCTCTGAAAGATTTCAGAAAAATATCTAATTTAAGTTTTTCTGACCAGCTAGATTTGCAAATTATGTTTTAATGGGATGGTTCTATTCAAAGTGCACATTTTAGTTCTGTCCAGGAGAATTAACATTTGAGAAAAGAATCACTATTAGAAAATGTTTCATTCTCATTGTCTGTGAACAAGTTCACAAACTAGGAATTTCCTTCGGTGATGTGGAGCAACACCAAACCATGAATAATAATTTAAAAAGTTGTGCAAAAAATAAGATATTAAATAAAATTGGACTTTGGCTGAATATAATTACAATCAAATATTACAGATTCACATGCATTTCATAACTTGTCTGTAGAGGTTAAAACTAGGGCTTCACAATAGTGTTATATGCGATATGGATGTCAAGTATTATAATAACGATACTATGGTGATACCTTTCCCTCATTTGAATATATTTTTCTTTTCTTTAACAATGAAGTAGTCAACTCTTACTTTAGTAGCTTAAATACAAATATACACACATTGGAGGCCTTTGGAGTGTTAAAACCTGGAGTTGTTTTATCCATTACTTTGCAAAAACATTACTCAAGCGTTTTAAACATTTCAGACATGTATTCACCTTCATTTATGTAACCCGTGACCCTGAAAGGGAACAAGCAGTAGAAAATGAATGAATGAATGAATGAATGAATGAATGAATGAATTATGTGTGTAAGAAATAATTTTAAAAATGGATGAAGATTTTGAGTTTTCAGTTGCCATTTCTGTTCTTAACAAAACGGCGTTTTTTGGGGTGAACGCTTAAGGATGTGTCTGATTGGTCAAAAGTAAAAACATGCTCGGGCGTGCAAGGAATGCAAGATTAATGCAAGATTAATGGCTTTAACCCAGATTGAACCACTTGTTATTATCGCGATAACAATATTTTTTCGATATATTGTGCAGCTCTAGTCTAAACTCAGAGTTAGCAGAGTTTTATAGACTAAGACAAGGCATTTTGTTGTTTGCAGAGGAAATTGTGTTACTTAAATAGTTACAGTTGTTGTGATTTCCTAATTGCGACAAATGAAATTTCAGTTTTGATTTGATTTAGCTATATCTTTCAGCCCTACTCACAGAGTTTCATTGTCTGGAAAAGTGTTATATAAGACTAATGCTGTTTTATTTTTAAACTTTAGACTTTTACCACACTATATAGTACTGTGAAAAACGTTCTTGTTGAACAAAATGATATAATAATGGTTTTAGTCTGGGCACACATGGCTCTTAGTTGATATGGGGAGTCACTTCCTCTGTATTTGTCTGGTCTTGGGGTTACCATAGTCTGGGAATTGTACTTCTGTAAAACTCAATGCCAAAACACACCATCCTCATATCGTATTTAGAGGGTTGTAAATTATGAAATCATACCATTTGTGTAAACCAAAACATATGTGCATTTAACTCTCAGACAAGGGGACCTATATCCTCACAATTTTAGCATATGGCTCCCATAATTGAATCATGATTCAAAAGCATTCGCTGTCAAAGCTACTTTATAATTGTTATGCTTACTGAGTGATTTGCACACCCACACAGTATGCAGCACTGGAAAACATACATTACCTCTATTCAAGCGGAGAATATATGTTTCATTACTTCTCCAAATGTTTCAGCATCAGGATTTTAGTACATTGGAGTTGGGTTTTGTTAATATTTACAAGTGACTAGACTTTAATTGTGACTACACTTCATGTTCATGTCTTTCCAGGAGGTGTTATAGACAAGGACCTGCGGCACTACCTCAACCTGCGCTTCCAAAAGGGCTCAGTGGACCACGAGTTGCAGCAGATCATCCGAGACAACCTCTACCTCCGCACCATCCCCTGTAAGTGCCCAATCCTTTTACTCAAGCTAGACATTTTACTTGGTGCTACTTTACTCCTGTTTGCATTAGTCATTACACCATTTGCCATCATGTTCTCATTTTGCGTAATTATAAGGGATTACCATTATCTCGTCCTCCTCTGGACCAGACACATTGTAAAAAGTGCATTTTGACTCATAAATCCTTCACAAAGACCTAAGCTTTCTGTGTTCCATTTTCCCATCCGGAGGTCATCCTTCCAGGGCTCTTGTGCGGGTGGGTCGGCTGTTTGTCCAGAGGAGGAGCGGGCAGGTGCAGGCGTTTCTGCCAAAAAAACCTGCTGTGCATAAAGCTCCATGTACTTTTATTTGACTTTGCTTTATTTATTTCAGTTGTACTTTAGTGGAAACATGGGGAAAATATCAGGGTTTCATTTGCTGCTTATTTCTCTGTTAGCTGCCATGCTGATAATTCACCATTCCCCACCTCCCTCACTCTCACACGGAGGCCCTCGTCCTGTGTTGATGTAAAATTCTGAAATACTGTGGACTTTATTGACATTGTATGTACTGCACAGGTCAGGAGACAAGACAGGGACAGCACACACCAGAGATCACCCGAGTACGCTGCATGTAAAGGCCTGTAAAGACCACATCAGACCTAGTGTTGTGTGGTGTGCTGATTTCTTGATCTTCCAATTGCCACACATTCGTGCTTATCCTACTTCTGACTCAACATCCATCCTGTACCTCCATAATCTCTCCCAACTACAAAGCTCAGTGTTCAAAGTATGTTGACACCCCTGTTTTATATATATTTGTACTTTTAGCTGATTTTATTATTCGTCTTTGACTTTTAACTGTCTGGTATTGTGATTTTGGGGTATGTTTTACTTAAGATGTCCTCTCTAACTTAAGTCTTCTCATTTATGCATTGTCCAAATGGTGCAAAATACTTTATGCTCGCTGACACTGATGATTTCGAGACTCATTAATACCTGCCTTAAACCAATTAATGTCATTGTAAGTTTTGTGTGTGTGGCTTCACTGTACCAGCTCACACAGTAATAAATCAAGGCTGTGAGATTACGAGCTCATATGCTAACATCACACTAGCTTCCCTCTGCCATTAGCTGCAGCTGCTGGATGTTGCCAGCTCTTCTCTGAATCCTTAATTGAAGTACATTCTTCAAGGCCAAGGATACGGTAGTGGTTTGAATGGAGCCTCTTCTCTCCATAAAGAATGCACAGCAAAATGAGAGCAAGCGATATTTTTGTAACACGGGGTATAATTTTCTTTGATAACCGTCCATAGATTTGCTGCTGTCAGGTAATGGAGACAGGCAGAGGTGAATAGGTGAGAACAAATAGAGAAAAAACAAAAGACACAAAGAAGATGGGAGAAACAAAAGGAGGATAAACATAAATAATAACTGCAAATGCATATGTTAATGCACCACTGAGGGGCACAGGGAGGTTAAAGTGTGTCTTGATGAAGACAGCCTCAGTGCCTCACAGGAACCGATTTAGTCATGCTTTGTACATCTTAATGACTACAGTGAGGGTAAGTCATAAGGCAAGGCAAGGCAAGGCAAGTTTATTTGTAGAGCACAATTCGTACACAGGGCAATTCAAAGTGCTTTACATAAACAGGAAAAGTTGCATTAAAATCACAAAACACAAAAAGACACACAGAATCATTTTAAAATCATTTTAAAATACAGCTCCATTCTGTAATAGATAATGTTTGAAGATGACTTGGTTACAGGAAGGTACAAGTAATGTTTTGTAATAAAATTAAAGAATATTCAATTCACTTGAGCAATAAATTCAAGCACACATCATTTAATCTAACTTTAAATTTTAAGTTTTTTGTAGATGGAATTTGTTTGGACATTTAGTCTTGTTCAATAGTTAAAGGTCCCATATTTTGCTATTTTCCCCTTTACACAGTCTATTCTAAGGGCTTTGTTGATAAAATTTTGCGTCCATAACATAACAGTTTCCAAAAAAACACCCATTTCTTGGACTGGCCCCCCTCATTGCAAAAGCAAATGGCTCACTCTGAGATCTGACCCCCCCGAACAGAGAGCAGGCTGCCTCCCCCGCCCAACTCGTGCGCCTCCCCCGCCCAACTCGTGCCGAAGCCTAGAGCGGAGATAGTGCGCATGCGCCGTGTGCTCCGGTAAACAGCGATACACAAACACGGGAATAAACATTTTATCCGTCCTGACGGTGCGTCGTGCTGAGTCCTACGTCCTGGATCTGACCTGGAGTTTGACGTGCTCCAGGGCCTCGACGACGGACGTTGCCGTTTGGTAAATAACAAGCTAACTCTTCGATCTGTCGTATCCATCGTGTAATTACTGTGTAGCATTAGCATTAGCTGTTTTTATTCTGCGGCTGCGCGCTTCCTGGAGGCGTGGCTTAAACACCACGTCATCCTTATGAAGCGCGTCATCCTTGTGAGGAGCCCCCGTCTGCTGCTCAGCCGAGGGGGACGGAAAAGACAGTTCTCTAGCGAAAACATGCGGAAATCAATCAAAAAACCACTTTGGGCACAACATACGAGGCCCAAATAGCACTGTAGGAAGGTTAAAACCTCTGAAAAGTCGATTTTGCATGTTATGGGACCTTTAAGTGTTATCTTGATCATACACGTGTCACATTCTTGATAAAACACTGTTGAACACAAATGATGGGGAAGAACAGAAAGGATAATGGCTGAAGTTGTTCATGACAGATATTTGAGCATAACCCTTGAGCACAAAAGAGACATTTTAAAGAATGAGACTTAGGCACACGGAGGAAGACTGACTGGCACTCATACCAATCAAGGCTGCTGGACAGGCGACGAGGGCAGCTAGCACTGGGCCAGCTCTTAGACAAATTGCTTGGTTGAAGTCCAAGGTCAAAGCGTTAATAGCATGGGCCCATGTGAAATCATGCCTATCATCTGGTAATCCACACAGATTTGATGGGGATTCACTGAGCTGCAAGGACCACAAAGCAATACTGATCTAGAATAAGACCTATTGTCTTGGAGATGTGAATATAATGGAACTACAAATAATTTTATATCATAGGCTTTTCATTCTTTATTAATGTTTGCATTGAATGTAAAAATGCTTATATAAAAGTGACAAAATGGGTAGCACATACTTGCTAACTAACTAAGAGGCCATTGTGACTTTAGTGTTATGGGTTCCAGACCAGTTTAAATGTCTGCCCCTGATTCTATACTGTTTACTTTATTTATCACTATACATCCATCAGTCCAATTTTAACAGCTTTATTACAATCTCCTCTCTCTTTTTCAGTAATATTCCTGATAATTTATTGCACTTCA
Organism: Rhinogobius similis; assembly: GCA_019453435.1. Taxonomy (NCBI): domain Eukaryota; kingdom Metazoa; phylum Chordata; class Actinopteri; order Gobiiformes; family Gobiidae; genus Rhinogobius; species Rhinogobius similis. The sequence goes on along the minus strand of CM033619.1, from coordinate 20,674,104 downwards.
TAAGCAGACCGAGCCTCACAGTGCTAAAATGTCATTATCAATTCATTCAATATCCGTTCATTATACATTACTGTATGTTGCACCTTTTTGCCAAAGCAAGTTCCTAGGTTGGGTGCACGGTGGCAGAGCGGCTAGAGATTCTGCCTCTCAATAAGGAGATCGTGGGTTCGAATCCCAGACCACCCCAACATCGTGGTTTCGAATTCCGGACCACCCCAACATCACACGATCTCTCTGGGTGGAGTCTGAATGTCCTCCCCGTGTTACCGTGGGTTCTCCCCGGGTTCTCCGGCTTCCTCCCACCGTCCAAAGACATGACTGTGTAGGTTAAAGGTGGAATGGAGGATTTCGGGCAACAAATCAGAATCTCATTTCCTCGTGGGTAGCACAAATAACTGGTCCGCTCAGGTGTCAATCATTCTGTGCGTGCTAGTGCACGCCGGCAGGCTCGTCCAGGGAAACGCCGCTCGCTCCTGGCGCGCATGCGTGGTTGATATGCTAGTGTGTTTATGTAGCAGGTTAGCGGCGAGTTCCGTCATTGTAAGTCTAAACTTTCATCCGCTGGTACCGAAATGGCTGAGGGACGAAAGAGAGACTGTTTTCGAGCTTTCACAGAAGAGACGAAAGTCTGCAGAGGAAAGAAACAAAACGCGTGTTATTCTGGGGGAATGGTTTACGGCTGGCGAGCATTGAAAGCGCAAAACAGGCTGATGCCTCCGCTGCAAACTTTCTGCTGGACAGGTAACTGTTTATCTGACTTTTTTTTTTAGCTTATTGTATGTGGAGTGTATTATTAAATCTTCTTCGCGGAGGTTGTCGTGAGAAAGCGACACCAATCTTATTGTAAACAAATGCGCATGGGCAGTGCTGCTGGGCGTGCTCGTTCACGAGGTTTGCTAGGCGTTCAGTCAGGAGAAACGGGGCGGGAGGGAGGGGGAACCTGCGCATGCGCTTTTTCAAAAAAAGGACTAACAGTCGCAGATTTTCAAATCGGCGAGAAATCCTCCATTCCACCTTTAATTGAGAACTCTAAATTGTCCCTAGTGAATGAATGTGAGAGTGAATGGTTGTCTGTCCTTGTCTGTCTCTCTGTGTCAGTCCTGCGACGAGTTCGCCACTGTCCAGGGTGTACCCCGCCTAAGGCCCAAAGTCACTGGGATAGGCTCCAGTCACCCGCGACCCCTAACGGGAACAAGCGGTAGAAAATGAATGAATGAATGAAAGTTCCTAGGTTGTGAAATTTGTTCACTGACAATGACAATAAAAAGCTCTCTGATTCTGATTCCACAAGTACAAGTAGAATAAGTTGTTAATGGGTGAAGAAAGGCAGGGTGGTGTCAGGTTATAACTATAATCGAGCAGTCAAGCTTCTTAGGCCAACCTTTTGATTTAAAAAATATTGTCCAGGTGACTTTGAAACCTTGTCTTATGGACCACTCCTGGACAAATGAGGAATTATACTGTCTTGATACTGAGTAATAACCAACACTTGAGAACTACTCATTTTCTCCTAAGACTGATGGTATAAGTACTTCTTACTCGCCACACATTGGATGTTTTTTTTTAACCTCTCAGTATTTTTAAAACAACATTATATATTCAAAATCATATCCAGCATGCCACTGAGGGGGTATTTACACTTTCCCCGGGCTCTGAGACACTCTTTATCCATCAGTGTTACCTATGCTCCTCGCGTTGACTCTTTGGATCTGTCCTTTTCTCCCACCCACAAGTCCACATTTGTGACACACTAAAGCACTTAGTGAAGAGCCACTGTCTTCTATAATGGAGGAGGTCACACTTGGGTTAAGAGTTAAAGAGTTGCTCTCTTCCTTTTCAAAATTTTATCTATGTCACAATAAGCAGCACAAATAATGTTTTGTGAGGTGCAGAAAGGTTTTTTTTGCAAAATGCTAATATTAAAGCTTGAAGCCATCTTTGTTCCGACTTTACTTTTATAGACGACTTGTTTTCTCTCGTGTTGACTTATTGCAATTGAATGGGCATTAACTGTTTAAAACAGTTGCAAACATTATGATGAATACATATGCTTTTCATCAACCAATCAAAGCTGGATACCTGACTTTTTTGTAAATGAGCAATGTTGTGTTTTCCACCAAAACGGTAAAAGCAGCACGTTGTGACAAAAATGTGATTATTGCACATTGTCTGCATTTGATAATAATGTATTTTCCGTCTCGTCAAGAGCTAAAAGCAGCGCTCTGATTGGCTGCACTGGGTGGCCCACCTCAGTTTAACTTCACAGTTTGAAAAAAGCTGTTTTAAAGCCATGCACGCCCGAATATTAATGCCTGTGATTATCAACCTGTGCCAAAGGGTTTGTGAGAGCTAGGGACAAGTTGCACAGATTTAAAAACTTAGTTCCCGTCTAGCTGTGTGAAAATCCCAGCTTTAAAGTCAATGTCAGGCTGCAGTAACAATCTGGAGATGAGGTGGCACTGGGTGAATATCTGCTCATCAATAACGAAAATGTGTAGTTTGTTCGTCACAGCTACAGCTGAAAGTTAAGAGTATTCAACTGTATTCACTGTATAAATGTGGCTGCTTGTTAGTGTTGACAGTTTAATAGTTTATTGATTTGAAGCACTTTAAGAACAGCATGCTCTATAGCAACAAGTAGAGCCTGGAAGATGGCTGCCCTTCACATTCCATTGACCTGCTTTAAAATAGTATTTTATATAATGGAAACAGTATGTTTTATAGTAAAAAGTATAACATTTTCCCCAAAGCCCAGATGAATGAATATGTCAATGGAGATTTGTCCTAGCTCATAGTAACCTGGTCTACAATTTCATGATGGATTTGCATGCTAATAATAATGCCTTTCATTGCTTGTTACATTCATGTCAAGTGCTGCACAGCCGTCATAACTCATTTATCTTGTAACCACAGCCACTCTTAGTTGACTGGCGCAAGCAAGGCTGCCATTGTGTTTGATCAGCGTCTCCCACATTCATATTTAAGGTGTATGAAGCCTCTTACCCAAGGACACAGGAATCGTATGCACGGGGTCCACCTAACCGCTGAGCCACTACTTCCACTGCACAGGCTATTTGAATGTCAGAAGATTAAATGCTTCATTGCTTTGACGGGACAATTGTGTGCTTTAGCCTGAACATGTATCCACAAACGGCATATGTTTTGGTCGCAGGACGTGGCGGCGCTGACAGGAAGTTAATGTGGAGTTTGATGCCCACAAGGGAGTTTGTGTTAATGGCTGGGGCAACTGTGCTCAATACTGATGCTGTTTACTAATGAGATAGACACAGAAAATGCAGCTCTTCCATCTGCCAGCTCGCAGTTGTTGCTGTGATTGTTGACAAGTTTTACCGCTGAGTCAAGAAATACGTTCCTGAGAAAAACTGTTATTGTCTTCATCACCTTTTGATGTCACTTTTTCACTTCCGTCAGTATTTTTAAACAGAACCAGCTAATTTTGTATCTCAAAGGAATGTAAATGAAGTTTAAAACTGTTAACAGTATGAAACTTAGCTCATTTTTAATATATGTAGTCCAAAAATGTATAACTAACAATTATTTACGCATCACGATCATTATTATTATGCATATTTTTCAATTGGTAGTGTATGGTAAAATTTTATTTATTTATCTAAATCATTGGACAATTGGAGACAATGGTTGAAATTTTACAGACGATTTCCCTCAGATCTTTTTATCCAGCCAACTGCCTAACAATTTAAAAATAAACACTGTTGTCTGTGTTAATCTGCTGGACCTGCTGAGTCGATGCCTGAAGCGAAATCTGAATGAATGGCCAGTTTGTCACTTGCCTCTGTTGTGTTTAATCACCTGATCACTGATGGATGACTGTAATAATCAGGATTATATTAAAAAAAAAAAAAAAAAACTGCTCCCTGATGTCCTCTGCTTCATTATTCAGCTTCACAGGGAGAAAACTCATAACTGCCTGAAGTTTGTGCTCGGCAGAAAAGTGCAGAAGCTTTTCTCTGCACTTAGCACGGCCAAGGTAGAGTGTTTTGGCCGACCTTATGCTCATTGTAGCGCCCTCTCTTTCTTTTGTGTTTTCTCCCTCTTCTTCTTTATTTCACTCATTGACTCACTGAAGGGGTGGGGTTTCCATGGCAACCCCATCCACTCCCCGTTTGCGTCAAAAGCTCGGCGAAACTCATTGCATGCTTCCTTTACTCCTTCTCCGTACGTGTGCTTTCATCTACTTCACTCTAGTTGGTCAGATTTTACTTGATTAAATGGATTTTGGTGGAGATTTAATGAGACAGAACACTTGGATGTGTCGCGAGGAGACAGTCCTGGGCAAAATTAAGAAAAATACACTAGAAAACACATGTTTGCAAATCCCTATTAGATCATGTCTCTATGTTAATCAAACTGTGTGCATAAGCAGAATTCTAAAAATGTGTCATGTTATTTTTCAGAAGTCTGGTTGTTTTGGGTTTTTTTTCACTTCTCAATAATTTGGTTTTGTAAAAAAAAACAAAAAAAAAACAGTGCTGCATGTCTGGTTCAGAAAAAAATATTTAACCATTAGACCATCATGTAGCTACAAATTAGTTACTAAATTCTAAAAATTCCAATAAAAAATAAAAAGCTGTTTTGTTGATTTAAAAATATAAAATCTTAAAAAATTGATCTGTTTACTGACTGTCTTGGTTTTGTGTGAGACTGTGCTGTTTGTTTGGGGGAGAAAGGTCTTGGACAGATTGATGCTGAGCACTCAAAAGAGCGGCCAGTGAATCTAAGATTTTATTACGTGTGCCCTGTCGACCCCATAATTCTGAGGTCACTTCAGGCTTTGAAAGTCAGCACTGTCTTTGAAAGTAACACAACTTTTAATTACAAAAAGCTGCCTTGTGATCTTTGACTTTCTCCCATTTTTTACTTTGACAGGCAATATCCTTTGCGCTACCTCTGCTGCATATGTCACTTCTCAAAACCTATCGATTATAAAAGTGGGAATGTATGGGATTATTTTGGAGTGACGAGGCTGACACAGGTGTTGAACTGTCGTTGGACAACCATGACACAATGCTGAATGTTCGTCAGCAGATGCGTCCCAGTGAAATGGGACGGTGTGAAATTTGGTCCTTAATAAGCCTTCATGGCGGACTGGCACTGTCCTCTCCTTTCCAAATCCTGGTGTCCTCTGGTCCCTTGTCTCACTAATGGTGAAGGATAGACACATCCATCAGGTGGTTCGCCCGCGGTCACCTCTCCGGTCTGCTGTCCTGAGATGTTCCTCTGTCTAATGATCTTATGTCTTTGGGGAATACGACATACGCTGTGTGGGAAGTCAGTTGACGCAAAACCTTGATCCTGCTCTGCCACTTCAGACTTTAACCATACATCTTGAAAGTACCAACATTTACATTTTTGCAGTATGTTTTTATTTGCAAACATTTTGTAGACTGTCAGCCCATCTATAAATGCCTCTTGTATCTCGGCTCATATTAAGGACGAGGTAAAACGCTGGCAGGATCAGCTTCGCAATAGAGCAGAGTTGCACTGTGCCTCGTCAGACCAGTGACACTGACAGCAGGCTGGATCGTTCCAGAAATACATTTGTGAGGTAACTGTGATAAAGATGACAACACTTACTTACATAATCAACGGTTGCTCTTGAATTGGGTGAAATGCATACTGGCCTGTCTAATTGCTTCCATAAGGAGTAGTGAATATATGTTTGCACGGAGACCCACACTTTCTGGTCATTCTGAGACACAATAAGTGCAGCAGAAACCAGTGCCTCAAGCCACATATTGAGCTGTGGGAAGTTGTGAAAAGAACATGTTGTTTTGGATTTTCACTCTGCTTTCTTACACCTTGACTGTGAATGTTCACACACTTCATATTAGCTATCGCACATGTGAACATACCACAGGTAGCTCCAAGAGTGGACAGATTACTATTGATAAAAAGTAGGCTATAAGATGTAACATTTGAATGGCCTTTTTTAGCTTTTTCAGTAATATGTTTAATTGATGTTTTACAGCACTTGCTTCCTCTTTTGTTCTTATTCTTTCATAAGTTCTCAAATAATCTGACTCCAAGGTCCAAGTCATTTATTTATTGATATTGATAGATTTTACACCTGATACAACCTCCTGCTGTCCTCCAGGGTTGCGGCTGCTGCACAACAGAAGGCAGTTGTTTGTTGGTAAATCTAACATTAGGGGTGATTGCATTACATTCTATAATGTGTAATATCAGTGTTTATTTTGAAAACTTCATGTTACTTCCTCATGCTTTCAAAAATTGTGATGTCTCTGAACTGATCTTTCATCTTGCCCACACGTCCTTTTCCTGGTCAGATTGCTGCGGTCGAGTGAGAACAGAGGTGTGTTTGATTTGGTCCGCAGTGCAGCTTGGGGACACGCGCACACACTATTAATATTCACATCAAGAGCTTTTGTGGCCAAAGGCTGCTCCTTTGACAAACTGAGCAGTTTTGGTACCAAACATTTTATTTAACTTTACAGTTGAACTGAGGTCTAATAAACTGCTATTAATCTGTTAATGCTGTGGCCATTTGCAGATTCCAGTTTAACTCATGGTGCTGTGCCATAGTCTCTGTAGTTTTTTGCTCTTGGTGTGTGGTGGAAGCCTCAGTGACAGAAACGTGAGGGAGGTCCCCTGGGTCCGTCTCATTAGGGACAGTTTCTGTGTCAGTGTTCTCTATCCTGAGCAATGTAAGCCTCACTATCCCACATGTTAATTACTGAGTCTGTAAGAGTAATTGGCTTCTTCTGAGTGAATGCTAAGGGGGGACTGGTCCAAGTAGGAATGGAAACAACAAAGCTTACAATTTGGATAATTTTTAGTTATAATTCATGTTTGTTTCAGATCTTTCTAAGATTGACAAAGCTGCATTAAATTTGAATAAACAAACGTGGCTGATGACCCTAGTTCAGGACAAAGTTTTACCTGCAAAGAGAGAGTTGAGTCTTTGAGTCATAGTGGAGATCTTGAAACAACAGCGTTTAAGAGGTGTGCTTTAAAGTAGAACTAAGTAACATTTTTACCTCATTGAACTTCTTTGTAAGTTCGTGTGGTGGTTGTAAATGTATTTTTGGGGCGTTTGAAGTCCCCGCCGTCTCCCTGTTGTCTCTGCTGTCTCAGTTTTCCTGACGCCGACCCGAAGACAACTCTGCTGAGAAACATTGGCTCTCTTTTTTTGTATTTGTACGTGTACTTTTTTGTATTTTGTATTTCTACAAGGGGAGCTCTTTTGCTGAAGTTAGTTCTGATTTAAGAGACATGTCCACTGCACGATTTTGGCTGTCTGCGACGAAAGTTATTGATCAAAAACAGATTAGCTCAAAAACATGGCTGGTAGGTCTCAGAGTGATGCGGTTACAAAGACTACACTTAGAACCGTTGTACAATTAAAGACGAGCTACGATTTACATCAAACATGTTTGATATTTTGGCTGTCTTGGTCGCAGAGTGACGAAAATGTAAACAGAAGTGCACCTCAAAGTAACGGCAGAGAAGCTCCGGCATGAAGGCGACCTTATCTTCCAATTTATCTTTCATTTAGTAACTTTTCAAAATGCCAAAACACTGCTAGCATGTCGGGCTAGCCTCCGCTAACAGGTACAGCTTCATCACATGGAGCCTGATATTCGCTCAGATGAACTTTTGTCGTAGCTACAATTGATCATGTGAACCATCGTACAATGTGACTACGTTCTGTCTAATGACTTTGTCAAGTCTTATAGTGTGAGATCCACACGAAAAAAATCACGTAGTGAACACCTGGCTTTAGGCTAACACATTTGTTAGAATTAAATTATAGTATTCAGTGCTTCTCGCTTGTAACAACAGGATAAAGCATTACACGTCAGAGTTGTTGACAGTGGATTTTGTAAGAAAAAACAAACAAGAAAACTAAATTTATTTCAAAAAGGATTTGTAATGTTCCTGCAAAAATATGTGAGGTGGGTGCAATCACAGTCCAATCTGTTGTGTCGTTTCTCTGGATGACTTCAGGTAATAACAACACAAGCCTTCATTCCGTTTATCAGCTCTCTAATGAAATAGTCCATCTCTGCCACATCAGGGCAACAGGATTGGGTGTACCACCGCCTCACAATGTGGCTGTCTGATGCAGAGAAAGCCATCATAATGCCACTTAGCTGTGGCATTATTAGCTCTGATTTGTGCAAATACCCCTGACCCTTTAAGTGGCCTATTTAGAGGCTCACATGGTCCATGGACAGAACAAACTTAAGAGAGGCACTTAGGTATTGAACAATGGTAGATAATTTTACAAATTTTTCATTGGAAAACACAATATTTATCTGAAACGGCTTGTTTAAAAGTGCAGAATTGATAAGTTCTTCATAGTGACATTTCACTGTAACAAGCAGCGGATTGTATTTTAGATATTTTTGTTGTTGTTGTTGGGTGTTTTTGAAGAGTCTGAATTTGTCAAATAATCACAAAAGTACAGAGATGTATGCAGGGATAGGTAAGAGAAAACAGGATTTTCTGAGAACATGAGTCTCAGTTTCAGGATAATTACTCAAACATGCATGAACCAAAATACAACTTTGAGTAAACTAATAATGAAGAAACAAGGGTAAGAGGACATAAAAGTTGATTCAGCATGTCCCCTTTAAACTAGTGATACTTTTTGTCATAGTGACTTAATAAAATAACAGAGTTTTTGATGTTTTTGTTAGCGTGAAGAAAAATATTAGGCTTTAGAGACTTGTTTATTACAGTGCTCCAAATGTAATAATTTGTTTTGTTCCCTCTTATTGGATACCACTCCAAGCAAAAATAAAACACTTCACTAATTACTGTCCAAATGTAATTTTCATTTTTCAAAAGATAACAGATAAAGCCAGCATAGTCTTTTGGAAGTGAATATTGACTTTTACTTTGTACCTAACCTGTTTTTTTTAGCAAAAAAATTTATTGCTGGCCAATATGTGACAAGGCCAATGATCACATTTAAATAAGAATTTTGAAATATATTTGCATTTCTAATGATAATAATAATAATGATCTAAGATGGGGTGCTCTCTAGCAACTACTGTAAATACTTGCCTTCAACAGGTGTCACATTTTTCGAGATCAAAGCAGTTCAGTGTGTGACATTTCATAAAACAGCTCATTGAACAGAGGGCTACACATCTCTCCTGTCAGGTTTGTTTGTGTGGTTGGTTTTGCCGTGTATTCTACGTCTGTGAGTGTGTCCTCTTATCAAGCTTTAAAGTTTATCACAGAACTGCAAAAAGAAAAAACATTAAGCCAAAAGAAGTTTTGCCGTAAGTGAAAAACAGTTTTAAACTGCAGCTGTCCAAAATGATTCCTCACTTTCTTAAAGGCCACTTATTATGTATTTGTATTGTTATTGGCTGTCACAGCATGTTTTAGATCTTAAAATAATGCATCTATTGAAATTATATATTCTAACACAGTTGTAATGAACGTGATTTGAAGCATACATGCTCAGAATGAAGATAGCAATCATTTGTGGACTTAAAAACAGTGCAGACAATCTACTTCACAACGTCACAAAATAGGGACATTTTGTGAGGATCCATGGGGAGAGGACTCACTTAACAGATCTCATCAAACCACCATTAATAAAGCTCATATACAACTCCAGATATGTTTCAATGAGGGAACAAAACATGGGTAAAAACTAAAAAAAGTACGTTTTGAAAAAACAATGTGTCTTTTTAACAGATTCCAAGCATCACAAGTATTCACTGCAATTACTTTAAAAGTATTTTTCAACCTTTCAGAGGTCAGAGTTTTGACTTGCATGCAACATCTTAACAGTGTTACGTCCTGGTTCATTACTAGATTAAGACAGAGCACAGCAGTTTGATTCTGATCATAACAGCTGCTTTCACATTTTATCTGTACTGAGGGATAGACAAATAATCAACATGCAAAAAAATTGGATGCAGCCCCTTTATTTCTTTTTTACTTGGTATATTTGTCCTTTTTAAAAATTTTATTGTTTTTCTTTTGTTGAAAAATGTCAAATGAGTTTGCAAAAGTTCTATTTCTCAACCACTTTTCTTATTCTTTGCATGACATTCAGAAAATTGATTAGTGTGTTATTGCTGGCACATTGTGAATATTAGGACTGCTGTCAAAGCCCAAGCATCTTTCTTGTACTTTTCAGGTTTGTGGGGGGTGTTTTGTGGAGCACAGACTCTTTCGAAAACAAAGACAGGTGCGGTAACGTTTGAGTGATAACATCCAGGGACTAGACAAGAGCAAATTATCATCCAATTGTGCTGATTAACAGGATTATGGACACCTCTCCTGGTAGACACCTACAATACAGTATTATCCACACTCTTCACCTCTTTACACAGTGTTCCTAATTGAAAATAAATGTTTAGTAAAAGAAATAAACACTTTTTGTTCCTTGAAGCTGAACTGCCTCTTATTAGCTTACGCTTGAGCCGTGCTTTGAAGAGGTGAGCTTAAATGATCACTCACGGCTGTTTTCCAAAAAGCGGGTTGACTTCAGAAAGCTTTAAAAAGTGGTTGTGTTCTGGCAGGTATTAGACGCTGAGCTCATTCTGGAGGGAGGATCAGTGACGGAGACAAGGACAGAGGACAGGAAGCGTCTTGCTGTCCTCGTATCTCCTCTCTCCATCCTCTCCCTACGGACTCGATAAAGAAAAATCAACTCTTTTCAGTGCTCCCAGTCCTTTATGTCCCGGCTTTACAAAAGATCTTGCACCGCTGTGGTCAGATTTGAGACTTTTAATTAAGTTTTAACGACACTACTATGCGAGTCGTGTCCCTCACTGCAGACTAGTGATGCATGGACTGTTTCCTGCCAAAACAGCTCTGCCAATACTCGCCACTCTGTCAACATCGAAAGCTGCTTGTGTTGTCTCCTTCAATATTTATGAGGCAGGAAATACAAAAACAATTGCACTTGTCCTCACACCGTCCACAAGGGCCTCCTGCTAACTCTGACTTGAACTGCCCTCCAGCTCTTTCTCTTTTAGGATTAGGATTAGGATCCCCGGCCATTCTTTCTCTAGCTTCTGATTTTGAAAGATCATCCGCAATCCTACTTTATAGTATAGGGCTAAATCAGGGGTGCCCGATACGTCGATCGCGATCCATCAGTTGATCGTGAAGGTAGTGTGGGTAGATTGCACAGAATATTTTTAAAAAATAGACGTCAGCCTATCATCCGTCCAGGGTTAACCCGATGTTTCCTGGGTCCCTGGTTGATCCTGAAGCTTTACTGATCACTTCTTCCCGCTCCACTCCGTGTCTGCTCTCACGGGAGATCCCCATGGGTCCGGGTGAGTCTGGAGCCGCCACAGACTGCAGCGTTGCGTGCGCCCTGCCTTATGACGCTCTGGATGTTTTAGTGCAGAGACAGCCTTTATCTTTAATAAAGCCTCATTTGCGTCACTAGATCAGGCCTATAATAATGAGTAGGAACTTGAAACTGCTGGGACAAGTGTACAACACTAAACGTCTTGCGTATGTGGTCCCGCCCACTTCTCACAGCGCATTCATTCATAAAGTTAGTTCAACAGTCCAGCGTTACCAGCTTTTGTTCTGTTTTACTCACTTGGTTTAAAACGCTGTGATGCATCCACCTGCTCTGTTCATCACACAGCGAGCGCGATACATACATGTACACACTCACACACACACACACACACACACACACGTACACACTCACACACACATACACACACATGTACACACTCACACACTTGTACACACTCACACACACATGTACACACACACACATGTACACACACACACACACACATGTACACACTCACACGTACCTGTACACGCTCACACGCACACGCTCACACGCACGTGTCACGCGCACACGTACATGTACACACTCACACGCACATGTACACGCTCACACGCACGTGTCACGCGCACACGTACATGTACACACTCACACGCACATGTACATGCTCACACGCACGTGTCACGCGCACACGTGCACATGTACACGCTCACACGCACACTCACAGTACCTAAATTTAGCAATATACAAATACATTACAAAATACTTTCCAAACCATGTTTTCAGTATTCTGTACCGTAATATGTTTTCAAAGTATTCTTCCCGTCACTATATATCAATATATTTGTAAATACATTTATATTTTTCTTTTTCATAGTAGGTGGTAGATCATTTTGACTTGGTCATGTCATAAGTAGCTCTCATGCTGAAAAAGTGTGGGCACCCCTGGGCTAAATGATTTAGAAAAGAATATCTCTTTGCGATTGACACGTTTTGCGATTGCCATTAAATTTGCGATTTATGTTTTTATAATATGATTTACATTTTATTCATTTAGTTAGTTAGATAGATTAGTTTATTTGTCGTGCAGTTTGAAATACTGATAAACTACAAGAATCACAATTGTACAAATCTAAACTACTTGTTTTTTCTAATGAATAAGACAAGATATTTTGTTGAAGAAATTATGATACTTCAAAAATTGTAGCCATTGCGATTTGCTAACTGTGTCCATTCAAATTGCAATTTCAGTTAAATTATAATAAACATTGCAGTATAGTGATACCTGATTTGTATTCTTATTTTGTTTTTGGCATCTTACAAATGTATGCAATGGTAGATTTACTCAACTAACAATTGTATACTATACATTGAATGAATAAACTGCTTTTGTCTTACATGCAGTGCTGTATTCTAGGTCTGCAACGATTTATCGACTAATTGTGACAAGTCAACAATACAAATAATCATAGTTGTATTTTGTTAATTATATCTGGACTATAAAGACTACAACAGATATGAAATGTAACTTTTTATTACAGTGGCATTATTATTTGGTCAAAAATGTATGTTTAAAGTCTCAATGTACAATAGAAATAATCGTTTGACTAGATGACTCAACTAAAAATAATAAAATCACTCAAAGTTGTCTGTATTGTATTGTATTGTAGTGTATATGCCTGACATATAGTTAGACAATGGAGCATTTCTTGAACCACAAAGTATAAAACCTTTCAGCGGTTCCAACAGTGGAGCAGTTAAATAATAATGGTGTCTTGCATGTTTTAAAGCTTGTTAAGCGCCTGCAGCAGAATGAGTGAGAGTGTGGCGTGGCTTGGCTGCTGATGCGTTTTGTGTACAACGTAACAGTGTTTGGCTCCAGGCTACATTCATTATTGATGCTTACACGAGGCCTGGCTGACTCTCAGCAGGTAACTCGGGTGACGGACCTTAATTTTAACCTCTGCTCCTCAGACGCGTTTCACAGAGCTGGAGAGTGTTTCAAAGTGTGGCAGCAGACGGATTAAGAAACAAGTCATTTTGAATTTCAACTGAATGACGAGCAGAGGAGACTTTATTGAACGAATAGACTTTATCAAACGTTAATGGTACGATCGCAATTTTACGATTGTTCACTATTGTTGGCATTATAACTAACAGTGAACTCCTAAATTCACTTTCATTCAAGTTTAAGGGATCAGCATTCCTCACCAGCTTTACGTAATTAAACTTTCTGAATGTAAAAGTATCTGTCAGTTTATGCAGAGGTTACATTAACCAAGAATTCTCCATCATTTACTGATTATTTTCAGATTTGACGGAAAATTCTTGAAGGCATTCTGTCATTTTGACAGGTTGAAAATCAAACTATTGCCCTTATTTTTACTTATCAACATAACTTGTATCAACTTCAAATAAAACACTGATTTTCAGCTTGTCCCACTGTTTTCTATGTGTTGGGCTGAGACTGAACTAAAACCAGACTTTTTTTCAGCGCGTCTCGGCCCCTCCTCCACAGCCTCAGCTCAGAGCGGCTTCACTTTTCTATCTCTCTCTAGAATTCAGCCTTTCAGCGGCGGTGGTTCTGACACAATAAATGTGCAGCATAAAGGACAGAAAGCGCGTTTAGATCATAAAAACATAAAGAACAGGACAGAGGAGTGTGGCTGGAGTGGAGCACCGAGCGGGCGCATGCATGTGTCGTGCACGTGTCGGTGTGTGCTGCAGTCAGATATGTGAATGTAGCTGTTTGACTATTGTCCCGCTTTACTGCGTTATGTTACTTCACTGAGTTCATTTAAGAACCTCCGTGAAGTTAGGCCCCCATCAAACGCTCAGAGTAGAGCAGCAGCAGAGGAGACGGACGAGCGGGCGCGTGCACGTGTCGATGCGTGATGCAGATACGCACAGAAATTCGCTGAAATATAGCCGTACAACCACTGAGTTTTAAGGAGGAAATACAAATAAATTCTTGCATCTGTAACAAAGAAATATGACTTTATAGGAGGAGAGGGTTTATTATTTTTGCCCTTTAAAGCCCCAAATGCCCTGCACACGTCCAATCAAAATATAATGACGGTTAAAAATAAAAATAGCTCATGACAGTTTTTTGGGACCCTGTCGGTCATAGTGATGGACTGGAATTATCTCTAGTGTAACCTCTGAGTTTATGTAACATTGATTTTAATTTATCATACATAAAGTTTGATTTGTAAAGCTGGTCGTGAATAGTGATCTGACTGAATCAATGATTTGACTGTTTGGCTTATGGTCTTTGTGTCAATAATTGCTTGTTATATTTTGTACTTTCTTCTTACAAAAATTGTAACACATAAATCTGATATTGTGACATCCCTACTAACAGTTATATATGTTTTAGTTCTTACGAATATATTGTGACCTGAATAAACACAATAATCTATTAACCGAATAATCTTGGCCTCCCTAGTGTAAATATTTGACCACAGTGGGATACTAAAGAGAAGAAGGCCTAGGAACTGATGGCAGTAAAAGGAGGAGATGGATTGCTTGAGAAAGCTGATGTTTCTGCTGCTGTTGGGGCATAGGGCTGAGGAGGTTTGAATACCAAAGATACCTTCACTTAGACTGCAAAGTTAATAGAAATCACAGTTTGAATGGACACAATTTTTAAAGTAGCATAATTCCTCCACAAACCACTTGCATAAAAACTGCTAACGATGTAGTTTAGATCTGTACAAACATGTTCTAAAATACATGTTTTCATTGTCAGTTCATATTTCAGTCTTCAGTCGCATTTAAATGTATTATGTGCTGTTTAAATATACAAATTTGAACAGAATCAACATGAATCTAATCGCAGACACAATTCTTGGCAGAAAAATCTATTCGATATTTTTCCCAAATCGCTCAGCTCTAACCTTCACAACAGTTTTAGAATCATTGGTCTGAAAACGAAGTGATGGAGACAGTTTTGCATGTGAGTTGGTCTGTGTGTACACTTCTTTTTGTAACAATCCCACTGAGATCCATTCTACCCACGCTCATTTGGGCTCAGGGCAGCTCGGCACACTCTCCCCCAAATCTCAATGCCCCGCAGAGCACACAAAATGGCTGCAGTTTGCCAATTAGAGCACTGGGACTGGATTAAGCGCATTATGTCTGGGAAGGAAAGAGTCGGGCTGATAGGAACGGCTTGCACTTGTCGGAGATGTTAAAGCATGTTTACTTACCTGCTTTGTAAATATACATGCAACCACATCAACATGCACGATAAAGAGAGAAGCCAAGACAAGAGCGTCGCTTTTCCACAGGTAGATGCTGGAGGAAGACGTAGTGTAGTGGCTACTTTGATGAAGCGCTCTTTGGTGCAGAAAACGGGTCCGCCGCCTTCATCTGCAGAATGCACATTCTCTTTCACAAATGGAAACATAATGCTCGATGCCTCAGTGTCAGGAGGAGGCAGAGCAAAAAGCCTGAGTGCAGATAAAAACATTACAAAGCTGGGAGAACACATTGTAGTCTGGCACCAAAAAGACACTATTTTGTTTGCTTTTTATGTTCTTGAAGTAAAATGTCTTTTACTATATGAGGCAAAAAGGTGTTTTAATGTTTCTACCACTTCTCCTTTTTGCGCGATCCTCTTTGTTCCTATATTTAGATGTGTGACATTAGTAAGTAAATAGGTCAGAGCCACCACAAGATGATACTGTGGCATTTATCACGTGTTATGGTTTGAATGGTCGTCCTGCTTTTGTTTCAACTTCTATATGTTTCTGTGCGCACTGTATACGTCTAAAGGGTAAATGAATCATACTGTACCTCTCACCTAATCTCTGCCATTTTAATCCGATTTTCGAACACTACAAAAGGCACAGCTGAATTTAACAAGAAACGTGTGGCAGTGAGATGCTCTGCTCCTGTGTGTCCCTGAATGGCCTTGTAATCCTGTGTAGAATACTCTGACAGCCAAATCAGAGTGTTTGCATATTCCTTTGTTAGACATTCCTCCTCTTTAACAGTTTTTCCTTGCTCTGTCTGTGACATATTCTTATTGTTAATACTGGCACAACTTGACGAGCACAATCTCCCCACAATGTGATGATGCAGTGAGAATGTCAAGAATGTCAAATTTTATGATGACTGTGAGCAAAAACATCACGATTTTACAAGTATTGACGATTGCTGGCACTGTGACCAACCGCATTGAAATCCTTAATTTGCTTCTTTCTTTCACAAGTCTAGCTTTATGAAATCAAACTTTCTCGATGAAAAAGTAATGGTATGGGGCACATAAACAACTGATTTAATTGAAGTGACTAGTTGTTGCTGCCTACGATTCTCACCATTAATACTTTTTAGTTCTTAGGATTGTATTGTGACCAGAATATTCACGATAAATTGATAATGGGACTAGATACAGTGATATTGATATAGGATTGTATACAGTAGAAAATCAGAAGAACGACTAACTATGCTAATTGTCACCTTAAAGCCCCACCGTGTAAGATTTCAGTAAAAAAAATACATTGAAAAATGGCATTTATTTCATCATAGTTTATTATATGTTTTAAAACAGCAAAGTACCTTGAAAAAGGGGGCAAGTCGCTCCATAAACCTGACTTGTGCCTATTTCTGCTGGGGGTCCTGACACCTTCTTGAGATGTTCTTACTTTATCTAGATCAGGGGTGCCAAAACATTTTTCCTCTGCGGGCCAAATTTAGTAAATTTTTTCCTCAGCGGGCCAAAATGTAGATGTATTAATGTGCCGAGGGCTAACCCTAATTTTGGGTTGTTTATTTGTAAAGATAATGATTGAGGTGTCTTTTATTAACTATTTACTAATGCTTTAAGGGAATAGACTTGATTTGTTCTCTTTTGTAACTGCTGATAGTCTTTTAACCCAAATTTTAATCAAATAAATACTCCTAAAAAATCTCAGCACCCCTTCACAGCCAAATAAGACCAGGGGCCAGGTTTGGCCCGCGGGCCCCACATTGGGCACCCCTGTTCTAGATAATTCAAATGAATTACATACAACTGATCTGTCTCCATGGAGAATGTTCTGAAGTTTGGTTTTAATTTTCAATCTCCTTGGAATCATGCTGGTGTATCAGGACTATACAGCAGTAGTGCATATATTTCCCTATAAATGTTTTTGAAGTAGCGTAAACAAAATAAACATGATCATGCACTTTCTCTCAAAGTAAATAGCAATGTCACAAGTTCCAAACGGTAATAATATTCAAACTGAATCCGTCCATCTTATTTTTTGACTTGTCATGCTGGGTTTATTTATTCCCGACCAACATCAATCTTTTTCTTTGACAGCACATTTATCATTCTGCCATTTTGTTCTTATTCTAAATCATTATTCTAACTCACACACACACACAATTATGTGTTTGGCCAAGTGCGATCAGTGTGTCCTTTTCCTCCCTGACTCAGTTGAACTTTAAAAACCAGTTGACTTTGGGCCCTGACGTTATTTTTCATAAATTTTCCACAAAAGCCAATTTTTTTGAAATCTATGAATGCACTGTTTTAACATCGAAACATCTGTTGTCGGTAAGAATGATAGACATCAAAGTATACTACAGAGGCCCATAGGTTATCTTATTCTCCTGTTATCCCCTGGCTGGCCCCGGTCGCCCTCCCGGCAGCTCTGGCGGCTGTCAGCTCAGTGTACAGGGAGCGTCCAAAGCTTTAGTCCAATCGGCTTTAATGTCACCATTGGCTCCGCTGACATTTGTGCTCAAAGGCTATTTTTCACTTGATACCCTCTGACTGTTGACAAAACCGGGGGAGACGCGGCGTGGCAGGCGTGTGCACATGTCCTTCTAAAGGGTCTAGCGTTAGTATGCAGAGCCACCAGCTTCCTGACACTATGTTCCTTCATGCTTCTCCTAGAGGATTTCCGAATCGTCTTTCTTTCTCTATGCCTCCATTGCGCTCCCTCTCTCTCTTCCTCCCTCTTCCTCTCTCGGTCTTTCTTCTTCTCTCTCTGCCGCTTCTTCTCTCTCTCTTTCACTCCCTCTCTCCCTCTCTTATTCTTCTTCTCTCTCCCTCTCTCTCGCTCTTCTGTTGTTAAAAGAACAACAGGAATCGTTTGTAGCATTTAAGGCGAGACACTACAGGCAAAACCTCCCCCTTTCTCTCTCTCTACCCCTTTCTCGTCCTCTCTCTCTCCCTCGCTTCTTCTTCTCTCTCTCTCGATCTCCCTCTCTCCCACTCTCTCTCTTCCTCTCTTCTTCTCTCTCACTTCATACCTCTCTCCCTCTTTCTCCTCTCTCACTATTCCTCTCTCTTCCTTCTCACTCTCTTTTACTCTCTTTCTCTTTCTTCATCTCTCTCTCTCCCTCTTCTTCTCACCCACTCTTTTACTCTCTCTCTCTTCATCTCTCTCTCCCTTCCTCTCACGTCCTCTCTCTCCTTCTTCTCACCCACTCTTTTACTTTCTCTCTCTCTTCGTCTCTCTCTCCCTTCCTCTCACGTCCTCTCTCTCCTTCTTCTCACTCTCTCTTTTACTCTCTCTCTCTCTTCGTCTCTCTCTCCCTTCCTCTCACGTCCTCTCTCCCTCTTCTTCTCACTCTCTCTTTTACTCTCTCTCTCTCGTCATCTCTCTGCCTTCCTCTCACGTCCTTTCTCTCCCTCTTCTTCTCACTCTCCCTTTCACTCCCTCTCTCTCTCTTCGTCTCTCTCTCCCTTCCTCTCACTCCCTCTCTCTCTCCCTCTCCCTCTCCTTGCGCGGCCTGGTCCCAGACACCAGCAGCCTACGTTTCCTCCGCATCGCCATGGAGACAGACGTGATGTCAGCGCCGGTCTGCAGAGGTTTCTCAAGACTACAAACTCATTTAGGCATCGTAATCATCGTCACGGGGTAAAGATTATTAAAGTGCGTGTTGGCCGCCTCGACCACCTGCTGGAGAAATGGCATGTTTTCACCGTAAACGCAGCGATCGATGCTACACACCACAGATGGAGCATGAGAATCTTATTTGGACATTCTTCTGCAGTCAGGGAGCCAGGCCATGCTTATTTAGAGACTTAGTGGAAAAGAGTGGTTTCAAGAGCAGGTGGTAGAATGAACATTTAACCATCTGAAAAAATACACTATAGGCTTTTAACTATTTTCAAAGGGATCATAAGAAATCCCATGAAGCAGCCGTATGCTAGAGGACAACGAAGGACAAAGAAAACACATGACAGATCACAAACCTGAAGAACACTTAGTATTTGCACTGCTGGTTTGCTCTGGTGTTCTGTGCTGTTGGCCTTTTGCTGCTTAGTTGATTTATCGTTCAGTAGTGTTTTAATCAACCAAAATTTGTGTTTGTCAATATTATTAGATTTAGATTATAAGGACATGTACATGGGACAACAACAGAAAAGAAAAAGATAGGAGTGAGTTAACTGAATTGGTATGAGTTTTTATCTACCTTTTTACACCGTTTCCAAGTACTTTTATGGATCCTTTTTTTTTGGGGGGGGGGTTGTGGTCTTGAGTCAACTACAAGCCTAGTTCATATTGTATTCATTTAATATTTAAGTTTTTTGTTTGTTTGTTTTTACATGCCTTTATTTAGCTTATATTCGTACCAGTATTAGTCATTAACTTTTCTTATCAGGATGAATTTTCCAAAGTGTCTAGTTTATAGATCTTATTCACTGACAAAACTCATTCTGATTCTGTATTCCATTTAATAGAAATTCATTGTGGATGATCAATGAAAACATGACTTAAAATGAGGTTTCATGCTGCCTATCCTAACAAGTATCGGCACGTAGGTGAGAGCTGCAATAAAGACTGTCTGTTTACCTTCAAATTCACCAAGTCCTCCATATCAGGGCTGTAACGATTAATCGACTAATCATGACTTGTCAACTATGAAAATAATCTTAATCATATTTTGATTATTTATGTATTGTTATCTGAACTATAGAGACTCTAAAACACATTCAAAAAAGACCTTTTTATAACAACGAAAGCAAAGCAACATTTAACAATTTGCATGTCTAAATAGAATAAACTATTTCTGATTTTCATCAATGATGCACTTTATTCATAAATGTTCTCTGTCTGGAATCTTTCAGTCACCATATTTATACTTTTTCTTTAGTTGATAATGTCTTAATATACAATAATAATGTCTTAATATAAAATCATTGTAACTATTAAAATAATTAATGACAAGCCTAATCAATATGTGAACCATTTAGCCTGTGTCTTATTTTCACTTGTCAGGCTTTTTTCTTTTGGGAAATCACAACATCTTGAAGGACAGCTATTGCAATTGGTGCAACATTAATTGGATATTGCCATCTTGCAATCTCATCTTTTTTTTTTTTGCTCTTTATTACAATGATGTAACATTTTGGTGTAACAGGTTTTAAACCGTTTCATTACGACAAAATTCTCACCTACTCCAGCATTTTATCAGCAGTGTTATATATTTACAGCAGCACTTGTCCTCTGATTAAACCATGTTTGTACCTTCACAAAGTGACACAATTTCTATGATTTGTTTTGACCTGTGCATCGCGCCCTGTTAGTATATTTAGATTTGAAAGCAGAGCGCAGTGTGAAATTGTCTAACGTCTGCTATGTGTCAAACAGCTTTTAGATCAAACATGAATCCAACCTTTGCTGGGTTTGTATTTTATGTGACAGAGAAATTAATTAGATGGCAAATAGTGCTTTATCTACTGTTACTAGTAAAGAATTATATATATATTGATTTAACTTGAAATGTTGCGTCAAGAGATAAAATATAGTCATAATCCTAATGTTAACAAGTGCAGATAACCTTTACAGACTTGCTGCTGTGATTACTGGTGTCAAATGGGATTGTAAGAGCAAAGAGGGAGCGTTGATAAACTAACAAGGATATGCATGGGTCATTAGAGAGAAGAGGTGAGTGGGTTATCTACATATGTACAACCTCTGCTAAATGAAAACACACAGCTATTTATGGGCTTCGGGGTGGTGCTCTGACTTGTTCTCTTAGTACGGGATACTGCTTGCATTAATTAGCAGACTTACATTTTCAATTAGGATTCAGGAGAAACTCAGCAGCACAGTTGTGAAAGTGCAGGAGACACAACACAAGAATGCATTTTCACTAATAAGAATATGTTTCTGTTTCATATAAAGTCACTGGGATAGGCTCCGGTCACCTGCAACCTTTAATGGGAACAGGCTTTAGAAAAAGAAAAAAAAAAAATAATAATTATAATAGGCACTTTTTTGCACTGTTGCAATAGAGTAGATTTTGTTTTCCCTTATAGAGTATATTGCAAAAGCAGCACTTTAAAATAAGTTGCAGGCAGTGCATAGCAATCTGATTTTGTCATAAAACATGTTATCGCTAATCTGGAAGAAAAAAGTGTGATGTCTTGCCATGTTACATTTGGAATGAGAGGTGTGCGAGGGCAGCCTACCCTGCTTCATTTTGTAGTCTAAAAAAGCTGTCCTAAAGCTGTGCATGCACCCGGAAAATGCATGCACATGAACATTTGCAATGTGCCAAAGGGTTTGTGGGAGCCAGGAACAAGTTAGAGACACAGGTAACAGTTTCACTGCATCCGTCTTTCACGGGTTGAAAATCTGGTACCTCAGCTTTAATCTGTTCAAAATGTTGTCTTGGCATTCTTGAGTTGGCAGTAAACCAAGCCTGACCATCTTGCTACCAAATATCCTATCTCATAGCAAGTGGCAAGGATGACTAAATGGTAAAGAGTCACATTTATATTGCGCTTTTCAACCTTCAACCCATTCACACACACATTGATACACCGGTGAATGCAGACAACAAGCATACTGCTAACCCCAACTACAAAAAAACAGAACGAATTCTGTATCATATAAAATTGGTACACACTACAGAATAAATTTGCCCAATTTAGACTCCAATTTACATCTCCCCGAGTCGTGGAGCCGTGACCTGACTTTGGATTCTCATAAGCCATTTTGATGTTGCTGCGCTCCTCATGAGTGTTGGTCAGCGATATGATGTGATATAGTAGTGATATAGTAGTAGACGCAGAGAGGTGCAGGATACAAACACGGAAATGGCAAAAAGGACAATTATGTGATTACTCACCTCTAAGAAGTTAGACTGTAACGTTCATCTTTGATATTTTACTCATGACACCTGCAGTCCACAACGCAGCACTATAAATCCAGAAGAATGCTAAAGTAGATCCTCACGTGTGTCAGTGTTTACATAAATCCACGCTGTGAGGATTGGTGAAGGCACTGCAGAATAGATGCTGTAAACACGACACTAATTGCTTTCTGTGCAAAACATTTTGATCCACGTTTTACGAAATGATAATACAGTTTTGACTTGCATCTAACCTGGAAGTGCAATGCTCTTATTGTTTTGAACACTCTAGAGTCTCAAAGCGAGTTGCTTTAATCTAGACAGGAAACAGTAGCTTTGTCAGCTCACAACTTGGAGCATGTAGTGTGCGATCTCTTCCATGAAGTCTTTGCTCTCTAGGGATTTAAGACCTTATATGATTTGTTTGATGCCTGTGGTTCACGCTTTTTGTCTAGATTTAAAAATTGTCTCTTGACTCTAAAGTCCAGTTCCAGCCTCATCAAATGATGGCAGCTACATGACGTTTTAATTAATTAATGGGTCTTTTCAGGTAACACAAATCTGAGGTCAGGTGTACTTTTCCCAGTCATTTGCATTTTCTCTCTCTGACATTGACCATTTCTGTCATTGCAGTTTTGTCAGCAACTACCCCCTTAAACCAAATGGGTACCTCCTGGTTGTCAATGGCAACTTGAAAATGAACACGGCACATAGAGCCATTTGTTGGGGAAAATCAATGATGTTCGCTGACAGTGACGTTGTGTTCAGTTTGAACTCAGACACGAGTCTCACACGGCTTCGCCAACATATTGAGCGCACACAAACCCCCGGCTATGAATTTTGACTTGCTGTAATCTATGCCTGTTAAAGATGCATACACAGTGAGGGGAATTTAGGCCATTGCCATAGAGATAGTTCCACAGATGGACTGAAGATGACCATAGGGTCTATGAGGACCTTTCTCATGACAAATCATGCACCAGTTTGGGAACTCATGGGCTTTGGTATTATATTTGTACATGCAGGCTACAGGATAGTCTTCTTGTTTAAGTCTGCAGTGCTCCAGCTGAGGAGGTAATGATATGCAATCGGACCACATGCAGCAGTTTATTCAGAGGACGCTGTGCTGCCTTGAGCTCACACATACTCAGTTGTAGTTGTTTGAAAAGGCAGCAAAACATCTCTCCTTTGCACATGAGTTGACACACATTCAGATGCAAAGGTGGATGTAGTCGGGTGAAAAACGCAAGTAGAGAAAAAAAAAACATGTCCCCAGAATGATTCAGACCTCTGATTAAGTCAATTTTATGTTGAATTATTGTAAACTACATTTTTGTCTAATTGCTAATTACATCATCATCCTTTTTTGTCTTAGAGTGGGCTCTGTGCATGGAATTTCAGCTGACAATTATTTAACCGTTGTGCTCTCTTTCGTTTGAACAATGCACATTTGGTCAAAGAGCAATATATGTTTTCATATCAGGAAAAATGAATGCATAAATTGTTTATTCGGTGATGTTTTGGACCACCCATGAAAGTTTCATAGCGATGACAAAAAAAATCTAGATGTAGTCAAATGGAGCCTAAGATAGTGGGAGGGTTGAAAATTATAAGATCATTGTACTACTGAGTACTTTCTGTCCAATTCTATCACTATGGTTTTTAATTATGATTATTTTTTACAGAAAATCTTAACACTTTAAACCAGAGGCAACAACTGAAAACAATAGAGTTGTGCCATCATATGTAAAAATAGAAGTCAAATTATTTCACTTGTGGATCAGTAAAGTTCACCTAATTCTGACATATAGTTGAAAGTCTCGTGTATACATTTTTCTTCTCCTTCATTGTCGCTGCAGTGAAGGATGATGCTGTATTCCTGTATAAACTTCTCTCCCCAAAACTCTGCACTATAGTTTTCTCGAGGAAGCCTGCCCTTTCACACCAACAATAAGCCATTATTGCAA
Organism: Rhinogobius similis; assembly: GCA_019453435.1. Taxonomy (NCBI): domain Eukaryota; kingdom Metazoa; phylum Chordata; class Actinopteri; order Gobiiformes; family Gobiidae; genus Rhinogobius; species Rhinogobius similis. The sequence goes on along the minus strand of CM033619.1, from coordinate 20,649,759 downwards.
AACTGAGTGGAACTGGAGCAGCAGTAGCTTGAGACTCCCATCAAGTGCTGCAAAAATATATTACTTCGTGGGTCAACATCGAGCACAATGCTTCTCAAAACACTTATTTAGTTCAGTAAATGTCTTTACTCTAGAATTCTTCAGGATGGTTTCTGCTCCTTGTCTTGCTTGCTCCTCTTTCACTGATAATAAAAATCTAGCTTGTTTTTGAAGCCTTGTATAACCTCAGTGTCCTCTGCCGCCAGCCTTTAGCTTGATGACATCAAAGGCTTATGTCTAGCCAGAGAAAATCAGACTTTTCATTAGCCATCCCAGTCCGACGTGCACACGCAAGGAGACAAACAGGAAGAGCTTGGGCGGTGTATCCATAATTGAAGAGGACCAGTTATGAGCAAGTGATTAAAGATTAAGAAACTTTGATTAGTAGCTGAATTTTTAATCGTCACAGTGAAATATTTATCTTTACAATTTGTCATCACACCTCTAGAGCTTTAGCTCCTTTGGCGTATCAGTCCTCCTGTATAATGTACACCGCGATTTAGGATCAACCCCTTGAAAATAATGAGTCAATTTTTGCTTTGCATATGGAATCTCCGTTAAAAATCCAGGTCAGCCTTAGTTATAGGTTGCATAATGGTCTGGTTGGTTTATGTAAGACAACACATGATTAAATTAGCTGGGTATTATTCATATATCATGCATTTTCTTAACATCTCTCCTTCATTATAGGGCTGGACCAGTTAATCGATTAATATTGCAATAGATTATTTAAATCATCATCAACCAATCTGGTTATTGAATCTTTTTTTTTTTCTTTCTTTTTTTTTTACTATACACAACGTTACCTTCAAAACATGTCTTGTGCTGGGAGAGACTGTTTTATCATTCAGGCAAATCAGAAGTTCACGTAAAATTACACAAGAAAAATGTAAAGTTGAGAGATCTGTTGTAAACATTCTCGGTGAAGATGTTGTCAAGCAGCATTTTTTCAGGTTCCTCTCTACTAAATATTGTAAAAATCTCATATTCACTGACCTTTTGCGATCTAAACAACTAATCCTTCATTTTCCATTCATTAATTGCTACTGCTTGTTCCCTCACAGAGCTCACAGGTGATTGGAGCGCATCCCAGTGACTATGGGCCTTAACTTGGACAATAAATCGATTAATCAAAAGAATAATCACCAGACTAATCGATAAGCAAAATAGTCTTTCGTTGCAGCCCTACTTCATTGCACGACACATGGTGGTAATATCAGCTTTGAAATAGCCTTTCCAGTTTTGGGCTTCTTCGCTTTGTTTTCTGTGGTTCCTTGTAAATGCAGCTTGTGTTTGGTCTGGCCCACTCCCTCATTAGCTGCTTAATTCAGGTTGGCTGTCCTTGAGTCTTTGTCAGAGTGTTCCAGTCGTGAATTTGTCCTCACTTCTCTTCTTGCTCCTCTCCCAAAGGTCTGCTTGATAGAAATGAGCTTCATACTGGGCCCGCCTTTTACACGATGCACATTTCTCTGCGTGGTTTATTTTTATTGCATGTTTGTGTCTGGAAGCGTAACACCTCTGTACAGCAGCCGCAGTGATATGTGGCCTTTGCCGGTGCCAAGTCACAGCCCCACTGCCAACTGCCATGTGCCTGTCAGCTAACATTGCAAATGCTTTCTCTGCCCACTCTAATATTGATGAGGAAGGCAAACGCTGTGTGTAAACCTGGAACACAACGCATTAGAAGGCAAAATGTTGAAGTCAAATGTACGTTATCATGCATTTTTTATCAGCCTCTATGCATGTCCTCAGCCAAATCTATAGAGGTCTTTGTTGGCCAAGTTTATTTGACGATTATTATTACAAATACCAATCACAATTATTTCGAACAATTACAATTATTCTGTAGAGAAAGTATAGATCTAATATATTTTATTAGTAATGTTTTTTAAAAGTGCCTTTGCTCCAGGTTTTGAGGCAAAAGGAGTGCTTATAACTCACATTTAGTCACTGACTAACATTTCTGTATGTAACTATATGTACAATTACTTGCACAGCCCTAGGGGGAGGTCAGCAGGCCGAGTTACAGATCACATCTGTGGAAAGGCGAGCTTGCGAATTTTTCAGTAAGAAAACATTACTAATCGTAATTATAATGGAAAGGCAAAGCTATAACATCTCAATGTAGCGTACGCAGACACTGGGGGCAAGGAGGGTTAAGTGTCTTACCCAAGGACACAACCACAGCATTAATCTGTGGAATAGAACCATCAGCCTGTGGACCAGTGGATCTGATGGGATTTGAACCTCTCACTTTCAGATCAGAGGACGAGCACTCTAATTGAAAACAGACACACAAGATACCAAGCAAAGACAGATTTTTAGTTGATTGACCTAAAAGTATTAAATTCGGTGGCATAAATAATTGTGTAACACTAGATTCTTATCCCGGAAGAATGCATTTGTTTTAGCCATTCTTTCACAGTAATGTTACTGGAACCATATTCCAAACAATGGGATTAACCAAGTGAGACTTTTTCGGACTCCATCTGTCAAAGTCACGCTGCCAAAATACTTTTCTTTTGTTTTAAAATAGACAAATCTTATCCAAAATGAAGTGTCGACTATAGTAAAAGTGTTCAACTTAATTTCATACATAGTCCATGTAAAGCAAAAGAATTAACCTACTTGTAAAACTATCCAGGTTTGTCTTGATTCCAGCTGGAGCGAGCTACACAAACTCTCGCTAATACAACGGCATGTGCTAGTTTTAAATAGCAGATGGACCAAATTAACAACCAAATGGTGGACTTTGTTGATAAAGCTTCAAGGAAAGTAAATATTGGCTGTAAAATCAAGACTCTGTTACATGCAGCATAGTGGCAAAATTTAAAACAAGCCAGTGTATTGTTTGCAGAGGTTATTACCGGGTTGAATTGCTCAGCTTGTGTCAGAACTTTTCTGAATTGCTTGAATATAGCTACAGTATGCTGTTTTATTTGCTTTGATGCATTTTGATAGACTACACAATGACCCTGGAAGGAGCTGTTGTACAATATTTTTTAATTTAGGTTTTCTTTTGACTGATGAATACAACAAATGACAAAAATGCAATGAAAGTTTTGAAAACTCGTGAGTATAGTGCTAAATTCTTCAGGGTCATAAAAACTGTTCAAATACAATTATAGTCATGTTCCTATGAATAATTATTGCTTCTGACATATGTTTTGATTACACAATGTGCCAAGGATACAGATCCCAAAAGATTGATCACAATTTTGATTTATTTTATTTTTTTCTGATAAATAAAATGACTTTCATGAATTTAAACAAGACAGGCTTCATTTGTTCCATCAAACACAAACAAAATCTAAACATTTTTTCTCCAAAATCTGAACTCTGCTCAAAACCGACAAAAGGATGATCACTGATATTTGAAATGCTTGGATCTTGTTTCGATTACAACCCTACATGACAGTTAGAAAGTCAAATTCAACAGAACGTCTGTCTGGAAATAAATATTGCCACACACAAGTTATATTAAGAAGAAAGTGCGAGTTGTCTGCAATATCTACCCCGAAACATATGTCACCAGTTTGCTAAAATGAGTGCTTGATTTGGGAGACAGGCTCTGGCAGTTTAAATAAAGAGCGCTCCTGTGAAGAAAGCTGACACACATTGCAGCAGGTTGTAAACAGATCTATCTAATAGTAGCTCCTAATGCGGGCTGGGGCTGCGAGTCATTTATCTATGCCCCAGGTTTGGTCCCTCAAGGTCGACTGCGGCGAGTAAACCAATCCTGTCTGAGTTAAGGGATGAAGAGATTCTGCACCGAGCCAATAATCTGCTGCTTTAGATGTACCACCGCGTTTTGTTTGTTTCTGCGCCTATTATTCTGATCATTGTCCCTCCTTTTGCTGCATTCACTTTGCTGCAAAATATGTGTGGAGATGCTCAGATTAATCCTCTTATCTGTGTAAGGGGAAGGTGCGGTAAAACGCTTGTGTATTCAGGAGGCGGTGAACAGTTATTGCCACGTAATGTAAAGGAACATTTGGTGAAAAGCAACAAAATGAGAGCGGAAAGATTGAGCCATTATATCAAACTGAAGAAAGGACAGAGATGACACATTTACTCAAAACAAGGACAATTCTGTGCTACTTCTGCCGCGTCTGTGAACTATGAAAATTAAATGAGCTGATTTCATTTAATGGTGTATTGCATGCTCAGTTTATTGCATAAAATTGTGTCTTCCTCTTTGCGCTGATTTTTGTGATGAATATTATACTATGGATATTAGATTAGAGATAAAAGAAACCTGTATTGTCAGAATTTGCACGTCAATATAATGTCATGTTCGTCCTGAATTTTGAGATTTGACTTTAAAGCCACTATGTAAACTATAAACACAGTCTTTTTTATCTGTGTTAATCTCATAGACTGTATAACATCAGGGAAATGGATTCCATGTCTGTCAAATGTAAATTAAAGGTGCACTGTGTAACCTTTCTGGTGAAAGCCATTTGCTCAGATGTCTTTGCTTTGCCTGAAATGCGCCGCAGTATGTCATTAAATGTATCTGAATAGCATAAATGTAATCATGGATCTTGCTCAAAAATAGTAGTAATAAAAAGTATAACACCGTTCTTCTCAGACCAGCTCCTTCAGATTGAAATAATTTTTGGCTGGATTTTGAAATGTCTTGACACAAAAAAAATAATAATAAAAAAAAGCAGAAGTCCCGATTACTAATTTTGAAACTTTTTCTAGGATTGATCACCGTCTTGCTCAAAAAATACCTTGAAAAACATGCATTCCTACTAAATATAAAATATTCAGAGCAAAACCTTCAGTGCACCGACCGCTTGGGGTCAATAAGTAATTTATATTCAAGCTAAACTCCCAAAAAGTAAACCTGACAATCTCTGATTGTTGAAGCATAACTTTTTTGATTCAGAAAGTTAAAATTCAGAAAGCTGAGACGATATGAATAAAAGTTAATTAAATCCAAATCCACTTCTAAAAATGTTTTCTAAAGCACATTTTATAAATAGAACTGTTTCCAAAGTGCTGCTCAGACAAAAACATTACAAAACAAAAGGTATAATACGTGCTGTTTGATCTTATTCCTAAAACAATAAAACCAGTCAAATCAAATGCAAGCAAAATCAAATGACTTAAGAATTTCACTGTTGTTTTTTCATGGTGGCAATAATCACTAATCATTGTTCAGTTGTGATAATACCACGCACAATATTCATAACGCTAAAGTTTAATATTGTGAGGTTGTGTGAAAGGCAATAATATATTAACGTCTCTGTAGCTGTGACCTCTGGGTCTTGTTGACAGTAAAAGCAATCATTTGGAATTTGCATATTTGGCTCTAACACACGTCTCATCTCGGATTTTTAAAAAAAAATATTTTTTTTTTAACAATCCTTGAAAATAGTCAGATTTAACCACCTTTCGTGTTGCTTACCAATAAATCAACTCACAAAACATGACCTTGTTTGTGGAGGAAATTGTACTCTTTGGGTTTGGAGTATTACAATCACTATTTTTTTGGTTATTGACATCAAGATCACTTCGATTTCAGTATTCAAATTTAACTTGTAGAGAAAGTATGTTTTTTTTATTGGTAATGTTTTGTGATCTGAATGTAGAATGTTGTGGTTTTGAGAGAACAAGTGCATATCATTCCAAACTGGAGTAAGTGTTAGGCCAAAAAAAATGATCTCACAATCACGATTTTATTCTGTTATTATCTTTTTGTCTGCCATTAAGGGGTAACTAAAGCCATCTGCTGCTTTTGAGAGTTCACTCTTCACTGCAATTAAATCAGATGAATGGATGGGGAAAAAAGTGTCTGTGTTTGAGCATTGAGCTGTGTAACTGGCTTTGAGAGTGACATTTGGATAATTGTTTGGTTTGAGTTCATAATATTGTATAACATGGGTAAAAATGTAAACACAGGCAAAGGTTAAGCACTAAAAATGTTGCGATTATTATGGTCATTATAACTAAGGTCACATGATTAGAAAGAGCGGTAACTGTTGCATTATGGGCAGAAGTAAGACGCATGGCAAAGAGTGAAATGGCCCCAAAAGCACAGCAATTCTGCACTTGGTTTATAAGACGCAAACAGTAAATATATCATAATTTTTAATGCTCATGACAATGCAATTACTGTATGGAGAGTTGAGAGGGTGTTTGCTGTTTTGCTTTCAGTATTCAGTTGTCAAAGTGTCCAAAGAGAAAGAGACAAATAAAGATCTCAAGATATCAGTATAAGACGAAGGGCTGAGTAAGTAATCATATATATAATCGTGATTTCAATTATTACTGTTATTAATGTTGAATTGAAAATACAATTAATTGACTGTTCAGAGTTTTGAGTGCACTCCTTTTGCCTCAAAACCTGGAGCAAAGACACTTTTCTAAAACATTACTAATACAATATACTCAATCTATACTTTCAAGTAATTGTTCGAAATAATCATGATTTCCATTATGCCCTCATAAACACTCGTAATCATAATTTTTGCCATAATCGAGCAGCCTTACTGACAATTTGATTTTTTTTTCACCCAGCCGTGTACATTTTTTGTAACTGATTAGCGTAATAATTGAAATCATGATTATACATTTGATTAACTGCACTGTCCTACTTCAGCTTCTCCAGGTCCTTGACAAAAAGCTTTGTAGTTGGTGACTTTACTCTGCAGTGAACCATGTGCTGCAGCCCCATGATCAGATCGCTGTTCTCCTCTGCTGAACAACTCCTGACAGACTGGACCGCTGAGGGGAGTGTGTGGGAGCTGTCTCCATATTTGAGACTGACTCAAAGAGTGTTTATATCTAACGGTAAAGAAAAGCCCAGGGAGACATGAGAGAACAGAATGAGGCTTAAAAGGCAGCGAGGGAGAAACTAGATGGTGACTGAAGAGCCAGGCCATTTGGCAGGAGCGGGAATGTTTGGTCTGAGAGGGAGAAGGGGATCGTTTTTTAAAAGCTAAAGGGAGGGAGCCTCTACAGTAGGATTTTATCTGTGGTTTGAGATGTAGGGGTACAGTAAATGGTCTTTTAGAGCTTCTTTTGGCTATGTCAATGTCAATGTCAATGTCAAGTTTATTTATAGAGCACATTTAACACAGCAATCGCTGACCAAAGTGCTTTACACACACAGCGGTTAAAAACATACAGTAAAATGCAAACATACATTAAAATACAATCTTATTACATTTAGTGTTCATTAACGGTTGAATGCCTCAGCAAAGAAGTGCGTCTTGAGAGCTGATTTGAATGATTCCAGAGAAGGAGCCGTACGAATTTGGGGGGGGAGACTGTTCCACAATTTAGGGGCGGCTACCGCAAAGGCCCTGTCTGCCTTCATTCGGGATCTTGGAACATTTAACAATACTGGTTTTCCGATCTCATAGTTCTCGGTGGAGCGTAAACTGACAGAAGCTCGGTTAAATAATCCGCACGCGGCCTGCTCAGGCATTTGAAGACAATAGTCAGAATCTTAAAATCAATTCTAAACTTCATGGGCAACCAGTGGAGCGAAGCGAGCACTGGGGTGATATGATCACGCCTCTTTGTTCTTGTCAACAGCCGGGCTGCTGCATTTTGAACCTGCTGGAGGCGATGAATGGACGATTGATTCAGTCCGTAGTATAAGGAATTGCAATAATCTAAACGCGAGGAAATCAGTGAATGTATTATTTTTTCGAGTTGGTTTTGAGGTAAGTACGGTTTGACTTTGCTCAACAACCTAAGCTGAAAGAAGCTTTGCCTTCACCACCGCACTAATCTGCTTGTTGAAATTAAAATTCTCATCAAAGAAGACACCATGGCTTTTCACTACTGGGGGAACAATGAGGTGTGAATTCATTTGGCGTTGAGTTATTTCCAAATATTATGAATTCAGTTTTTTTGTCATTCAAATTCAAAAGTTCAGGGACATCCACTTTTTGACTTCATCCAGCATTCCTCGTAGCTGCTTTCTGGTGATTTCATATTAAGAGGTAGGTAAATTTGCAGGTCATCGCAAAGCAGTGAAAAAGACACATTGTATTTTAAAAATCGATCCCAGGGGTATCATGTATAATGAAAACAATAAAGGGACAAGAATCGAACCCTGAGGCACTCCGCTAGTCAGTGGAGCCTCTTTTGAGCTGAAAGGAGGTAAATTAACAGTAAAATGTCTGTCTGACATATATGATTCGAACCATTTGAGTACTGTACCTTCTTGATGCCAGCACATGTCTCAAGGCGAGATAATAAGATTTTATGATCAAACGTATCGAATGCTGCCGTTAGATCCAGGAGCACCAGCATGGAAGGGTTGCCTGAATCCGAAATTAAAAGAAGATCATTAAGGATCCTTAAAAGGGCAGTTTCCTGTACTATGCATCGATCTGAATCCAGATTGAAATTTTTCAAAGATGTCATTCGATGTAAAATGCAACTGTAGTTGGGCATAAACTACTTTTTCCAAAAATTTTTGATAAAAACGGGAAGCTTGGACACAGGTCTATAATTTGATAAAACAGCTGGGTCCAAGTTTGTTTTCTTTAGGAGGGGTTGTATTGTTGCCTGTTTGAGTGCCTTGGCACAACCCCCATTGAAAGCGACATATTTATCAATAACACAAATAAAAGGACCAATGGAATCAAAATTGTCTTTAAAAATCCTGGCGGAAGGCTGTCTAAGGGGCAGTTGGAGATTCTTGTATTCGTGACAGTGGTAGTAAGTCTCCAGTGATACAGAATCAAATGAAGCAAGATTTTTGGTACATACAGGAATAACACTAGGATCTATGGCATCACAATAGGCCTGATCCCGAATACGTGAAACTTTGTCAATTAAAAATGAACAAAATTTGTCACACAATGCACTACAATGAAGAATACCAGTATGTTCTGGTGGATTAACGATCTTGTTTAGCACATTAAAAGGACCTGAGGCTTCTGGTAATTTGCCTCAACTAAATTAGACATGTACTGTGTTTTTGCTGTTTTAACAGCCTTCTGATATTTCAACAGACAGGTCCTGAAGATTTCCAGAGACACGTTAAGTTTGTCTTTAATCCATTTTCTTTCAGCACGACGACATTCACGTCTAATTGAACGAGTTGTCTCATTGAGCCATGGCTCTCCGGGTTTAGTGCATCTGCGTGTAATCGGTGCTACAGAGTCAAGAATGTTAGTACATGTAGAGTCAAATAGACTGACCAACTCATCAACATCCACAGGCAAGGGAGGCGACGTGATTAAAGGCGTTGCACTGAAAGCACTAGAAAAAGAGGACCAGTGGATGCAGTAATAGCGCGTTGTTGATAGCCAGTAGCATCTGGTATATTTTTATGGAGAGGCACAGCCAAAGAAAATATTATGGCCTTATGGTCTGAAAGGCCGATGTCGACAATATCTCCAATATTCACAGTGATTCCATGAGAGAGGACAAGGTCCAGAGTATGTCCCTTATTGTGAGTCGGCTCTTTTTTGGCTAATACAGTGAGAAATTAGCACCAAGTAATCAAGTTCAGCACAAAGCCATATGGACTAATAATCCTTTTTTTAATTAACTGTTAAGACTTGCCATCTTTAACATAGCTTACATTATTATTTAGAACACTTTGAAGATATCTACATACTGTAAACAAGAACAGTGCCATCTTGTTGCCATGGCTTAACCTGGCCCTGCCGTATGAATTCTCGCGATATTTGTGAGTTGAGAATCCATCTGGACGGTGTTCTGCTGTTGGGTCTGCACCGGCCGTTCTGTGGACCAATCACAGCGCTGCAGTGTGGTTTGGGCAGAAGTTAAATAGACGAACCTAAACATGGTGACGCAGATGGACGTACTTCGGCCTATTTCAACACATTTACGGACTATATTGCTTTTGAAAACGTGCGTATAGAAGTGCTTTGTGCATTTGAGGATGAGGAAGAAGTCTGTGTTTTTCTCTCAACTGGATTTCTTGATTTCTCGGCTCATTCCGCGTGTGCGACGCTGCAACCAATCAGTTCAATTGTTCGTCATGACGTTACGTGCTTTCCCGACAGCTGTCCGCGAGAGCCTATCCAGACTGATAATGTTTAGAACTAAATTCAGAGTGATACACATATCAATCTGAGTTGAGCCAGGTTAGCTGGAGATGAACATGAATAATCGCTTGTTAATGAGAGAACTGTCCAAAATCTTTTATCTTATTTATGTCTTTGGCTGATTGATAGTACCCTACTGCTAGTTCTTCCCAATACTAAGAAGATCCAGCTTTTTCAGGTGCTCTATTGTTTTAAATTGTGAAAAAACAAAATGAGACATAGAGCCACGTTCAAATGTTTTGGAGCTCGTGGTTTACCTGAAAAGTTTGGCGCAGTGCTGTGCAGGTTCTCTCCAATCAATGGTCTCTCCGAGCCAAGCCGTTTTGATGAAAAGGTGTGTGAAGTTTTTGAAAGCACTGTATGACCCAGTATCTGAACATATCCATCACCGACAGACAGCCCTGGAAAAGAGAAGAAACAAAATGAAAAGGACTCGAAATAATCAAATGTGAGAGAGAGCGCTATCAGGAGAAGGCGGAGTTATTATTGGCTGTTTACACATCTGAACCTATTTAATTCCTTGTCAGTTGGATTTGCGATTGGGGATTTGGGAGTATGGTGAATTTAGCTCAAAGTAAAGAGCAGCGATCCATCTAAAACAATTGTAAGAAAATAGGACTGACCTGCTCACAGTAAGAATGCATGTTATCAAGTTATTCTTGTAGCAATTAAAGCATCTGTTATTGAATAAATGCACTGTTTAGACATTTCAGTTGTATCCTATTATCACTCGTTGCTATGTTGCGTGTTCCAATACATGCATTGTGGAAAACATACAGTACTTGACTAAAGTCTGCATTGCTCCACAGTTGAAACCTACATGGTGAAGTGCTTATCAGAACAACAAGAATTTGGGACACCGTGTTCAGCGCCTCGCCGTAAATGCAGATTTGAAGTGCACAAGTGCGAGTGTTGGGACAAGGCTGAAGATGAGCCCTCCAGAAAAGAAAAGTGCACCTTAAAACAAACGACAAAACAAACATAGGTTCAATAGTCTCATTAGTCCGTTGTCTTATGATTTGATTGAACTCAAGTTGAAGGTTGGGTTTTTAGGTTGTGCTCAGTTAAGTGGAGGAGAAATAGCTTAGAAAACACATTTCTATGCATTCAAAAAGTCAAAATGCTGGTCAGGCCTTGTCTCGTCTGAAGGAGTTTTTGTGTGCTGTTCAGTTATAGCTCTTTCCGATTGATTCAATGCCAAGACAGTGTTGTGCTTTTGGAATTTTGAGTGAAAGTAAGTTGAGATCTGATATAATATCTGATGGGAGAATTTGGAAATTTCTTTTTCTGGAAATTTCCACTGGAATTGTTGGGAATATATGAGAATTAACAGGAATATAGCTGGTAATTAACACTGCTGAAGGTTGTCTCTTAACAAGGAGTGATGTGCAGAGCAGAACAACCTAAAAATATGCCAATGCCTTCAACATTTGTTTCATATTCACACCTGAGACAGCACCATGTATGTGTATGTATGTGATTTTTAAATCTTTTGAATGTTTTTATCTTTGAAAACTTCCAAAAATGTCCAAGTTTAAGTTATATTGGGACAAGATTTCAGGCAAATATCCAACCCTTTGCAACACTAATGACTGTAATATGGATAATAAAAAAATGAAAACTTAGCTTGTTCTTGCTTTCTTGAATATTGATGATTTTGGGCAAACTCTTACTAGATAATACTGGCCATAATTTCATGTGTATATTTATAGTTGTATCCATTACACATCTTTGTTTTACATTATTAAATTGTTTTCTTGAAAGACAAATTCACAGTTTTTTGCCGACTTGAATTTTGGCTCATTATTAGTTTACTGTTTTCTAACTAACAACCCTTTTAATATGTTTTACAGTATATGTTTTTTGTACTTATATATATATATAAGCATTTACTCCCATAGGGACATAGCTCACCACTTAAAGTAGATCCTAGACGCACCAAACTGTACAATCTGGGTCATACAGAAGGATATTATTTTGATATCTTATTCCAAACCTTATTTATTCAAGTTTTATGTCAAAAAAATTAGGCGAAGTTAGTATTGTTAGGACAATTTTAAGTCAAGTCTACTCCACTCAAAAACTAAGAAATCCCAAATCCCCTCTGATCAGTTTTTTGTCACTAATATGTGTACAAAATGAACCAAGAAATTTAAACCTGGTTATGTCCATTTATAACATCCCAAGTATGTGAAATTTTGGCCGTTTTTACACATAAAATGCCTCATTTCTACATGAAAACTTTAAATGATGAAAAACGTGTAATATACTTTTTTTCTTATGTATGTGAGTAAACTACAGGAGAAGTTTCAAATTGATATCTTTAAATTTAAGATTTTTTCCTATTCACCTGCAGTGTCTCGCCTTTAAGCCAACCTCAGGCGACGCTCTGATGCCAGACGATTTTATCAAACTGGTAAAGTAGCCAAAAAGTACGATGATAATATCTTAATGCGTTTGGCTCCCCTTCATAATAAAGTAACAAGATGAAGAATGCAGTGACTGGTCAGCAGCTTTATGCCTAAAGATTGATATTATACTCTTTCATACCCCAAAGTATCACCAAATCAATACAGCCTGATATATGGAAGTTTATAGAGTAAACAATTATGACTCTAAGGTCAAATGGCAGACTGCTTTGTTTCTTCCACTACATTCATTTATTGCCTGATATTAGTAATTTTTGAATACTGCTAGACCCAGCGTAACACAAAGCAGACACTTTTATTAAACAGAAAAACATTGCCTCCCTTCATTCTGTCTGCTTTGTGTGCACTTGCCTTTATTGTTCTTAGACGTATCCATAAAACACCCATTTGAGTTTCTTTTTGATGAACAAAAATGTGCCAATAATTTTGTATTTTTCACAGACAGGGTCATTGTTGCCGGGAGTGTCAGTGTTTTTTGCTAATTATTTGGATAGACTTAATGCTGCAGATTTGACTAATTTTTTCATATGGAAAACTGGAACAAAAAGGTTTAAGCAATATTAACAAAATACCTATATTCAAGCGCTAGTTTGAGATTTGAAACAACTAATCGATGCATGACCCGTCTTTAGTCGACCACAGGCCTGATCGTTGAACACTGTTTAGCACTGTTTAAAATCCCTCACACAGTAAAGGTAACATGATGCAAATGTAATGAGAGTATTTTTCTTCCTCTCCCCTCATCTGGCTAACACATTATACCTCTGCAGATGATGCTCTGACACTAGTGACCAAAGACTGCAGTTCCATGACTGCGGAGCAGAGGTGAGGCGCTCACCAGGCAGGTGAATTATTCAGGTGATGAGATGTAGACCTTTAGCTCTGAGACCTTGCCAGGGCTAACATTCATTTTGAGCTGTCATTGTTATAGCTCTTTCTTACGCCTACCTCAGATCATATTCTTGGCCTATGAACCAAGTAATTTGTTTTCTCTTATATTCTTTCTCTGATACTGCATCTTAGCTTTATAGCTTGTGGCACAGTAATGTTTCACTGCTTTTTTAGCGTTAAATCAGACAGAAACTCTACAACTCACAAAGAACAGCTGCTACTTGTTGTGGACTGTCAGGCCTATAGCTTTCTCCTTGGAGAGATATTTTTCACACACTTCTGTGCATAGCACATTTTCACTGCCTGATCTCATCACATCTCGGCCTCTGAAACTAAGACAATGGCCTGGGTGCCACAGGGCGGCTGTGGCTTGGTTATTGTTGTAGGCAAGGCCACACTGACTGTCATGAATCTGATGTGAGTGAATAGTTAGTGGACCGAGGGGCAGATGGTGCAGCTAAATGTCCCTCAGTCTGCCTCAGGGCGGCTGTGGCTACAATAGTAGCTTACATCACCTGGTGTGGAGTGAATGAATAACAGAATGTGCAGCATTTTTGAGTGTCCAAAAAATTATATAAATGCCTATTATTACCTATTATTACTACTTGTTGCAGTCATTTTCACTCCAAAGATACTGATAATGTTTAGCATTGTTCATAAGAAAAAAAGAAACACAAACATAAAAAACATAAAATATTATTCACAGTAGGAACTTAAATGTTTTACAGCTTTTCCTCAGTGGAAGAATACAAGTGAACAGGCATGAGAGCGTCTGTCTGCTGAAGCATTTTAAACGTTGCCTTCCACAGTACAATCTACGAGTTTACTCATGTGATAAATGGAGATGGTATAGTGTTTGGGTTTTATGGACTTAATCTTAAGAGAGTGTCACATACTCTATAAAAAAAATGTGTCAGAAAATGCTGCTAGCACCTCCCAGCTTTGTGAGTAAAATATTTTAAGAAATGTAAAGAAATCACTTAATTAAGAAAATTAAGAATCTTAATGTTGGACTTTCAAATGCGCAAAAATGAAAAAGCTAAATAGCATACCTGAATTAAAATGTTAAAGTTCTCTTGTCGATAATTTATATTAAAGATCTTATTTAATGTGTGATTTAAACGTTGAAGGCCAGATGGGGCACAGACTTTGAGTGAAATATTCAGGCTGAATGCTGGAGGGCATTTTCATTTTAGATGATGTCGTGTGATCTCCTAACCCAGAGTTTAGCACCTTGGGGTTCACTGCAACTGACTCGTCACTATTTCTACTCATGTTAAAATACATAAGGTTTGAAATCCTCACTGCAAAATGGAAGGAGACAAACCCTCAGCAGACCTCCACTTTATAATAAACCTGCATTACATGTGGCCAGGCACACGCTCCGAAAACAGCTCATGCATGTCATGCAAAGACCTTGGTAATAATAGTAATAAGGGGTTAGTGTTTTTTGTTTTGTTTTGTTTGTTTTTGGGGTGTTTTTTTTTGCATTATTGAAATAACAATATGCAAAGGAGTGTGTTAAAATGTGCCTGTAAATTTATTTGTTCAAGGTTCAAGCGACGCACAAAATATGAATGGACCATTAATTTAACCACAAAAGGGTAGAAATATCACATTATACCATGGTTTGGGATATTACACTAAACATTTCTATCTCTTTATGAGGTAATTAAAAAAAAAACATTTTAACTATAGATGATATACAAATTTTGCATATATGATAATGCCTAATATTGTAATTGTAATCTTATGACCTTTTTGTCATTTTTCAAGCTTAAAATGGCCGTAACTTCTTCTGTGTCAGAGATATTGATTTTCTATTACAGCCCTTAGTTTGACCCATATTTAAGTTTGAATCATTTTTACAGGATTTACAAATTTGCTACCATTTTGGCCCTTGTTTCTCTTTTTATGACAGCTGTAAAAATATAGTTGATCATTTATTTTTCAAACTTTTTTTGTTAAAATATGTCAGTCCACTTCCATTCTGACTAAAAATACACAATACATTTTTTGTCCCAAGATATTAATATTGTAATAGTAAAAGCAAAATTACAGAGTTGCTGAAAATGTCACACAAAATGGCCCATTTTTCATATAAAATATGAATATAGGCTGAATTTGTTTTTACCTTTTATTACAGTGTTGGGCATGTCAAAGATCAGTGACAACATTGGCTTTGATGATCTGATGATTGCAAAAACAGTTTTTTGTTTTTTCTTCCACTTGTTCTGTTAGAGCCTTTTCCCTCATTGACTTTCATCTTGCTCTACAGCAGGGGTGTCCAAACTTTTTCCATCGAGGGCCACATATTGAAATATAGACCAAGCGGAGGGCCACAAATCAATCGTGAAACGTTGAAAAAAGCTGCATTTATCTGATGTTTTAAGCACCACCACATCTACATTCAGTCTCATTGCCTTAATATCAGGTCTGTCTCGCACCAAAATGTTAGTTATTTAGGTTGGAATTGTAGAAAATCTGAACCGTGCTGTAAAAAGTACTTCTCAGGACAGTGTGGGCCAGTTCACCAGGAAGTCTAAGGGCCAAGAAAAATTGGTCTGAGGGCCGCATTTGGCCCCCGGGCCTTAGTTTGGACATGCCTGCTCTACAGTGACACAGTAAAATTGTGATTTCCTGAAAATGTGTGGTTTTTCCTTTTCAGAAAAAAAATAAAATAAAATCAAAACCATCAAAGCCAATGTTGTCACTAATCTTTGACATCTCCAACACTGTAATAAAAGGTAAAAACTGTTTCAGCCTATATTCATATTTTTATTAAAAATTGGCCATTCTGTGTGAAATTTTCAGCACCTCTGATTTAGCTTTTTCATGAAATATCAAAATCTTTGAGTTTTTTTCCCCCCAAAGTAAATAAATAAATAATCTACTTTATTTACAGCTGTTAAAACATTTGTAACAGGTCACTTAAGCCTCTCAGCGCTACCTCTGCCACATTCATACACAGTCAAGGTGAGTGAAGTGTCTTCCCCAAGGACACAACAACAGCACGTTAAATCCATGGTTAGTTTGTTAAGTCTAATTTGTTTTGTCAAGTCGTATCACTGTGAGTGTAAAGATTTAGCTGATCTTAAGATTGTATTAGTTTTGTGGAGAGCCAAACAAAGAACTTTACCAGAAGCTGTGCAAAAGGTTTTTACTTTTGTTTAGAGGTTTGTTTTGGCAAGGACAACATCAAAACAGAAATGTGTCTCTGTATACGGAGTCAAGCTTTGGAATTGTTAAAGTATGACCTGGAATGTTGCACGAGCATTTATAAATAAATAAAATGTACAAGTAGAAAATAATGACGGGCTATGTAAATAAGGAAAGTAATTAAGTCAAAGGAATGTAAAGCATAAGAGGAATGTTGCACATGGATAGTGGAGGGGAAAGATCAGTAAACTGTAGATATGAAAACAATATGATGATGCATATAATTAGTTGGAGCTTGTTTATGTTTAAGGATTTTGTTTTGTTTGTTTTGTTTTCATTATTCTGAAAACGAAATGGCATGAGCATCAAGAATTCAAATAAATGTTCCAGCTGGAGATGGGATCTAACCGTTAATCTTTGTTTCGGTGGTGTAAAAAAATACTGACAACTTCTTTGCTCAGAGACACATCAACCTCCTCCGTCCCAGTATGAGTATTTTTTTAATAACCACATTCTGACAAAAGCCGTGTTTGCTCAAAGTCATACATTATTGTCTCATCTGCGCCCCCCGCCCCCTGCTTAAATCACCATCTAAGTACAGTATGTGTTTTTCATTCCCTGCGTGTACCCCATCTCCTCTGACAAATCTGCCGCTGGGACGTGGGAAGCCCGCATTGATCTACGGCTCTCGCTGTGTGGTCAGCCCCATAGGAAATATTTGTATAATGGTTTCTATACGAGTGCTGTCAAAGCAGATGAGGATCCAGTGGTGTCGGCGGCCGGGACACGAGCTCACTGAATGAACCCCTGCAGGAAACCGGGGCCTCTGTTAACCCCTGCCTGTCTGTCACTTCCAATGGGGCTTCTCATTAATTCAACATGACTCTGTGTTAGGCTCGTAATGAATCTGAAGGACGTCGGATTTGATTTAGACGTGCTTGTAAACCATAAAATATGCAGATGAGTTTGTCGGGGCCAGAGCTTATGGAGGAGTTCACAGAACGCAGCGATTAATAATTTGAAAGGATAGAGAAAATATGTATGTCTTAGTTATTGCAAAAGTGGAGTTATTTCGTTAATGTGTTGGCACCAAGTTCACTGTTCCTGACATGTTTTCTTAAATTACTCACCAAAATTATTAGCTCTCTTTTACAGTTTAAGGTTTAAACTGCAATTGCAACCTGTTACCTTGATAATGATATGTTAATATGCAAACAATGTGTCGATACATAATATTGTATTCACTCTGCAGCTGAATAAAATATGAAAACTGAACAAAATTCACAAACATAGGAACTTGCTTTGGCGTAAGGTACAACATAAGACAATTAATAAAATATTAGTAAAATATATAAAAGAGGCATGCATAAGATTAAGAATAAAATAAAATAGAATAGACTAAGACTATATACATAAATGTACAGTTGGATAGACATTCGTGCAGATTGGCAGTGCAAATAGATAGCTCTTTTATAATATTATTGTTAAAGTGGCAGGTGTTATAAAATGTTCATCTTACATTTGGAGTTATCAATTTGAAAGTCTTCAGCACTGATAAATGTAAAATAGAAAAAATGTACTACAAGTTATTGATTATGTAATATAAGTGGCAAAAAATGCACATATTTGAATCTGAAAAATGGATTAGAATAGAATTTTCTTGACATGTTAGACATGTCTGTGTCTAACTGTGGGATATCTTGAGTACCCTGAACTGGATTTTACTGAAAACTGGCATAAAAAATCAGGCTTAATCAGATATTAACAAAGACTGTAAAGTTTAGTGTATTTAGTTGCTGCTTTAAGGGTTGATGTTTATGTCTCTGTGGGACAAAAAAGTATTTTAAGAAAATTGTTTTCCGTATAAAAGTTGAATAAAGGAAATGAGAGGCTAAACTGATCAAAACTTGCCTATACTGTCTTTGCCTGTACCTGATATTTACTGTTTTGAACTGTGAAAAACAAAAATAGTTCATGTACCCAGTTTTTTGCATGTAATAAAGTAAAATCTGTTTTGCCCTAGTATACAGATATATACAGTAAAAACAGCTTTTCGAGTGAAAATGAGACCGCAGCACATTCTCTGCATCTATTTATAGAGCATTTTTGTTATTTCATCTCTATGATTAAAAAAAAAAAAAAATATATATATATATATATATATATATATATATATATATATATATATATATATGAAATATGATATGAAAACATATATTGCTCTTTGACCAAATGTGCATAGCTCAATTGAAGAGAGCATGAGGGTTAAAGAGCATTTTATTGTACATGAAGCAGGTAGTGCGGCTCAGAGACTTGTGAAAAGTGCTTTTAAACTTGCGGTGATTATTTAGGATGCTGGGACTGCAGTAGGTAAGTGAGCGATACATGTGACTGCCGTAAAGACTTTGAAATAAACTACTTCTGTTTTTCATGTTTCAAAACAGTAAACATAAGGTACAGTGCCTTTAATTTCACACCTAATCAATACATTATGGTATAATCAAATAAAATCAGCGCTTTTCATACATAGAATGCTACACAAAGTGCTTTACAGTGCATTAAAAACATTCCCTCATGCCTGCTCTTAAAAACCTGAATGTTCTCTGTGGCCCTGAGGTTCTCCGGCAGGCCGTTCCACAGACGAGGGCCGTAGTACTGGAAGGACGCCTCGCCGTGAGTGTGTGTCCTGATTTTGGGAACGACTAGGAGCCGGCTGCCGGAGGAGCGCAGGGGCCGCCAGGGTTCATATGGTAAAAGCAGTTCTGAAAGATAAGAAGGCCCAAGACCATTAAGACATTTAAGAATATATATCGTTACATTTTTGCAGGATGTAGGACCAAAATTTGGTGAAGGTTCCGTCATAAACTTGTTGGTAAAATTCAGACACCGTGCATAATCAATCCACAACAACATTTGATGGAGAAAATAGTTTGGCACTGTCTCTGTGGTGAGCTGGAGATGGGTGGTAATATGGGGGTGTGTTTTTGCCAATGGCTGTCCATCACTCCACATCAAAGTCAGCCTTGTTCGGTTATTTTCAGCTGTATTACTTAACCTGTTGTTGACAGAGCAGTGCTGTTTAGTTTCTGTGTATACGCGCATAGTAAAAGGGTCCTCTCTGTCTTCATTTGCATCCCCTACTGGCCCTCTCCCCGACTTGAGTTATGTTTTCCTTCCACATTTGACAGTAGACTAGCCCCTGTGGTTTACAACAGCAGTGTAAGTGAACGGAGCTTTTCATGGAAGACCGCTTCAGAGATTTAACTAACTCAATTAGTGGAAAGCAAAGCAGATCAAATAGTGTGTTGTGAGCAGCCACAGAAGAAATGTCAGAAAGCTTCAGGCTTTTATTAGAGTCCACTGAGAAAATTGGGAAAAATATGGGATAATTTGTCTTTAGGAAATGTATTATTTCTTTTAATTTGATGTTTTTTATTGTGAATTTATGGATTGTTAGCCATGGAAAAGAGCTCGATATTACAATCATGACCCAACATCGATGATCAGTCAGAGGCAAGGCTTACATGTCTTGACAGATTGATAACCAGCCATTCTCTCTGAAATTCTCTATAGTAGAGCTGAACAATTTTGGCAAAATTCCTAATTGTGATATTTCAGACAAGCATTACAATTGCGACATTTGAGATTGATTCATTGTAGAATTCTGTTCAATGTGATTTAAACACATCCAGGAGCATAAACATTAATATTATCTGATAAACAATGAATCGAGTAATTTCAAAACATGTTTGTAGAGATATAAACTACGGGGTTAGCTAGAATAAGACAGGATTTTTGCTGTCATGAAAATCATGTCACTTAAATAATTGTAGTCTTTGCGATTTGGTAATTGCGACCATTCAGACTGCAGTCACGATTCGATTGCGATTAATCTTTAGCTTCAGCTCTAGTCTATAAATTGGTATTCCCATTTTAATATACTTTATCTGCTCTACACGTATGATTTACAGCAGAGGCAGGAGGAATATGAGCCCAAACCTTCTAGTGAATTTTCGTTTTTGCACCCACTGAGGTAATGACCCTTCTCCACCATTTTACCCCTGGGCTATAATAAGGTTAAACAGCGCACCTTTGAAAATGTCCCAGGATGTGATTGCACCCTCTGGTCAGCCATTGGCACATAATTGGCTAATGTGGCTCTATTTGCCTCCCAGGTCTATTCCTCCCTTCCAGCGTCTCATACAACACACCTGTCCCTCCTGCGAGTGTCTGTTAGAAGTGTGGGATGAATGTGGGACGTACGCCATAATTGCTTCTCACCAGAGCATTGACGATGGCCCATCAAGGCACTTTAAGTGTTTCATCATTTAGAATGAATTACAGGTAGTCCAGTCACCTCACAGGGCTCACTGTAGACTGTGTCCAGATGTGTGCCTGGAAGCTTGTTCGATCCACAGTGACTTTGAGGAAAAACTCTTTATGGGGTTGATAGGTTGGGTTTGAGTTTCTTGCAGAGCAGAAGCACTCAGCAAAATAATAGACCCCCTGGATTATAGTGCTTTGTGTTACAGCATTTGATTTGTGCTCTTTTTATTGGTCAAATTGAAGCAAACTGTGAACAATGGTTGCCCATTTCTTTCTTTTCTTTCACCGGAATGTGAATTAAGTTCAGAATGATGGCTTTAGTAAGAGTTAGACCAAGTACTGCATTTGCATTAGTGAATTTGCAAAGTGTACAAGTTGATCACAAGCAGGTCTAGAATCGACTTAGGAAATTCTTAATCATCATCTGGATCTATCATTTGACCTAAAGGGGGCGGGATGCAGTGGCACTGTCCAAAGCACTCCAAAACTGCACACACAAGACACAAGCCCAACAGGAGTTCATGCAACACCAACATTTATATAAAAAAGTACTAGTAAACGGCATCTTAATATGTAAAGAAGGAAATTACTCACAATTCACTTCCAAGAATCCAGTTTTCTAATTGCAAGCCTTCTCTTTGCTGCTTTATCCGTATAAATACTCAGAATCCCAATAAAATGTTTGATCTAGTAAAACACCATCAGCCTGATTAATCGATTAAAGGTTTACAGATCTAAGCACAGGTAATACACAAGTATAGTCCGTGTCTGCTGCCACTTTGAGGTGTAAAGATTCAACCCTCGTGATTGCCTTGGCTTTAACAAATAATTCTAATGTTATAGAATGCACTGACACAGCAGACAAAAGCCGGTTATTAAACATTTGCTTGTGTTAAATATAGGGCCAGACGTTCACATTTTTGTTTGATAGCATAAACATAACCCACGCTGTCCTCACTGACCCTTTTTTAATTGTTCGAGGCCTCTATTTCCTCAAACGTTGTCGACAGCAGTAATCACCCAAACAGATTATTTCGCAGAACATTTCTATTCTTCGACTTAAAGCTGCATTGTTCCTCCTAAACAAAGAAGTCTATACTTACAAGTTTTACTTCTTGGCTTCTTTGTGAATTAAGAAATGCACATTTTCTCCCACATACTTCTCCACATTTTCTTATCAAACAGTTTTCAGTTTTGTGTTAACTGTTGTTACTTGGCCCGGCGTTCGGAGTCGCTGCCAAGACGCTCCCAAATGTACACTGTGCATTCTGCTGTTTCATTTCTCACTCTCATTAACACTGACCAAGAAAAACACATATCAAGTCACAAACACTCAAGCATATTTCCGAAAAGACGACTCGCACATTGGCTGCAGCAGACGGGTAGGAATCCTTACTTAACAGCTGTGCGGAGTCAGAAGTAGCCTGTATCGTGCATAAACAGCAGCACAGACGTTCCTACGCGTCCATTCACATCCCAGCATTAAGTTATCGTGGCAGAAGCAGGCCCAAGCTGACACAGTGCGTTAGGGGGAGGCAGACGGAGGTAGACGGTGTGGCGAAGGCAAATGAAGCCAATGCAATGTAAACGCCATGAGCATGTGGGCTGCTGAGTTAAACAGTTAGGGATTTGCTCTGTATTTTATTGGACAATCAATGTGTAATGTGGTTCATAACTAATCAAAGTAACTGCTCGAATTAATTGGAAGATCGGGGTGTGTGGCGGCGTAATTGCCAAAGAGCAAGCCTGGTTCTATATTGTTTATTTGAATAAAACAAGACACACGTTTTAAAATAACGCCGTTTACCATAATCAATTAACCACAAACTGTACTCCTTATGTGGAGTTTCAAAGATGGGGCTAAAGTAAAGTAAGAAAAGATGAATGTTGTTGATTTCAATTGGTGATTTCAATGTATTCAGTAATAATAAATGCACGTTGAATCAGAAACCATATTGATCATGTCTCAAACTTTATTGTTGCTTGAATAGTTAAAATGATTCTAGTGGGCTTAATTTTGTTAATGGTTGCGTCGTCCAGTCGTAGGTCCATGGCAAATTAAAAGTAAATTCTGTCAACTGGAGAAAGGTTTTAAGTAGTTTCTTCAGTTCTAACAGAGAAACCCCTTATATCTGTCTGAAGGGTGCACGGTGGCAGAGCGGTTAGAGCATCTGCCTCCCAATAAGGAGATAGTGGGTTCGAATCCCAGACCACCCCAACATCGTGGTCTCGAATTCTGAACCACCCTAACATCACACGATCTCTCTGGGTGGAGTCTGCATGTTCTCCCCGTGTTACCGTGGGTTCTCTCCGGGTTCTCCGGCTTCCTCCCACCGTCCAAAGACATGACTGTGTAGGTTAATTGACAACTCTAAAATTGTCCCTAGTGTATGAATGTGAGAGTGAATGGTTGTCTGTCCATGTCTGTCTGTGTGTGAATGAATGAGAGTGAATGCGGGACAACAGATGGAAATTAGCCCAAGGCTACAATCTGGTGTGTTTACAGCATGTATATCATGTATGTTCATTAACATGCACTGTCCCAACAAAAAAAAAAAAAAAAAAAAAAAAAAGGGAGGAGCTACAACTACATTGAAAATAACCCAAACAAGTAGTTTGAGGGTTTTAGGGCATTAAAAAGCATTACATTCAACCCCCACTGGCATTAAATCTAAAAAAAAACATTTTGACAAAAGATTATCCATCAGACCAATAAATGTAAATATGAAATAAATGTACTGGATTTGTTTAATCTAGATGTTAGTAGCTTTGCTCAAATCATCAAAAAAGTAAAAAAAAAAAAAAAAAAAAAGGTTCAGAACATACATTTTCATGGTTTAACTTTAATGTAAATAAGCTTTTGGAATATTACTATACTATTAAGTAATTTATTATATTCTGGTTGTTCTGCTGCCCAGTGGGATGGTTAGAAGGGAGTAATTTTGACGTGATAAAAGTGCAAATTATGGCATTAAAAATCTTGAAATGCAGGATTAAAAAACATGAAATAGTATTTGCTAAAACCTGCATAAACCCTGAGTTTACTCAACTTGTTTGCGTCTTCCCTCTTAAAATCTTTGTCCAGTTTTTTTTTTTTTTTCCCATATAAGGTCATGAGTATGCGTGTGATTAACCGGATTAACGCCCTTGTTTGCCCATATTGTTCTTGGACCATGTGACAGGAAAACTACATACATTACCGTCCACTTATTTTGTCCTGTGACCAACTAATGAGGAAGTGATGAGCTGGAACTGATGGGACAGCTGACTTTGTCTTCATGAAGCTGTAGTCACTCTTAAGGCTTCTGCGTTCTGAGGTGGTTAAAGTTGCCAAAATGTCAACTCAGTTAGAGTACTGTTACTTCATAGTCATTCTTCTGAAGTACAAAGTAGTGATGCAAGAAATCACTCAAGATGGGGAAACTACTACTCCAGTTTAGTTTAGAGTGTTTGAATGTAATCTGACAAAAACTAATACGTGGACAAATTAAATAATCTGAATTTGAATTATCTGAAAGTAACGAATGCAAGCAGTGCAAATGTTCAAATAATTTTACTGTGTCAACATAAATCTTTTGTCACTTATACACTTACACAGTGAGAGGCATAACCAAAATGAGCAGTGTTACTTCAAACTGAAGTATAAGTGTAAAATGATGGCATTAGAAAGCATTTTTCAAACGTCACTCTAAAGCAGTGTTTCCCAGACCCCCAAGGCTACATGAGCAATTACCAGGGGGTATTTAACATGGTTTCAGGTTTTAAAAGAAGATTAAATTTACTTTTATCTGAATAAAAAAGTGTTATTAGTTGTACATTTAGTATCTTTTTTGGAGTAAATTGGACCATAATTATTATCAAAACTAAAATACAATAGTAATAATTGATCATATGTAACTAGTAAACCCATTTAGTTTCCTGAAACTCAAAGCCGGGGGTACTCGAGACAAAGAAGGTTGGGAAGCACTGCTCTAAAGTACTAGTTCTGACTGATCCAACTTGATACCCAGCTGTTTATTACCTGAAGTGTAAGTAAAAATCTGCAAGTAACATTAAAAGGCCTTTAAAGTTGATTAGATCCGGGTGGGTGGTATGAGATGGCAAACAATTATCAGGATTTAAGTTTGAGAGAGGAAATTACAGATTTCCTTTCTCTGAGATTTCACGCTGAGGTTACAGTAAAAAGTACTCAAGCCAGGTTTTAATCAAGGCCACAATTAGTTCAAGCGTAGTCTGATTTAAGCTCAAAAACATTTAGGAAAAGTCAAGAAGCCAGCTCTTGTCAAGTCACAAAAATACCTCAATTAAAACTGACCTTTGCACTCATTTTTAGCCACAAGGACAAAAGGTAAATATTGTTGCTTTTTAGACTAAAATGCGTAGGAATCAAGGTATTTAGGAATCAAGGTATTTGGATAATTAATATTGTTATATTTTTAGTTATCTTTTTGATATCGAGTTTTCTCCTAATGCTTTGTATTTTCAGTTTCGTATACGTCTGACTCACTGTCTTCCTTTTCTGCTCCTGGAACCAAAACATGGCAAAGGGAAGATAAACCAGCTCCTTTGTCTGTCTCCCACTCAGTCCAAGGTTGTTTGTGAATGTTTCCTTGGCAGCCACTTTTCCCATAATGCACTGGGTCCATTACAAAACCCTTCATTTGAGATTAATGGGAAATAATGAGACAAGGGAGGTAAAAATAAAAATTGGCGACTGTGAGTTGGCTTAATTTGGACAACACAAAATAGTGGCACATGTATCTAAGACAAAAGCCTAAATTATTTATCAATTAGCCCACAGCAGTAAATTAATACACACGGCTTACTGTAATTAACATGAGGCTCACTTAAGGATTCTCGAGTTTTATGCTTGCTCGTTTTAGTAACAAGAGTTTTAAAAAGTGGAGACAAATTGGAGAAATTATAGAACATATTTATTCGGCAACAAGTGACTGTATGAACCTTAGACCTGTTAATAAGCTGATTCTGAAGGCAGGCGATTATATTTCCACACTAGCACTAGTACTTTTTAGATCTAGTACTTCAAAATGTTGAATGTGTTTATTTGATTCTGTGCCAAATATACTGTATGACGTGTGCCTTTTTATTTTTTTGACCTTTATTGATTTAACGTGTCACGATTATTTCTAAATCGACTCATCGTTCAAAATGTGATCGAAAGAATGTTTGTGGCTCAATATTCATCGTGTGTACCTTTTGTATGCCCTTCGAAAAGCTTTTTCTTTGTTTTTGATATGATTTGGATTGCAGAGAGTGAATTAAGTGACTCATTTTAGTTATTATCGACACCCATTTACAGAAAAAGTGTTTTATTCTGCTGATTATTTATTGTAGCTCATGTTTTTAACTATATTTCATATTAAGAAATATAGTGGCATAAAGTAGGTTCAATATTATCGTTTATCGCAATATTTTCTTTGACAATATATTGCACTCCATAATTTGTTATCATGACAGGCCTATGCAGTGCACTTTTAACGCTGGTGTAGTCCCCTAAATAGAACATTTCACGGTGCTCTTGTAAGATACACTATGCAGTCTTCAGAAGTGTCACAAATGCTCCGCTCAGCCTGTCCTTCTCTTTCATCTATTCATATACAACTCAGATTTACTTAATTAGTCTTCTCTGTTTTTCTGGCCTTTGTCTGAACTGTGCAAGTCGGAAGTCTGTGCCATGTAGCAACAAGAACAAACCAGAAACAAGAATCAAGGCCAAGGTTTAAAATCAGGAGCACAGGATGTTTACAGTGCAGGGTGCAATTAGAATGATTGTGATTAGCAATTAGCCAGAGTTATTTTGATTATGTTATGTCCTTAACAAACCACGTGATTCTTGTATTAGTTTAGCATTTCAGTGTGCTCTCAAATGTTAAAGTGCATATGACAGGGTAACATTTGACCACATTGTTGTTAACACAATTATATTTAAATTTTTACTAAACATTTTGCCTATTCTATTTTTCCCAGTTTGACAGTTTGATGGTGTTTATAATATCACCTTCTGGTTGGACACGAGCAGCAGATGTGACCGAGGTAGAGGTAATTTCACAACTGTTACCTAGCAACCATACTGTAAACAAGGGCAAAAATCCAGATGATTTTTGTAATCAATTAGTCTAGCAATTATTCTTCCTATTTAATCGATTTGTTGTTTAGAACACAAAAGGCCCCTGAACATGACAATTTTACCCACATAAAACTGAAGTGAAGCCATTTGACAACCTCCTGGTGTTTAATATTTTCAGACAAATAAGTGTTTTGATCATAAACACAAAATTGACACGTTTATCAGTTGTCATTTTTGTGTGATTCCTGCTCCGTTTTACAGATCAAACCTCTTCTTTCTGCTCATGATGTGACATTTTGGAGTCTCTGTAAAGACCAGCTAATGATTATTTGCTTGCTAAATGTTCAACTATTTATATAATCACTTTGGTATGATTAAGTGATTAACTTGTTGCAGACCTACAGTAGTTATGATATGACAAATAACAATACCTATACATGTTAAATGATTGTTTAAACTGAAAAATGTTGCGTATAAATAAAAATAAAATTAAAAAAAACCTGAGAACCTGCCATATGCACTTTAACGCTCATGCATAAAATGTGCCTTTTGAACAGACCATTTTTTGAGTACCTTTGCAAAAATATTGACCGGGGAGTAAAAGAGAGTAATCTAGTTTGAAATTGCACTTACACACACCACAAGCTTTCTGACGGCACTGTTCAGCTGTGTTTCATCCCTGTAGGTATCTTTTCCATAGACCCATCCGTCACTCAAACAGACAGCCTGCCGTCACTGCGCTTCTCTCCTCTGACCTGCCTTTTACTTTGTGGATAACCATGTGCCTATACTGCGTCGGGCACCATTCACATGCAGTATAGCCCTCTGTGTCTCTCTTATTCAAATCCGTCAGCGCAGATTTGTCAGAGCCTGAGAGGATTTTGGCATTTTCCAGAGGTGATGACACCAGACCCCATCCGTCACACACTGTCACCAGTATTGCTTTTTTCCTGCATTATTCAACCAAGGCACAAAGTAATGACTACTCTGAAGCGCCAAAATGGATTGAGTATATATTGGTGGTATTGTAAGTTGTTTATCAAACGTCCAAAGCAGACATCAGCAGCAGAGTCTTAATGATTCTCCAGTGTCGAGTCATTGATCACCATCATCTCCCAGGTGTCTGATTTTTCTTTTTTTAGATTCAGTTTTTTGAAGTCGTCTTTGAGATGGAAATGACTCATCACTTCTCTGGAGACTGCGTTAGATCTTGCAAAGTCCCATGATGCTTAGCTCAGTCTTCCCGCGAGATTATTGAAATAAAAGCAACTGACAGCTGACCCCTTCCTTATTTTGTCTACAATAAAGTATGGGAACTATATGGTTGCACTGGTATTATGCTTCTACTCTCTAATAGGGCTTTCACTAATGATTATTTTAGTTGGTCGATGTAGTCCCTCATTCGTGTTCCATCGTATAAAGGTTTACAGGGGTTGTCATCTGGACACTGTTTGAAGATCTCAATCACTGATTGAGTTCGATCTTCAAACAGCGTCCAGATGACAACCCCTGTAAACCTTTCTACGATTATTTTAGTTTTTGACTTCAGTGATTTATTTTTATTGTACAATGACACTTTTAAAATACATTATCAACCAAATAAAGGTGGGAATATGGTGACTGAAGGCTTCTAGAGTGATAATATTTACAAATAAAATGTATTATTGATGAAAAACTCAATTTTTTTTAAATATTTTGATTAAATAATACCATGGTCTTTGTTATAAGAAGCTTGTTTGTGTGTGCTTTAGAGTCTCTATTGTCCAGATAACAATTACGATTATCAAAATGCGATGTCAATAAATTTTTATAGTCGACTAGTCACAATTAGTTGATTAATCGTTGTAGCCCTGCTCTCTATTTTCAATTATTCTATCAAAAATGAATTGAGAAGGCTTTTATTTTTTTAATTTTCTGGCACAGTACTGGAACATGGTGTATAAATCAATGAATAGGACAAAAAAAGACCAGCAAGATGCATCTCGCCATGGCAACATAATTTGTTCAGACCTGGACTCAAACATACTCAAACATAATGCTCTTTTATTCAGGTAATTACTCAGGTGAGTGTTCTTACAGGAGCTTTAAGAGTCTTAATATCCAGGAAAATAGTGTGTTCATTTCAAGAGAATATTTGAATCTCAGATACGGGATCGTACAACGTTATTTTCTTATACCTTAACAAAAAATACATATACCCTTTTCATTTGCGTTAGGTCTTCAAATGTAACTATAATGAATTCACTCTGATAACTTGAGTTGTCTCTTAGTTTCTTTTAAAACCTCTAAGAGCTAAGAAAGTAATGCTACCCCTTTAGTTCTTCTTCACACCCCTTTTAGGATCATAAAAGCTCATAAACAAAACATCTCCTTAGGATAAATATGATTCTAGGGCCTCTAATGATTTCTCTTCTGCATATATTGGAGCATTTCTCCTGGCTGCTTTGAGAGTTGAGGGGATGTGATGCTCTGAGGGTCCATGATAAGGCGCTCCCATCCGTTCCATGCTCACTGGCCTGATAGGTGCACACTAAGCCCCTCTGCCGCACAGTTATCTCCCAGAATGCACACCAAAAACTATTTTCTATGCAACTACACACATGTGCCCGCAGAAAGAGAATATATACAATGCCTAGTCTTAGCCCAGTTTTATGGATGGATTCAGACTGCATTTGAATAATTCCAGTTTTTGTTTTTGAACAATGTGTGTTGGGTGGAAGACAAAGATTAGTGCGTCTCCAGAGACCTCTCTTTGTGTTCAGGCCCACTGAGGGATCTGTTTGAAACCACGAGTGTGAGCAGTCAGAAATGTGGGCAAAGTCACTCCATACTCTGTTCAGTGGTGTTGTGTCAGATGATGTTTAACACAAGCCGCTGATTGAAGATTTAATAAAACTAAATGAGCATGCATTAAAGCTGTTGGTTAGAATAGGGTTAGTCGTGACTTGTCAAAGACTCTTGATGTTTTAAGACACTGCAGGTGAACAGAAAAGTCTTAAATTTGAAGATATCAATTTGAAGCTGAATTTGATGAATTTGAAACTCTTATAAATATAAGGGAAAAAATGTATTACACGTTTTTCATCATTTAATATTTTCATATAAAAATGAGGCAATTTATGTGTAAAAACAGCCAAAATTGCATATATTTGGGACATTTAAATCTGAAAAATCGACAGTACCAGTTTTAAATGTCTTGGTTCATTTTGTTCACATATTAGTTTTACTCAGGGGATTTTGGAATTCTTATTTAGTTTTTGAGTAAACAAGCTCTGACTGATTTTTTTTTTTTTTTTTACTTAAAATTTTACTTAAAAATCAGGCTTGGAATTAGATATCAACAAATCCGCCTTTATATTCTGTCAAAATCTTGTAAAGTTTGCAGTGTGTAGGTGCTACTTTACGAGCTGATTTTTATGTCTCTGTGGGAGAAAAATGCATTTTAAGAAAACAGCATTTGAAGTTACAATGTCCCAGAGAAATCTGTGGATGAAGTGGATTAAATGAAATAATAAAACATCTTTAGGAGCAGGTTGACAAGTGTGTTGTTTCCACAAGAATACCTATGTTGAGGGAGAACACTGACCAAAAAACAAATGGTGAAAGCCGCTAGTGTCTCACCTTAAATGCTACAAACTATCCCTGTTGTTCTTTTAACGATATGTAAATTATGTTGAGTGAATAAAATAATATCAAGTGGTTTATTCTCATTCATTTGCTGTAGTAGATTTTTGTTTGGAGTTTACAAAATGTTTCAGATGCCAAACATGCCTTTTACAAATGAAAAAACCTTTATTTCCACACGATGTCTTACCTTTCCTTCGCTCGTATTTAGTTTTTAACAGCTTCTTCTCTGTCTCGGAGAAAGTGCATGTTTTACAGCTGTCCACTCTTTGTGCTGAACCCCTTTGGCGCAGGCTTCACACTGAGATTGATTGCTTAAACACTGCAACACAAAACTACATCTCGTGATTGTTAATATTCCTGGCCTGTACGTTGACCTTTCTCCCCTTCTGTCCTCTCTTGACTGATCTCCAGTGTACTGTGAATGGCCTGAACATGTGCCGTGCCCACGCTCCACTCAGCTGTCATTAGAGCTACACAAAGAGCAGATTAACGCCTCAGGTCTACACAGGTGCAAGAGGGAAAGAGCTTAACATAAGAATGAAGAATGAATGCATTGGTGCCACTGTTATTTCCCAATTCTGTGTTAAATTACCGTAATAGTGGTTCAAAAAGAATGGAAATGGATTGCCTTTTTGCGTAGATGCTCAACCTGTATAGCATATTCCATATGTTATGATATAATATAATGCATGTACTTGTAATTATTCCTGCCAGATGGTGCCATGGCCATGTTTCATAAGCTGTGGTGTAACCTTACTTGTCCTTTACGCTGCAGAACCGCAGAAGGAAGCAAGAACTGTCAGTAGTGGCTAAGCACACCAAAAAGCATTCATTTTTTAAGACAATTTGATGCTTTGACTCACCCACTGTAACATCTGCCAACTTCGCAGATGCTTGTGATATACGATGTGAGATGATTTCAGAAGAGGGTAAAATTGGATTAGGCCCAGTGTAAAATAGAAAGTCGGGTTTGCAGCTTGTGAGTGCTCAACTATGCAGTCTATCATGCCTTATGTTTATCATTCAGTCACTTCATGTGCTTTACAATGGGGATATTCATGCACATACAAACGTTTAAGAGATCTGCATGGTAGCAGAAGAGGTTGTGGGTTCAACTTGCATTACATGTTAGGTGAAATGGAGACTGTTATTTGTCCTTTGTAAATGAAGAATGTCCCTCTTTATGTCCATTGTGGCTGGGTTAGATTACAACATCTTGAGACTCCATGTAAATTAATGGAACAAGATAATTGAATTGACCGAGCAGCAAAGTGATCAATACAGATCAAGAATGCGAGTTAACAATTTGACTCTTGTCCTAACTGGCAGTTGTAAATGACTTTGGGAAGGTGAGTGAGTTCTGTTTTCTGAATGTAGTCGGACTGAGGGTAAAGGGCACTCGATAACCCATTGCCCAGGGCCCTCGTGTCTGTATATTTTTTTATATAGAGAGCATGTAGTTTATGTCAACCAAAACCGTTTGTAGATTTTCTTAAATGTTTGTAGGTTTGTTAAATCTTCGGTCAGACACATCATGTTTTGCACAGTGAGTTTGAACTCTCTGGGAAGCACAGATAATAGTCCTTTGTGCCTTGTTCCATCACGCTATGAACCAAAGGAAGAACTCATGAACACTGTCCCATTCTGACTTTATTTATTTTTATGTGTGATGGATGATGTGGTTGTTGTCTGTTTTATGGGACTTGCTGCATGGCTGTAAATCACATTTCTGTTTTTACGAACAAAAAAGTTTGATCTTATCTTACTGTACCCAGGGCAGAGAATTGTGTACTGCATCCTGCTCATGAGACTCCCCCAGAAGAGAGGGTTGATGATTCCTTTTTCTTATTGTCCAACTGCAATGCATGAACTCCACCAGATTATATGATCTGTTTGTTGTCGTTGTATATCACAAACTCGTAACATTAATGGAGTCACTGTATTTGTCATGAGTAGTGTAACTAGAGCTGATCTTCTTGGAGTCAGATCACAATGTCGACATGTAGAGGTAGGAGTTATTTCAAAAATGGATCATATCACAGTTATTTTGAAAATATGCAAAATTAGAATATTGACTGTATTGTCTATATATGAAACTGTTAAACAATTAGCTAGAAAAAAGTGCAAAAGTGCAATCTCACAAACAAGAGAGTATAAAGTGCTATTTCTGCACTCATTTTATGGTCCATTTTGTACCTCAACCATGACATTCATTGACTCATTTAGTAGAAAATTACTGAATTACAACATGTCGATTTTACAAAAATGGCAGATTGTCAGAGGAATGGAATCACAACTTGATTTTTCCTACCGTTTACCCAGCCTTAAGTATAACCTCTTTATAGAAGCAGAACTTTTTGAACCACAAAAAATCTTCTAATCTAATCTATTCATGCAATTGATATCATTAAAATATCAAAGTTGTCCCAAAAGGTTTTGAGTGTAGCTTGATAAGTCCACATCCCACATTACCACATCTCCAGTCTAAGCTCTTGAGTCCTCCAGCCTCTACCTCCAGTGCCTTCACCTGCCCAATCACTCGACCTTGTGCCCGCGGTGATGGACTGCCCCTCTGGTTCGGCTCCGGTCACTTTTAAGGGCAACAAGATCCGTCTTCATGAGGAGCATAGTTTGTGATTGACTTT
The DNA here is from genome assembly GCA_019453435.1 of Rhinogobius similis. Lineage (NCBI taxonomy): Eukaryota > Metazoa > Chordata > Actinopteri > Gobiiformes > Gobiidae > Rhinogobius > Rhinogobius similis. Next base: position 20,616,503 of record CM033619.1, on the reverse strand, counting down.
CGGGGCATAAACAAATATTTTCTGCTGCTGTGGTGAGAAATGTCAGAGCAGTCACCAAGAACCAGTGAAAGTCCTTTCTCACCTGGACAGCTGAGTCAGCCATCCATCTCCTGTCAAGAGTGGATCCGGCGTCATTTTTATCCCTGTCTGTGTGGAAGCCTCTGCTGATCCCCGGGGGGTGTGTCTTTTTGTATTTATTAGTATTAAGCAGCTTACAGTTCTGCCATCATCCTTTCACTCCAGCCGCTGCGCCACTGCCTCCTGATAGACGACTTATACATATATTATTCATGTGATTGACTCGTCCTAATCGCCTCACAAGTGGAGGAAATTAATCATTCCTGAAAATCCCATCATTTGCATTTTGTCCCAGGAGTTTCTGCTCCAGGAGAATTGTTTCTTTTTTCCCCCCAAAATGTAGCTTATACGATGTCGAGCTTTGAGTCAAAAAGGGCTGAAACAAATTAATTAATTAGTTAAAGATTAATTACAACAAATCGATTCTGGAAATTATGGTCAGCTAATTTAGTAATCGATTAATCGTTGTCTGGTCTGTGCACATACTCCAAAACCTGCCATGAGCTAAAAGAAGAGGTTTTATGACCAAGCAGTGCAGGAATTACCCTAAAATGACACTGTAGATGTTTAATCATGTTGTTTTTAAAGGAAAAAAACAAAAACAGCTTTGTTGTATAATTATACTCTGAAAATGTTCTCAAGCAGCTTCACTTTAGTTTCATCTCAGTCAAGTTTTGTAAACATCTAATTTTCTCTAACCTTTCTCAATCTAATCAACTAATACATTAATCAAAAATAATTATTGCCAAATTAATCAATTACCAAAATAATCATTAGTTGCAGCTAGGAATGGTGAGATTATTTGGTTAATGGATGATTGTGAATGTTCAGGTACAATACAATATTGTGAGAATCGTAGGCAGCAACAATGAGTCAAACTACATGTAAAGTACTTTTTTATCCTGCTGTCTTTGTCACAATATCATTACTATTTCATGCAGAAAGTTTTATCGTTAACCACAATAATCACAACACAACATATGACATCCTTAGTTGCAGCCTTAGTCAGTGCTCACAGTTAATGAATAAATTGTGCACTACGTGTTACTAGAACATAGTAGAGATTACTGTTTTCTATCACACAAAAACAAGCTCTCCCGTAGAGGCTCTTGGGACATTTTGAATTGAACATATTGTTTCACTCTTTGCTCAGAAATAAGCAGAGCAGACAATAACACTTAAATTGACATGTGGTTAGTTTTGATTGTTGCTTTTCTATTGAGCATGGATCAGTGCAGGACAGCATCAAGACTGCGATTCTGTGAAAAATAGAGTAAATGACACACTTTATAGATTCAATACTTTTCTCCATGGACTTTGTTGTGATCTTTATATAACTCGTCAGTGAAATTGGATTAGACATGGTGTAAAACGAAAAATGTTGCTCTGTGAGAAGTAGCTGCCTTCTCGGTCTCTCTCACCTCTTGCATGACTCAGTGAGCCCTTAGGAAGAACCTAATTACACGGCTGGAAGTGACCATAGTGAACACTGTTAAAAGGATCCAATTAAAGCCGGTGCGGCACTGGCAGCAGCGTTTTGGCCTGGGATTATTTGTGGAAGTGGAATTTGATCTGTCGCACTCTCCAAGAGTCGCCCATTGGCCAATCCATCAGGAAAAGGGGGAGTGGCGTCAGAGCAGTGTGAGTAATTGGATCCTGAATTAACAAGCGCTTGTATCAAACAAAAAGTGAAGTGCAGAAAGGAGGAGACTGTGTATGTGAAGTCAGTGACAAGTCGGAATGTCAAGATGTTTCAGTTCATTGATCGTGGTGAATGTTCAGGTCACAAGCTAATCATAAAAACTAATAATTGTGACTATTTTTTGAAGCAAAATGATATCTCTGTCGTATCTAGTCTCCAAAAAAGTACACTTATCTAAAGTGCATTTTGTTTATATCACTATAACTTTACTTTCGCATTCAGAAAGTTTGATTTAATAAAACTGGTCACATACTATCGGAACAGAATTAGAATGACGTAGTGATAAGAAAAGACTAGTTTAGTTTATTTGCCATTTGCAGTTTAAAACCACATTGAACAGACTTGCAGACAATGTGGTTCATTCAAGATAAAATACAAGATACATTAGAGAGATGTCGTAGAAAGGGGTTCAGAGGTTGTCATCCGGACGCCGTTTAAAGATCGAGACGTTTCGACTTTTATCCAAAAGTCATTGTCAATCAGAGAGCTGGTATGGGAATTTGGGCTTATATGCTACTCTAAGTAGTGGGAGTCCTGCCCCCAGGGAGGAGTCACTGAGTACCTGTCTTTGTTAGAAAATTGTTTGTTTGTCACCTGGGATTTGATTAATTGGTCTATCTTGTTTGATTAATGGTTGGCCTCACCTAGTTTCACCTGTGGCTAAAGGTCTATTGTTCTATTGATAGCTGGCTACATCGACGAATTAGAGAGATGTGTTTTTACTGAACATACAAACAAAAATTGTGGAATATGATCAAATTTACGTTATGGAAATGTTTATGACCATCTTTACTGTCACGATACATAAATGTATGTTGCTAAATAGTATTATTTATAGTAATCTCTGCTTCAAATCGAAGTCCACTTTATTTGTATAGCATATTTTATAAACAGAACTGTTTCCAAAGTGTTGCACATACACAAACATAAAACAGCAAAACAAAATATATAATCACTCATTTTGATCTTACTGCTTGTAAAATCAGTAAAATCAAATCCAAGCAAACTCATAAAACCATAAAGTAGAAAATAAATGCATAAATAAATAGAATAAATTTAGAATAAATAAAAAGCACAGAGGACCACACAACTATGGGGGGCAGGAGCTATGTTTTTTGAGAGGCAGGTAAATTTGGCAATCGTCTGCATAAAAATGATAACGTATGCCTTGTTCTTTAAAGATTTCACTCAAAGGGAGAATGTACAGTGCAAAAAGAACGAGTGCGAGGATAGAACCGTGGGGGACTCCGCAGGTTAGAGGGACGAGGTGGAGTGCCCCATTCTGACCGAGCAGCATCTCCCACCCAGGAAGGACCTGAACCACCTGAGGGCGGTCCCCCTGACACCAACACAGTTTTCCAAACAATTTAAAAGAGTTGTGTGGTCAACGGTGTCAAAGGCAGCTGTCTAAAAAGTCTAAAAGCACTAGAATGGCAGAATTACCAGAATCAGTTACTAAAAACAGGTCAGGCTTCAGGTGCCACATCCATTGTACTTTTTCTTTAACAGCCCAGAGAGATGTGAAAGATGCACATTGTCCGGAAACAACAACAGTACTGTTAACATGAGTGCAATACGAAATGTTGTACAGAATAATTCAGCAGAGTGAATGTTCTTCTGAAACATATGCATTACAGTGGTAGATACAGTCCTCCTGCGGCGTGATCGGACCCAAGGTGAAAGGTCAAATGGAAACGCTTAACCTCTGGGGTCACAGTTCTGGAGGTGCCTGCTGTGAGATGATTACCACACTGGAGTGCAATGATTATTCCTGCCTCTCTGACCCATGGGCCTATTTGTGACTCTATCCAACAAGGTTAAACAGATACAATGTACAAATTGTGTTTTTTATGTGGATGCAGGATTCCATAGTAATGCTAGAAATTTGAAGAGACTAGATTTGAATTGACGATAGCAAATTGGTTACATAGTAGAGGTGGGAAATAAATTGAAAAATTGATAATGTTGCAGTGATTGTTTTAGATAAATTACGAGTGCATTGTCTATAATTAAAGCTATTAAAAATGCCCTAATAAAGACTTGTATGATGCATCCATGTTCAAGCAGCTGGAGCCTTAGGGCTGTGTGGTTAATGGTGGGGTGTTACAAATGAGTAAAACGTGTAGTTGTGGGACGTCCCGACAAACAGATTGTGTCATTGGGTGGTAATGTGCCTGAACCAGCGTGGCCTTGACTGAGGGGGATTAGGCTGACGCAGCAGAGCCTCCACATCACTGATCATTGTACACACACACACACAGCCAGCATGGACTCTGCTGCAAAACATAACTACAGCTACACAAGTTAAATAACATATTGTACGTAAAGTAACAATAAAGTAAAGAGGTATGATTTAAGCGATACACCACACACAAAACTCTAACTGGATGTCATTTTTTATTTTAATTTTATTTTTATCTGGTCAGTCTGCTCTCTCATCATACAAGCTCACACGTTGAAAAATGTATGTGGGACATTTCCATTTCAGTTTTTCTCTCATGGCATAACGGTAGGACCTTAAAGTAGCACCTACAAACTCTCCTATCTTATACTTAAGAATATTTTGACTAATCGTACTGAAGGATTTGTCAATATCTAATTTTAAGCCTTTTTTTTTTGTAACTAACAAGGCAGCATTTGAATTTTACTACGCCAACTTCAAGAAGCTCTATCTTCTTTTAGAAAAAAACAATTTTTTCATAGTCTTCAATGACAATTGTAAAATTTCTCACTCAATTTCAATACAGAAAAGGAAAAAAAACGAATAACACTTCCTTTATGTTACCATTTGGTCTTATGCTACTTTTATTCATAAAGCGGTTCTGGAAAGGGCATATTTTGTCCTCTTTTTTTCTGTTTTTTTTTTTTTCTCAAGAGTCCCTCCCGTCGACACTAAATTTAGTATCAATCCGTATCTGATTCTTAACACTTTTGACCACCCTACTTGGATGACTATTTTAATGTTTTGTCATAGAGATATACTTAGCTTCTTGAGTTTCTTCTTCCTCTGAAATGTTTAGCTTCATTTCAATCATTTTACGCCCCATCTCCTTAGACTTTCGGTTGAAGTTTGATGCACTGCGCAGCTACAGGCGTTCTTTAAGTGAATTGTTAGAAGAGCAAGAAGAAATTTCAGGAAGCTTTGGGAGATCTGATGAAAGGATCTATTCACAGCTTGCCACCAGAGACAGCAGGAAGGATAAAGGGGATGTGACTGGGTTCTCAATGTTACAGATATCACCATGACATCCCTGTGAAGGTTTGGGGCTTCAGGTTATATATTTGTATGTTGACCATTTGCTTCGTTCGGGCAGATCTTTCACAATTGAGATGTTTTGTTGAAACATAGCTAAGCATAGTCAGTGGGAAAATGATTATGGAAAATAATTAATTTGGCACTGGATCCAGATCACTGGTTAGATCAAGACAAGTTTCAAGGGATTCTGTAAAAGGTTGAAGTTTTATGTTTTTATTCCTTGTAATGGTAGTAGATAACATGCATTTACTTTCCGTCATGTCACATTCTTATACTCTACTCCAGTGTTTTTCAACCTTTTTTGACTCGTAGCACACATTTTTGGTTGTAAGCTATACAACCTATTAAAATACCCAAATCAGACCTTTAATAAAAGATGTAGTATGCAAGATGTAGTATCCATGCAATTCCTCAAGGCTCACTAGTGTTCCCCGGCACGCTGGTTGAAAATCAAGGGTCTACTTTATGCCATTTTTGACGCAATCTTTTCTACCTTTTATATATTTGACTGGAGTTTGTAGCACATGTTTTAGTATGTCTTTTAAACTGCACTGTGTAGTAGATGCTTGTTATGCATCATGTTGCCTTTGCTCCAGGGTACATTCACGGCGGCTTATTTTGGAGCTTCACCAAATCTCATCCTAAACATGTTTAATTCATCACTTAATCAATATGGATCGCTGTTTTCAATATGAGCAAAGCGACAAGCCCATCTGTCACTGTCACCGACTCAACAGTACTTAGTCGCTCACTTAAGTGTTTGGCTGCTGTGTGTTGCACGACCACCTGTCCTCAAGCCATTCACATTAAATGACTGAATATTTCCATTGGAGGCGCTCACAAAGCTATGGTGTCTACATGCTCGCCAGGAAAATCGGATAAGTTACCGAGTCCAATTTAAATCGACTGTCCAAAGTGCATGCAAAACTGGGCACGTCGATTGCGGTGCTATGGATCCATTTTCCAAAAAACACCAGGTGCAAATGGTCCCAACCTCATCTAGTCGGTATTCAAAAGTCATGTAAATACTCATTTGGACAGCGGGTGGACAAATGTGGCTATATGTGTAATCCACATCCAATCACTGTATGCAGTGTCCGCGTGAAGTTAAAACCAATCTTCATTCGCACAAGGAATCGTTTAACATATTGTAAAACATACTTGTATCATGTCTGTTATGACTCATAGTTGAGTTGTGACTACTTTAGCTTCAATAGAGGGAGTTCAGTAGGGATTGTTTTTGACGATCGGAGGGTAGAGGATTTTCTAACCAGCATTCCTCTAAATAGCGTGAATGAAGCTAAATGCAACCACCATTTTTTGATGACAGAACGTGGTTAAAAGCTCAAAAAAAGTAAATGTAGCATAATACGATCACTTTAAACTTTCTTGTGCTCAAAAATACGCTGAAACTTTATTGTAAACGTCACAGATCAAACTTGGCCTGGTGCTTGTCTCTATGGAGCTAGATAAGTTTCATGCCATATTGTGGAACATTCAGGCAAGTTAATATCTTCTGTTTTGTTTTTGTGTTGTAATTGAATTGTAGTTAAAAGTAAATTTACAGAATGAGCAAGAGCAACACTACTTTAAGTAGTCATTCAAATTCTGGTGTTGCTCTGCTGATACTTACATTGTTTTTCAGTTGAAGGAATCATTCGCAGCGTATTTTTGAGCATGTGTCTGACTATAGATCAATTCTTCCTAAGTATAAAATACTTGTTTCACCTGTATTAGCTTTATCACCACCTCTTTATCTCCTCTTGGCACTTCCTTGTGCTCTTGCTTCCTCTCTCCTGCTCAGCGGGTGCAGTCATCAATATCTGTGTGTTGGAGCGGTGCACCCCACACCTCCTGGAGGGCACTGCTATTAATGGAATCCAGGGGAGGGCGGCGCTGGGCCAACGGGCTCCACCAGTGTGCTTCAGTGCTTAGCTTTTTCAATCTATCCCACATTACTGGCTGTCAATAAGCAGGGACGCTACACAGTCAGTTTCTGAACTTGGCTGAACTCTAGAGAGTCTGAAATCTGATTAGATGAGTTTGAAGAAAGGAAAAACACTGGGGTTTGGTCAAAAAGCAGACATGGTTTGTATCTGAGATATACAAGATAAGCTGCAGAGTCAAGGCAGGGAATAGAGCTTGTTGTTCATGATTATTTCTGTAAAATCAAAGGGCCTTTTTGATCTATGTTCAATACACTTTATTAGCCCTAAATGAAACGTAATCACAGCTGATTAAGACCCTGCCTGAATCATCAGTGAAAATCGTGAATAAGCACATTGCCACAAAGTGCCCTGAAAGCAAGTTTTGGAGCTGGTGCAGGCTCTGTCCTCCATCAGTCCATTTGGCCAGAGGCGGCAGGCAGGCGCTGAATGGCAAAGTAATCCATCCCTCTAATGCAAGGGCATTAGAGCTGCCCGTCACTTCCTAATTGGCTAATGGCTAGATTAGGCTAGCTACAATAGGCCATGCTGACACTTTCTTGGCCTGTCATAACAGTGGCTTTAGGACACAAAAGGCCAGAACCTGTCGCTTACAATGTGCCTGAGGCAATTGTCCACTGCACTGCCCTGCTGCAGCTCAGAGGTGCTGCTGTGGAGCTGGAGAGCGATCTGACCTGCAGCACCTTATTACAGTACAGTTAACCTTCACACAACCGCGTGCCTCTATGTGACCCTCCGTTTAATGTTAAGATGAATAGTTACACATATAAGATACTGTGGATGTCTTTAGCTGTTTTTCTTTTTTTTTAATTGTGGGTTTTTGTGGGAGAAAACATTAACTGATCAATTAGTATATACAGACCCTATGAAGCAGCACTAACAAGATTTAAAACAACTTGTCATACTCTGCCTGTCCAAAAAACTCACCGCAGAAAACAAAGGTCACACGCTCTGATATTTGGCTGGATCGCCTATAGCTTTGATTATAGCACATCCGCTGTGTCATTGTTTCATTAAGCTACTTAAATGTCAAAAGATTTATTTCATTCCAGTACTGCATTCATTTTTCACCAACATCTTGTATCGATGATGGGAGCGTGTGACCAAAGCCTCTTCAGCACATCCCAAAGATTCTCAATGGGGTTAAGATCTGGAGATTACTTTCTTCACTCTCTTTTGATGTTTTCGCTGCTTGATGCCAATGACTTGACCCTTCTCTAACAAACTTGCACAACCGCAGGATTTGACTTTCGACACGGTTGTAACAGAAATGAGAAGGCATCACTACATCAAGTGCCATCACAGCTGAAAGACAATCACCCATGCAACAATTATCCAATAGGATACTTGTACCTATTTGCTTAGTGGAACCCAGGTTTTCTTTGGACAGGCAGTGTATCTACATTTGATTAGAGTAACGCATAATGGCAGACACTCAAGACTCCCTGTTGCTATAGAGGCTGAGTGCATATACAGCCTGTATTTAAACATGTGTAAGTTAGACATGGTTTTGTTTGATGTTGTGAACAAAGAAGTTGGACAGTACTCACTGAGAGAGCTGACAGAACCTATAGTGCATTAATAAAAGCAATATGTTTTTAAGTGGTTTAAATGACTATGTTAAACCAGCCCATTTGTCATACAGTACACACAAAAGGGCAAAGAAGAGACTTTCCAGGAACAACATCCTGTTCCACACAAAGCATGTATTTTCCTAATGATTTGTATTTAAATGAGATGGTGTTGTGGTGATAGACAGCTGCTCTTTACTGAGTGACAAACAAACAGCAGTGACATCTTTTACAAAACATAGGACAAAAACAGGAGAAATACTGGGAACACAATGTGCAGAGCTGGCTGACACTGCCCAAATACCAAAATACATACTTCTTCCATCTGGCAAATACCTAAGACATTTGTCACAGTGGAAGTATAAGAGTACCTCCTGTGTTCAGTGAGGTACTCTTATACTTTTTTATAGCTAACAAAGGCATCTAAGACAGAGGAAGTGGTTATTTTTCTTTTTGTTTGTAGTGATATTCCACACTCGGCTACATCACTTAATAGAGATTAAATGCTCATGCTGTAATCATTTCCTTGGGGTCTTTGCACATGCTTTGACTCGCTGTCACCAATTCACGCACAATCTCAGTCGGTTGCCTCGGGAAATTCTCTTGGTGGAAATCTTTTATTTCTCTGATTTAAAAAGGGGGCCAATGGTTCTGCTTTTTTTTTTCAATGAGTATGTCCCTCTTGAGTGTTTTCTCGTTGCCTACAGTTATTGAAGCCACTCACAGCTTGGCTCGTAGTGTTTCCATTGAGCTTTGTGTAAATGGGTGCTGGTAGAGGTCATGCATTAAATACATGGAGTTTCATTACCATACAAATTGCCGGGGGATGTGTAATATATATTTCTCCTGCATGAAACCATTGAAGGTGTTGCCAGTGCCTTTAGGCTGGTTCTGAGTAACTGGCACTGATGGCATGCTGCAGGTTCTTCACTTCACCTCACAATGCATAAAGGAGTTCTGTTATTTCTTTTAGTAGAAGCCTGCCACAATAACACAAGTGTTGCTGTACACAGGCAATATTACAACCAAAGATGATACTGAAGACAATAGCCCTAATCTACCTAGTAAACCCATTTGTAAATAAACCATATTATAAATAAAATTAGTTGCAATAGCACAAAGAAATACTGCAGTACTTAGTTATTAGCTCTAATGAAAGTGTGAGCGACATGACAAACTATGTCACAATTTTGCATTCATGTAAACCTAGTATTTTTTTTTGCCTTGAAGAGACATCTAAAGTCATTTGCTTCTTCAGAAAATTCACACTTTACTGCAGTTGCTCACTTACTCAGAGCTTTGCTGAGGCTGATCAATAGGAGCAGTGAGCTTAATTTGAGCATAAAGCTGCATTCAAGAGAACACTATTGAATCATCTTATATACGATATGTCAAAATTGCAGAACGCCAAGAATAAGATCACAATTCAAATTTACCGCTATATTTCTCAGCCCTGCAACATACAGAAAAATTAAAAAGTCCTCACTAGTGCAAATAAGAAGTGCATACAATGCACAAAATGATTGAACAATATCAGTGGAGGTATAATATAGTTATAATGATGAATGTTGATTAACCTTCATCTTAGAATATTAAGCTTATTTCCACTGAAAATGTAAGCTTCATCAATGTATTTTGTTGGGGAGTCAGGAGACATTGGGCCAATATAGTATTTTGTGACGTGAAAAAAAGAAAAAAGAAAACCCAAAAAACAACGGCGTCCGGATGACAACCTCTGAACCCCTTTCTACGATGGACCACACCTGGACGAATGAGGGTTTACATCGACCAAAAAACAACAACAAAAGACAAATTTGATGCAATCGACTGCAAAGGGAATTTTGATGAGCTCAGACGCATGACATTTACACAATAACAGCAGCAGCAGCAGCATGTTCATTTTTTATTCATATGCTTTTTATTTTCATCTCAGAGCTGCATTCATAAAATGTCAGGAATGGGCTCATTGCGGTACTCAATGCTGTTTTTAAGCTTCCAGGGACTATTGCTTCAAACTGGTCATTTGTTTCAAAAACAAACAAATATTTTGACCATTAATGTCCATACTCAACAACCCTTTCCTTTCAGTGAAATGGGTTCAGAACAATCATATAAAACAAAAACTAAGGGACTTGATTGTGGGTGTTTTTGTCTCTCTTTTTTTGCTCTGTCTCTCTGTGTCACGTTCTGTGTTTTTTGTATTTAAATGTTCAAAATTGGGGGAGGAAAAACAAACAAATACCTCGAAAGAAGATTAGCTGTCAATATCAGGTTTTCATTTAAATTATACGTAATAATTCACATTAATACTAAGCAGTAGATCCAATCTATGTTAATCTTGACATAATTATATTTATAGCCTCAGCCTTCCTTACTTTTCAAATGGCCTTTATTTAAACCAGGGGGCATTGGAAGTTCAAAGCACTCTTCTTTGAGATTAGCTTGACTGTAATAGACATAGCGTTTACCCTTCATTTGCTCTAATCAAAGCATTGTCAATAGTCACATTTTATGCAAAAATCACTGAAACAGATGTCCGTTTAAAAAGCTGTGTGCAGAAATGAGCAGACATTGTGGCTCATTGCTTTTTTTCAGTGTCACCCAAGAGAAGTCCCCACCAGAATGTAGCTAAATTTAGTCCTGCAACATCAAAGGTCCTATTTGCACCGAGAGGGATGTTAATCTGACGACTACAGGCGCCATGCCGGTACAGACAATCTCTACTGGAGGTGCCGCACGACAACACAAGCACTTACTTATACTGTTCTATCAGTAAATAATAGTTTTCCCCCACGCTCATTTACTCTTATAAGCCTCTGCAAAAAAGCCTCTTGCAATCAGTCAGCAGGTGCCATGTGATGTCGCAGCCTCCAGGGGTGGAACGGTACGTCCCGACAAAACACAGTGAATATCAACCCTCTGAACAAACAAAGGTGACAACGTGTGGACTTTATTTCCAGTAGTTCAGACTCCTCATTGAATTGGCGGAGGCGGAAAGCTCTGCTATTTAAACAAACAGCTCTGTCTCTTACAACCGTGTGTACTGATGTGGGACAACTGTAGGATGTTAAAGGCCAACCACTGTGTGCTGCATGTTTGAGCTGATCAGTGGTTCCCCTGTGGACTCTGATCCCACAGATGAATACTTTACAGGTCATAATCAGGGTGTTACTGCCGTTTACAGGCTCCTCTGTTAGCGTGAAGCACCCCCGATTTACTTGTGAAAACCTACTGGGCTCTTAGTGGTTCCTTTTTAACAAGTCTCATTAGTGCTCAGTGATGACAGTATTTAACAAGTGCTTAGGGTTGCAGGTATGCTGTAGATAACCAGCTAATATTGTTGAGTCAGCTGAAGCGGACTATAAATTGTGAATTTTACAGTGATAATATTTTTAACACTTGTGCATTGCAGTCAAGTGACAGAATGGCAGCTCCTGTCAGAAGCTTCTCGTCTCGCTCGTCAGTGCAAAGCAAATGGACGAGATTACTGCGCTTGCCGTTAAAATTGCATCACTTATCTACCTATCCATGTGCCTCCCCCTTAGAAACACAGTTTATATTCACTCCAGAGTACAACAAGCAGAAAGACTGAGGGATGAGGAGGGCAGCCAATGAACTCCACAGCATCAGAGCATCTAGTCTTTAATAACTGTGAATGGGCAGTGCAAAAGAGGTGCATTTATTAATATAAAGCTCATATATGCATGCCAAAAAGATTGTTTCATGACATGAGATTTGTTATGAAAATGCAACTTTCAACATGAAAAAGAAATCTGTATAGCCTCCATTTGTGTTCACCAGGAAAGATGTTCTCAAAATTCAAAACCTTGATTTCATGTGTTTAGGCTTGACTTATCATCAGTGTCATTTTAACAACATCATTTTTAACACCCAAATACTCCATTGTGTTTCTTAAAGTCAGCTCCTGTTCAGTTATCCTGAGGTGCTCCACTGGCTCTGACTCTCTCGCTCCTCTCCCTTATCTGCTGCAGGCACAACCAGGCTGCCCAAGGAAGGAGAAGTCCCGGGGGTGGACTATAATTTCGTGACCGTTGACCGGTTTATGGAACTGGAGAAAAGTGGCGCCCTGCTAGAAAGTGGAACATATGAAGGTAAGTGCCGCTCAACAGTGCAAGTAATTGTGGTCACCCTCTCCTATGATGTACAGCTCTCGCCAACTCAAGAGTTGTAATAAAGAAAGGTCAAGAGTCAGTATTGCAATAATTATTAGACCTTTCATATTTATATCAAAATGGAAATAAAATGAATGGAGTAGATTTATCCTTCAAGTCTCATGAACAAGTCTTAAAACAGTCACTATTACACGAATAGTGAGGTATTTGGTATCATAAAATATTACCCTAAACAATAATATTTTAGGCCACTTTATGGCACGACATAACCCTACAGCATAAACATCCCAGTAAACCTTTTTCCAAAAGAATATAACCGAAAACATGAGCTGCAATAAATAAATGGTACAACAAACATGAGACATTTATTGCTTGTCTGTCCCTCGAGTATGGACTGCTGTATGTATACTGCTGATACTGATAGTGAGCCTTTTGTTATGCTGCTCCTGCAGCTTGGAACTCTCTCCAATCTGATCTGAGCTTATGTGAGCTGGTTTAACTGAAGATTTTTCAATTTTTTTTTAAAAAAACAAAGTGAGAATCCAACTAAAATTGTCAGTGCTTTTAAATGTAGTTTCTTAAATGTCTCTTATTTAGTGTAAATGTAATTATAACAATGCGCTCCAATCACCCTTGATTGGTGGGTATTAGCTTTGTAAACAGGTTAATAAAATAAAATAATGAGTTACTTATAATTATTATTATTTCAAACGTTCTATGAAAAGAAAAAAAGTAGGCGCTAATGCAAAAAGTTATAAACAAGTTAATGCAGTAATTATCATGATAGCTACAGTATATATTAATTCAGAAATATTTTTGTGCTGTCACTTCAATCTTCACGTCAACAGTACACTGTCTATCGTGTAAATTTTGAATATATGTTTACTTTAGTTTTTTCTTCTATTTCAATCCAAAGATCAGAGGCACTCTGGCTTAAATAATAATATATTAAGTTTTTTATTATGATAGTAGGAACATAATAAAGGACTTATTCAGAGTGCCTCTTATTTTATTTTTTTTATTTTGCATGCTTTTTATTGTACCATAGTTTATTTTCACTATTCATTGTTTGATGTTGCACCATATCACCAAAGCACATTTCAAGTTTGTGAATTTTGTTCACTGATAACATCAATAAAGCGTTTTCTGATTGTGACTGACACATTCAATTTTGTGTCTCGTATTAAAAAATGTCAGTCCAGTTGGCCCTCATATCTCAGAGTGATTTTTAAAAGTAAGCAAATCAAACTAATTACTCATTTACAATTCCAGAAGAAAATAATTTATCCTTTTCATAATTGAAATAAACTCACCTGGCTCTAAAAGATTGCTTTAAACTTGCGCAGTGTTTTATTTTATGGTTACTCCAGCCGGATGTGGCAGCACTGTACATCTATGGCATTTTTCAGGGTGAATGACAAGGTTTTGAATGAATGTGAAGACAGGCTCATAACTCCTGCCGTACACAACAGCTCTTCCGTCCCATCCATCTCTCGGCTCGTGCAGACAGCAGTGGCACCCCTCCTGGAGCAGCTCAAGGCGGTCTGCCGCTGTAAATTGTGAATGAAGATCCCAGCCACAGCCGTCCAAGTGGTCCCTTCATGCTGGCTCTCTCTGGGCTCAACCCCCAAGTCTGCTCTGTGGAGATCTTCAGTAATCACAATAAACACGCTCTCTATCCTGGCTCTCCTGTGGTCGAACAAGCCTGAGGCGGAGGGCATTTCAGCGGCCTGAAAAATGCAGAATATACTCTGTCTGGCCACCCATAACCCCCCGAGACCTCTGCCATTACACAGATAACACCTTTCTCTCTCTCTCTCTCTCCCTGTCTCCCCCCCCCCTCTCTCTCTCTATTTCTCTTTCTGTACTTTCTCTGTTCCTTTATTTCATTCTCTTTCTCTCGCTCTTTCTCTTTCTTTCTCCCACTCTTTGTCTTACTTTCTATTTCTCTGTTTCTCTTTCTCTCTTTGTTTCTCTCTCTCTCTCTATGTCTCTCACTTTCTCTCTTTCTTTCTTTCTCTCTCTGTTTTTTCTTTTTCTCTCGCTCTCTGTTTCTCTTCCTGACACGGTCACACTTTACTTCTGTCTCGGCCGTTGTTCCACCGCTGTCATGGAGAAAAAATAACTGGCTTAAAATTGAAGACGGTCAATTTAACGCTCGAGTGCCAGAAGCGATGGTGGACCTGTGAGCTTGGCGTCACTTTGGTTGGACTCCTTCCACATTGGGAGAAATAAAGTTTGTTCTGCATACTTGGCTATCGTTCTGGGTTTTTACATTTCAATAATTTACTCGACAATTAGATGTTGGTGAAGGGGAGATGTTACCCTTTAACCTAAGAAATTGTACTTTTTGAACATCATACTTTTACTCCTGCTTGAGTAATATTTTATTGAAGTAACAGTACTCTTACTTGAGTAAATGTCTTTGTCTACCAGTGACAAAAGCTTTATCTTGACATTATTAAATGATTTGAACATATTTATTCCTTCTGCCACTCATTCATATAATTTAATTTTTTCTGAATTTATCAATTGAAGTATATAAGTTTGCGTGCTTGTTTTTTATACAATGAAATATGAGATGCTTTCAAACTTCCCGATCTGACTACATTTTAACTTAAAATACCCAAACTTGCTATAAAGGCATGATGTTACTTAAGCAGTAAGTGTAAAGTTTCCACCACATAGGACCATTTGATTTGACGCATTTGCATTTTAGTTCCAAACACCCACTGACAGAAAGACTTGTTTACGCTAACATTAAAAGCTTTCAAATTTGACATTGTTCCTTCTGGAGACAAACTTTTAGTAATACATTTCTGTCAGTATTTCTTTGTCATACTGTATCTCATGCTTTAAGCTTGCAATTATATTTTGAAAGGCCACAAATGTAATTTCTTAACAGTTTCCTTACATTTATTTTATATTCTCTGAACAAAACACAGAAGTTTTGTGACAGAAAATCCTTCACTGCATCAACAATGCTCTCAAGGTCTGAGCTCATACTTTCTTCCGTTTCTTCTGCCTAAAAAAAAATGTCTCTTAGAAGTGTATTTTATCAGTGACACAGAGCATAAATCACTGAGCCCGAAGGTCCTCATTGACTTATAGTTGTCATTAGAGATTGAGATGGAAAGGCTGTGGATACAAAATCAACATAAACTGTATTCAGTTGAGATGCTTTCCCAAAAATTGAACCTGTCAAATGCACAGAAACAATACCATCTGTGACCTACAGTAATAATACATAGTCATTTCCTTTTACTCTGATGCTATTGATATATTCCTTTGAAAACCACCAATTTGGGCTGTGCAAGTAATGATACACATAATGGTGATTTAAATGTATACTCTATACTACTATTCAGTTACAAGAATGTTGTAATTGTAAATACAATAGCTTTCTATTAAGAGTTATGAGAGCAAAGGCACTTTTCTAAAACATTACTTATAAAATGAAATATATTTCGTCTATACTGTCTCTACAGAATCATTTTGATTTTGATCAAAATATTCTAGATATCAATTATGAGCCAAATAATCAAGATCATTATTGTTTCCATAATCAAGCAGCCGGACCTCTAGCACACTCTTCATTTGACTTGCAAGGATGCATGTTAATCTGTGGATGGTGCTGCAACTTTCATTTAGTTTTACAAAATATGTGTATAATAATGTATGTTCAGTCCTGCGACGAGTTGGCCACTGTCCAGGGTGTACCCCGCCTAAGGCCCAAAGTCACTGGGATGGGCTCCAGTCACCCGCGACCCCGGTAGAAAATGAATGAATGAATGATAATATAATCAGGTAATACATATATCATTCATTCTCAGGTACTACCATCATTTAAAGCATTTATTTACTCATACTTCACGATAAATAATGTACTGTATTTCATCTTTTCTTTCTCGGAACATCAAGCAAAACTTGGTAGTGTTTATTTCTAATCTACAAAAACTGTACTGTTTTTGGTCTGAACTCTTGTTACATTTACCTTTAGATAACTTCTACGGCACCCCGAAGCCTCCCATCGAGCCCAGCCTTCTGCTGCTAAATGTAACGGACCAGCTGCTGCCGGGCGCCAGACCCAGCTCTGAGGGCAAGAGGAAGCGCAACAAGTCGGTCAGCAACATGGAAAAAGCCAGCATTGAGCCCCCTGAAGAGGAGGAGGAGGAGAAGCCCATCGTCAATGGCAACGGTGTCGCTGTCACCCCAGGTCAGCCTCCACAGTGACCTTTGACCCATGGCTTTGTCGGGGCAGTTAGATGTGAGGGGAATGTGAGGGGACTGTGAGGGCTTTACTGAGGCAACGTCATCATATTTTTACATAGAGCATCGACAAAAATTTGCTCTATTTCATAGTGAATTAAATACATAAAATGTAGGGGTGGGCAATATACAGTTTTTGTCATTGGCACAATGTAGTACCGAAGTAGAAGTACTTTGAGAGTAATTTTTTTCATACTGATATTGGATACTGGTCTAACCTTATGTGTGAAGGTACTTCAATTAATATGTTTATTAAAAAAAGGGATTCAAATAAATATATTGATACCGATACTCCCAGCAAATTTAAGCTGTAGTGTGTGCGTGTAAGTTTGTGTGTACGTGTGTGTGTGTTTTGGGGGTGTGTGTAATTTATGGTTCAGCAGTAATGAAAAGACACTGAGAGAAAAATGTGTGTGGTGTTGTACAGTCTCCATTATCCATGGGTGTCTCTTGTCACTGGAGTTTGAAATCACCATTTCTTTTAAGTAAACTCCTCTGCACTGACAGCCTCAGGCCACACTCGTACAGTAAATTTTGCAACAATTTTGATTTTAATAATCTGGCTTGCTGTGTGTGATTTTTATTTATTTATTTTTTTCCTATCAACATGTGATTCATTTTGTTAAGTCCAAAAACAGTGGTTTAATGTTGCTGGAAGCAAGGACAACATTAAAGGTTTTTGAACTGCTTTAAACCACAACATTAAGAACAACAAGAAATGATACGGACTAAGATAGATCAAAAAGATGCTCTAGGTTTTCAGAATACTCAAGACTTGGCGTCCATCCCATGATCACATGAAAACACATTAATCAAAGAAGCCATTATAGTGGATTTTTTGTTATTTCAAATCCAAAACCATGCTTCGGTCCTGTGACTTCAACACTGCTTTCATGACCTGGAGTCAGCTCTTTCACAGTGCAACCTCAGACGGCTCTGCATGCTCTTCAGTATGGAGCGAGGGATGCATGTTTCATGTGGTGCAAAATTCAGTAAAAATCTTTGACAGTAAAGGATGAGGTTTTGGGTTTTCCACCAGAGAAATCTAAAAGAAGGTAGGATGTTTTATATTTTTTATTTTCTTTTGATGCTATTTTATTTATTATTTAGACTGTACGAAGATTAAAGAAGGCAGAGTGCAATAATACCTGTACTTTAAATTGAGCTGGAGACAGTTCATAATTTACTGGTTAACTGTCAGATTTGTTGACGTGGTTTATGGTTATATCTGTATTACTGGACCTATCCACATGAAACAAAACCTGGTGCAAAGTTCAACATCTTCTGTACAGCAGAAATAATCAGTGAAATTATGTTTTCACGTTAGCTTCAGAAAGTGGTGCCGTTATTCAACCTCAAAGACGTGATTGTTGAAAGGAAGCTATGAGATTAATATAGCAAGTTTCAGGAGCCCGTCTCTAACAAATAATGATAAGGGACAACATTTGTGGATCATAAGTTTCAAAAGCGGTAAATCTTCAAGAACGTTTTAAAAGCCATAGCTCTCAGTTTCATTATAAAATTGCAGAACCCAACCTGGGAAGAGAAACGCGCTAAAACATCACAGTATTGTATCTGTAATTACTTCTTTGTTGGCAAATGAAAAGTCAATTATTTCCCGGAAGTGTGCACTCTGTCCAAGGATCAGCTGTGGCCAGATTTAGTTAACAAAGCAGCAGTGCACTCGATGTTCTCTTGTGCACCACGGGGCTCTCAGCTTGAGGCCGGTGGGGGGCCCCGCTGTGCTCCGGTGAGTGTGTGATGACCAGGAGAGCGGAAGGGTCGATGCAGCTCATGTGATCGGAGCAGATAACCGCCGCTCTTTTCCTCTCGTAGATTATCACTCAATCCTCCTTTTGGATTGTCCCTGCTCAGCTTCCTTAGCCCAGCGGCTCCACTGGATTGTTCTATTTGTGTCTCAGTAGTGACGTAAGATGATATATGTGTGATGTGCGCGTAGTGTAAATTACATTCATGTGTATTTATAGCACAAGGACCCTCCAATGACGTTTTGTTGTTGCGTTGCTTGATCTTGTGAATTACAAGGCAACTAAAATGAAGACAAAATAATGTATAGTAAAAACAAAATCATGAAACAAATAGAGCAGATTAAAAATAAAAATGCAAAAAACCTTTGTCGTAAACTTTCACATAAGGGTATAAGGATATATTTGAACTGATTAATTTTACAGACATTTTGCATTTGTCGCATGTTTTAACAGTTGGATTGGCATAACATCATCAGAATATTGTTCTTGGGATACTAAAATAAAGTATTGAGATATTCATTTTTGTCAATATTGCCCACCCATTCATTGCATGAATTTAATTGAAAAATAATAAATATCAATTGTTTAAGGAAGAAATAAATATCCTACTTTTTGAGATCATAAATTGGTTTATAGGCTCAGCAAATAAGAATATGAAGTACTTTGCAAGGTTTATTCTTGTTCAATTTTGGTACCTCAAGATCCACTTCCAAACAAATGTCTGTTTAATTGTTAATTAGTTGATGATAACCCAGCTTCAAATGGTTAGATTTTTGCAGGGTGTTCTCATAATTCATTTCCAAAATGAACACCTCTGTGTCAGACTCAACATGACTTTTTATGTACAGCACATCTACCCATCACTTGTACTTTCTGCATCTACCCAAATCTAATCTTTTCTCAATCTCACCTCTTTCTCTCTTCATCTTCCTCTGCTCGTATCGCCTGCCTCGCCTCACCAGCTCCGTGTAACTGAATTGAATGCGTTTGACTCACTCTGCCCTGTTCTCGTCACCTCAGAGTCCAGTGAACATGAGGACAAGAGCACAGACGCTTCAGGAGACCTCAGTGCAGCGCAGACCAACCCAGCACCAGACACCACCTCAGAGGGGTCCAAGGATGACAAACAGTCCCCCCAAATCACAGCCACCAAACCAGAGGAGAACGACGAGCTAGGGCCTCTGCCGGACAACTGGGAGATGGCCTACACTGAGAAGGGAGAAGTCTATTTTATTGAGTAAGTGCAGTATTGTAACTTACATCTTTAGACTAATTTAGCAAATTAGGAGTACTATTCCAAAGTCGGAGTGGCTGCCATTATGTGTTTCAGTTTCCTGTTTATTAAGGCCATTAGAACGTAGTACTTAAATAGCTACCTACAATATTATTCCCAAACCATTAATCCCTAAATTAAACCCAGGTCAAACAAATACTGCAACTAAAACATAACCAAATGTTGTTTTTTCCCATTTCCATAATGATCTACTATTCTTCCTGGGGTTCCCTAGTTTGTTTTAAAGTCTTTTAGCATTTTTTTTAGCATTCACATGTATCACTCACAGCAAAATAGATTTTACTTTATTACATCCAAAAATCGGGCACATGAACTAGTTATTTTTTTCACATTTAAAAATCAAATTCAGTGCCTTCAGTAATTTCCTTTTGAATAAGAAACCTTAAAAGTAGTGGGATACTTGTACTAGTTGAGTATTGAGTATTGTGTAGCCTGACACTTTGTATTACTTCAGAAGTGAGTCTAGAGTTCAGTCAATCTTCTTCTTTACCTGCTGCTAATCTCTGAAGTGAACTGCTAAACAACATGCGCTAATCCTCCTTGTTTCCCCTATGAGGAAGCGCTCAAGCCGGATTTCGCACCCGATTTGAAGTACTGAGGCTTTTCTCACTTTAAATATATTCTGTTGATCTAATGAACAATGGCCAGCAAGTGTAGGGTTATTTTAATGTAATTGCAGCATGACAACCGAGTAGTGATTGTGCATACATTTTTATAATAAGTGTGTCCTGATAACGTTTACATGCTGTGCTAGGGATAATTACACAGGCACACACTTAGACATAAAGGGTTATAAAGTGCAGGTAATTCACTCATAATGATAAATCCTTGTTTCTCAGAGAGTACATTCAGACAAGGGACCTCTCACTTCTCTCCTGTCCATGTCTCCTCCTCTTTACGTTGAAAATGTACGCGCTCACATCCATCAAGCACTTTACGCACGAGTAATGCAGTTGGCTGACTGAATTTGAAGCTTGAGGGTAGATTTTTTTTTTTTTTTTTTTTTTTGAAAGTGTAGCTTGAAGTGATGCCATGCCAAAAGTGTTAGCGGCTGCCAAAAGAATGCTTTCCTTTGATTGGCCTCCATATGAGTTAAATTAAAGCATAAAGAAAAAAGAAAACGAGAAGACGGGAGAGAGAAATGGCTGGAAATGTCAGTGCAGTGATTAAAAATAGCAGTAGCAGGTGAGGGGTGTACACAGGAGTAAAAGTGCATATCTTAAAGTCTATATGACGGGTTCTCATGATATTCTAATTATGTTTTGGTTTGGTGGGAGGGCACCTGTGTAATACAATAGCATAGTTTTACATTTGTGAAGTTGCAGTTTGTGAAGAAATTCTGAAAAATAAAAGTTTAAATTACAAGAAGTAGTGCTAAAATGGAATCCCTCTGCGATATCATCAAAAAGCAACATGACATTGTAAATGCAGAGACAGTTAATCCTCCACTGACACATTTCTGACAGTTCAAACGGTCATCCAACAAAATAAAGGTAGACTGGGTATTATTATTTGTCAAATCATAACTATTGTGTCATTTTTATGGATTTTGGCTCTTGTTTTCAAAATAGTCGGTAACAGTTGTGGAATTGCTTCTTTCTATGTCATATTTGATGCCCGTGTCCAATCAGGAAGTGACATTAGAAACATTGTGAAAACTGTCAAGCTGGGGACAAATAGGCGAAATGTTTAGTAAAATCGTATATATAATCACGTTTACTGTTTTAGTGAAATGTATCTAACCTGTCATATAGACTTTAATCTCAAATAGAAAGGATTTGAAGAAAGATTAAAGTGGGACATCAATTATTGTCATTTAGTAGCACAGGGTTTTGAAGGTATGAATTAAATGCCACAAATACTATAAGAGATGGCTGCGTTTCAATGAGACAATGCGATGCTTCTTTGGTGTATTTCACATTTCATTAGATTGAATTGAATTCATTGATCCGAACAATATCTTCCTCTACACAAATGTAATAAAAGAAATAGGACAGGAAGGTAGAGGCTATGTGATCCTATGAATTTAGCACAATCATATCTTTCATCCTCCACATCTTTTATTTGAGATCTATTGCACACCTCCCCTCTGTCTCTCTGCCGTGATAACGTGAAGGCATTGTAGTTTGGAGATGCACAGAGTTTGCCTGACACAGTATCATTTCTGCTTTAGTCCCAGCTCAATAAGCCCATAAAGACCAGACCTGGCGCGCCAACCTCACAGCTGTTCCCTTCCATCACCCCCAAACGCCCTGCTCTCTTTCCCCCTGCCTGCTAATGAGCGCCAGTAAGCAAATTAAAAGTATTGATTCCTATTCTGTTAACCTAAGACGTTTTTATAATACGCCGCGTCTTCCTCGACACCTTTTCTACTCAGCCACACCACCAGGGAGGCTCATCTTTGCTTCGTGAAATAGCTCTGCGACTGAATTAAGAATCCACCAACCTCGTTCCCTTTTTCTGCCAAGTCTGGTGTTTCTTGCCATCTATCACACGCTGCCTCTCACTCTGTCTCCTTACAGCCACAACACCAAGACGACATCGTGGCTGGACCCGAGGCTGGCCAAGAAGGCGAAACCGCCAGAGGAATGCAAAGAAGATGGTGAGTACAACATCTCGATTTGATATCCTCCCTTGGATTTTTCATCGCCCACAACATCAATTTCGTAGGGTTTAAACTTCACTTAACAAGATCTGTTGGATGTTTGCGATATGTATATGCTGGTTTATTTTGATACTTAAGGCTTATGTGTCACTTTCGATAGCCTTAAAGTGTGTATTAGGCTCACGACTGCTGCGACTATTATCCTCCGCCAAGAGAGTCCTTCGCCCACTCGTACACATGGAAAACACACACAATTAATTAATTTCAAGTGGAAACATTGGTTCTGTACATGTCGAAATGATTTATGAACCCTTCTAGGTTTAGTTATTTATTTTCCATTAATTATGAGCAAGGATTGAAATGTTTGTTGTGTACATATCTGATAACATTGCATTTTGAATTAATTACACATTGCTCCCTTTTCCAAATTTAACCTAAAATCTGGAACAAGCACACTCTCATATTACAGCCCGTTTCAGTAACTCTTGTGCAACATATTTGATTTTTTCTGTTGTTGTAATAATACAAAACAGCAACACAAAAGGAACACAGAACAATGCACACAGAGAAAACAATCACACATTGTAAATAGTCCTAAGTAGAGCCGCATGATTTGGATAAAAATATTTAACTGTGATTGACCAGTATTGACCAGTATTGTGATTGTGATTGATTAGATTTGCAATTTATATTTTAATAATAAGGTTCTGTTCAAAGTTCACAATTTAAACACAACCAGGAGAATTGACAAAAAGACAGAAATATGAACTCACAAACAAATAAAAGAATCATGTGTTTCGAAGCGTTTTTTTGTAACTTTTTGTCGTGTCTTTGTCACTTTTAGTTTAATTTTTGTTACTTTAAAATTGTGTTTTTCCATTTTTAGTTGCGTTTTTAACACTTTCAGTCGTATTTTTTAAACTTTAGTCACATTTTAGTCACGTTTTTGTCACGTTTTTGTCCATTTCAGTCAGAATACTACTGGATTTTTATGCAGAATAAAACTGGAGATTTTGTTGTTTGTGGAGAAAATTATTGCACTTCAAAAATGGCAGCCTTTGGAATTTGCAAATTGCGTCGATTTGATTTTGATTAATTGTGCAGCCCTAGTCCTGAACATTGTTGTCTCATTTGGACCAAAGTTTAGTGATTTGTCCACTTGTTCTTGTTTCTGTTTGTTTCTGGGATTAACACAATATTATGACTAAAAACTCTTAAGGTTATGGCACCCTATGTTGAAACACGGCTCTTCTGTTGACCTTCTCTCTCCCAAAGGGTCTGTTGTATTCAGCTCCTTTGTATACAAGTGTGTTGAGGCGTTGGGGTGTTATTTTGTAATGCTGTCTTGAGTGCACGGCTTGGGTTTCTCTAAAAATACCTCTTGGCCTTGTGCTCAGATGGACTGGCTGTAGACTGACACGTAAACAACTAACAAGGTCAGAGTGTGCTTGGAAGTCAACATTTTGTGTTTATTTGAGGGGGAAAAATTGTCCTCTGATGAAAAAACGTGTTATTGAATTTGTGTGAATTCTTCTGAAGCACGACTATGAAGAGGGTGAGAAACTAAATTAAATAAGTGGAAATATTTGTCATTGAGAATGTTATAGCTTGTGTCAGTATCTTTATTTGAGTTATCCAAGAATTTGTAGTAATTATAATCGGGAACATGTTTCTCAGTGTAAGCTCTCGTCTAACTGTTTATCCATTTCCTATGATTTTGATTCAAATATATTGGAATTTTGTTATTGAATCCGGCTTAGTTGCTTCATATCCTGTTGTTGATTCTTTTGTCCCTATTTCTCAATTAAAAAAAACACAACATACAAAACTTCTTTTGAAAAAATTGTATTGGCCATTTTCTGAAATATTTCGATTATATTTGCAGTGTATGTTTTTAAATTAGGATTCAGTTCAAAGTGCATATTTAAACACACTCAGGAGCATTGACAGAAATATAAACTGCTAAACAGTAGAAGAGACCCAGCCTCTCAGAACATCTTTGTTGAGGCGAAAACCACAGGGTAAACAGGTTTTATTCACATCGTTTACAAAGGGCATTCTATTAACTAAATAACTAGAACCTTTTCTTTGATAATAGCACCAATTTAAACTTAAATTCAACTGCATTGTATCGCGCAGCCCTATTTTCACACCATGTTCCTTTGCATTAAAATAGTTAACTTGTTGGCACCAAACTTCCAGACTGTTTTTGTCACCCCTCTTGCCTTATCTGTCAGATCCTCCATCCCGGTGCGGCATGTCCCTTGTGGTTGTAGAAACTCCTTGTTCCTTCTTCATCATTAGAGATTAAAGGAAGGAAGAGCTGTGCACTGACGAAATGGCACAAAGAAATAGACAGCTGCGGTTCTTCTGAGGAATTAGTCCAAATATGATTGCACTTTTATCTCCACACTCCAATCCTTTTTATCCATTAAGGGCGTTTCACAGGGGGAGGTGTGCCCCTGTTTTTGAGCTCCGCTATTGATCTCTCTGCGTGATTCATCCAGATTAAGGGGCTCATGAACCGTTCAGCATCGAGACGGCAGGTTTTGTTACCTGTTTGTAAGATTGTGTTCCTTTACTAAGCAGCTGCAGTTGACATACACTTTCTTGCTTGTCAAAAACTGGATGTACCAATAAGATGGCAGTTCACATATCACTGACTTTGTGGTATCGTTGCCACTACAGCGTGCTAGAGAGAATATGTGTTTGAGAGAGCAGAACTCCAGGGGAAACGGCTGCCTCTGTAAATTTAGTATTGATCGGAGCAAAAGGTGGTTGTGTGTGTTTGGGAGTTGGCCATGCTCTGATAAGCACTAACAGGATCGCAGGGCAGAGTCTGTGAGCCGTGAGGGGACAGGAGTGGAGAGCAGGGCGAAGAGAGCAGAAATGCTATATTACCATAGGCCCGGGGGATGCAAAACAACATTTATACTCATGCATTTAGCTCTGACACTTAAAGACAATGGAAAAGTAGTTTCGCACAAGAGAGGTCGTTTTCTGTGAAGCTTGAAAGTTGGGGTCAAGGTCCACCGTGAAATTGGGCTGCAACAGTTTGTCTCCGATGTCAGTGGATGATTGGAGTTTAAAATGGCCCCCAAAACATCAACTATGGTTTTAGTAAGTGGTTCAAGGCCTGTGTGGTACAATCCAACAGTCGCTGAAGTCTCTTAAAGTGCCTATGACAGGTTAAGCACTAATTTGACTAAAACTCTGTTAAGATAATTATAATTAGGATTTTGGTTTTAAAAAAAAAAGTTTGGTCATTTTGTTTAGGTTTAAAATTTGAGTTCCTGGTTGTAAATTATCACATCACGCTTGGTAATTCTTTAATAAATTAAATACATAGATATATTAATTAATAAATTAAAATATATGAGAACAACTTTATTTTGTTGAGTTAATGTTTGTTTGTTTGTTTGTTCCGAAAAATGTGTTTGGCACGTGTAAATTGTCCTAAACTTTTGGATGGAGTCTCCCTCATGTGATGACCTCATATATTGTTACTTTGCTCTACTTCCTGTAATTCTCAACATATTTTTAAATTATTCTTCACTGGCACTTGATTCGTCTAAAACTATTACACATATTTACAACTGGTATTATCCCCGAATAAACTAGAAAATCATAAAAACACTTTAATCCTTGTTAAATCCAATTTGGGAGTTGCATAAAGTAATGTTCAGATTGTTGAGCTTTTATATATTCAACTCCTTTAAAGAAATAGATAAATAACTAACTGCAAGTTTTTGCCAAGAATACAGGGTCTACTGTGTGTCAAGACTGTATCTCAAACCCTTGTGACCTCGCTCTATTTCTGACTTTTAAATGCGTTTCCTCAGGGACAGGTTCACAATCACATGAGACTTATGACAATATTAACTCAAGCCTTGATTATTACCTTACAGCCTTTTAAAAGTTATTCAGAGGGCAGCATCTATGAGAATGAATATACTTTTTTTTTATCAGTATTGGTGTGGGCGATGTAGAAAAAAAATAATGCCTCAATATTTTTTGGGGGGATTATGCCATTCGGATGATCAGATGATAATTTATTTTGCAAAAATATGGTACAACGTGTCTTTCTTTCTTTTTCCTTTTAATTGGCGGCTCTTCTTGTAGACATTTTTCTATTTCTCTTCTTTGCATATCTTTAAAAAAAATACAATTGTTATTATCTGGTATGTATCTAAAGTTTGCATGTTTTGTAATAGTGTTTAATATACTACTTTTACACTTCGATGCATAAAGCAATTTGCAATCTGCACTACAAACACATTTTACCAACAAAACATGTCAAAAATGAAGAATTATTCTTGCCTGTTGCAACAGTTACTCATAATTTTGAAATATTGTCCACAGCAAAGTCCATTCTTGGATCTGGGAACATGGCCATAGTGTCACTACAGGGGCCAAAAACACATGATAAATGCACTGCTTTTACGTAGCTGCCTACTTCCTTATTCCAACCAACACTCTCCTTGCATTTCCTCATTAACACATGCCGCCGCTGTATAACTCTATCCTCTTCCTCAAGGACGCATTTATAGCAGGAGTCGCACACAAAAGTGACAATGATCATTTTTCACTACAGACATACAACCAATTTCTGTCACACAGCCCTCAACAAACTGCATGCTGGATTGGATGCGTTCCTCAGTGCTGGTTCAAAGGCACGTCGGCACCAGTGAAGACCAGGCAGCTGACATCACAGACACCCGGAGCTTACATAACATAACCCACTCCATATTTTGTGCACCGCGTCTCCCCATCCTGCCGGCTCGTTTTGTTTTGCCAGACGAACAGAACTAGGACAGGCGTTTGCACCGCATCACTGTTTGCTTTAATTCACAAACGATTCATTTTTGTCTCCTCCGGCCTGCCAAATATTTGTTGGTACAAAGAGAATGAAACTACTGTGGTTCGTTGGTTCGGTTATCATTTGATCCTTGTTCAAAGACTGTTTTTGGACTTTTGCCCTGAAAGGTATATGACAAAATTGAGATTTGCCTGAGATATTTCAGCAGGTTTCATCACATTACAGTCCTGCCAGCAACGCCAGAATTGGTCGACAAAGATTCACAAAATAAATGGTAATAGGGATTGGGGCCATTTTCGGATTGCTAGATAGATGGGTAGGGACATTTAAAGATATTAAAACATGCATTTGAGGGTGGAACAAGGTTTTTTTAATCATTCTGCAATGGGTCTAGCACATAATTCATTGAAAATACATTAATTGCAAGACATTATAGTTGGTTAATGTTCAATTGAAGCATTTACCCATGAAGTTGAAGATGTTTATATTCTAATGATCAATGAAATAGTAGGAAGACTTCTAATTACATTCAGGTCACATGTGTATCTTCACAGACAAAAGTTATTATCTTCCTGCACAGGCCACTGGGCCAACACTCCCTCCTTGTCCCTCTCTCCAGGGTCTGTGGCAAGACAGTGATTTATTTTTTTCCCCCTTTGCTGCTTGTTTGTGTGTATCTTCTTATGTTCTTTAATGCTTCTATTGTTAACATGTTTTATATGAAGTACTCAGTTAAAAGTACTGCTGCCACTTTGTGCTTCAGTAAAGTATGCATGAAAATGCTCAGTCCTGGTACTTTCGTTACGTTTCTGTGCAATTTGAGCCACATTTTAAATCAGTCTTTCATACAGAACAGCAGGTGAGGCATTGTGGGTAAAGAAAGGTCTCAGGAGCCTGACATGATTGGGGCTTGTGCTAGACTCTGTATCAAGTATTTTAAATGTAGTTCATTACAGTTATATGACTACAGTAGAATGGTGCTTGATTGCAAGTGCAAGTACATGTAAAAAAAAATAAAATAAAATAAAATAAAGTATAGTAATAATAAAACAATCTACTTACAGTAACATGATTATTTGTAATTAGTTACTTTCCACCCTTGCAAATATACAAACGTCCCTCTGGGCTGCACCCCTGAGTGCTTATGTTATTTCGTTGTTAGTGTCCAACATCTAAGTTAGTTGCTAGTAATTCATGTGAACCGCAGCAGCTCACCTTGTGCTCCTGTAGTTGTAGCACAGTAGTGTTAGCCGTGGGTGGAGCTCTGGGGCTGTCTGCTGACTGATTGATGGGTGCATTTTGGGAACATCCCCATCAGAGCATGCCTGGGGCCAGGAGATTGGATGGAGTCAAAAGACTTCTCTGTTGCGTGTGTGATAGGAAATGTGCATGCTAAATTAGCTGTCAAAGCGGAGATGGGAGTGACTTTTTGTTTTTTATAAGTTTTGCAACTTCCAGCTTATACTGAGTAGAATAATGCTGTAAATCAGGAAGGTGCAATTACAGTCAAAATGTGCTGAGGCCATTTATTTTGTCTTGTCTTTTGTTTGTAGATTCTGTTTAAAAAATGCTTTTTTAACTAAAATGGAGAAAAGGCATCTTTTTCACGGTTTATTGACACTGAGTAATACCCAAACAAATTAACAATCAATTAGGCTACCATCTGATAGTAATGCTTTCCCTGTGCTGTTTGTATTCAGTGCCTTTTAATGCCAGACTTACAGTCACTTGTAATTTGTCTCATTTTGGGAATAATGCAAAACAGCGCGACAAGCACCACGTCAAAGTGACACAGTCATGCTAATGCTTTTGGTCAACTGTGAGACTCACTTTTGATTTTCCCATTTTAAATTCAGAAACGGTTTGGACTCTAATTAGTTTGGAAATCATCCGAATCCCATTAACCTGAATACATAATTTGATGTAATCAGTTGCATTCGCTGGGCTGTTATAAAACAAGCCTTTTACATAATAGTCATAAATAAGTTTTAACAAAAGAGAAACGACAAATAGTATTTCAGCTTAGAACCCACAGGACAGACTGCTGGTTAAAAAAGTATGGAGTTCCTAAAGTCCCCTAAAAAAAAGATAATATCTTGTGCACCAAGATGTTGGCTTATAGGATCTTGACACTAACTCATTGGTCTGCCCCAGGGCAGTTGTGGCTACTGTAGTAGCTTACAACCATCAAGTGTGGAGTAAATGAATAATTCAAGGTGAAGTGTCCTTGAATGTTAAGAAAAGCCTTTTAAAAGTATGATGCATAATTACAAAAACAACCAGCGACTGGCAGGGTGCGTGGGCAACTTAAAGTCCATCAGGTGTGCACGCCTAGGAACAGCTCTTAAATTAAATTACATCATGTCACCTATTGTCTGTTATAGACGAAACAACAAAAACTAAATATATAACTGTTCAAAACAACAGTTCTCCATGAAATCCAAGAGGAAAAAGCCATGAGACTAACATAGCTCGGGTCTCAGTGGGTTAGAATGAAATGTATTTTATATGAAATCGAACAAACTTTCAAATAGCTTAATTTTCCTTCTCTGCCCCATATTTATGTTTATTGGGCTGAGTGGACGTGGCTGGTTCTGCTGCTGCAGAGGCACATTATATCTGTTCTTTGTTACGATTTGTGAGCTTTATTAGAACAACTAAACAATAATTGAATTCACTTAATGCACCTTCCCGGGTCTGCGGTATTACTCCACTGGCATTTTTAAACACAAAAGAAAAAGAGCCTGTCGTTTTGGCAAATAGAACTGCTAATTTATTGCTTATTTTGTACAGCTACAGGAGCTGGAGCTTAACTTTTAATTTACAAGTAGCTTTTGGGTTGGCGGCGTTTAGTGAAAAGAAAGAAATTATTATTATTCTACATTTATATGTTGGAGTTTGAATTTGGTGTTTTTAAGTGTTCTTTACATGCAACTTAGATACAGTATATCCTAGTTTAAAAGTGACTAAATAAAAATAATATCACATTGATGGGGCGACTGTCGTGCATGCAGGTGACTGGCGGTTCAATGCTCCAATGCAGTAAAGTGTCAAAAGTGCGTTCTTTGGCACTTGCACCTGCACAAATATGAATGCGGTGTGAGAGATTAGTGTTGGTCGTAGAGGTCATTGCTGCAGAAATGTCAGTCAGACCTAGGGCAGCTGTGGCTTCAGTCGCGGTTTACCAGCTAGAAAATGAAAGACCCAATGTAAACGGTTTATAAAGAACAATATAAATCCAATGCTTTTTTAAAAGATTTGTTGTGTAATTAAGTCATTTGTTAATTTCTTCTTTTCCCCCTTTTACAATCTAGGATAGGGCTGTGACAAAATCCTTAAATGTAAGCCATAGTCTAACAAAAATTGCTGCGTCTATTTAAAAATATTTATACTTAGAGTGTAGTTGTAAGTCGCATTATGTGCATTGATAATCAATATTGCTAAATGGGGCCATTATAGTCTCATTAGTTATCAAGTCAAATCGTGAGAGACCATGCCTACCCAGCACTATCCATCCAGCATATCCAAAGGGAGTGAAGAGGAGTTTTCTGAATATTGTGAATGTGAACTTGATTGACATGAGAGAAGTTACAGAGTAATACTAGAACAAGTTAGTCGATTGAGCACAACTATTACCTATTGAAATAATCTATACTGGTCACAATCCTAACTATTAAAATAATCGTCATCTAATTTAGTAATCAAATTATAGCTAACTGGCCTATACATAGGTTTGTGTATTATGTAACACTCTTTTGTCCATAAATGTACTCTAAAACGGTTTCACTTCAACTTCATCAGGTTAAAATGTTGTAACATGTGATGTGGGTAAAAAAAAAAACATTTGTAAAATGATCCTTCATTCAGCCCTAATGCAGAGCAGAAGATAATCAAGACACAGAGAATTGTCTTTAATATGTGAAGTGCAAAGGCACCGCATGACACCCACTTGATTTCCATCAAAATAAAGAGTTGAATAGGCTTTTTTTACTGCAACATCAATCATCTATAATCAAGCCTCAACCCTGGATAAGATTATATAAAGCAAAGATGGCTTTCCTACCTTTTTATGTAATTTCCTTCTGAAATACAGGCAGGAGATGGACGAGGCAACGAGGAAAATAGAGTAGGGTTCTATCAGAGGCTGTTATTGAGACATTCTAGTGTTGGGGAGTGCAGTGGGAAAGATGCCGGGGAGCCTCCTGCTGGTGGCAAGTGGTCCTTCACCCAAGACTTTACTGGGAGACTGCGCTGAAAACCTCAAACATCTTCATTTCGCTGAGGATTGTGAGGCTCTTTGTATAGCACACTGTCCAAATCCAGTATATTGTAGGGCTGTTTGTGTGGCTGGAAGAAAGTTTCACAAAACTAACAGAAATACCACATTGTCCATAAGATCTATCATGTAAGAAGATGAATCAGACAATCTAAACCCTCAAGAGACAAAAATGTAACATCTCAAATATTTGCGTTTGTTTGCTGTAATTGTGTTATTTTGTGTAGTGCACTTGTAAAGGAATTACCAATTTGCCAGTCAGGTCCCATCAGACCTCGCAAAACAAATTACTTTCTGCAGCCGAAATATATTTAGAAAGTTTGTAAGACAGACCTCCAGCTGTGTGTATCTTGTGACAGCCAAATTGAAACACAATGATGAACAACAGTAGTTTTTCCTATTGAGTGAGTGTGAAGGCATTTCATCTGTGGATAACAGTCTGACTCTTGAAGTAATTAACTGCAATATGAGGAAAACATTCTTGGTTGACTAAAAAGTTACAGGTTTGCTCACTTGAAAGATGCCATTGTAGCTACAAAACATAAAGTTATTTGGTTTTTTTATTTATTTTTTTTGTTTTTTTTGTTTTATTTTGGAGCGGAGGAAACTACTTTAGCCACAAGTTCTTTATAAAATATATTGTGGATCGAAATCTATTGATGATAATGACATGAAAATAGTTTTAGGTTCAGAAAATGAGTAGAAATTGGTTGAAATGGCACCTACAGGATGTAATAAGTAACATGTTCAGTAAATATGTTTTTTAAAGCATGTTAATAGTGCTGTGAGACCAAAGACTGGACTTATGGATGTATTGAAAGAGAACATGACATAAGCTGGTGTGTGGTAGATGAAGTGGATGGGGTTATATGTTGGCACATTCGCTCAAAAAGAAAAAATATTAAACGTTATGTTGCAATAAGTAGCACATTTTGTTGCCGTGTGTAGCATGTTTTAAAGGATCTTTTCTGATATACCCCTGTCTCCTCTCCGCCTCCCTTAGGGACGTTTTAACAGAGGAGTTTTCCATTATAGACCAACTCAAACGGATGACAAGTCTTTGATCCAGCGTGCATCAGTGTGTGCGCCAATGCATAGAGATAGAGACGTAAGAGTAAACGTGTAGCCCGCTAAAGGTGAGAACATGAAACACACTTTTATATTTAATGAGTGGAGATGGGTCTAAGGAGCTGTTCCCAAGGGCTGTCACTGCACGCATAGCACTCTTTCATCACTCGTAATATCCTTATACACATACAATACAATATGTGTCTCTTTTTGCTGGTTAGGAGATGTATTTTTGTGTCTGCACTGTAAAGGCAGAAAATCCATGTGAAATGACACTCTATAAACTCCTGAATCCTGAAATAGGACATTCTTTTGAAAGTTTCATCTTTTTTCTGAGGGGATGGGGGCTGTTGAACATATGGCACAAGAATAAAACCATGATATATTGACATCCTTTACAGAGGGTACAGAGAGGTTGGAAATCTGCAGATAACAGTGATGTATGTAATGAAAACAGGATATTGCACACAGAATGTGATGTAAATGTGTTTTATGGAGATGTCATGACCGCAGATTGCCACAGGACACATAACTTCAGTACTAATGAGGCAATCAGCACTGTTGCCGTAAACTCATTTTCTTCCTTTTCTCGTGGTGTTTTTAACATTAGGAAAGGGGCTGTCTGTTATCTTGACCAATGAAAAACAACTCGTCACCTAGAACTTACCCAGAACAGATGTGTAAGCTCTACATTCCTTCTAAAATATCTGTAACTACATTCATCGCTTATGATTTGTTCCGTTCCCCATTAAGGACCTGTTTCATTTAAATCTACTGTTTTTATTTATCATGGCCCTCCAGAATCCCAATAACACAGGTCAATGCTACAAAATAGAACTCTGAGCTGGGACTGGACGATACAGCAAAAATCACAATGTTCTTAGAGACTTAACACCATTTCAATTTGATCACAATTCATGTTTACTTAATTATTTTCTGTAAGGGGTCACTAAAGCCATCTGGCGCATCTGAAAATGTACATTCCACTGTGATTGTTTAAGTCCATCTGTCACTCGGCAGAGGGTGACCTTAAGGAGGAATCATGGACTCTGTGTTTCATGGAACTTCAGTAAACAGAGGCACAATACACACCATATAATGAGCTCACACAAAAAACACACAACACATTGCCAGAGAGATTGATCACTATTTGATTTCTAGCCCCATATGAACAACCTGGTCTTGTTGACAATCCAATACTGTTATTCTTTTCACCACAAGCGCCTCTATAAAGATTAAACTAGGTCTAAAATGACACTAAAATAAACTTCTGGGCTAAATCTAAACTAGCCTTGACCAGGACTGCACTGTGTAACTTTTCTGGTTGAGGGTCCGTCACCTGCTTGAGATGTTATTGCTTTGCCTGAATGGTTCACAGTGTGGCATTAAACCTATCTATCCCCCGTGGAGACAAGCGTGTGACGGTTTCAGACCCAGTTACATGTCAGATCTGTGGAGAGGTCTGGCCCACTCATAAGAATACATGTTTTTCTATTTATTTTTGAGCAATAGAAACACCTGCAAAATGCAAGACAGATACGCTTAATGCCAGACAACAAGTAAGTAGTGAACCCTCCATCAAAAACGTTACACAATGCACCTTTAAAAGACTAAAGCAGAAGACGACAAAAAATGTAATCTTGAAAATACCAGAAGAAGAAGAAAGAGCCAGGCAGAGGCAGAGGCAGAGGTTACCAGCTCCAAATGTGAGGGCCGGGCTGCTGGACGCTGAGGAGGCTTTTGTCCTGAGGGCTTTCACTCTCCTCAAACTGCCCTGATACATGAGCTACAAACCTTGACACCTTGACATCTTCTTCTGCTAAAGCTGCACTGAAACCTTTGACTGAGACACAAAGATGACTGAGAGGCGCAGTCAAAATGTTTCTGCAGCTGAATCCGAATTTCCATCGGGATGTACAAAGTATCTCACTACCTCTTTAACTGATCTCAAACAAACTAAGTAAATGCTTCACTTCACCCACAGACACTGGTTACTATTTGTAGGCAGTGTACCTCCTTTCATTCGGCTTCGTAATCCGTGCTGGTCTGATACTGGAGCACTGTGTCCCATCGCTCTGTCGGGGATTTAGCTCAGATTCTGTTCCAGCAGAGGCCTCTCACACTTTGTTCCTAATTTAGGTTTGAATTATTGTACTATTATCCTAAAACACTGCAGTCTCCATTTGGGAATAGGCTTTAAATGGTAATTTTTCATAATCTAAAAAGCAAATTGGGAACTCCTATTGCACGCTTTAAAATGTCTGTGCTCCGTTGAAGCGCTTGGGGCACAGGGAAGAGGAAAGATGAAGGTGAATTTGTTTAAAAGAGACGCCAGCTTTGACTGATATGTGTCTCGGTTTTATGGAAAATGCACTTTGATCACAGTCAACAGAATCTGCATCTTCACCTTTATGTTGCGATGCCTGGGAGCGAGCAGGAAGGTGTGTTCCTAAAGTCATCTTGGAGTTGTAGAGTTGTGGGGGAAGTGAGTGATGGAGCTAAATTATCTTTGTATGTTTCTGTTTGATCAGATTTTTATATTTCCTGAAAATGTTTTAAGTCAATTTGTCATGAATACTGCTGCTGCTGAAATTTTAAAAAATACAACAAATATTGGTTACAAATAACTGCCAGCATCTAATGGCCCTGGGATTTTGTACCATCATGTTTCCAAATGAGACTAATTTGGTAAATCTGCAAATATCATTACTGACTTTTTTTTTTCCTCGACCTCAGTTTGTATTCTCCAAAGTGTGATCAAGAAGATAACTATTTTCCATGTCCTCTTTTAAAGGTGCACTGTATTGTGCTGCCTGTGCTGACTTGAGCTTGATTCATGGCACCAACAATTTGCTGAATGTCTTCCCTGCTCTCACCACCACGCCACTGTCCTGTCTAATAAACCCACAGGCCAAAAAATATGAAAACAAATGGATAAAGGTGCAACATGTAACCGCTTGTCTCCATGTCATTGCTTTACCTACAATGTTCCACAGTATGACATTAATTGTATTTATTTTGCTTTTATGTTGCTGTTGTTTTTACTGTTCAAAAATACATAGGAAAATAGGATTTCTTACTGAGAGTGGAGTCTCCTCTCCACAGATCTGACCTGGTGGCATTACCTGCTTGTTTCCATGGAGATAGATAAGTTTAATGTTTGAGGGACATTCCAGGCAAAGCGATACAGTTGGCGGACCCTCCACAGGAAACATACATCTTTAAGTTTGCACATCTCTGACATGTTAGTGCCATATGAACCATCTCTGACTCTGAGGACCTCAGAGGCCGGCCTCCTGCTGGTGCCAGAGTCAGGACTAAACATGGACCGGCCTCCTGCTGGTGCCAGAGTCAGGACTAAACATGGACCGGCCTCCTGCTGGTGCCAGAGTCAGGACTAAACATGGACCGGCCTCCTGCTGGTGCCAGAGTCAGGACTAAACATGGGGAATCAGCGTTTCAATTTAATACAGCTAAAATCTGGAACAGTTTTCCTGAAGATGTGAGACAGGCCTCCACTCTGACAATATCTATGCTCAAAGCTGTTTTGTTTAGCTGTAGTTTTTAGTCAAAAACTGAAAGGATTTTATCTGCACTCTTTGATATTAGTAAGTAAATTCTAGGATTAGGTTATACTATTTGCTTATATTGAAATTTGTATGCATTTTTCTTGTTCTATAAAGCACTTTGAATTATTTTGTGTACAAATTGTATTCCATAAATAAACTTGCCTTGCTATTGCACAGTGTCATACATATTACAAAAATGCATACATTAAAAACAATTAACTGTGAAGAGCTTTCTGTTCATGATAAACTGAAAAAAGTGGTTATAGTTGTTTTATCTGAAGGTGAACTTCCCGTCGGGCTTGTACTAGTTATATGCTAAGTACTTGCATAAAAACACAATATTTACTGCATGGATAAGATGCGGGGCATTAATATTTCACTGACTTCATCCCAGCCACTAGATCTATCAAATTTTTATGTTATTTTGCAAGTTTTTTGAGCATTTGATCTATGACATTAAAGAGGAAATGTCCGCTTTAAATCAGTCAATATAGTTTGCTCTTTTCATCATCACAAGTGTCACCATCAACGTTTTATAAAAGCTTTGAGACTACCCTGAGGCTCACATGGTTCAAAATTGTCTATTCTGTCTTTGTTAGCCCATCACATCCTGATAATTATTGATGTTAAGATGCTACTGAAGAAGTAATTCCTCTCAGGCAAAATCAATGAGCTGTTTCAGATCAATGAATAAGCATCGCTTCATTATTGTTGTGTGTATGTGTGTGTTTTGCAGAGCTTCCATATGGCTGGGAGAAAATCGATGACCCCATTTACGGCAGCTACTATGTCGAGTAAGTATCTTTAATATGTAATGGCTCACTTTTGATTTTCTCTGATGTTGTATTAATCTTGTTTATTGGAGCAGTCCTCTGGGTGCAGACAGAACCTAGTGTTTTCCCCCCATTTTGTTTCAATATTCACATCTTGGAGAACAATTGGAATGCCACAGAAACGTCAGTTGTATGTGGCATTACAGTATGTATAGATTTAAGACATCAAGATAGTTATGTACCTGATTTGTTCTAAGTGTAGAGTTAATTTATCATGTACTATTTAGGTTGATTAAAACCACAGCAAACACAGGAACTGCTCACGTGCTGCAGTTTTGGAAATGCGTTGTCCCAGTTACTGTAAAGCCATCACATTTATGCCCTTCACTAAAATAACTACATTTAACACTTAAGGTATGGGTACAGATGGTGCCTTTTGTAACTTACCCTCTTTATGTGTTCCATGTTTGAAAAAAATAGGTGTAAACTCATTACATTTATTGTGCTTAGTTGATGTGCTTTATACTGTGGCACTGTATATTAAGCACTGCAGTATTCTGTCACAGTCCTCTCCATTGAACTGTGTGTCCCCTTGTTTAGAGGTGTCATATTTTTGGCTCAATATGCTCCTCTCTAGGCCAAAGAGACTATTTTTAGACCAGGAGTCGTTTAGCTTGACTTTGCCCAAGAAACATTTCTGAATGACACTTAGTTGCACTCTAAAAAGCACTTGATCAATGTCTTGTTTTGCATCGTCGTCACTAAAGAGGTCAGCGAGTCTGACTTTATGTAAGCAAGCACAATGTAGTTAGCCTTTTGTAATTAGTGTTATGAAGATGCTGCATTGATTAGGTGGAGAGGAAGCCGCGCAATGTGGCTCAAAGAAAATATATAATGAGGGCTTATTTTGCTAACACAAATTACATCCAACAGCACTTTTCCTTTTTGCAAATTACTTTAGAAACAGTGTAGGACGGAGAAGAAATGTCCGCTCCAGATTTCTCTTGCAGCTTATATCATTCTTTTGTTCCTTTTACTCAGCAAAACTATTCCGCAGTTCACTTACATAATAAGACCTGCTCCTTAATTAATCATGAACAGTACTTTATGGTTTAGTGCTGTGATTTAAGATGCCTTGGATATTGGAGCTAACAGGATGGGGAGACATCTGAAGGCTTCTCTGACGGGGATTTATTTATTTGTGTATTTATTGTAGCCACATAAATAGAAGGACCCAGTTTGAGAATCCGGTTCTGGAGGCTAAAAGAAGACTCCAGCAGCAGCAACAGATGCAAAGCCAGGGTCTGTCCTCACTGCCGCTCCCCACCATCTACAGAGGTAAGACCAACCAGCCCTTAGGGTTTTATATTCATGTAACGGAGATCTCTGTTTGTAAAGTTGTACCAGTACCTTGAATATAATGTATACATACAAGACTACGATTAAGGTTTGTTGTACTTGTATTTTACTGGCTTCTCACAACCTGATTACAGTGCCCACTTTCACATACCCCTGTTTTTGTAGCAGTCAGATGCACTGCTGGTAAAACTGGATGGTGAAGTGGAGGTTGGTTTCCGTAGTAACATGCTAGAGCTGTCTCTGTGGTTACACTCTGTGTCTCCTCCCTTTCTCATGCTCCTACTTCCCCTCTAAATGTGGATGGCAGTGGAGGATGCGTGCTCCTTTGCAACCCTGCCCAGATCTTTCCTCGCTCAGGTCGGCACAGTGCACGAACGCTGCCATAGCCTCAGTGACCTGTCCCGCTCGCCGGCTGCAGGTCGCAGAGCCGCGGCGTTTGCCACTTCCTCCTCTGCCAGCGCCTCCCCACTGCGACGCGTTCTGACGCGGCGGATGAATACGTGTCCCCATCAGGAGCCACTTCACACCTCGGCCTGCACTGTGCTGCTACAGCAGCCTGTGCTTAGCCCCCAGTCCCTGTGGCACTTTGTCAGTAAGTAGGCCACGAGACAAGCAAAAGAGGCTCACTGCCGGTCCCATGGTTGCCTCTTCCCATCTAAGCATGCTAGCTTGCAAGCAAACCTTCCCTTTAGGCAGTTAAGTGGTTCTAGTGTAATAAGACTTCTTATCTTTCATATGCTTTAGTGTATTTGGTAATAATAAGACTACGAAAGTAAATACTGGAAGGTTAGTAAGACTACAAGCTTGCTTGCTGAGCACTTACAAATGCCAACCATTCTTTAAAACTGTCCCAATGCCCCTTTCTTCCCAAAACCCCAATGCTTTCCCAGTTTCTCTGATCATTCTTATCTAAAGCCCAGTATGACAGCATGTCAAGTGCTGATATTGCCACTTCTCCATTAGGCTGCCACAACTCAGCATGGGACCAAAGATGAGTGTAAGGGATTATCTGGAAAAAATATATTTTCTGAACTGCACCAAAACCAAAACACCTGCA
This sequence comes from Rhinogobius similis, assembly GCA_019453435.1. NCBI lineage: Eukaryota > Metazoa > Chordata > Actinopteri > Gobiiformes > Gobiidae > Rhinogobius > Rhinogobius similis. Next base: position 20,576,959 of record CM033619.1, on the reverse strand, counting down.
TCCTTACAGCTCACAGCCACTTCTGCAATAAAGCGCTGCAGCTAATTCCTCTCCAGTTTCCTGTGGCTATTCCTTAATGGATAGACTTTCCTCGTGTCCCACCCATTGAGCGCTGCCCTGCCTCAGCTTTGCAGGTCCCTTTGTCAATTTCTCTCTGAAGTGATGTCTATAAGAGGTTTATTTCTGTATGTGTCGTTTATAGAAAAGCCACCATTCACCCGGGACCCCACTCAGCTGAAGGGCAGTTTCTTATCCACGGCTCTCCAAAAAAGCAACATGGGCTTTGGATTTACTATAATTGGAGGCGACGAGCCAGACGAATTCCTCCAGGTCAAAAGTGTTATCCCTGATGGACCTGCTGCAGCTGATGGGAAGATGGCCACAGGTAAACAATACAATACATCCTAAGAATATGTTCAACACAAGCAGACAAACAAAAGACAAATGTTCTTGTCTATTGGGAAGCATGTCCCGTAGACAGAATAAATACTTGCTGAAAAGCACCCTTTAAGATGCATAGGAGCAGAGTGGTTTCTATTGATGTTACTCAGCAAGGAGGTTGTGGGCTTGTCCACAAACTGGCCAGCTCAATCGTTTGCACACTGCATGTTTTCGGAATTGGTATACATAAATATTGTCTCTAGATTTGTTTGTTAAATTGTACTTAAAGGAGTGAATCACCAACAACTTCCTAAAGCATGCAATGTATAGGACACTTTGCAGTGCATGAAATGGTGACACAGAAACTCACCATGTGTCACCATTTCTGTTGGTACAGGAACTGCAGGTGCAACCAAGCACTGTGTCAGGTGTGCATGTATGTAAGCCATCTGCAGACTCAAGCTCGCCCATTAATCTTTACAAGCCGCATCAGGCCTGGCTGTGGTCACATGGGGGTTGAACTGCTGCACACACGATCAGATTCACACACTTACTTAATACTGGAGTGGTCTGTCTGTATTAAAAGGTCAAAAGAAATGGAGCAGGTTTGTCAGTGCAGAGGCAGAAGCAGGTGCAGACAATGAGATTATAGTGGTGGATTAGTACATATAAAATAGGTTTCCTGGGCAGCTCATGACAGTTATTAAATACCACATAGAGTCCATCTGACCACTGAATCTTAACAGCTATAGCGATACATTATTCAAATTTATGCCTAAAGGATTATTTCATTTTAAAGTCTCTGCAGATTAGGTGAGATTTTATCCGACTGCTATAGATCAATCGAGTTTACAATCTTATATCATATTATTATATTCTGTTCTGCTACTCATCTCAAATTTGTTCCAAAGCCAATTGTTTTTACATTATAATAGCCCAGGTTTACTCTTCATGAGCTACTTTGTATTTATTTTTCTGTATTTTTTTATACAACGGTATTGCCAAGCTTCCTGAGGGCCTTGGAAAGAAAAGCCGTTGAAACCGAACCTTGTGTCCTCTATCACCACAAAGGAAAGACAATTTGAAAAGACTCTACAGGCTCTAATGCAGGTCTAAGGTTTTAGCTATGTCGTTTGTCGTTCTGTAATTACTAACAGTTTGGTTATTAACAAAGCGTTTGACTTCTGTAATGATGACCTACTCTCCGGAGAGGCCACTTGTTATCTGAAGGAGCTCTTGAACTCACCATTCGCTGGAAAGAAACTATCAGTAAGAAAGTAAAAGAGACAACAGAGGAATTACTTCACTGAGTAGTAGGGAGGTCAAAGGATTTTGAGACAGATCACAGATCAAAAATCAAAGACTTGGAGAGATACTTGGAGCATGTGCCACGTCATAGATTCATTTACAAAAAGCCATTCAAAAAATACAAAAATCAAGCCCAAGCAAAACATCACAACAACAGGGGAATATTTTACATTTTACTCTTCTGTTGTAGCCAAAGATGAAACTCAAAATAAGTAAACTTTCCACAATAATCCTACTTCTATTGCAATGAACCAGTACTGCCCAAAGCAGTGTCTCCCAACCATGGATGCGGGAGCACTTACTGTGGATACTTGGAATGGTTTTAGAGCAAAAAAGAAGGTGAAATTGAATATTATTTGAATAGAAATATATTCTTTGTGGAAGATTTTATGTTATGGACAACCAGAACCACTTGTCTAAAGCGCGGCGTATTTTCAGTAGGAACCCCAAACATTTGTCAGATTTGCCAGCACCTTTCCGTGCACAAACATTGGACAGTGTGATGAAACCATTGTTCCCACAGAGAATACATACAGTAAAGCAAAGCATATGCCACTCAACAGCTAATAATCTTTTGTGAGGGGCAAAGTTTCGAACCATTCTACTACTCAGTTAGTTAGTAGGCTTGTATTTTTCCTGAGTCATAGGCTGCTGCGCTCCATTTCAACTGTGGTCCTAAACAGTGAGAGCCGAGGGCGAGGTGAGGTGACACCAGGTCGCGACACCATCATTTGTTTTCTGCTCATGTGCTCGCTTATCGATTGTGACACCAGCGCTCAAGGCTAATGTCTACGGCGTTTACCCAGATTAATTAAAAAGTCCCTCACGTCACATCGCCTCAAGGTGTGAGCTCACTTTGTCAAGATCAGTACAGGAGTGTTGAAACTTCAGGAGACACGTAGACATTGCAATTGGAAACTGAAAATTTAGGTGATATCTCAATCTTAGTTTCACTGCTGTCAGTCACAACAGTTGAGCGGGTAATCTATGAAATAATCCAAGGAATCAATATGGCTTACTAGGTTGGTTTAATAAAGTCCTTCCTGCTATCGGCGTCTGTATAACTTTGTATTTTCAGAGATTTAGTTAAGCTGCAGCGTGGGGTTTTCAAGGTGAAGGTATGCTTGGCTTTCAAACCATGACTCATTGCTTTGCACACATTTTCACACTTTCCACATCCCTCTCAACAAAGAGTGTGATAATTGTGGCTGCAATTAAGAAAATAATAGTTTTCATTATACTCTCTGGTAATTGTGTTTGTCAGCTTTGGTTTTAAAAGTCTGTGTGGTGTCTGAATAAAATGCTAAATTTAGTATTTTATCAGAGCCAAAAAAAGAAGGATTATGCTGACGACAATAAGTAACGTTCACAACATTGACTTTGACGTTATTTGAGATCGAAGGCAGAGGTACAGTATATATAACCCTTTCTGAAAGAAATGTCCAAACTAAAATCTTGGAAGAGTTTTTTTGTTAAAGTTTGGGTCCACAAATTTTCCATGTTACTGTAAATGTATGTCTTACAGTCCTTACTCCTTTCATCTGAGAAGAATCACGCCTCTGTACCACTGCTTTTTGAAGCCATTGTGAAAAAATGATTTCACCTTGGTTTCTTTGCTGACAGAGAAGATGTTAAACTTTGTGTCAGCTTCATGTGGTTAGGCACAGTAATTACAAAGTTTTGCTTTTTTATCATAAACCAGGCTAAAACACATTTATTTTGTCATCTAGTTTTTATATCTTTAGGCAAATAATGTATTGAGGCAGCAAATAACGTTTTTTGAATTATATAAGCCAACCCTTAAATTCTCTTGAAGAGTATTTTAGGTAGATAAAACATTATCTCTGGGCATTTTTATCTGAAGAAAATGCTTTATGTTTGTTGAGGTAATGTTCACAAAGCCTTAAACCACCATAATGTACTGCATTGTATTCTAGCAAGCCAAGGTCTTTAATCAAGCTCGAGGTACACACTACATCCTATTTTATTACCATTCATTATCTCTTCCTCATTACGTTTCTCTGTACAGGACTTAAGAAACCTGAAATAACCCTGTCTATTAATAGCGGGCCACTGTGGTCTTCGCTGTCTGCAAACGAAACCTATCCATTTCTCATATGGCAGTTGGGTTAGATGGACCCAGACAGCAATTTTTAATTAATGTCAACTAACCAGCATCCATTTAACAACCACGCTCTCTTGCGGCATTATTGACAGGCTTGTATAACATGTATTGATTTCCTTTGAACATTTCTGTGTGTCTGTATGTTTGCATATGGACTAACAAGTCGTTATCAATTGGATGAAGGAAGCGTAAAAGGTTGATTCAATTTGAAATGTGTAAAATGTGGGGAAGAAAAACTGTCAAAAAAAAAAAGCAATTTTACTGTATTATATGCTAGGTCACAAACCAATGCCTAGATTTGTATTTATTTTTTAATCGGCCCCGATAAGGTTAGTCCTTATAGATCTAGTCATAATCATCACTTATTGTATCACTTATTGTACATAATAGTTATTGTAGCATGTTTTTTTTTTTTTTTTAATGGTTATCATTTATTTTAATTTGATATTTTAAGTCCTCTCCTGTTCTTCTCCATTGTGAGATGAGTAAAGATTCTTCTTTATTTCATGCTATTCTTAAAAATGTGTATCTTCTCTGTCTTTAGGCGATGTGATAGTGTACATCAACGACATGTGTGTCCTGGGCACAACACACGCAGATGTTGTCAAACTTTTCCAGTCGGTCCCGATCGGCCAGAGTGTCACAATGGTTTTATGTCGCGGCTACCCTTTGCCCTACGATCCAGAGGACGCTGCTAACTCCAACAACAACACCACAACAACCATCATCTCCCCACTCGGCATCATGGAACAGCGCCCCATAGTGGTCAATGGGAGAGCCACCTACGACAACTACCTGGACTATCTTTCCCGTACAACACGTTTTGTTACAGATACAACTCAAGAGCAGGTGAACGCCCAGCAGCTCCTCACGCCACACCCGGGGGACACCCATTTGGACGGGTCACTTCCTGCCGGCACTGGCACCACACCTCCAGACAGTGTATCCATGGCGTCGTCGGGACCAACCCAGGGCGAGCTTCTGACTCTGAACATGGTGAAAGGCGTGGATGGGTTTGGGTTCACAATTGCAGACAGCGCCACAGGACAGAGGGTGAAGCAGGTGCTGGAGCCTCAGGGCTGTCCCGGTCTGTGCGAGGGAGACCTCATAGTGGAGATAAACAAGCAGCCCGTGCAGGGATTCACACACACGCAGGTGGTGGAGCTGCTGAAGGAGTGCGCAGTGGGAGCAGAGACCAGCCTGGTGGTGCAGAGGGGTGGGACAGGTAAGACTGATGGAGCAGGTAGGACGGGGGACAAACTGCTGGCTCAGCAGCGGCAGCTCTTGTTCTGCATGCATCTCCTTCTGTATTCTTATATTTTCTAAGTCTCACTTTTTCTAACTACTATGCCACAGAAACCTCTCATACAGTCCTGATGTCACAAGCTCCAAGTGAGATTTACTGATATATTGCATTATCAACTGAAAAAATGCACATTTGTAGTAGGTGTACAGGTGGAAGGAGCGTCACAATACTACTGCTAGGATGTACTTGATTACTAAGTTGAATGAACGCTGTATGCTCGCTGTTTTCAAAGGGTTTTAAAACACTTTTCTATCTCTAGATTCTCTTCTTATAATTTATGTTATATGTCAATATGCTGTTGAAGGCCTTTCATCTGTGCTTCTCTAAGTGAGCTTTGACAATAGCATTAATGTGGTTGGGTATTACGGGTGAGGTTGTTTCTGTAGCAGACTGGTTTTGTGTTTTGTGAGTTGGTGGTGTGTGTCTGAAACATGGCAAAAACTTTCTGAAAACTGAATTCTTTTAAGGACAGTGACAGTCGAAACACCCCTCTCTGTCAAATGACATGTATTGAGTTAAGCTGCCTGTTGATTTGCTTTGTTCTTTTACTTAAGTCGTTGTTGTATTAAATTAATGGATCGGCAATGCCAACATTTGAACTGGTATTATTCATTTTGAAAAGCAGACCAGCTGATAACTGCATGGATAACATTGTTTGTCCATAGAAACAAAAATAAACTATTTTCAGGAAACCTTCCAAAATGTTATGAACAGCAGCAACATAATAATTTACCATTCATGCACAAAGTGTGAAGTGCCATCTGTCTTCTTTTCAGCAGAGGTTTGAGGGTTCAAACAAGAGCTGCCATGTAAAGAGCAGCCTGTCAGCCTGTGGGGAAATGCCAGGCCTATTTACATGCTATATTTCTCTCATTATTTCAGATAAGGAACCGCTTAGCCCCTCGACACAACAACACTGGAGGGCGCAGTCACATCTGTTACGTGTCGATTTCCCTTGACATGACAAGCACTAGGTCCGCGGGGTGAAAATGAGATCTAGTGCCACCCAGCTGCCTGTTTCAGTATGTCAGAAAGGATTCCAAAAATAACTAATTTGAAAAGTGAAGAATTGCACGTAAACACAGACTCATTAAGTTCAAAGACATGTTCTCCTTGGGGAAATAGAGAGCAGTCACTTTTTGAAATGTGTTTTTGTAAATGCTATTTTTCATACTGATAAACAAAGAGCAGTGATCCACAGCAGGAAACCACGTCTCTGCATTTCTAAAGTGCTAAAACTAAAGGTGTCATCTGGAGCTGTGCGAGCCTTTCTCTACTTATCCATAGTTTGCTAGAGAGACTGGAACGATGATTACTTGAGACTATTTTGAGTTTCAAGATGTTAGGTAAAACTATTGTGGAACAAATGAGGAGCCGGATACAACGATATACTTATTTACATTCTGTGATTTACATACTTTAGTGAGTTAGCTGTGCCAACAAGTCATGTACAGTTTGTAGCATGAGGTTTTAATCAGTTTAAAAGTGGCAAGTGTGAATGCTGCGTTTACCTCCCCAACATTTCTTTTAGCAATGCAGTAGTGCTGTAGTCATTACTTAATCAGTCGATTTTTATAAGTCAGCTAAATATTTTGATTAAAGATTAAAGGGATTTATATAAAAACAAGAAGATGTAACTGAAGTGAATCATGAGTTTAATCTGATTTATATATATCTAACATATTAATACACAGTTTACTAGCTCTAATCTTTATAAATAGTTGTTTTTTCATGAACTCCTGTGCAGTTGGTGTCTTTTGAGTGCAGTTTGGGATTGGGACATAGAGATATTTCATAGTTTTTATATATTTTTGCTACGTCCCCTTATAATGGGCTAATCGGTCGATAGGGCAGGTCTTACTATAGCCCTAAAATGCAGCCAAGTTCCATTTTAACTTAAAACTTAATGATCAGACATTTCGTTAAAGCGGATGAAACCCCTTGTATTAAGTTTTAGTTTACTGCAGGAACTTGGGCAGACCAGTACCAAACAAGGCTTTTGTGCTCTGACACAGACTCTGCCTCAAAGACCTGAAGTGGTAGTAAAATAGAAAAGGGATTTCCACTCCCTCTGATCCCAAACTCCCACAGGTTATTATCTTTGTGTTTCCATGACAACCTACTCGAGTGTCCAGCATAAAATATTATCTATGTGAGAGGCTGGTTCAGAGACCAATCCTCATTTATAATTATGCGCTTCTGTGGCCTTTTAAGTAACCACATACTGCCTGTATATGTTCTGTGCTTTTGTGCAGTGAAGCAAAGAGAGATGCTCGAGACATAAACGTACACAAAAGGAATGAGCAGTGTCACAACATACTACGGCAAAGCTAGTTTAATATGAATAAATACTTTCAGATGTTCATGTTTTGTAAATTGTTGTGGACTCAGACTTTTATGTTTTATTTAAAAACACTACGCACTATGTAAATTTTCTGGTTTTGGATCCACAAGGCCTGAGCAATCAATCAATTTTAATCGAGCTCAAGATTCATTTCCAGTCATTACTGAACAGCTTGGCACTTCTTAATCGCAAAGTCTACGGCCAAATCCTCTGTCAGTCAAAGTTCAGACTTTGGAGGAAGAAATGTGACTATTTTATATTATTTTGAAGATAAAAGTCTGACTTACTTTTATTCATGAGACTAATATTGAAAGCAGTTTTATTTTGAGTTAATAAGATGGTAAAAATAAAATGAAAGTTAGAATTGATCAATATAAGGGAAATAATCTTTATTTTATGTATTTAAGTCATATGTCTGCCGCCCACATGTTTAAATGGAGATAGTCTGATAAACTTACTGCCATACTGTGGATCATTCTTGGCAAAGCAATAATGTCTCCTTAAAGACATACAAGTGGCAACCAAAAATATACAGTACATAGTGCAACCCATTTTAACAATTTTAAAAAGCATTTCTTAGTTACCTTGGCGTAGTTCTGATATTATGCCATCTAGGCCTGTCACAATAATTATCGTTCAGTTGAGCTCGGGATCGGTTCAGCCCAATGTTAAATCAATGGAGATTTTAAGATGCTAAATACTAAACTTAGCGTTAATTCAAAAGTATTCTAACACTATTTATTGATAAATGTATTTACCAGAAGAGACCCAGCAGTTTTTCAGGTTCTATTTTGTGTTCACCTTTTAACATTGTTGTGGCTAATGTAAGTTTAACACACCAGCTGCAAACATGGTGGATTTCCATGGTAATGGCTGTTTTTTAAAGTTCTATTCCAAACTCTATAAATATAGGCTGAAACAATATGTTCTTTTTTTATGTTTTAATTTTTTTTTATTTTTTTGCTGTACAACAAGATTTTAACTGAAGAGCATCAAATGAGTAACCTCTATGACTAATAATAGATTTTACACAAGTACTTAAATGTTCTGCTGTCCCTCTACTCTTTATTTATCGCATTCATTTAACAATATCATACAGTCAGAAAAGTCAGAAAAGGGGTGCACGGTGGCAGAGCGGCTAGAGCTTCTGCCTCTCAATAAGGAGATCGTGGGTTCGAATCCCGCACCACCCCAACGTCGTGGTTTCGAATTCTAAACGACCCTAACATCACACGATCTCTCTGGGTGGAGTCTGCATGTCCTCCCCGTGTTACCGTGGGTTCTCTCCGGGTTCTCCGGCTTCCTCCCACCGTCCAAAGACATGACTGTGTAGGTTAATTGAGAACTCTAAATTGTCCATAGTGAATGAATGTGAGAGTGAATGGTTGTCTGTCCTTGTCTGTCTCTCTGTGTCAGCCCTGCGACGAGTTGGCCACTGTCCAGGGTGTACCCCGCCTAAGGCCCAAAGTCACTGGGATAGGCTCCAGTCACCCGCGACCCCTAACGGGAATAAGCGGTAGAAAATGAATGAATGAATGAATACAGTCAGAAAAGGATTTATTGGAATTACTCGTCTTTTGGGTTATTGTGTTGGTATTGTGATATTAGCAATATATCCTACTTCAAAATGTGTTATTGTCCCTTAAATGACATTTATTTACCACCTAAATGTACACTGCGTCCTCAGTGCCACACCAGTAGAGTCACGATGTTGTAATTAGCCTCTAAGTCCTTAGGTTCTTGTGTACTGTGCTGTGTAGTTAGTGCTGCATCTTGCCCAATCTAGAGTCCACCCACGTGTTCACACAAAGCAATGGCCACATGGTTTGATTCAGGTTCTGCACACACCTACACACTGGGCTTTTCTCGCACTTCCCTCGGTGCTTAAAGAGGCATAACACTTACATAAAGCAGTTTTGCAGTAATTTGTACCTTGTGAATCCGCTGTTGAGTTTGACCACTGACCTGCAATCAATAGTGAGCAGACTGAGCACACAGATAACTGGAGGGCAGAGCTGGAGATCTCCTTTGACAAAACAGTGGAATAAGAGAGTTTGATTTTTTCAAGCTGCTCTGAACCTCACGGGAAATCGGTGTGTAACGAGACAGTGAGCCATTGAACGTGTGTGTTCAAGACTGAAAAACTTGGAAATAAAGATGAAAATAAAAGAAAAATATAGGAAAGAAAAGAAAAGGAGGAGAGAAGAGGAGGGCAGCAGAGTGGTGACTTTGGGTTTGTGCCAATAGATCACAGACTGTCAGACATGTTCACACTTAAAAGAGCTGTCCCTGCCACGACTGCTCCTCTGGTCCAAAGGGATCCCAGGAAAGATGCCAAAAACAGCAGCATGAAGGGCAACTCGCGCAGATCATATCCTCACAAAACATTGCTAAATATAGCTGAACGAAGGGGTATACCTAGAATAAAGAGACAGAGAGAGAGAGAGAGCAGTGGGGCCTTTTCTTTGTTTAATTGTTTATCTTTTCAATTTTAAAACATGCAGGTTTGGAATGAAGAAACATTACTTGAAATGTTTTAAGATTTTCACATAGACATTGCCTTTAGTGGTTTTATTGATGTTACAAGCTCTGAAGTTGTTGCCTTAAAGAGAGAAATTGTTAGTCTCTTTAGTTTTTACTACAACATCAGAAGAATTTTTGGCTATCCTGAGGGTTTAAACATCTGTATGCATGCTCTTTTATCTTTCAAAAGGCATGTGGTCAGGGGTAATGGCTTGATTGTGACCCTTGACAAAATTGTTAATTAAAATAGCTGATATGATGGTGTGTCTGACCATTTAAGATTTGAGTTGAAGTATGGCATAATTATAGTTGAAATATAGTGCGTGAATGTAATTCGTTTCCAATATAAAGCCTTTCAGCACCAGGGACAGCTCCTTCTCCACTGCGTATAACTGTGACTGATCTCTCAGCCTTCAGTCTGCTCGTGCGGTTATACACTGTTATGTTTTGTTAATTGAATATCCCAGTGTTTAATGTTTGTTTACCTGTTTAATTCTGCTCTGTCTCCTGTCTGCTGTGATGGATTTAGACAAATGACTTCACACACAATGCTTTTGTTGCTGACTGGCATACAATAGAGGTTAAGCAGATTGCATCATTCTGAATTTTAGCAGTGAGTGTCAAAAACGCATGAGAGTCAATGGTGAGTAATTTTCTCCTGTAAAAACTAAAATGTTAAAGAGCTGTTACAGTCTAACAACAAATGTAAAAATCTTTAACTCTGATAAATATTGAGTTTGTGTCTAACATATAAAAGAAGAAAATCGAGTTAACAGTTGTGGAAAACCAGACAAATAACGGGAACATTGCAGCTACGCTCACATTTATCACTGATACAGACTTTGGGCTCACACACAGTTGAACTAATATCTTTATTTCTTTAAATAAGATGTTTCAGAGTCTGTTTGTTGAGGAAAATGATTGTTGTTGTGCGGTAGTCAACACAAGCTATCTTAAAATGTTTGGGTTTTTTTTTAGTTTTTTTTTAGCAAAACAATGGCTACAGGACAAAAATGAAGCAAAAAAGCACAAAGAAACAACTTTAATCAGTTGTGCTGCCCATTATTCGGCCACTGTTCTAATTCTGATGTTAAGTAGCATTTTTCATATCAGAGGATTCCTGTGTATAACCTCTTTATCAGTTGTTCCATAATGTGAACCCATAGCGTGTAAAAGTAAAATCTAGAATGAAGGTTGATCATAGACGTACATGTAGTATACATATATATATATATATATATATATATATATATATATATATATATATATATTTGTGTGAAAATCTCCCAACATTATTTTACTTTATTTAAAAATGACTTAATTATCCAAAAACATATTGTATATAGGACATAACCAGATGCTTGAAGGCTTTTCAATTCCATGCGTCATTGATCTACACTCGGTAGAGCTGGCCAATTAACTGAGGCATCGAGAAATTGAGAGTCCGCTATTTCCAATCGCCAATGATATGGTTGAGGTTTTTGAAAGATCTACAGCTAAAAATGTGGTTTAGGGCAGAGTTGAAAGAAATGTGGCTGTTTATTGTTAACTAGAGAGTTTCTTCTAATAAAAAAAAAAAAAGCTGTAAGCTCATTTACATAGGTAAAGGTTTTTTTACAACTGTCTTATTAGAAGAAACTCAAGTAATAATTACAAGAAGACTTGGCTTTCTGTTGTGTTTAATAACAATGATTAAAGGTCTGTATTGTTTATGTTCAGGAAATTAACAATTTATTTGTTTTAGTAAGACCAAATTAAATAAAATTGAAAATAGTGATCAGCATCATGAAAATGTATCTTTTGTCACCTCACCCAGTCCTCACACACCATATTCTTTTACAAGACGGGTGATGTGTTTGCAACTAACCACTGAGCCACCGCACTCCCAAGTTTATTTAAGTAATTATATATTTTACAAAAACATTAGATATTATTTAAGTCTTTTAAAAGTCACTGGACTTATGACTACTGCTGAGGGATCCTTTTTAATGTTCGACTGAGACAACATAGCGTTGATTCCTTGCTGTCTGCCTGCTTTTGTGTCACACCAGCTATATTTATTGAAGCATAAATTGTCAGTGTTAGATGTTAGAAGTCGCACCTGCCATTTTTCAGAGGCAGAACTGATTTGTGAGCATTGTCATTTAGAACTTTATTGTAAACAGCAGAAGTGGCTTAGTTTTTTAAGGTCATTCAAAGATAAAGGAGACTGTGGAGTGCAGGTTGTGTGCCCTTTCCTGCCGCAGTGTATCATGAAGCACGGCCTCTTCATTGTAAGGTATAGTGGATGTGATCCCCTTAAGCATCCTCAAATCCTGTGTTGAGAGGTCTGTGTACAAGTGTGCGAGTCATAACCTTTATCCAAACACCTTGAAGCATTAGGAAGAGGCAATAGATGTCATTTGCTAGGATTTGTATATTACATAATGAATTCAGAAGCTTTAGTAACAATACAATAAAATGGCATTTGGGTTCAGGAAATTGATTAAACCTTTTAAACCTTTCTTTCTTATTCTTTCTAGCCTCTTTTGTAGTTCTTGATCTTGGCATTTTGTTTGTACATACTGTATCTCTGTTTCATTTTTCACCTATTGATTTATATTCAAGCAGATTATCATTTGTCACCTCATAATAGTTGCTTGTCTGAATTCATTTTTTTGCTTTTTCAACACTACAGGTTACTATTCCCCCTGGAAGACTCCAAAGCAGGTAACAATGTCTGCCTCCAAAACACTTTTGTCCTAATTTCTGCTTTAACCTCTTAGTATGGATTAGTGTCTGTGGCTGTTTCTGTAGTGTCCTCGCTGCTAATAACACAGTATTTTATTTAATTTAGAATCTTCTTTTCCATGTTAATCCATCGTGCACTCTACATCGTCCTTTTGACATGTATCTTTAAATCATCGTCAGTGAATAGGTCAAAGATGGCTCTCAAAACATGTCGAGAAGGCTCATATTTGAGTCAAAGCTGATTCATGACTTCACTCTCGCTATCAATGTCATTCATGAATTTAGCTCTCTCTCAAGTGCTGCAACGTTTCTGCCTTTGAGTGACTTCAAAGCAGCTCCTTTTATTTCATCTCTGTTTTTTTGACTTACTCTAAACTATTTTTATGAATAAACAAGCCTGTTTCTAACATTTGTAAGATGTAAATGGTAGAATGCTTCATGTCAGACAGGTGTGGCTTTATCAGCCAGTGGAATCACTAGTCAGTTTGCTTTCTCAACATACTGCATAGGCTGTTGAAACAATAAACTTGTTCAATTTGCTCGTAAAGAGGCTGTTTTCTTAAAATATTTTTTCAGCCCATAAAGAATTGATTTACTTTAGTTTTAAGTTTTAAAAATTAGGCAAAATTGTATTTCTTTGGCCAATTTTTATTCAGATCTAGTTCACTCAAAAACTGTATAAGAACTACAGAATCCTCTCGGAACATTTTTTGTAACTAATATTTGTATGAAATGAACCAAGAAATTTAAACTTGATTCTGTCAGTTTTTCAGATTTAAATGTCCCAAATATGTGCAATATTTCTATATGATGAAAAACGTATAATATATTTTTTATATATATTTTATAACAAGTATCAAACTCCATTTTATGTCTATTTTACATGTCTCCCAGCTTGATAGTGCCTCAGTAAAAAGTCCTCTGTTCAGCTCTAGTGGATTCAGTGTCCAAAACATCCTCTTAGATCAGATTTACTCAGACTGTGTATTTGCCTACACACCAGTGCGTCTGTCGCTCACTCTCTGTGTCTCTGTGTGGCTGTGTGCGCTTTTGTGTGTAATCCATTTCACGGCTGGACGTCCTCCTGGCACAGCTCTGACCAGCCCCTGACCCGGTCCCATTGGCAGAGCTATTACCCTCATGCCAGGTCCCAAACAATGCACTACACTCCACATGAAATGTCTATTGTTCTTCTCAATGTTGCCACTTTAACGCAAATCTGGCCCCACTCTTCAATATTCCCAGCCTTTATATCCTTTTTTAGAGTGGTAAGCTTTTAATTGCAGGACATTAAATTAAAGTGCATTGCAGCTCGGTCAACGAGTCTTAATCCTCATTGACCAAGTTCCTGCCCCCATCTTCCTTCAAATGTTTTTTCCCAAAGAAGGGCTTGGCGTTTGTGGGGAACGATTTGTGGGAAATTGTCATGAAAATAGTTCAATACAATCTAGATACTGACATCACACACATCTTAAAGCTCAGTAAAACGTACCATTGAAAACTCAACTATTTGTTTTGCTTATAAATAATACATAAATAATGCTAAATACAGTTGAAAAAGGCTGCCCATGCTATCTTAAAATCATTGTACTGTGGTTCAAGACAGATTGCCAAACAGATGCAGTCACCAATTTAAACTAAAGCTGGAATAGCGATCTTTTTTATGTAAGTTTGAATAGAAAATACCAATATTAAATTAAGTTTCCAACCAGTGTCAGCCTCCAGCTCGTGTCCTCCCTCAGCGAGCTCTTCACTCATTTGACATGTCAGCATCTCATCTTGTGGATCTGCTTGGTGTCGAGTCGTGACTTTGGCAGTTGGCTCTATCTGACACATCAAGGCTGCCGCTCTGACTGACTGGTGTCATCAAAACTGTTACTGTCATCTTCCACTGTGACAGCACGTTTCTGATGCCTAACATATAATTGGCTCTCATGCAAAACCACTGTCCTCCTGTATAACGAGGGCTATAGTCGACTAAATACATTCTTCGTCGATTAAGGCATGCTCTGTGATTGGATTTGTTGGCTGGGCTTAGATTTGACCATGTATCTGTTCCCAAAGTGCACAGACAAGACTATAAGATTACAGGAGATCTTGCAATTACAAATATTTATACAGAAAAACTACAAGTCAACAGTGTATTTATCAGTGAAAGGCAGAAAAGACAGTTCACTCCCAAATGTTTGTTAATTTATTTGGGCGGGACTGTGCATGTTATGAACTGTAAACACGCCGGATTGTAGTCATCTGTTATCCCGAATTCACTCTCACAACACACTCATCCGTACACCACATACATGTTTTTAGTGGAAGGGGAAACCGCAGCACCCAAAGGAAGCCTACACAGACACGGGGAGAACATGCAAACTCCAGCAAGACCTTCTTGCTGCGAAGTAAAGTTTTATTTTTGTGTGTGTGGACCCTCAGTTGTGTAGTTAGTTTACCTGGCAAAAGAAAATTAATTCTGTGAACTGGAAAAAAGTTTTAAGAGATGAACTGAAGAAGCTACTCACAAAATGTCTTCTGTCTTAAAACATTTGTCTAGTTGACAGAATTTAATTTTCTTTTGCTCAGTATAAACATAACTTTCAAGTTTAGATTATTTATTGTTTTAATATTATCTAATTGTGTGATTAGTCCTCCGTGTGTTACCATGGGTTCTCCGCCATTAAAAACATAACTGGAGACTTCGGCCGGGGAAATTTACTTATATAGTGGATAAATGTGAGAGTGAATGGTTTGTCGTTGTTTGTCGCTGTGTCTCTCTGTTTCTGTCTGCTGTTTATTTCTTCTAAGCCTTGTAGATATACTGCTTTTGTAGAGGTTAGGTGTAGTGTCTTGTGTAAACGCCTCAATAACTAACTTCACTAACCGCCTTGTTATGAAGTACACATGTTTTTCAACACATTGTGTTCTTCATGTTTAGGGCCGTATTGCAGACTTGATCCCTTCATGCTGCTGTGCTTTACAGGTCCTGGATCAATGGGAGTCCCAGCAGGGTCAGAATAGCCCTGCTCAGACCAGCCTATCTGCCCCTATTATCTCCCACAGCGCCCCCTTCTTCCCACCTCTGCAACTGCACAGAGGCTCAGTGCCCGAGACAGCCTCTGAGGCCCTGGTGCTGGCCAAACCTGACCCCTATGACCTTTATGAGAAGTCCAGGTCTATCTATGAGAATAGGCGTAAGTACCAGACTGAAGCAAACACAGGATTCGAGGTGCTGTGATTTTGGTTCTAACAGATGTTGTTCTTGATGATTTTGCTCCAACAGATGTGACTGTCAGAAAGTCTCTATTTTAGTATATCATATTTTTATCTTGTTAACTGCAACTCTTAAGTCTAATTGGGCTTTTTAATGATTTCCACTTGCCTCCCTTGTGTGTGACATATTCTTTGTTGTTAAAAAAGTAATGGTTCATTTTGGGCTGTTCAGAATATACATGTAAAGATAGTAGATAATATTGAGGTGTCAGTTTCACTTACAAATGACTTGTCAAATACACTTTGAAACTTAAAATCCTGTCTTTAAATCTAGTCTGCACACAGCACTGTATGGGGTTTCTGTGGAAAATGGCCTCACTCTTCTGTCTCATGAACAACATGATTTCTTTCCCATCACTCCCGCTGGGTCCCTGCAGAGCACTCTGTGCCATTAAATGGGATACAATTGGAATCAATTTCTCATTTGCCACCTTACGTCTCTGCTTGACTTCATTTTGCTACTTTGCAAATCATGAAGTTGTTCAAGCCCCCTGATTGCAGATCAGTGACTGCATCTCACCCAACACTGTAAATAAGGTGTGGCATATTACATGCTGTAAGCACTTCACGACTTTTACAGATGAAGCTGAAACTCAGCAGTGACAGTAATGCTGAGCCAGTGCCTTTTTGCCTCGTTCTCAAAGCATTGTGTTTTCTTGGGCCGTCTTTAACTATGTGCATTGTCAGTGGATATAAAATGTTTGTTTATTAGTTCTTCTTTATGACTCTATTTTTCTAGAGCCAACCCAACCGAAGCCTGTGTATACAATGGACTCTTCAGGTAAATCAGAAATTAAGGCCTGCATTATGCAGCTGTCTTCGAGGAAACACAACTCTTGAATGAAACTGTTACATTTCAGGAGTTGAGTACCAAGACATCGAGGTGCATCTCCGGCGCCAGAAGTCTGGGTTTGGGTTTCGGGTGCTGGGCGGGGAGGAGGCAGGACAGCCTGTGAGTCCAGAGACACGTGAGAAGGCTCGTATGGCGATGGGCGTGGAAACCCTGTCATTTTCTGTCTAACAAAATACATGCTATTTAACCAGTGTTAGCATTTGACCCTGAGCTTTTGTTGAAATGACCGCCTGTATGTCTATTGTGCTGTGAATACACTGCAATAACAGCCCTGCTAACACTTATTATGTATGACAATCAAACTTTCTTTGTCTATAACAATGTACATTTGATAACAGATTTTGATTGGTGCAATCATTGAGAAGAGTCCAGCCGACGTGGATGGGCGCTTGCGTCCCGGTGATGAGCTGCTGTTTGTCGATGGGATCCCGGTGATGGGGAAGCCGCACAGATATGTCATTGACCTGATGCATGGTGCTGCTCGCAACGGCCAGGTCAATATGGTTATCAGGAGAAGAGTACAGCCGGCGGGTAAGCTTTTGACTCACCTTTGTCTTTTCATTACTCATTATATATACGTTTTTATCATCAATTCATTGCAAGTGACATTGTCTGGTTGGTTGCACTTTTTGATTTGCCATGAACATGGAAACAAATCCATTTTCTACACATAAGTAGGCTTAACAGTTCATAGAGACCGGAGGTACAAGAAAAAGAAAAAAAGTTTTTATATTTGCAAAGGGCAAATACTCCCCAGCCACAGATGGCAGCTTGTCACTTAATTGTTGCTACTGCCATTTTCAGCTCAACTAGGAGTATAACCTGACTTATTCAAGGCTTCATGTGTTCCCTTTACTTCCCGGTTGTGACTCCCACCAGCACTTGTGTGAGCTGTCAGACTGCACGCTCTGCTCATTTGTGTCTGCACCAAGTTTGTAAATGACTCTCACCATTCATTTCTTTTTTTTTTCTGAGTGATGATCCAAAGTTGCATTTTACTTAGATGTTCTGGTCAAATAATTGCATGTTTTAAGGTAAAACAATTTTGGATTCATCTTGATTCACAGTTTTGTCTCAATAACACATTCTGCGTTAAAGACAAAAACCATTACATGAGTTGTCAGCGTCTGTGGTATATCTCCTCTGCTTGTCTAAATTGGTGATGCCAGAACAAAATGTCAGCTTCAAATTGTTCATCTTAGGATTCTTCTCAGGCTATTACGTCACCTCTTTCACCAACAACTAGAGTGAGAATACTTACATTACTTGAGTGATAGACTAATAGCTTCATATAAATGTTTTTTTTAATCCATCTAACTGAACTTAGTGCAGCCCTAATTCATTTTTGATTAATATTTTCTTGGCCTTTCCTTGGTTTGTTTCATTTTATTTATTTGTATGACATAATGATTATTTACTGTTGTTGTTATAATTAACAATAAATAGAATCAAGCAAAACATAAATAAATGGATAAATCCATCTACTTATATTGTAGTAAGTGTATTCTGCCTCTTACAGGTGAACCTTGTACAGAGAACGGTCGCAGCTCTGGTTCTGTGTCGACTCAGCACAGCTCGCCCCGCAGTGACTTCACGTACGGCAACAGTATACCTGCACCTAACTCCTCTGCGGGCCTTAGCTCCACTCCAGACAGGCCCAACCCAAACTCACCACCGCACGACGTCATCATCAACAGGAAAGAGAGCGAGGGCTTTGGCTTTGTCATCATCAGCTCACTCAACAGGCCGGAGGCTGCAGCCACCAACAGTGAGAAAACTAATAAAACTAACTTCATTTAGTTTATCAATAGGCGATAATTACTGTTGTGCTTTTTATTTAATTGCATTTGGATGGTTTGCGAATAACATGAAGCTTAGGACCTTTTTTTCCTAAAATGCCAGACTAAACTGAGCCTCAATTCAAACTGAAGCTGTTTCTGAACTCTTTGTGTTTCTGGACACTTTGTGAAGCTGAGACGCTGTAGTTTTGATTTGATTTACTCTAATTATATGTGAGAACCAGTTCTGCGCAGACAAAAATCAGATTTTAAATGCTGCCTAGATTTTCTTTTATTTCAAATACTATATATGAAGAAGTAAAGCTGGTGTCGGGAGGGCTGATCTGATTGACACTAGATTGGGCATTTGTTGGGTATATACACACACACGTGTGCGTGTGCGTGTGCGTGTGAGCGCGCGCGTGCGTGTGCATGTGCATGTGCGTGTGTGTGTGTGTGTGTGTGTGTGTTTTATTTGTGGGTTTGGAGAACAAACTGACCCTGATTCATCCCAGAATGGTTTTTGACTGGAAATATGAGGGTTACAGCTTTCTTTTTATGTATAACATGCCCAGCAGCTTGATTGTTTCCTTTTCTCAAAAGGTGGACAAAAATAAGTTAAACACTCAGAGGGCCCGCCTCATAGCCCAGCGCCATTTATGAGGTTAAGATAACATTTGCTTTTGACCCGAATCAAGCATCACACATTCTTCTGTGGTTTTTGCATCTGTCAATCCTCAACTCAGGACATTAAAGTAACTGAAAAGTACTCAAAATGGCACCTATAAACAGGAAACTGTAACTCTTGAATAGAGTAGGATAAAACAGGCTAGCTACCATACAACTCGGGTTAATGATTTACATGGTAGGATAAAAACACACACTTTATATTCATAACTTTCTTAAACTCTCCACAATAGCTGCCGTTTTGAGGATATAATAATTAACCCATGTCCTTCCATACCTGTTTAGCCCTGGGATTTTTATAATAGACAGAATGCTTCCTATCACATTTCCGTCTAAAACTTCACCTCTCAGTGGTCATAATGTTATGCCTCACCTGTGTGAAATAGTGGTTCATCAAACTTCAACACAGCCTTGATCGAAAACTATACACAAGAATAGTGCAGAAGGAAGATGCTTACGTAAGAAATCTTGTTTTCAGTATTGGTGGATCGGAATACAACTGCTTTGTCTTGTTTTAAAGCACGATGCACATGTAAACTAGCAGGTAATCTACAAGTGTCACAACAGGAGGCAGAATTAAGCAGAAGAAAAGGCCATAGCTCAATTTGAAGTGAAGCACCTCTTATTTTATCTCCTCAATTATACATGCCCTCCCACTGCATGTCAGTCACAAACATCTCTGGTGCGCGGCTGTAAGCATCAGCACTTCGCCCACACATGCATGAAAAAAAAAACCTGGAAGTCTTACATAAGCCCAGAGTGAGCAGCAAAATGATAGAGACGGAGAAATAGTCAGTGAGTTAGAGCAAAGACAAACCCCATCCACGGCTCCTTGTGATTGTATATTCACCTGCTGAGTGGTGCCTTGGATCTCCACAGCTGTGCCGCATAAAATTGGTCGCATCATCGAGGGCAGTCCGGCAGACCGCAGTGGGAAGCTGAAGGTGGGAGACCGGATCCTGGCAGTGAACTCTCAGTCGATTGTGAACATGCCGCACGCAGAAATCGTCAAACTGATCAAGGATGCAGGCCTGACTGTCACGCTGAGGATCATACCACAGGAAGGTGAGGGAGTGCACACAGCAGGAACCGGTAACAGTGATTGATGAAGCTAACTTCATTATCTTTATTAAATCTAATGCTGTACCAGGGGACATGATTCATACCTTCCACTTACCAGACTTTAATCTTTAATCATATATTTGCTGAAAGTTTTGAGACTTTGGATTGTTGCTTGCTTGGTTTATTGACAAAACAATCATTTCGGATGATTCAATGCAGTTTTTGTTTGCTGTGATTGTAAAATTGTACTAATGTAAAAACTTATGCGGATCCCATAAATAGACAAACAATCACTGTTTCTTTTATTCAGGTTTTGAGCAAGCACAAATTTGGGAAATATCTGACCCTCTTAACATAAATGGACTATATTGCATGACTGGACGCTACAAATAAATGTGACGTATGGGCTCTGTGCACGGAATTTCATTTGGTTATTTATTTTTAAATGGCTATGGTCACACTAAAATGAGATCTTTACAGTAAAGATCAGGCAGTGAACAGTGAGCTGCAGGTAGATGACACAGACAACATGTTAAGACTAAACAAATGACACTTCTGTGATGATAAATGGAGGTGTTTGATTGAAAGATAAAATAAAACAAATTATAATGTATAAAAACAATCAAGTAGTCTTTACTTTACAATTAATGTTTTTTTTTTCTTTGTATTTTACATTTTAATAAAAGTTTGCATTAGCAGTGAGAAATTGTTAGCTTAGCCAACAGCTGCTGTGCACAGAGCCCATTGAGTACTATCTAAACAGATACACTTTGACACAATAAATAGTGTCTGCCAATAATTGAGAATAATGTGAGCATGACTGTCTTTGGCAGTGTCATACTGTTTTGCCTGTGACAAGAGCATTACTTTATCATAACAACCTCAATTTAACATAGATACTTAATGTTGGGCTGCTACGAACAAACATCACTGAAGTTTATTGTGTGCAATAACTATTCCGTATAGTACTCATCATTTATAATTAGACTCTTTCTGATGCATGAACACGTCAAAGACCCTTGAGAGATGCCTTTTGTCACACATCATTTTCTCGGGCAAATTGATGTTTGCACATTAGATGTGGAAATTAAGTCTTGCAAAATGACATACCTAGACTACTCTGTTTATCATTATGAAATATTTTATAACTTTGTTTTGGCTTCCAGTGTCTTGTCTATTGAAAGAAAACAACATTTAAAGATGCTACTGATGCGTTAATGGTTTAGTTCCTTGAATTTCGACCAGTCGAATTCGAGTTAACTCATTCACACACATAATTTAAAAAAAAAAATTTTTTTGCCATTTCAGAGTGTCCTGAGCAAAAGTTTGTACCAAAATTTAAGGCAACACAATCTCCATTTTCAAATTTAAAGAATCAAACAGTGGCACGCTTTCTATAGACCACATTTATTTTACTTTAAAGGTCTGATTTATTAATTCCTAACTAGATGGTGTGCCATGGTATCTTTTCAGTCAAGAAAAGTTCTGCGACTCAGAAAAGATTGAAAAACACTGGTTAAGTTCATATCTTCTGCACCCTAAACATTCATCATCTGTAAATGCAAGAAATAACCTTGAGTCAGAGTCTTTGTAAAGTCACAATTTACAAAATAAACCTGGGATCTGACCTCCTTAATAAAGGTTAAAAGCATTTGTGATTCAATTTCCTCATGCTCCGTCTTTCTGTCTGGCTCACAGAGATCAGCAATCCCCTGTCTGCCCCCAGCTCGGAGAAGGAGAGTCCACTGGCCCAGCAACACAGCCCCTCGACCCAAGCTAATGCTACTACCACCCCCACCACTCAACAACCTACCGCAGGGTCAGAGAATGTTAGCCAGTCCACTCCACTTCCTCATCAGAGTCCCGTGAGACCTGCCCCGCCGCCGCAGAGCTACCCCCACGAGGGCAGGTGGGTAGAGAGCTTTACAGATTTAAGGGCAGCCTCATCTCTGCAGCTTATTTCCCCTAAACGGCTTCTGGTACACTTTCAGCTGTCTCCATTTTCTGATGCAGTGAAGCATTTTGTAAACTATTCTCTCATCCCTCCGTGGAGAAAACACTACACATTTACTTCAGTGGATCCCTAATCCAGAACTTTCACTTCAGTCACTTTACACTTAGCATAACTTAACCCTCTACAACTAGGAATACTACAACTACTAGTACTACTACTGAGTGTAAAGGATGCAAGAGAACATTTTATTAAAATTGTAGACTACTTTTCGGTGTAGTTATTGATGAAAAAATAATTCCTATCTCTGGACTTGCCATTCAACCATCCAGTTGTACAGTTCTATTCAAAATGGGCTTTATACTTGATTTTAACCAATAATTCAATTAGCTTAAAATAAATCAATGCTATTTTTATGTTTTGCTCATTATATTTCACTAGAGAAAAGAAAATACTGTGTTACTCTGACATTTTTGTGGAGAAATGTCTTTGATTGAAGGGCTTAAAATAGCACAAAATTACAAAAGTGTTAACCTGTTACTACAATGCCACTTTGGATCCTGACTCTTCGACATATTTTATAGACATTTGCTTGAAATAAGTCATGTGAAAGGTGCTTGTTGATTTGTCATTTATCTGGGTCATGGTACTCAGCGGAGATGAAGGCATTTACATTTAGACAATAAAGAGCTCTTATGTTTTATCAGGAAGAATAAAAGTGTCGATTGCTGCTTCAGTTACAGATCTGAGGTGAAGGCGAGACAAGATGTTAAACCAGACATCCGACAGCCTCCGTTCACAGACTATCGGCAGCCCCCCGTGGACTACCGACACCCCCCAGTGGCCGACTACAGGCAGCCCCCCACTCTGGAGTACAGGCACCCTCCTCTGCTTGACTATAGACAGTACGCCATGCCTGACTACCGCATGCCTCCAGTGCAGGTGGGATACACAGCAGGAGGACTTGCATGAGAAAAGATAAAAAATTACAATTACAGAAAAAGAGAGAACTAAAGTTTCTGCAGTTATGAGCTACGGGCAAGACTTCACATTGGGAACTCCTAGTTATATAACAATAAACACATAATTTCACTGATATGTCGACAGTTTAAGTTATATGTTAGAAAATGCTTACTTTTTTCTAAATAACGTAAGGTTATAAGTCTTGGATCTATGGTGTTGTCCTCGTTTGGTCCTGGTTTGAGCCCAGTTTAGTCCTGGTGTAACCTAGATTTGATCCTGTTCGAGTCCTCATTTTGTCCTGCTCTAGCCCAGGTTTTATTTCTAGTTTATTTTCAATTTTGTGGTGTGTGCAGTTGTGAACACACCTTAGGACATACTTTCCTGCCATAAAATTTACAATCATGATTGAAAACACTAGTTTCGCATTTGATGCAATTTTGTGATCTTTTGAGCACTTGAGCACCTGTATGTTATTACCAAACCAACACCCTTGCATTATTTACATACATAATTCAATGTTACATTGCAAATAGATATATAATATTGTAGCCTATATATTTTTTATTTTATTTTTTATTCGACATAATTCTCAAAACTTACAAGTTATGTCTCACCTAATCAGCTGTCTGCTTATTTCAGCTCACACAGGACTTTGACTTTTTCACGGTGGAGCTGGAGAAAAGTGTAAAAGGCTTTGGGTTCAGTATTCGTGGTGGACGGGAGTATAAAATGGATCTTTTTGTGCTGCGGTTGGCAGAGGACGGACCAGCCATCCGAAATGGGAGGATGAGGGTAGGTGTGATTTTTAGTACATTGTTGTGACCTTTTAAGACTGGGTTAAGCTGTTTTCTATCTTTGTGGATTACATAAGACACTGATTGTGTGATGCTATCAAAGCTGCCGCTGCATCTTTTCACAATAAATGCCCAGTTCAAACTAAGTGTAGGATCAAACATATTTGTAATTGTGCAGTTTCCTTCTCAAAGGTACTTTGTGACACTTCGTTGTGAAGGCAGACGTAGTTAAGCATGCACTGTCTGGTCTCACAACAGCAAGTATTTTAGAAGGTTGTTCATTGACAATTTAGATTTACCCGGCCACCCTTCTTCTTTATTTGCATGTCCTTAAGCCCGATCGCCTGAGCCTGCTCTTCATTGCGTTTCTGTAATGAACCTGTCAGAGATAATGTGTGCAAAACGGCCCTGGGGAGAGGAATTACTTTTCCTCCTGGTGATGGAGATGATAAAGTCCAGTGAACTCCTGCACCACATGGGAGAGAGGAGCAGGACATCCCTCTTGTTCTCCACTTAAACACCACATACAGACTGTCAGAGGTTTTGACTGATGTACAGACGGTAAAAGTGAAGGGAGAATATTTAAAGGCAAGTTACAAAACAAAGCCTGTTCTGGTCAATGTGTAGTTGCTCTTCTGTCCACAACTATTTAAGGCTGTTTTCCTCCGCTGTCCCAGGCCTATTTTAAGAATGGAGAAGGCTCTGCTTTGAGTTTATGATAGTGCTTGTCGGTGGTGTAGTGGTTTAAGGCATCGCACATATGTGGTTATTGCGTTGTGGGACCATGCTGAATGTCTCTAATCTCTCCCTCCACATTGAATGCTTAAACTGTCCCATCCAATAAAGCCTTTGGGCCAGGAAATATATATATATATATATATTTTTTTTTAAAGGGATAATTTTTGAATAAAATCTATTCATTACAGGTTGAAAGACTCCCTGTGATATGAGCAATGACTCTACTTACACACAAATGAAAACCTTAATAACAAGCTCTATCTCTTTAGTACAAGCTTTTAAGTAAATTGCATAAAGTAATCACAGACAATCACTGGGTGTATTTAATTACCTCTCTAAGCTTTAAGCCTCAATAAAAACTGAGGCGCTTAAGCTTGGTCTGGCGAATCCCCCAGTGTGTGCCAGCTACTCAACTTTGTTCCCCCTTTATTAGAGATGAGATAGAGTTGGTTCTCCTCTGCTGTTAGGAGGTGAGGATTAATGAGCGACCTGTCCTGCCTTCCACCTCTCCTCTCCTCAGACCACAGTAATGACACCAAATGGCTCCCTGTCTCTCCACTGGAGTCTCCTCCTGATGTTCAAATTACCCCGGCCATTACCACAGGCCCTGTCCATTTGTTAGCGTAATTGGTCAGCACGTTTTGTTCTGTTCCCTGCGAAACCTTCCCATTAGTCAACCCCGGTGGCATTGACTGGCATATGACCCTCACTGTTGCTCGTGTAGTGGTCACAGCCAAATATGCAATAATGAGGAAATTTTGTTATTTGCATAAAACGATAAGCAAAATGGTGCTGTGGGAAGATAGGAAGGGGTGAAGAAGATGTACAGTCATTAGCTAAGACCGGCCTCATTATTGTGTTCAAAATGGTTTCATGTTCTATATTGTTATTCTGTCATGACCTCAGATAGAGGCAAGAGACACTTTTCCCTTTTGATTGCAATGGACTTTGCCATAAAATATTCACAAATGTTGAACCTAATCATTTCTGATGACTAAACCTAAGTACTCATTGTATTAAAGAAGTCTGCATTTTAACAATATTGATTTTAGCTTCCTTCTATCTGTATTAAATATAATTGGCCGATAGAATGTTTATGATGTCACAGGGATAGGGGACAGATGAAAGCAGGGATTTTCTGAGCTCTGGAGCCTCAGTTACAGGACGATACAGGATTACTCAAACATGCATGAACCATCAAAATAAAAATAAATATAAATAAATAAAAAACTTTTAAGAAAACTAATGTTAAGGAAACACTGTTGTGACGAGATATAAATCTCATTAAAGTTGATTTTGCAGAATATGTTCCCTTTAAATCAATTTTATATATATCTGCTTGGTGGTCGAGTGGATAGCACACATCCCTGTCATGTGAGCAGGCCGTGGCATCATGAGTTTGACTTGCACTGTCCTGTCCAAAGAAAGACTAATAAATAATTTTAAAGAAAATTCACACACACCGTCTCACTCTTTTTCAGTGTATCGCATTGCATTTCCGTCGACTGACCTTCAGGAACTTCAAAGCATCACATACACATTTAATAATAGCATATTATATATAGAGGACTAAGTAAGTTGATCTATTATTTTCCAGGTTGGGGACCAAATCATAGAGATTAATGGGGAGACCACTCGAGACATGACACATGCGCGGGCGATAGAGCTGATCAAGTCTGGAGGGAGGAGAGTCCGTCTGCTGCTCAAACGGGGAACAGGGCAGGTCCCAGAGTACGGTAGGTAGTAACTGGTCACAAGATGCTTTCACTTTTCAGGATTGCCTCTACTTTCCAATCTAAACTAAATATTATTCTTTCAACCTAATTTCATGAAACATTGTATACATACTACTAGCATGTATCTTTATTAATATTATAGTTAGGTTTATTCTTTATACATTTAATCTCCCAATGAAGGAACTAATCATGTGTCTTCTGATTCTGATTAACACTATCTTCTGTCCATTTCAGTGCTCTATCACTAATTGATTGCTCTAGGTTGTTACTTCCCCTTCTATAGGAATGGTATCTTCCAGTCTCTCCATGTGCATGAAAAGTGACAAGCATGGCTCTCCCTATTTCCTCCTAATGGGCCACCCTAAAGACACGGTTTGTGACCATCAGATGTTTGTGTCTCCTCTGGTTTTTGTGCTGTGGTCTTGCATGGTGTGTTGTGACGACCTGTAAATGCAGCATGACCGACAGCCTTATCAATGACTCTTCAAATTAAAACAGCCATTTAGTTTAAAAGAATATTCACCAGCAAAGCGCAACTCTTGGCACTTTTTACAAGTGTGAACTTTTGCATTATTTACATGCCACAGTGTGTCCTCAAAGCATCTTTCCATTCTGGTGCTAGAACAACAGTTCTTTGATAATTTGATTTCAAAGTAGTTTGAGTGGAAGGCCGCAGTTGTAAAACGCAGGAAATGGAGTGTGATTTTATTTGCCAGCTCTTTCCGGCCAAGGATTTAATCACTTGATGTGAGCAACCTCGTCATTCTTCCTCAGAGTGGTTATAAAGGTTTGATATATACAGTATATATGCTCTCAGTATGGTGCAGCACAAATTGAAACATTTACTTTATATATTAATAATTTATTAGTTAAAAGGCTTTAACAAAGAAAGAAACACAACTCAAAAGATTTAAGCGAACAACTGGTGTTTCTTTCTATGTTTTTATTATCAATATTATCAATTTATTATTTATTTGAGCTATATACATATATATATATAGACAGTGTGCTTTAGGTTTTTGTTTGGGAATTGGTAAATACAGAACACATTTGGAATTGTGAAATTAAGTGTACCCAGAATATATTTAAAGTATCATGCTGCGGTAGTGCATGGGAGTTCTGCTATAATTGGACCTCAAGGCACTTCTGTAGTAGCCCAGACTGTGCCCGCTGCCTATGGCCCACTGAAAATGACTGATGGCCCAGGGGCAGGCACTCACTGAAGCAGAAACTGAAGCTAACAGTCCGTGAGAATGCACAGTTTTGGAGGAGCGTCCAGTGAAGTGGCTGCCCCGGATAGAGACCTCTCCAGGCTTATGGGAAAGAGCCTCTTGGCCCCTCAGCTTTTCATTCCTGCTAAGGCATCACCCTATTGGGCACATCATCCATTTCATTAAACCTGTTTTCGATTTTCCGCCAAAGGTTTTAGATTGGCCGGGGCTTTAAGGAGAGCTATGGGAGGGCCGATTGATGCTGTCTAACGGTGGTGCTGCCATGCTATAGTGCTGCTCTTGTGAATGCTCTTAGCTTGTAGAATACAGTTGATGGCTGCAATATTGCTTGTATCTGGCTTTTTATTTTGCAGTGGCATGTGTGCATTCTTTTGTGAGCAGAGGTGGGTAGTGTAGTTCAATTGTCCTCAAGTAAGTTACAGTTAAGCTGTTTTTTTATAATTTTTTTTTTTTACCGAGTTGATGTATTCAGACAGACAAAACATACAATAATTTGTCTTGCATTTTATTACCAATCTGATTTTTTAAATATAATAAATCTTTGAAAGTGGTAGATGCCATTGTACTGCTACTGCAAATGAATACTTACATAAACATTTTAAGTAAAAATGTGTCTATATTCTTAATACCTAACTACAACTTTTACTCTTAATTCATTGCTACCCATCTCTGGAGATTATACAGTATAACTATTACTAATTGTGCATGTTTATTTCAGACAATGTCGCCCCATGGGATATTCGCCCTACAGCCTCCCCAAGCCTGTCTGAAGTAGCCCCGCCCATCGACAGCCTTCCCATGCCATTGCCTCCATCTCATCTGGTCCCTGCCCCGGAGCCACCTTACCTGTCACCTATGGACATGCCTCGAGACACCTGCAGCAGGCCGGAGCGATCCAAGAGCCCTCAAACCATTGAAAAGCTGAATCCTGAAGCAATAGGCAGCCAGGGCAGACGGGCAGGGAACAGTCGGGCCAAGAAAGAGGGTGGCAGGTCCACCCACAAAGTTACAGACGACGGATGTAGAGAGGGGCCAAAACTGACGAAAAGCAACCGTGGGCGATCAAAGGAGAGAAGTGTTAAGGGCAAGAGAGAGTCTACACGCTCGCCAGGAGACACCAAGCTGCCACACACTAACGGTAATAGCAACATGGAGCATTACAGTGGTGGAACTGACCTGGACCATAAGAAGTCGAGGCAGTTGGATAGGGGCCTGGGAGAGAGTCGTCCAGTCCTACCCCCAAAGACCACTACCACAAACAGCAGCAGCATGAGCGCCTTGGGTAGAAAGGCTACAGTCTCCCCTGGGCCTTGGAAGATCCCTGGATCAGACAAGCTGCCCAGCACACTGCGGTCTGGCACGTCTACGCTGAGCAGATAACAGCACTATGTGGACCAGAGCACTGAGATCTCTTGAACTACAGAGGAAACTACCTAATCTAAACTTTAGTTGGCTACTCAAAGTCAAACTGATGGGAACGTGTTTTTAAAGAACCTTTTATTTATGACACCTTTAAACCTTTAATTTATTTTATTCACCTACCACCTTAAACTGGAAAACCATGGATGTTTTCATAAATGGGATAAGAATGTTGGCAAGATGCGAACTTAAAGCAACTTATTAATTTGTGGCAGGACTGTCAGTCACTCTTGGAGCTTTTTATCTACATAGTGGAGTCTATTTTATAAAAGAAGGATTTGCAGTGGAAAGAAGATCAAGAGAACTTTGCCTTAACTGACTGCGTGGGCCTGAACCTGTCTTGAACATCAGACCATTATAGAGTTAGATACAATAAATGCATTTGTGCCATCATTTGTAAATAAGATCACCTTTAAATGAAAACATAAATTGACATTGGAATTCACACAAAAACCTAGCTGACTACCGTTGTTTGCTGGGTTTGAAAACTGGTTGCAGAACTGCTCTGTTTGTGTGAATCGTGTGTATTTCAGTGGGACTGTCGACTCAATCCATCATTTCTGCTTTTAAGTGTCAAAGCAATCAATGGTAACGAAGTTGGGCAGAGTGCCTTAGACAAGTTTTGAGACTCTGCAACATTTCAGACCGGCTGCTATAAGACTAACTTCACAGTAAAAAAAATAGACTGTATTTTTAAATATATATATCACATTAATAGAGATTTTATGTGGCTCATTTCAGATCATTATAGTTTTATTACAAAGTTCTGACACTAACATTTTTATTAAGAATTACAATAAATATGTAACAATGTTAAAGCTCAAAGCTGATTTTGCACCAAAAACAAGACTAAATATTTACCAATAATTTGAACTATTAATGACTCTATTAACCTTGTAAAACATCTTATTGTCCAATCATTTGTGTAATTTTAATAATGTGGGTTAATACAGATTTGCGCCATTGGTTTGCCATATATTCTGCATCAAACATACAGGTGCTCTCACAGATGGTTCATGCCTGACTTTTCTTCATCAAATAATTAATTTTTCACAGATTATGAAAATACACTGACGGACTTGAGGAACAGGCCAAGTGACTTTGAAGCACAAGGTTTTGGATCAGAATTGCCGGCTTTGTCCATGTCATGGCACAATGGCTCTTTCCTTCTGGGGCAGTGCAGAGAAATCTCTCTAAACTTAAAACCAAATGCAACATTTCAGACAAAAGGTAGCACCTGCTATCATCAGCTTAATAGATATGTATGTTTGTTACTTCTGTGTGAAGCGGAAAAAGTCTATATTCAATCAGCGTTTGCACAACTCATTGCTGTCCATATCTGAGCTGCCATACAGCCGAAAGGTTTGTTAGTTTATACACGACTACAAAAAAAAACATAAATATATCTGGGAGTGTATGTTGACACTCAGCAGCTCAGCATCACTGTGTTGTCCTATAGCAATGTCTAGCCCTAACAAATATCTCTATAAATATGACTTATTGTACTATTCATGGTCACAAAGACAATATGTGGAGCAACTATTTTTTATGAAAGCAACATTATGGATATATTAACTTTTGCAGAAATCTTGTTTACCTGTATAATATTCTGAAAAATGTAAAAAATAAAAACTTGACACAACATATAAAATTAGTTATATGCATCAGATCCTGTTTGTGTATTTCCATTTCAGTTTTAGACCAAGCACCACTGTAATAATCAGGATAGCCACATGAGGGCATCTCTAAGTCTGCAATGCAGCTTGTGTGTAGCTGATCGTGGACTCCTCTAGAGGTCAGTAGAGACCAAGTCTGCGAACAACACGTTTCATAATCATTTACATAAAGTTATTACAAGGTATTCACCTGCTGTGTTTAGCCCATATGTGGTGTTTATGATTTTTGTCATTATGACCACGTGTTTTTGTTTTTTTTTTACACATTTTGAACGTATTTAAATATCCAGAAATGATACAAGTCTTCAATAGCTTAATCATCAAGTGCCTCTAGTGTAAATGTGTTGCGCTCTCCTGCTGAGTCCTCTTGGGTGACGCTGCTGCTGCTGCCAGCTGGAGGCAGCTGCTTGACCTCTGTTATTCTCCACAGGACTCAAATCAATCAGGAGTTCCACCAATCTCTGCAGCAGTGTAAGTACATGACACACGGCCCCTCGTCTAGACTCAATGACATTAAAATTAGTAATAAACAGACATGTATTAAAAGTTGTTTAAAAGTCAATGGTCCAATCGGGAAACCGCATTGGATCCTCTCTTACGTTTGACGACAAAAATGAGTTTGCGAAAGGCCTTGACGTGTCCTCAGTATATCACCGCTGATAGAATCCCAGCTTCAGTTGCGATACGTTGTGAATATTGACGTTCTCTTTGCAGGGCGATTCTTAGAGCCAATGCACTCGTTCATCTCAACAGGTCCCCGTCAGCAGAAACACAAAGTTAACTGCATGAGACATTTTGACAACTGTGATACTCTTCCAGGATGCACCATTCCTTTTTCTGGCATACCATCTCCACTTAACATATTGCCAGTAAAAGCGCTGTGCAGAGAAGATGCAGTCCGTTTAATTACATCTTCCTCCAAGAGGACAGAGTCTATAAACATGCCAGTTGGCTGTGATAGTCCGCCTTACTAACTCAGGGCTTTGTCAGCCGGCACTTGAATGCAGTGAGTTCGGCATGAATTATATTATTTCTTATCTTTATTCACCACAGCTTATTTATTTACCACTGCTCATTGGTCTTTATTACTGGAAAATAATATAATTAGATTTATATACCTTGCCTCTAAATGTTTCTTTGCATGTGTGTTTAACTTAGCTATTGAAAACTAAGTATATTAATTTTACATTTCATTAAAAGGTCTCAACATATTCCCCCCTCCCTTGGCCATCAATCAAGAAAAAAAGAATTTAAAAATAGGTTAACCTGCTGTTCTGACATAATATGCTCAAATTAGTGCAAACACTTATATTAGCCCGTGTTTTTCATTGACGCATGCACACGTCTGTGAAAACATTCCACTCTGAACCTCCTAGACTTGTCCTGCTGCACGCACACCTGACTTATCAACTTATCACATACCAGGCCTTTGTTTACATCCTTAAATTGGATTAGACACAATAGCCTGAATGTGTGCCCTTTGGTTAAACATTGTTATGTATGACGTAAGAAGGTGTAGAGTAGGTGTCCCTCGTTTGTCCAGGAGTGATCCATGTAGAAAAAAAGGGCCAAGAGCTCCAGTGCAATAGAAGACTACAGCCAGTCAGTCTGTCAGGAGAACAGATTTGTCATCAGGGCTTGAACAACACACGGTGGACTTCCTGCCATATGTTGGAATTGGAAATGTGGCTACTTTAACTCTTTAGTCAAAACCTACACAGGCCTGCTTGTCTTAAGACCTACATGCTGCATTTGCTAAAAAAAAACCGTTAAGGCCTGCTATCATCAGACAATCAGCTATCAGGGTGATCGATAGTGGACCATTTTTAAATGTTCATTGGAGAGAACTTTCTTTTAAATAAAGCAGTCGTGGCCCATAAATGCGCAGGTTACCATTTATTACACGCGAGAAAGGGAGGGTCCCATCGTGCCACAGCGACACGCCCCACTTACTCACAAGTCTGAACTGTTTGGAGGACAGGCTCTGCTCGTGTCTGCGGGCAGGACAGGACTGTTTCACAGAAGAGTCCCAGAATCAGAGGCGGCCGGTGGGAGGAGGCACAGCACAGAGGAGCGGAGCACTGAGCACAGCAGCCTCTTCACAGCAGCGAGAGGAGGCAGCCGCCCGCACCAGCCCATGACATCGGTAAGAAACGGCTCTCTCTTCTCGGTAAAACCGTTACATCTACATTTGTTCCGTTTCCTGGTGGTTTCGGGTTAGCGGGACCACAATCTTTCGTTTTTTCGTGGCATTTCTTTTCTGTAATCGGAACCGCCGAAAACGGCACCAGCAACACGTCGGGACCTAATACCGAAAGTGTAATTAAACCGCTTAATAAGATTTTTTTAAAGAAGATTTGACACGTAATGAATAAATCTTTGAAATGTGTACATCTGTGCCAACAGGAGTGCAGGCGGTTATGACAAAGCCCGAGCCGCTGCTGTGATGTGAAAGCGGCTCTGTCCGAGCCGCAGTCCGACAGCGTGCGAATGCGTCACGTACACGTAAAGTTACCGTTCATTAGAACCAACCGGAAGCTCCACGATACCGTTGATTTGTCTGCTTTTATGGGATGCGCACAGTGTATAGGTCCGTTGCTTTGAGCCCAACATGAAATCCACTATGCGCCCATTTGGTGCATAATGATTATTAATGAACAGTTAGTATTTTGAAATCGTGGCTTCTACAGGATGTGTGTTTCAGCGATATGGACTGACACGTAATTTCGGTTGTTGGCCCTGATTTCTCATTAGGCCTTCATTTGTGCAACAGATGGTTGTTCCTCATAAGTTATAGCAGGACTATTGTTACTGATGAAGTTCAGGCATGTCGTGTACGTGTGGCTTGTCCTCCTGTGAGACTGATGGGTTTAATTTAGTTTTAAATCGTTAGTTGCAATGGCAACGGTCCTAATTTTTCATTATTCTGAAACCCATTGGCGGTAGACCTGTGGACCCACATTAAATAAGCATGAACGTGGAAGAGATCATCTGAGTCTTTGGGATGTCTCGGACATTCATTCATTCATTCATATCAATACTGACTCAAATGTCAGTATTGATATGAATATTGGTACTCTTATGCAATTATCGATAATAGGAACGATGCTGGGGCCATTTCTCCATTGTTTTGTGTCAAAACACTTTATTTTCATCTGTGTCAGATGTTCTGTCCTTTAGAACTAAGACAAAAATATACTTTTATATCTATTTATTGAAATGCCTTCACCCATAAGGTTCGATCATTATCATGTATCGATATTAAATTCCCCCAAAAGTGCTTGTGACATCAATTAAATCTTGGCCACTGCAAGGGAACCACATAAAATCATACATTTTAACCTGAATCTGTTTGATCAGTTTGGTTTTGGCTCTGAAGAAAACTGCTTAGGCTATCATATATTAAAATGGAAGCCATCCGACTAGGGCTGTGCAACCAATCGAATTTTAATCGAGTGTGAGATTCACTCAGTTCGAAATGTCAATGATCAGTTGGGGTCTATTTATTCCAGAGGTCCACAGCTCTGCCAGTAACAGCATGTGGTTTGGAGCTTTGGAGGAAGAAATTTTACTTTTTATCTTTATTTTGAGTGAGTAGTAAATGGCAGTGATTAATTATTTCTGTTCTAGAAATTAATATTGAAAGTCATTTTCATTTGTTTTTAATAAGATAAAATAAAGTCAAGATTGTTGAAGATGACGGGGAAAATTATGATTATTTCATCTTGACATATCACTCAGCCTTGAAGTCTCTGCCACCCTATCCTGGGTAAACATTTATCAAGCGCATGCAAAACAACCTAGATGCTTTAAGCTAAAAAAAAAAGAGATTTGTTCCTCTGGATTGTTCTACTTGTCAGACCTGAAGGGCCAAAGCACCGGAACATAATTAATACCCTATTTCCCCATGTGTACATTTTGTGAATGTAGTGTTTCTGTTTTTGTTGTTGTTAATTTAATAAGTGATCATGCACCTGTTGTTATGTGCTTTTGTACGTCCTTCTATCCAGCAGGGTGACTAGCGATCACAAGGGCAATTGTGTTTTAATTAAAGGGATCAAATGCATTGAGGCGGGTCACCTTGCATCACCCACTGTCTCACCTTTGGATGCTGTGGTTAATATGTGCAGGTGACGTGGTGATGTGAGCAGCTCGATATTGAACCTTGATGCTGGTGTTGAATGAATGTCACTGAAGGGCAATGCACAGGATTTACCGGCCTCTTTGTCACTGGCCTCATATTGATTCATGAAGTGGATGACCCAACGTGGCACAGCTTCAGCCAATCATCACAGTTAATCTACTACTCACTTTGTCTAAGGCAGTGGTTCTCAAACTTTTTACCCCAAGTACCACCAAAGAAAATATCTGGGGTTCTGAGTACCACCAAATCTAAACTGGGTCCGTAACAGGACTATTTCAGGTCTAAATTAGGGATAAACCAGATCTTAAGTGGGAAAACACCTTTACCACAGTAGTTTTAACTAGAAATTTACTTAAGGAAGAGCAAAAAAAATGAATAAAACATGCTCTAAATGAAGTAAACAACAATTGAAGAGGTGTCCACGTACCACCAGAAGAAGTTGGCGTACCACCAGTGGTATACGTACCACAGTTTGAGAAACACTGGTCTTTAGCTGTACCTCATAAAAAATGACACTAAATAATATTCCTGCCCCAGACTAACAGAACTCTCCTGCAACCATTTGACCTTGACCTTGTGACTGTCAGTGCTCAGTAAACACTGTCTACCCCGTTTGGTGCAGTAATTCCCCTGTGGATTAATAGAGTTTGTCAAATCTAATGTCTAAATCTGATTTGGAAGGCAAGTTCCTATGTTTGTGAATTTTGATCACTGACAATGGCAATAAACCGTTTCTGATTCTGATTCCGATTTGGGGTATTTCAACAACAGGTTGGGGGTCCTTTGATGGTTATTGCTGGTCTTATTAAAATACGCCCAAGT
This sequence comes from Rhinogobius similis, assembly GCA_019453435.1. Lineage (NCBI taxonomy): Eukaryota > Metazoa > Chordata > Actinopteri > Gobiiformes > Gobiidae > Rhinogobius > Rhinogobius similis. The sequence goes on along the minus strand of CM033619.1, from coordinate 20,541,123 downwards.
AGATGTTGGCAGATTATCAAATGCTGAAATAATTTTGTAATACAGTAATAATTGTGCGGTGCAAGAATACACTCCACTCTTATTTATAAAGAGTGAGTCTGGTCACACCGCCCTCTGTCGTGCCTGGAGTCAAACTCAAAGAGTAACGTGCAATCAGATTTGTTTAATTAAGTGACACATGTAAAACAGAGGAGCTTAGTGTAATCACCATTTAGAACCAAAACAAACTTCTCTCACCTACTAACATCGTGTTATGCTTTCAGTCCTTAAGTTTTTTTTTGTTTTTTTTCCTCGTAAGCAGCCATGTTTGTTTGTTTTATACTGACAGACCATGCGTGTCCGGGACAAATCCACCTTACAGTCACACCCATCTGAACTCAAGGACATGAACTGGTGACTAGACTGATAACGATCAGCATAAAAATGCACATATCATTCTGGACTTTACAGGCAATGAAATTTCCCCATTGTGGGATAAATAAAGGTTTTCTTATCTTGAATGTTGTTTTAAAAAATATTTTTAATATTATATTGTTTATAATAATAATAAATGCTGGAAAAAAATATTTAAATATAAAATTGAAAAATAAATGTGTGTTGTAAACTTCCAAATAAGGGTATAAAGTGATATTATTGCACTTTTGTGAATTCTAGTCTTTTCACATTTGTCTGATACTTAAAACTCAACATTTAATTAAAGCACATTACTGTTGGACTGACATAACATTGTCTGACTGTTGTTATCGGGATATTAATTTAGCCATCCAACCCTCCCATTAAGATCACAGGGTGGTTTCAGAGATAACCAGATGTTTGTGTGGGACCCTGTTTGGGCTGTTTTTGAATCAGTCTTTGTTTGTGTCTGGAGCTTTTTGGATGACAGCCCAGGCTCCTATGTATGAACTCTGGATTAAAGCCAGAGTTTTACATTGTCCTCACTTTATAGTCTTTTGTTTGTGTTGGTAAAATAACGCCTCTTTCTTTTGCTTCTGCCTCATTTGTTGGTCAGAAACACAAGGAAGTGAGTCTATTATAAGTGATCTCTGAAGGAGACACTGTGCTTTGAGTCATTTAGAGGAGAGAGAGAAACCATTCCGAGAACCACCTCACACCCAAGCCCGTATTTTGCCCTGTTACTAAAGTCTATTTGATTTAACAACTCTAGGGATATCAAGTCATTCATTTTTGTTGAAATTAAATGCTGCTTTGCCCTGATTCTTTATAAGCCTCAATCACTGACCCATGTCACTTTGCAATGCACTTATTTCTGCTTCGAGTAGCCACTTAACTCTGCAATCTCCTGTGCGTTTGAATTTAAGAATGAAGCAGCCTTTTCTTTTCATCTCTGTGCATCCCTCACCACATCCATGCACCCAAGTCTCCATCCTGCTGGCCCAGATTCAGATCTCTGTTTGCTAAAAATGGCTACTACCACTGTGCTCACATGTTTTAAGCTGCTCCAGAAATGTTGCCAGTGTCATAATGAGTCTTTTATGTGAAGATTGTTGTGTAAATTTTAGCTATATTGTTGTTCAAAGTACCAGACAGTAATTTGGCCAAGCATGTATATTGGCCAGTCACAATAAAACGTGCATGATATTGCTACAGAAAATATCACAATAAGCAATATTGTAGAAACTAATCTATGCCACCACTTATTAGAGGGGGGCAATATATTGATCATAATATATGCAAAATTTGAATATCATGTACATCATTTATTGTAAACAATGCTGCAAAAAAAGAAAGACAATCTTCCAATATTATCATTGAGATACTTTTACAATTTTGTCAATCATGCCCACTCAATTTACAATTTATTTACATTTAAAATTTACACAATAACTCTGGATAATCTCCAAAAATGTTTTTATTTAAAAAGTGCATTTACTTTTTATACTTTTTATGCAATGTATGTGATTTTAAGTGATTATTGAGGTTTTGCTCAGTGCACCACTTTGGAAACCTTTTGTTGACAAAAATGTGCTATACAAATAATATTGGATTGGATTCATGTTATTAATATATATTAAAGTTCCATTTAATAAACAACACTCAAGAAGTTAATTAAGCATTTGAGTCAAAGAAGTTACTTATTTCACACTCTACAGCTCAAATCTTATTGCATTACAAACAAAAACTTGAAAAAGTTCCCAACAAGTGCAAAGAAAATGTGCACACAATAAATATTGAGTCCCAAAAATTCTTTCCGTCATATATTGAACGATAAGTCGATATACAGTTTATTGTGAAAGGCCTTTAGGCGTCCTCTGCATGTGGTTGTGGGTAAATTTGATGTACAACAGCAGCTCAGCAGTCAGTGCCACCAGCACACTTTCTGTCATTAATTATAGACCCTTTTGGCACCAAGACAAGTTAGCCATTGACTGATGGCTACAAGCGCATTACTCTTATTGTTTTGTGCTCACTGTAATCTATCTTTGCAACAGAGCCCCGATCAAATCACTTGGTCACACATATTGGTTTCCATACAAGCCGTGTTGGCTGTTCAGTGACTGGGCCAAGTCATTAAACACAAGATGCTGTCAAGTAATATCCTACCACTGAAGGTGCACTTTAGTAATGTGGTTACCGTACGAAGCAGCACATAATGAGAGTAGGGATGTCACAATATCAAATGTTAGTGTTACGATTATTGTGAAAAGAAACATCATTATAACAATTATTCATGATTATTGACACATAATACAACAAAAGTGAAATACTTTATATTCTTTCATTCTAATACATTACTTGTACAAAAATAGAACTGAACTATCGACATAGAACTGAGCTATCAAAACAGACAAGTGATCCACCGTTTCCACATTATTCAAATTAGTCTCAATAGCAGAGCAGCTGTGTACTCTCAGTGTCTGCGAAAACCACATCACAGGGCCATATTCAAACTGCATCTGATTATATTTAAACTGGACTATTGCAGTTCTGGGATTGGGCTGAAAGGGTACAAGTTCATGACCCCTGGATTTGTTGCTTCTGATGCTGCCCGGTGCAAGCTGACACTGCTGTGAGAGACGCTGACACTCGGGGCGGCTGCTGTAATTACAGAATCTGTCTTTCACTGGCACAACACTGATGTGAATACTATAGACAGGCATCAGATAGGCTGCAGTGACATTTCGGTATAGATTCACAACAAACTTTGTTACAAAAGTAATCAAATCAAACAGATGCTGCTTTAGGCCTGCAGCCCACAGCTAATGCCATTAATTCTAACTTGATTCACTCTAAGCTTCCTTGGCCAAAACAAGTCCTGTTCTGTTCTGGATAAAGCATGCAGTTACTTGTGTCATCATAACCCACTTACAGTAAAACACAAAATACAGAGGAAATAACAGCAGCACAATGTGTCTGTGTTTGTTTTTGTAACTGAATTATTATTTTATCATGAAAAGAAAAAAAAAAACAGTGAGGTACAAGAACATTAAAAACACATCAGTTTAGACAGTTGTAGTAGAGACATACAAACACTGCTCTGCCACCACCCAACATACCGTTACATGCACTGCCCATCACTCTCCTTCCACATTTTCAGAATTAACAGAAGCCACAACTTCAAACCCCTTTAGTTTAAAATGGGTTTTGGGCATTCTTTCTCAATGCTTCGACTTATCTAAACAGGTAGCGCCTGAGTCATTATGTCTATGAGTTGGGACTTGTGTAAAGTAACTCATCTTTTAGGTCTCTCAGAGTGCTCTTTGTTAAAGCTCATGAGTCATGGAGAAACTGCCTGCAGAGATATTCCACCTAACTACGTCTTAGTGACAGTATTTCTGCTGCCAGTGAACTTGACTAATGCTTTGCTGAGGTTTCCTCTACATTCCCCACAACCTTTCTCCTCTCCTCCTCGTCCACTCTTGTCTGTCTAATAGATCTGAGGCAGCGTGCATAAATAGTGCTTGGTTTTGGCCTTTGTCTGCAGCAGCACTCGGTGACCCACTAATGGAGGGCCCACAGCGTTGAAGTGTCCACAAGATGCAAGTTAACAAACAGAAACACGGGGCTTAGAGGAGACCTGTACATTTGTATTCCAGTTCCATGTCCAAACTTTACTGTAGAAGAAGTGACCTTGGACGTGCCTTGTAAAAATGACATCAAGCCAGCCCTTAAGAACTCGTCCTTGGCAAAAGCATGCTGCCTTATTCATCAGTGACAAAGGACGTTTTAAACTGGGCTGTCCTGCCCTTTGCTTTCTATTAGACAAAATACACTTCACATTATAATGTGATTTACATTTACAAAGAATCTTCTTGGGTGTCTCAGTCAAAGCAAATCACACTGTGAGCAGTTGTGTGACTGGTTTATTTTGAACTTGTGAAGCACTCGTAGTTGCTGGTTGTGTCCGCTCATGGCCATTTTGTTTGGACATCTGAGCTGTGGTTGTGTGCGCTGCAGTTGCCCGGAGCGGGAGGAGGCTGGGTTTTGTCAGGCGGGCTGCGGCCTCTGTCTAGCCCTGGAGGAATGCTGGGGCATGTGTTTGAGTACAGTACTAGCAGCGCTTCGCTCTTTTACAATACTTTTCAGCCTGTAGGAGCATTGCCATTGTCTGGTGTTAATCCGGAGTGAAATGACCCCGATGCCCTCACGCCATGTCCATAGGGATCAGAGCTGCTCTCTCATGCACAAAGAGGGAATGTGCAAAGCATGCACACAGGACCTTGGCTTTGACCTTTAACCGTCTGTGCTTGCACTCAACTCCTATGACACAAATACCTTGTCTGGCCGATTCAGGGATCGTCCCTGAGAGAGATTTAAGCATTATATGTGAAAAGCTTTATATAAAAATCCTAGAGAGGATTTTGGCATGTCTTTAGATGCTGACAGCAGAATTTTACAAGTAGGCGTCTTGTCAGTGTTTGAACAGTTGGCTCTGGTTGAACTGACAGTGGCTGGTCTGGTTGGAAGAGCGGGAGGTGCGATGCCAACCAAAGAGGGGAGTCGTCATAGCTCAGTGTTGTAGCTGCATTGTTGTCTTGGTTACACAAATGAACAGCAACATTGGCAGCATGTATCCCACACATTGTTCAGATTAAGGTTGCATAGTTCACAGGACTCTTTAAGAGAAGAGAAGAGAAGAGATACTGTTGTTTCTCATTATGCAGCACTGATCCAGTGCTTCTAGTATGGTTGAAATGTTAGAATTACATTATATTCTTGTGATTATGTCATGGGTAAGTGTGATCTTTGTGACACAGAAGCATCCTGTACAGTGTGTAATTTCCTCCTGAAGCATTGTTCCTCTTCCTCAATCTCATTCTAAATATTTACAGTCTTGTCGTTTCCTCAGTGTTAATACCTGCAAATCAGTTTCTCCACATGGAAGACGCATGAAGCCAATGTCACTTTTCTCATGTTGTTGGTAAAACACTAAAATTGCTTGTGCATATTTAATTCTGTCTGTGCCTTGTGTCACGCCGTATGAATTGGCAAGTTTCTGCAGAAAATCTCCTCTAACCTACTTGTCATAGCTTCGAGGCAACATAGGAGTTTCTATATTTAGACCACCACAAGATCAACTGTAGAGATTTGGATTACATCTTTCCCTCTGTAAATGTTTTGACATATTTTTAGATTTGAGATTTGTGTGGTCAGATTCCACTAATGCGCAAATGGTGGTTAAAATGTAATAAAATACTAACATGGCAATTCTGTGAGTATTTGTTTTATACTGGAGCTTATTTTATATTGTGTGCCTATTATCAAGTGATGGATTATTACATTGTTAAAATTTTACATTACAATTTTACTATTTTTCTTATATTTTTATTTATTTCATTTAATATTTTAAGAATATCACAGTAGCACTGCTTTTGGAGCCACGGATTCTCAAAATGTGTAACTTGCCAGCGTTTAATCCTCTTTTTGTCCAAGCCAATTGTAAACACATGGGAAAACCCTCTCACGAAATCATTCTTCTCATGCATGCACAATCCTGTAAGAAATTTTATCTCGCGAGATCTTGTGACACAAGGTTTTGTCCCATCCCTAGTACTCATGTAATTAAGGATACTCGAATCCAGCTTTATTTTAATATACCGTTATCGACACTTAGGCTGTAAGTATCTGCTGATACCTGAGAACAACCAATACCACTGCAGTGACTGAATATAGCATTTATTCCCTTAAAACACAATGAACTTTTAATAAAAGAAGAACAAAAACTGATCAAATAATGTAATGTAACCATTTATTATTATTTAGATTTCCACAGAAAGCTTTCCATAAATGTTAATACCAAGATGTTCTGGGCCAACATCAGCCTGTCAATAGTCTATAACATCAATTTAGAGGCCCAAAGAAACCATCAGCTGAACTGATAACTTGGAACCGATACTCATCCAGCTATTTTTCCTGGATCTGCACCGGTGCATATCAATGCATCCCTACATGGAATAAATCTGTATTGTCTGGAGTGCAAGTCTGAGTCATTTTATCTGTGATTGCAAAAGATTAATTCAGGGGGAATAACTAGTGGGAGTTGAGGAATATGTGTTAGCAAAGCAAATATGAGTCATAAGAGCTGGAACATTTGTGAGATTCTCTGCCATTAAGGTTAAGAAGACATAATGACAGAGTTTGCTGTGATATATTGTTCTCTTTTACTGGGAGTGTCACACAGAGGCTCGCAGCAGAATCAAATGCCTGGGTGTGTGTCCGCTCAAGTGCTTGCAATTAAATTATTTGGAAATGTGATACTAATGTTTTTAACGGTAATGGGGTAAATTTAGATTACAGATAAAATGGAGAAAGGGAGAATAATTTAATGAGTGTTGCATTCAGAAGTAAAATGTGCTGACATATCTAAATAATTTTTAAGTTCATAGTTCAGCAGTAAGGCTGGGCGATACTGAAAAAAGTGAATGTCTTGATACTTTTTTGGAGTATCTCAATAACGATATCGTGTCAATCTAACAGAAATTTGTTAAAACACAGCTTTAAATTATATTGAGGTTTAATTACCAGCTGAATGTAAAATGTCTGTAAAATTAATTACAAAAGTGCAAAAAATATCAACTAATTCTTATAATGTTCACAACCAAACTTTGTATGTATTTGTATTTTTATGAGCTCTTTTTGAGCATTTTTACTTTAAATTATATGAATGTGAATATTGAAGTTTTGAATATTTTCTAAACAACTTTATCCTCTAAACAACTTTGATGATATTATCATGTTGTCAACAATACTGTTTAATTTTGCGAAACGTGTTGTCTGCTTTAAGTAGAAGACGCACACGCCATCACAATAATTTCTCTTAATTATTCTAATGTTTTAAACTGCACATTTCTCATGGACTGTTTCCTTTTTTTTGTAGGAACTGGAAAGCCAGGAGATGGATGGTTTAGGGGACCAGACCAGAGATGGGCCGAGCACACTCTCGGACATCACAGCAGACAGAAGCATGTCCTCAGTGCCAGAGTATTACGCCGGCAAGAGCGTTCTGATCACAGGGGCCACTGGCTTCATGGGCAAAGTCCTGGTGGAGAAGCTGCTGAGGTCGTGTCCTGAAGTCAAAGCCCTGTACATCCTGGTGAGGCCAAAAGCGGGCCAGTCCATGCAGCAGCGCGTCGCCGACATGATGAAGTGCAAGGTGTGTGTGCTGCTGGTGACAAATGTATTCAAACTACACCTGTTGTAAGAGTCGCATGTTTCCTCTTTGCTGCTGTGACTTCGCTCATCAAATTAGGGCTGCAACTAGGGATTATTTTGCTAATCGATTACATTACATGAAAGGCCCGGGATTATGAGATTTTTACAGAATTTTACCTAGATAAACCCTGAAGTAATGCCGCTTGAGAATATTTGGTGAAGTATATTTACAGCTGAAAGAGTATTTTCACACACAAAAAAAAAAACAAAATTCACACATTTCCCATATAATTTTGTAATGTAATTTTTAAAGCCTCTCCTCTCAGTTTATGTCATGTTTTGGAGCCTGTGTATAAATCGGTTAAACATTATTACTAAATTCATTGACTTTTTTTTCAACAATTGATTAGTTGCAATTAATTGATTAACTTGTTACAGCCCTACATCAAATCAACACCTGGCTTACTCAAAACAGTGCATAGCAATGTTTACAGCGTAATAAAGAGATTTAGTTTACTAGCAGTTTCTATAGTTTTAAAAGCTCCATAAGTCCAATAGTCCACTGGGAGACTCGTAAAAGTGAAGCTTTCGGGGAGGTATGTTTTCCATTGTATTGTATAGTGACTGTGATAAAATATTGTTTACAAAGCGGAGCATCACATACACATTAATTTGTGTGTTCATGAAAGAGGAAAGGACAGCAGTTTAAGGGCCGCAGAGAAAACATTTAGGCTGTGGATTTAAATGTGTTGCATCAGCTTTAACAGTCTGTGTGGCGACGAGGCATGACTCAACAAAATCCTCTGAACTACAGTTTGTTAATGAGGAGCTAAAGACGGGCCGTGTCTGCATATTGATGTGCTTGGAAGCAGCTGCTGTGTGCTTGTGTGCAGTCGAGGGTGTGCTGGCCTCAAACTGTCAGTGCACTGTCTTCAACTGCAAAAAAACACAATGGTGCTGCGTTACCCCCATTTGTAATCTGCTTTTTGAATCCTTGTTTTGATTTAATTCGTTTTATATTCTGAAATTGATTGATTAATTAATCAATATTAAAACTAGTGTCAAAACCAGATAAATCAATTTGGAATCAAAATGTGACCTTTTTTAAATAGTTTGAGAATGGTCTTGCTTTTCATCAGAACTAGTGTAGTAATATTATGTATGGGAATGTGTCGGTGTAATACCACATGAGTCTTCAGGAGTGGTCCATGGTAGAAAAGATTTCAAAGGATAATGTTTCATATGCCATCCGGATGTAATTTTCAATCTGAGGGAACCAAGAAGCTTGATTAGTCCTGTACTAGGGAGGAGTTTCAGGTTAAATTCTATCTTAAAGACCAGAGACCAGTGCTTTGAGATTGGAAATGACTTTTGGATGGAAGCCGAAACATCTCAGTTTCAAAGTGTCCAGATTACTACCTTTCAAAGGTTTTCTACCATATGTAATATTAAGAACCAACTATTATTTTGTGTAGAAATCAATATTCTAAAAAAAAGTGTTATTGTGGTAGTGTTGAAATTGGTATTAAGCTGTTCTTTTCTATCAAAAAAAAATCAAAATCTAAGTTTGAAATTTTACTATTTAGCAACACTATCAGAAACCCTTCTCACTGCTGCCAGCTCTATTTATCTGTGACCAGCATAAAGAATGAATACAGTCTGGCTTGTGAGATGATAAAGCACAGGATGCACTCAAGTGTGACCTTGCACTTGAGTTTTCCTCTCTCAACTTGACGTGGTGGTATGATCAGCCTTCGTTCACTTTATGTAATGATTTATTTTCTGCATGTCAGTTTATGAAATCATATTTCTTCTTCTTGCCAAGTGGCTTGATGTGACCTACTTTCAAAGCAAGTCTATAATTCACAGCTGAGTAGCATTGGAAATATGCCTTGACCAGTAGTTTTCCATGGATTTGTCATCTCTATAACAGTTTCACGGGCTCTGCCTGATGCTGTGCCAAGCTCACAGTCACACGCGGTTGTCTGGTTTCACAAGAGATGTCTTTAAATTTACATGAACAAGCCTCAAGTACCAATTGGTATTCATGTGGGTCCTCAGCTCAGGATAATTCATGAAGAAGACGAGTGGTTTTGTCTTTGGAGCAGCCTCTCCTCCTTTAGACTGGGACAGTGTCTTTCTTAACACCTGTTGCTAGGTAACAACCCCTGATTTGTCCCAGGGTGTTCCACTTTTATACAGCTTGAAACAGATCACCTCCCGCTGAAAAAGGACAAACCGATCTGATTGTGCATCTCACCACTGCGCTGACATTTAGCCGCTCGCCACTTGGTTCAGTGGAAATATTTTGATGCCCGCAGCCAGGCTCACAATAGCATGTCAGGCATTCAATACAAGTCAGTGTGTAGCCAGGGCCCCTCTCCTGGACTGTGGCATGCTGGTCCGCCTACTTAACAAGCTGGGGACCCAGTAACAAGCTTATGCCGTATCTTTAAGCACCAATACAAAGGGAGAGGAATAACGTGCTAGAATTTTGGCTTGACGTTGCAAAAATTGACAGGATCTTTATTAATTTCTACTGTCTTTAATGGTAAAGTTAAAAATTGTGTCGTGTTTATTATTAACACATTTTTAATTTGCTTAGACTCCTGCTGTAGAAACTGTCTCTGAACAATAAGTAAATATAAGTAGAGTCTAAAGTGATGGAGTTTGTTTCAGTTTTAAGTTGAGCAAATTGACAGCAGAATAAGATGACTTCGTACTAAAATTAGGACACATTGGTACTGATAGCTGTGCAGTTTTCTCAACTGTGGAATTGAGTTCATTGTGAATTTTTCACCAGTTGATTTCAAAAGCAATAAATATTCAGGACGTATTGATTTAACCTGGTCTCAACAGGAAGCTGTGATAAGATTAAGTTTGTCTTAAGTGTCTGGAGACTGACTTTAAACATAAATAAATGTTTAATCTTCACTTTGGGTCAGATAAAAAGAACAATCTTCTAAAAAAGTTTATTATTTGCGCATCAATACATTCCAATTGTTTTTCTCCAGCCAAACCTATATATATAATATCTACTTCTATTTTATATGCAACATTTAAAACAAAGAAAATATATTTGCTGATAAAAGATTACATTTTAAAGATAAACATGATTAAAAATAAGAAACATCCACTTATTACAATTTCTAATCTAGAGTCAGGTTGACCCAAGGCTTTGACATGATCCTCATCTTTTGGTGGCTGGCTTTAGATAGCACATTTATGGCTAAAACAAAAACCTTGAAATTTCATTTAAATCATCATCAAATTACGTTTAGTGGCACTCACGACCCTTTGTCCTGACAGAGTTATGTCAGTTGTAAAGGTTGATTGCTCTTTCATTCGAGACATTCATTTCCATGTGTTTACTATGGTAAGCCTTTCTCTCTGATCCTGGATTTTTTTTTAAGCCCCAGAGAAAACCAACTATAGCTGATAATTTGTTCTCAATGAGATGCATTCCAATCCCCTGTGCCTTCCCCTTATTAGTCTGCTCACAACCTATTATTTGACTAATTTAGCTCATGCATGTCAGGGGATGGAGGTCACCCCTGATTGTCTGGCTCTTAATAGCTTAATAGCTAGAAATTTCTATAAATTAAATCATATATTTTTATGGTCCACAAATTGCCATTTTGTTAATTATGTGTCATTTTAACAATTGTGTCTGTGTTTGAATAATGATTGCCAGGGATCCAACACATGTCTCCAATTCTTTACAAAGAGAGGGTCTTGTCACCCGCTCTCTGTCGTGCCTCGAGTCAAACTCAGTAACTACTGTGCAATCAGATGTGTTTGTTTCAGTGGCGCGTAGATATAGTTGAAAATACGTCATATCAGAGGGCATGGTCTGTCATGGGGGAAAACTCTCAGTTGATTCAATAAGACCCAACTCGTTCACTCTTCTAATACATTTCCTGGTGAAATATATCTAAACAAAATAAAATAAAGTCATAACAGAGTCTCTACAGATGTTGTTGTCCTGACATCACCTCAGAAAATTAAACGGATTGTTCTGTGGTAGTGGTAGCATTTAGCCCACAGCTAACATTAGCATTCTTTACAAATGTAAGCTGTTCGACCACTTTATTCTTCTTGTCTTGTTCTTCATTCTTCATTCTTCATGTCTTTGTGTCTGTATTTGGCACAATAAAACTCTGAAACTCAGTGTTCGATCTTGTAGTTTTTGAACAGTGGGTGAGCTGACACATTAAAATGAATGGATTATTCCCCCCACTGCGGTCCATTTGTGGGCGTTCCCTCAGATGCCGACTGGAATTTTGTGAAACAATGGAGCTTATTGGTCATCTGGCATTCAGAATTCAGAAGATTGACAGCATTTTGTGCTTTGCTCATTGTTTGTACGTTTTGTTTTTCAGTCCCCTGTGATAGTTTTCCTTTTTTTTGTAAGCAGCCATGTTTGTTCAGATAGATGGACCATGCCTGTGTCCCTGATTGGCTAATCCACCTGTCAATCACGCCCTTTTGAACCACGTAAATGAAAACAGTGACCAGACTGATATAGTGTTATGTTTATATTAATAATAACACATCCGTGTATGTTTGTGTTGACAGAAACTGCATTTTGACTAAATACAAATTCTGTCTTGCTTCATTCGGTACATTATGATGGTGTGATGTCACGTGAATCCAACCTATAGATAAGTAATTTTCGAGAGTGACTGTTTTTTGTTTTGTTTGACAGTGCGTTAGGCCTGCGACTAACTAGCCAATGTCAAGAGTGTATTACAACTAAGACTCATAGTTGCTGAGAAAAGAATCAGCAATGTATAATAATAACAGCAAGGTAAAGGGTATATACTATGCTAAAATAAGATAAAAAGGCCCCTGCATCCACAGCTCTTGTAGACCTAAAGCACAATCTTCATTCACTTTACAATGCAATCACAGTGTGCCACTCTAACCTTGAACTATTTCCTAATTTCTTTGTGCTACCTCTTTCTTGTTCTCTCGTTCCTGCCCCATGAAGAGAAAAACTGGTCTGTGAAAAGTATCGTCCAGCCAGTGTGAGAAGAGAGGTGCTCAAGTCTAAATGGCATCTCGGGTTGCTTTGCCGAAAGGAAAGTGCCGTTAGTGTTGGGTTTCTGTGAAAGTCCAAGTCCTCATGCTTTAAACACCACTCAGCAACAAAGAGCTGAGCTCTTAACCACATGTGCAAACCAAGACTACGTATGTAACGCCACACATTTTCACTGAGATTGTACTGTATGCAATTGTTGCTAATCAGCGTTGTACTGCAAGAAAATAAGATATAACTTATGACTTATCTCGACAGGCTGCTCCCTCCCTGTACACACACACCACTTTGCATTTCAGTCCAGGGTGATACAAGGCCTTGAAAGGATGTGGCGCAAGGTTGTTTTTTTGTGAGCACATTTCTACTCTAGTTGGGATATACAAAGAGGAACTTTTACTTTGGGGTGGGGTTGCTTAAAAACAGATCTAATGAGATCTAACACATTTTACAAACCAAAAGCTGTTTCCAAGTGAAATAAAATCAGTAAAGACCGTAATTAAACCATAAAATACTGTAGATGTAAAGGGCTTATTTACGCTAGTTAAGATAAATTATCTTGACATTACACACTATTTGATAGAAGCAACTTCAGGGAAAGACACTGAGTTTGTAATGTCTGTTTGTGTTGTAAACACACTTTGTTAGGAAAAATCTAGTGCAGAAGTGTTTGCCAGGGTCACCTCTGGCAATTGCTTGACACTATCCCAGACATGTGATTTTCTGTCATGGTGCAGTTTCAAAAGTGCTAAAAGCTAATTGTAAGGAGAGTTAGAGGAACTATATGAAAACAACTGAATAAGACAGTCGTTCCAGACAGTCGTTTCTGAGTCATGGTGCAGTATTGAGTGAGAGGAAGGACTGTGTGAGCGAGGCTAACGGTTCAGACAAAAATCAGGTACACGCCTTTACTAAAACAGAAAAAAATGAGTAAATAAAACCATAAAATAGAATAGAATGCATGAATAGCCTAGATAAAACCACTAAAAACAAATCAATAAAATACCGTTCAACTCCCACTGTGCTAAAAGCCAGAGACTGATGATACCCATTTGAGCTGGGTCAATATTGAAAAAGTGTCATTTCCTGAATAGTTTTTATGGTCTTGGTATACTAGTATAAGACCACGATATTAAATAAACTAGAACAATTTTAAAAATGTTGTTGTATTTTCTTAATATCATTGTGGTATCTAGGAGTTTGGGGGAATTTTGTTGTACATAGACAGCATTTGTTATTACCCCTGGCTACATTTTTTAGGTTTACCACACTAACCATGAACTAGTTCGGACTTTGGTTTGTGGTGCTGAGGAAATGCACACTGGTTCCCCATTGTTCTCCTGTTTACCCCGCTGGAGAAGGGTGCCGTGGCGAAAGCTGGCACAAGACCACTGATCGTCTATAGAGATTTGAACAAAGAGACAACACAAGACACACAATGTCCTTTCTCCTCTGTGCAACAAAGAGGACTCTAAGTATTAGCCCACTTTCTGCTGCCTCACTAACCGCTCTGACCCCACGGCGCTAACTTTATGTGCAGTTTCTTTTTCTGATGTGTTAAGTCAATTCATGTTTGTTTTCCATTCCATTATATCTGCTGACAGGAGTTGAGAAATGTGCCCTGAACAACTCATCCAGAGCAGCAGTAGCTCAGTGGTTAGAGTCTACCAACCCGAAGGTCAGTGTGTCCTCAGGCAAGACACTTCACCCACATTGCCACAGTGGTGTGTGTGTGAATGACTAGTGGTGGTGGGCATGGCCGATGGCAAAGATTGCCTCACTCCCATCAGTCTGCCCCAGGGCAGCTGTGGCTACATAAGTGGCTTACCACTGAGTGTGGAGAGAAAGAATAACGACTACAGTGTTGCTCTTTGAGAGACTTCAAAACGTCTGTAACACGCATTACAAGTGTAAGGCATTATTATTATTATTATTATTATTATTATTATTATTATTATTATTATTAATTGGTAAGGGTTCATATCTTTCCCTTGTTGTGAGATTTTCTAAAGAGGAACTTAAGCAAGTTAAGGAAGATATTTTTGTTCCCACCCAAACTGTACCTTTGAATCCTAACTGAAATAATCTCTAATTCACAAGTTTCCTCTATCATCATGTCTCATTATGCTAGTGATTTTTGTATTTATTAGCTGAGTATCTTATTTAATCCTGGTTAGAGTGTTACTCACATCTGTATTGAATGTTGTGAATGATGTTGCTGTTTTGCCAGCAATGCATAGACACGAGTTGTGATGCATTTAAGTGCTGCCTGGTGAACTGGTGAACACTGGCTGTAGGTTGTAGAATGAGACCAAGAGTTCACCCAAAGCTGCTTCATGTTGGAATGCTTCAACAGCCCCGCAGAGCAAACACAAGTGTAACAGGTGTGGTAATATTGCCCAAGCTCTCGTTTGTCTCTGTGGCACTTCACGGATAAGAGTTAAGTTCTGTGCCGTCACATCTTTTAATACTTAACGTTATCAAAGGGATTGTCACCCATTTGAATGTGTTTATTTTACATGATTCAGTAGGTGTAAGTGTTACTACCGTAAATAAGTCAAACACTCACAGTAAAGGCAAGCTGCTTTGCTGGGGAATGACATCTATCTGAACTTGATGTGTGCCCTGCAGCTGTTGGCCTTTTTGGCTTTTCTAGGGTACGGTAACACATGTCCAACCAGAAAAACTGTTTTTGTCATTCTTAGCATTCATCCTCTTTATTGGTTTCAGATTTACTCTGGTTCTTATCTAATAATGTTTGGCAGTTATACATAGCCTAAATTGAAATGAATGAAGTTTCCGTTTTGAAGTAGATCTTTGCATGTTTAGACTTTAGTCTCTAATCTTTTCTTCTATCTCTTTGTGTGTGACCGTGCAGCTTTTTGACCGAGTGAAAGAAGACAACCCTGACTTCCATCAGAAGATCATCCCCATCAGCAGTGAACTGACACAGCCTGGTCTGGCCATCAGCCCGGAGGATGTGGAGAAACTCTCAGCCTGCGTCAATATTGTCTTCCACTGTGCAGCCACCATCCGCTTCGACGAGCCCCTCAAGTGAGACGGCTTTTTAAAATGATTTCAAGCATGAAGATTACTTGTTTGCTTAAAATTGTTTTTTTTTTATAACTTATTTTCTACTATTACAAAAATCTTTATATAATCAGTGAAACTGCAAGAAAGATTATGCAGAAAGAGGATGTGAAGGAAGTAACTGTCATGTTATCATCTTGTGAACATTTCCTGTTTTACCAAAGAAGAAACACATCATTCTGGGTGTGGCTCTCCACTCTCAATGAGAAATGTGAGTTATGAACACATGATTACAAGATAGTTTAGTCAGTCCTGCAGATTAATAACGCCACTGTCCATTGGCTCTGGTTGTGGTGTAGCTTTTGATGGGATTTCTTGTCATGTCATCATCTGCTCCCAGAGAGTGTATTGAAAACATATTGTATTGCTAGGAGTTAGTTACCAAAAACAGGTTGTGGATACAGTGCACTGTGGAGGCCATTGCGCAGGGAGTCGCTGCCAAAAGAAATAGTAATGCATCTTGTCAGGGTGCCCTTTACGGTGCATTTATAGAAGCTGAAGAGGATTCTGGGGGTATGATGAACCCAACCTACACAGTCTTCACAGGAAGTTTAGCTGCTGACAGGTTTGCGTTGCTGTTGTTGTGGTGTAAGAGAGCATGTTAGCTTCAGTGGTGGTATGAACACTCAGAGACTTATTTGTCTACTAAAAAAATAATCCTGCAATGACAGAAAGTCTTGGTCTGGCTGCCAAACACTTCTCATATTACAGTAATTAATCATTCATAAATGTATAATGGATATAAAAATAAAAAAAACGTGCCAAGTGTCTTGTCACAATATCATATTAGTGTTACAATTATTGTGAGAAGTAATGTCACAAGTTTACGATCATTAATACAGCTAAACAACAGTGAAATCCTTAATTTACATTCAGTCTTTTAGGTGGCCTTTCCTTGTGTATGCAACCAGTTTCAAGAAAAATAATTATAAATGAATAGGTAATTTATTTAGGTTTACTTTTTGTATAGTAAACTGAATTGAAACACTTATTTTTGCCTCTAAATACTTCTTACAATACTGTGCGACCTGTATAATTGCAATTATTGATGATATTAATCAAGTGTAAATGTTCTTGTTTTTTGGTTGTGATGAAGGTGTGAGATCAGGCTGTGAGTGACCAGAGACTGTCAAAGCTACTGGACTGCAGTGGCACAGGCTTTATTGATTAGAGGTTGCCATATCTCTGTCTGTCTTGTCGTGACTTGTGGTTCTCTTGTGTCTTGTTCTGGTCAGATTTGTCTGACCTCTGCTGTCATTTAAAGGTTTAATGTTCTTAAGTGTTTTTCATGCTGACTCTTTGCATTTTATTTATCAATGTTTCTGTAGCCCTTCTTGTCATGTTAAATGTTAAGAACACACTGATATTAGATTTCTGTAGTGTGACTGTGCTGCTGCTGTTGTAACATCTTGCATACACTTTGATCCATAAGTGCGTGGCATTCATCCACTACACTTTCTCCCTCTAACCTCGCCACCCCTCAGCCCTCAAGTCATTATCATGCCACTTTGGCCATGCCTGACTTAAATCTGTGGCGCATCAGCATTGCATTGGCTGCTGAGGCTGCTCTGTGTAAAGCCTGTGATGCACAATCCGCCCACACAGTGCAAGAGAAGCACTGCTTTTACAGCATCTGGTTAAAGTGGCCTTTTTCCTCTTGCCGCCGTAGGCAAGACGTGCTGTGGATCTGCCGAGCTGACATAGAACTACTGCAGGAGGCACAAGCTTAGGTAGAGTGATTGACAGGAATTATTTTTCTGTGGGCTGCAGGAGAGTTACCCAACACCCAATGCCCGTGTAGACATGGGAGTATTTTCTTTTGATAATTTAGTATCCACAGTCTTTTTAATAACGCAGTTAAATTTATGGAATTCATTTTGCACATTTGTTAAACGCAAGTCCTACTCTGTGGCTACAGTGTTCAGCAAATTCTGCAAATTCCTGTAAATCTAAATGTAAGTCTAACTCAGCACATCTGAACATACTTGCCTAAGTCGAGATATTGGAAAATTGCTCACTGTAACCAACCATGCACAAGTGTGAAACAGCTGTCTCTTTTTGACTTTCAGACATGCCCTGCAGCTGAATGTGATCGCCACACAGCAGCTCCTCAGCCTGGCCCAGCAAATGCACCACCTCGAGGCCTTCATTCACATCTCCACTGCCTATGCAAACTGCAACCGCAAGCACATTGACGAAGTCATCTATCCACCACCAGTTGAGCCCAAGAAACTCATAGAATCTCTTGAGTAAGCTCAAAACATACCTGCATTTCTATTTCAAATGCAAGTCACCTTCCATCTAAATTGAGTCACCGGGGTGACTCTGTGCCAAACCCGAGCATGGATAAATTTAGAGTTGCCTTTTACATTGCAGATGGATGGACGAAGGCATAGTACGGGACATAACCCCTCGACTTATTGGAGACCGGCCCAACACATACACCTACACCAAAGCCCTGGCCGAATACGTCGTCCAACAAGAACAGGAGAAGCTCAGCATTGGTATCATCAGACCCTCAATCGTGGGAGCCAGTTGGCACGAGCCATTCCCTGTGAGTAGGCTCTGACACTGCTGGCTCGTTGCATGTTCATGAATCAGCGACTTGCCGAGGGTTTGGTCAGTAGCTGTTGAAAAAAATTGATCAATTAAAAGCATTCTAATGGAGTTGTACTTAAGTGACCTATGGGAATTTACCTAAAATGATAATTTAGGACATAGCTGAACTGCAAACGTTATAAGAATATGACGAAGACGAAAGTTACCATTGAAACATGTCAAGGCAATTGTCATCTCTTACCTACTGTCAAAAGGATCCTACTCAAGAAGACAATATGAATATTCTTCTATAATATGACCAGTGTATAAGTGTCTATGACATATGGACATATTGGGTGCAAGAAACATTGCACAAAAATTGAAAAGGACTTCACAGTTACATTTGAATTCAATTCAGAATCACAAAAATGCTTTATTCACAAACTAAGAATGTACTTCAGTGATATTGTGGAACATAAAACAATGAAAATAATAGTAAAGATAAAAATACAAACTATGATAAGTGTTAGACTAGACATCTATGTATAAATATATATATAAATAAATAGACCTTATATATATATATATATATATATATATATATATATATATATATATATATATATATATATATATATATATATATATATATATATATATATATATATATATATATATATATATATATATATATATATATATATATATACAAACTATACGGTATGCATGTGTTATTAGACTGTAGTTGTGTGTTCATTTCTCAGCAACTTATCAAAAGCCTCACTTGCCCTCTGCCATGCAGTTGCCAACACACTTTGTGCTCATGGGAAGGGTTTTCTTAATCATATTTTTTTGTTTGTTTTTCTGATACCATTTATATAATATTTTTCTTGTATACCATGCCACCCTTGTGTCTCCCATCACTTTTTATGTTTAGTGCACTTTGTAGACTCTGGGTAGACCTCAGCATCCTTGACCACGTAATGGGACTCTCCTCTATGCAGCAGATCCAGTCTACAATCAGTAGTTTCATCAATTATAAATGAAGCCTAATTGAAGTAGACAGCCGCCCTGCACTGTTCCCCACCACAGGAAATAACATAATTGTGTAAAACTGACATGGTCCATATGAGCATTAGGAAATACAGTGTACACAATCCCATTTGCAACCATAGTAAACCACAGTAAAAATGTACCATAATAACCCTTTTAATCCTCTTTTTAACTTAGGGCTGGATCGACAACTTTAATGGACCAAGTGGAGTCTTTATTGCTGTGAGTAAAAACCACAGCGTTGTGATTACTGATCACAGTTGCTGAATGTCTAATATAGAGTTTTGTATCAGGCTGGAAAAGGGATCTTGCGAACCATGAGGGCCAACAACGACGCTGTGGCAGATTTGATCCCTGTAGATGTGGTCATCAATCTGACTCTGGTGGCCGGCTGGTACACTGCTGTGCACAGGTTTGTCTGTTTTTTTGTTTTGTTTTTTTCAAACTAGACAAAAGCCTTTTACATTTGTTGATTAGGTGTGTTACAATTTTGAAGCCCATAAGAGAGCACAGTAATAATAATAGCAGACTTTTACCATTTTATATGTAGATCACACAAAGGTTTAAAGCTGCAGTTCATTATGACAGTAATCCATACAGTGAAATGAAATATAACATCACAGAGGCTGAGAATTTTATACAGTTGTCAATACTATTAATGACACCAACTTTATAGTTTTGACATTTGTGAGAAAGACTTTTCTTTCTTTCTTCCCCCACGCAGGCCTAAAACCGCTCTGGTGTACAATTGCACGACTGGTGGCATCAATCCTTTCCATTGGGGAGAGATTGGTAGGTACAATTTGTGGTCTTGTTCAGTGGTAATGGAGACCTGTGACAGTCTGTTAGTTACAGGCTGGTGGTGTAGTGTCCCACAGTATTGTTGTTCTAATCGTCTTTGATTGTCAAAAATCAGTACTGTATAACACAGTGTGACTGAAGATGCAGTAGTCCAGTGTTTCTCAAAC
This sequence comes from Rhinogobius similis, assembly GCA_019453435.1. Taxonomy (NCBI): domain Eukaryota; kingdom Metazoa; phylum Chordata; class Actinopteri; order Gobiiformes; family Gobiidae; genus Rhinogobius; species Rhinogobius similis. The sequence continues at coordinate 20,520,825 of CM033619.1, read as the reverse complement.
TGTGGTTTGACTTCCTCCTGGTAGTATGTGAGGTTCTCTACAGATATTTGAAATATTTGTTGTTATTAAGAGTCAATTAGATCCACATTGTTCCCCCTCTTGTTTAGAACTAATTTAGCAATTGTGTAGTCCTATTTTAGACCTTGCTTAGACCTGCAATGGTTAGAATCAGTGCAATGGTCTACACAAACTGCCAGGGCATTTTCAGGTGGCTTCACTCTGCCACCTGGTGGTGAGTAATGCTTCATTGAAGGATTTATATATATATAAGGGCAGCATATCGAAAAAATTATTGCACTTGTTATTATCGCAATATGCTATTCTAATGGTTAAATGCATTAATCTTGCGTTTCTTGTGCGTCCAAGGTTGTTTTTACTTTTGACCAATCAGACGCATCCTTAAGTGTTTAATGCCAAAACCGCCGTTTTGCTCAATTCAGAAATGGAAAGTGAATGTTTACGTGTTTTATTCTTAAAGCTCCTGCTTCAATATTCTCATAATTTTTGTCATTATTTCACGCACACATATATGAAGGTGAATAAAATGTATGACATATTTAAAATGCCTTGTAATGTAATTTATTTTTTGAATTGCAGAGTAATAGACAAAGCATTTTTTTGTCTAATGTCTGTATTTATTATTCATTTTTTATACATTAGTATGATATAAATACAAAATAAGGACTCACAAAATGCATGACGTCGAAAGAGATAAGAGTTTGTACTTAAATATGGGTGTAGTGCCAACTTAGAGGCACCGCACACATGTCTTGACAAAGGTAATGATCCTTGTAACTCTAGAGAAAACTGACTACAAAAGCAGGGTCACAATCACTCACAGCCCAGCAGATCTCTCTCTTGGTCATTTGGATTAGCGTCGCTTTGCCTTTTTTTTTCTCAAATAGGCAAACATTCTCCTTCACTAAGGAAATTTAAACCAGATGGCCCATAGTAGGATTAGGTTTCATCAGTGTAATTTGCTGTTATGAAAGTGCAACTGTGCTCTCTAATCCCACCGGTGCAAATGGATCAGCTAATCAGAGGACACCGGGTAACTGCAATAGCCAGAATCATGTACTGTGTGTAGCAATGCATTAAGTAATGTAATTAGTTGTGTGCATTTCAGCACTTAGCACATGCCCTCTAGTGTTTGACTCACACACTTTGTGACTGTGCCCTCGCCCTAGAGCCACGTCCTCCTGACTACCATCTCAGATTGGCTCAATGGCTCCTGAAACCACTATGTTGTGGTTGCCATGGAAACAGGTGGAGCAGGCCTATTTTGTGCTGAATGTGATGTAATATCTGTAGTCACATGACGATGGGTCTCTGTGTATGGCTGCTACTAATAGTGGTAGGAGGAAGATCTACCATAGAAAGAAATGATTGGGCTGGTCTGAAAATTACTGTGATTGTGCTGATTTGAAAATGATTTCACTGACCTGGAAATGACTGTGCTTATCTGGTTTATCTTATACCTGAGGTGTATTTTGTGCCAGCTCATAGCGTAGAGATAAACTGAAGTGTAACTGATCCTATAACCTCAGAAAAGTGAATATGAGACGTATGAATGCATTTTTCACAGAGCATCATGTGATGTCATCCTTTAAGAGGAACCCTCTGGAGCAAGCTTTCCGCAGACCTAATGCCAACATTACCTCAAACTATCTGATGAACCAGTACTGGATTTTGGTCAGCCACAAGCTACCTGCCTTTATATACGACTTATTTTTACGTCTCTCAGGCCAAAAACCACAGTAAGAGTCTCTTATATTAAAAGTGCATTTAACATTTGTGGCTTATAGTGAGTGTATTCACCTTAGCAGTATTTTGTGCCCTCAGGATGATGAGAATCTTTAATCGTCTTCATAAAGCCATTGGTTTGCTGGAGTACTTCAGCAGTCAGGACTGGGAGTGGAACTCAGAGAACATGAACATGCTGATGAATCAACTCAATCCTGAGGACAGGAAGGTAGGAACATATTTTCATAGGGGTTACTCACTGTAAATGCCTAATGTGACATGTAGCCTCAAAGTGTACTTCAATATAATACAAAACTCCCTCTTGTGGTTGAAAATGAACAACACCCACAATTTTATGAAGAGTTTTCTAAGATTTTCCTGTTTTATGCAGGCATTTAACTTTGATGTACGTCAGTTGAATTGGCCTGAGTACATTGAAAATTACTGCATTGGCACCAAGAAGTATGTACTGAATGAGGACATGTCAGACATTCCTGCGGCTAGACAGCACCTGAGAAAGTAAGTGCCATACTGTAACTACTCTCAGTATTATAGTACATTGTATAATGTCCTGCCTTCTTATGTCCCCATTTCAGACTGAGGAACATCCGGTACACCTTCAACACAGTGCTGGTGGTTTTCATCTGGAGAGTGTTTATTGCAAGATCACAAATGGCCAGAAACATCTGGTACTTTGTGGTCAGCCTCTGTTTCAAGTTCTTGTCGTACTTCCGCGCGTCCAGCTCTCTGACTAAGTAAGTCTTCCTCGCTGCTTCAGTCAAGCAGCTCTCACCTCCACATAAACATCTGAGACCCTTCAGAGGGACTGTCCTCCTCACTGTGAACCAACATCGATGGAGGCAAAGAGGACAACAGCCATGAAGACTTTTCATCACTACATCTTGTAACCAACCCCATCCATAGAAACATTGTTAGTTTTATACCTACTGTTTTCCTCCAAACGTGGCCAATAAGATATGCAACCAGGAGACTTTTGTTAAACTTTCTTCCCACATAATCATTTCCATTTTTCTGAATTTAGATAGGTTGCCTTGCCTTGTGATTACTTTTTTCATACTTGAACATAACAGAGCTACAGTCAAAGGAGGAAATTTAAAAAATGTTTGTCTTTTTTATTTTACTTTGAAAGTATGAGATTTTAATGCTCTTGCTTTGTTTGTCTACTGCCTTTTATACATACTCAAATATCTGTCTCAAGACCATTCTAGATTTTAAAACTAGTGTCCCTGTCACATTACATCTAAATGTTTGTTAAGTTATCAATTTTCTGAAATATTTCACTGTCTTCAAACACCTTCGTGTGAATACTCATCAGCTTTTTGCCTGTTTGTACAGTGGTTTGTATTGGAAGTTTACAACTTTTACATCTTTATACTTGGGTTGTGTATTTATGTGGCAGAGCTTGTATTATAAATGAATATGATTACCACTGCGCATCAATTATCCAAGTCACATACAGTCACATCTGTAATTTTACTAATTTTTTATGGCATGTTTATTTTTGAAGAATTGCATAAAAACATTGAATTGATAGTTAGCCCTGCATGACTATTTGGTGATGTTAAATACTGAATTTGAATCAAATGGCCCATCACTAATCTTGAGAAAATGCTTAGTGATGCCTGAAGAGTTTGTTGTGACTATTTGTGCTTTAAGTCCAGAGGTGCTCTGTGAGACACCAGGACCGAGCAGGTTGTTGTCTAGAGGAGCAGACACGGGGCAGTTGTGCACATGACTCAGTGACAGATCTGTTGTTATGTTAAGTGACATGCCATGTACTTTTATAAAGGAGATGCAACAACACACATGAAATATAGATCCAATGTAGATGTCATTACATCTGTTGATCTAAGTCACTAAAGTTGTGTAAATATTTTATTATTCCTATTGACAACCAAACTATTTTGAGTTGTTATTCATGGTCCAACAGTCAAAGAAAATATCCAGTATTATTTATGTTTTGTGACCAGACTATGGGTGAATAGATTTGAATGACAAGAGCTTTCACTGGACAAAAATGTTCTAAATGTTTATTCAAACCTTCTGTCTGTGATTAACCATTGGGTTTCTGAATGGCAGCGGTTTGATCGTACGTTTCCTTGCACAACAGGGCTAATATGACAATATTGTCACAAATTTTAATGTTGCTTATATTGTCTCCGTTCACAAATTACTGTTTCTCTGTTATAAACCAAATCAAATTGCAATTAGGTCACTCCAGGGCTAATGCTACTATGTGCTATATTATAACAAATAGCCAACAAGGTAACCATTTATTTTGTAATGTCATTTGGAAATTGTCTTGCCTTTATTTCCTGCTCTGAAATTTGATTAAAGTCTGCTTGGCACATCAAAAATAAATGAAAATTTAAAAAAAAATTGAGTCTGCATGTCATACGTCTTGCAATAAAAACTTGAAAAAGCATCACTAGGATATAATTTTTTGAGTGGACTACAACTGGTAGATTTTTTACACACTTTCACACAAAGGATTTAGTGACAAATTGACTAGGCTTTTAAAGTGGATTTAATGATAAATAACTCAAAACAATATTGCTTGTGCTTGGTTGTGGTTGAACAGTCAGCTCAGACAGTAAAGAAAAAGTTTAAAAACAACTTTGATTTAAAAAAGTTTATTCTTCAAGAACCTGGTCAGCCAGCAGTGGAGTGTGATGATGGTTCACGTTGTTCATCTCATTTTGTACCTGCATAACCAAAAAAAGATCAGACATTCTTTCCCTTGTTATTAGATGTTCAGTTTTATGTTTGAAAATACCTCTCTTTCCCTATAGATTCCTAGCCTGAAACGGCAGCAGATAATGTCAAAGAAGAATCCAACCAGTCCATGGAGCATGCCTGTGTAAATATACGTCAAGCAAAAACACAATACTTTGACACTTTTTTCTACTAATAAACAGTTTCTATTTTTTATTATTGTGTTGAACTAAACTTGCCTGTTGTGGAGAAAATGCCTCCAATAATGCCACAAAGTCGCACTAGGAACTGCCACAGCGGCATGTGCTGCTCTCGGACTGTCACCATCAAAGAGCTAGTGTCATACTTGACAAAGATGCCGGAAACGCCATGACTTCCAGCTGCATGGTTTATCACCCGCTCCTGTAGAAAGATACGTTGAAAATGTTTGTGGAGTATTCATAGAAAACTTGTGTTGTATATTGTTGTATAAATGCTCACTCTCTCAGTCACTGAAAACTGGTGTGTGTCTGCTGATATCTTGTACGTGTGGAGTTTGGTAGGAACCACAGTGATGAAGTATTGGAACATCTGGGTATCTATAAAACAAATGGACACAAATTCATTATGATTTAATTGATTTTAATGGTTTTATGTCCTCTTGTGTGCAAGACTAATTCTCCTCAAGCCGCAATAAAGGGTTTCATGAATTCAAAAGATCTTTATTTATTGTAGCACGATTTAGGCAAATAAGGCTTACTGCTGAGGGTGATCTTCTCAGTGCCATCTAGAGGATTGATAACGCCTGGTATCATCTCACCAAAGGATAAATGGTCAATTCGATGGGAGAAGTTGTACACTTGAAACAGAAAGAGAAGAAGAAGAAGAAGAACAATTTTTATTTATAGAGCGCTTTTCCACCTAATAGGCACCCAAAGCGCTTTACAAAACCGAGAGTGCATTCAATGTAGTGAATACAGGATTCTGATACAAACACTTCTGATACAACTACTTATGATATGTATGTCTCATGAGCAGAGGTGGACAGAGCAGACCAAAAACTGTAATCAAGTAGGAATAGAGTTACTTCAAAATAATGTTATGTAAAAGTAAAAATTGAATCAAATTATTTTTGTACAGCCAAAACACTCCAACGGCAGTTGTCTCGGGGGCTTCCCAAAAATAGCTGATTTGACCAAAAGGTTTGAAAATCAACTACGAGACGGCACAAAGTAGTGTTTAGAGAGATTACTCCAGTAATAGTTAAAAAAAAAGAGTAACCGTCTGGAAGTAACATCTGATTTATAGTTAATTTGAAGAGGAAAAAAAAACAAATAATGCACAAATAACGATACAAATGACGAGACAAACCGAATAAAAAGGAGCAGAAAAAGAAAGACAAATGTTCAAATAATTTAATATTGTAACATATTATCTTATCTTGTTTGTAGATTTATTTAAAGTGGGAAGAGTAATCTAAACTTTTACTCATGTAAGAGCACTTCAAAAGTCTCTCGATTAATGTGAGTAAATGTAACCTCTGGAAATAAACTAGCATGACAGTGGCAATTAAATTACAATAAATAAACACATAACAGTTACTTACTCTCGTGGCTGACAAAAGCAGCTATGTGTGCATGCCCTTGTGGATGATGAATGGGCCTGTAGGAGAGAGGTTCATTAAAAACTGTTACATTCATCAATAATAATATAGCAATTTATAAATAATTTATGTCAGTGATTTCCTTACTTTCCTACAGTAATGTGAAAGTTTCCAGCCACTTTGTTCACATAAACGTATCCATGTATCCTGCATGCATTAGGCGGTTCTGTGGCTGCATCCTCCCTAAAGAAAAGCCATTTTAAATCAGATTTCAGATTTGGTGGCATTTTAAGTCTTGTATAATGTATTTCACTGGGGGGAATTGTGACCTTGGAGGGAGGGCAGTGGGGGCTCCTTTGATTAGAGTTTTGTACAGCACTTCTTGCAGAGCGTGTTCCTCTCTCAGTCGGCTTTGAACATGGAGCAATGCCCTGAAAACAAAGAACAGTTTAATTTGCTCAGAGCAAGACTTAAAAGGAATCTGGACAAACAAGATTCAGCCAATAATGACACTTCTACTTCTTACATTTGCCACAGACGTTGTTGTGGACTGAGATCAAAAACAACCTATAATTAGAACAAATGAAAAGGACAATTTAAAAATGGAAATTAGGTACCAATCTATAGGGACATACAATACTTACAGGCTCATACTGCAGCTCGTTGGAGGTAATCATTGTTTCGGCCAAGTCTAAAATGTCTGCACCCACCTCTGTATCGATTAAAACAGGAATGTAAATCAAACTCAGCTGATTCATTTTATTTACTTTAATACAGATACTCACGCTGACATCTCATGGCAACAGTAATGTCAATGTTTATTCGTAATTTACTGCAAACAAAAGACAACATTTACATTCTGTCGTGACTACTTAAAAGTAATTGCAATTCTAAACAAACCTGGAAAAGTCCTTGTCAACATCATATTCATATTTCATCCATGTGTCTCGATAAACAAAAAACTCTAAAATGGCCAAAAGGGCCATGACAGTAAAAGCAAAAAGTGACACTGCGGAGAGATTACGTGTGTTATTGTTGTGAATATTCCTATATATAAAGATATAACTTAGATCTTAAAGTAAAAAGGATGACTGACCAGTTCCTCCTGATGCCGTAGTCTCCACATAACTCTCAGAGACTTTGGGGAAGGCGTCCAACTCCTTCACCAGGCTCAGGGCCTTCTTCCGGGACAGACGTCTCATCTTAACATCACTAAGAAGAGAATATTGTAGTGAAGAGAAATTCTATCATAGTCCCATTAGAAAAGCTATAGTAGCACAAAGGTCAGCATGCTCCCTGAAGAATGTAACTACTCTAAGAATAAAAGAGAATGTGTACTTGTCTCACAATGGGGAAATTGAAGCGTAATAACAGAAAAGTATGAGGACAGTAGCCATAGAATAAGAATTTAAATAGGCCTACTAGAACAAATAATTTTGTACTTTAATATACTTACTTGACATCAAACACCAAATAAATACAGTCAAAGAAAAATAAAAACTATAATGCTACAAGAAGTTATTAATTATGAACAATAAATCAGTGTTCATAATTAATAACTACAGTACAGTCCTTACATTGTCAATCAAGGTAAATTGTCAAAACTATTTGTATAATAGCCAACTATAATATATAAACAGGGACATTTTTAAACATGACCTGCAGTAGCCCATTACTTCATATCTCATCTATTATTATTATTATTAGTCATTAAAATGTTGTAACAATTACATTTGACACAAAAATAAGATTGCAGATTGCAGTGCTATCTCTAACACTGAACATCCAGGCTTTAGCATAACACAGCCATTACAATAAGCATATATAATGGTCAAAACATGCGATTATGTTCTCACCTTCGGTCACTTGGCTAGTTAAAAGCAGATGAAACAAACCACATATCAAGTGTCTTGGGTGAAAGACAAATGAACATCGCAGGTTCATTCAGTTGGGTCCATCATGTTGTCACCGAAAAGCTAACACGAGCCAGAAGCAGAAAAGACAGGCAGGACTTCCTTGTTTTGAGAAGGACGTGAACGTGAAACTCTACCACGTCGTCAGCAGATGGCGCTATCACACAAACAATTATTGTTCAGCCAGTCTTACTTGATTGTTTTAAACTGGGCCTAAATTAGTTAGACTTTATTGCAACTTTGCAATTTTGTGAGTTCTTTGCCCTTCCACAGTAAGATATTGCTGCATATAACAATGTTAATAAACAATGGCTGATTGTGTTGATTTAAGACTTTGACACATAGGAATACTAATATAGATTATATGCTCATTCCCTAATAAAGAAAAATCTAAATTATTGGTTAATTAATTGCTTTTATACAATGAACTATTTTTATTAGTCTAATTTCATTTATGTTTAATCAGGGATTGCAGATGTAAATGAGCAATAATCTGATGCATCTCATCTGCTATGGTCTCTTGAGCTAAAGTCTTTGCACATTATCTCGTCAAAAGTTCAAATAAAGACTAAACTGTGGCTTGAATCACATGTGGTTTTATATGCTGAATGTCTGCATGCTCCGGGCCCGTTTGCCTATGCAGAGCTGCACAGATGGGTTTGTGGGGGGATGGGTGCTGTCAGCTCACAGATCAGGAGGCTGTAGGTCGGTAGTCCCATTGCTATTCAGCACACAAGCATGTAGGGCATGTCAGACATGCCCCATGGAGACATACCAGGGGTGCATTCTGTATTTGGGTTTAGTGGTTTATGTTTATGATAATATGATCAGTCAACCAATTGTCAAAATCATACTGGAAGAGAATGTATGCATTGCACCATAGTGTTGGTCTTCATCTGATTTTTAGTGTCAACACAATGCAGACAATGCAGACCCATATTTATATCCGGGCTATGGTCTATATTGAATACTGTCATGTTAAATTGCCCAATTTAGACCATACAGAATGACAAGAACAGCAGAACAGCGTTTTAGCCTATTTATTGGTCTTTGCTATTTTGTGGAGTCTGAACTTTTTTTGCTGACTTGGTTCAACTTGCTTTTGTTTTTTATACGTTTTCAGTGGTTGTGGTCTTATTTTAAACTCTGCTGAGGATCAATTACGTAATTCGTTTGTTGAGTAATAGTAAGTCCATTGTTGGAGGTCCACACACACAAAAACCAGATGGAAATAAATGTGAATAAAGTGACGTCAGGAGTGGGATTGCCTAGTGGGGGTTCTCGGCTGTTTACGGCGGATCTTCGTGCATTTCCGTCGGCCCGGTTAAATCCCCGCCCCGCTTCATTCCTGCGTTGTTTGGGGATAGTAGGAAGATGGCGGCGGCCCCGCTGTACTGTGTCTGCCGGCAGCCCTACGATGTAAGCCGGTTTATGATCGAGTGTGACACCTGTAAAGACTGGTTTCATGGCAGGTACGTAGATATATATGTCCACTACAGCCGCCGTCTATTGTAACTGTGAAACAGCCGAAGTTAATAGTGTAAACGCGACGGCAGATTAGCGTTGTTGACTAGCAGCTAACTTGGCTAACAGGCTAGCGGTGGGCGACGGGATTTAAAGCGTCTATTGACAAGACTAAAGAAAGTGGGCTCGACTGAAAGAAGGGTTATCAAAGTCCAGCGTATGTTTACCAGCGTGAAAATGCACTCATCTACAGTCGTCGGATGAGTTGTTGACGGGAACAGATTAACCAGGAGCTTTGTAAACAATATTTATATACTAAAAGCGCATTAGTGACGGGAGCCGTGTCAACCAGTTCAGGGGTCATGGGGAATTTAAGTGCGAGTCTGTGTTGGCACTTTGACTCACTTTATCTTTGTTTACTATGTGTACGATACGTGTTTAGCTGTAAACATATGAAATAGCTGCATGTTCCTGTTCAACAAGCCCTGTTGAAGCTCGCCGCTTGGGTCGTGGTTTGGGTTATTTGAGGTAATCATAACACAGTCGGACTCTGATTTCATAAATGTTTTTCTTGTTGTAGAATTTTTGGCCATGTGTTTAGTTAGAATTAAACAAGCCCTCCTTTATTGTTTGATTTACTTTTATTACTATTTTGATTTTGTAAACTATGTATGTATATTTATTATCTAATCTATGTTTAAAGTTTAGCAAAGTTATTCAGAAGATGTCCCATGTTCAGATGTCTGAAGGTTGGTGGCATTTGAGTGACAGCTTGAGAATTTAAATCCCCTTTCGGGCTAAAAGGCACATGGCCAGGGACCCCTAGCGTCGGCTTTGGGAACTGATATAACAATTTATTAATACTTGTGAAATCTCAATTAACTCTGACATATTTCTTGTTTTCTCATTTTCTGAAGGCCTTGCTCTGGTATTTGATCATTTGTAATGATGTGTATGTTTTGTTCTCATCGGGGAAACTAGTATAATGCCAAAAAAGTGCTGACAATGATTTTTCCACATTATCATACCCTTGTCGTCACATGAGTGGTCGGAGGTTGGTGATGTCAGATGTGTGGGAGCATGTCCGTGGTTACTGTTTAGGAACAATCATCCGTTTTGTTCATGTTTTCGTGACGGAAGCCATTGCGTAACCACTGTCTGCTGCCAAAAAATCAGCAGCCAAAATTTGTGGCATATTCAAGCCAGGAAAGACTGGCTGCGTGTCATGTGCCGACAGGAAAACGAACAAATGTTGGAGCTTCCCCATTTGATGACTAATAAGCAGATACACAGCTCCAAAAACAGACATTTCCAGCCTCTTTCCCACGAGGCGAGCCAGAAAGACGGGCAAATGCTTTGGACATGGAAAACCGCTCACAGGCTGTGTACTAAAGACGTTTTTTTTTTTTTTTTTTAACTCTCATATAGATTGACATTGTGCTCATAACTGTAAGGAAAAAATAACTCTGTAACATCCACATAACATTAACACTGGTGTTTTCATTCTACCATTATTGTATATATGGGTTTCAGGATGAGAAATTATGATTGTTTCATAGCGATTAGCAATTTAAATCAAAATACTATATCTTTGGGAAATGGGAAAAGGTTCCCCAAATGTTGCATATAACAGGAAGCTAAAAGCCATGAATAGAGATTGACATGTTTTTTCATAATCAGTGCAGAAACCCGGAGCAGTCGATAGCCAATAAGCACTGTAGATAATTTTGTATAGATTTGGAACTTCCCCCTCATATATTGTGAAAATACTATGAACTCACAGCTCACCATTAGAAAAGTATAATAAGGGAAATAATATTCAGCACAATTATTTATAAGCATCCACAGCTTTCTTGTTTAACTGCAAACCTCTTACACATAAGTGAAGCACATTTAGCTTAATAGAGCTTAATTTACTTTATTTTGTCACACAGTTTACACAAACTAAATATCGGCCTGTGCTGAAGCTTTAAGGCCAATGTGTAAATCTTTATTGTTGTGGACAGTGTGTAAGTACAAGTGCCACAGATCCTCTTTGATGAAGACATTCTGTTTGTAAATACTTTCTCAAAGCTTTTTAGTTAAAAGTAAGATCTATAATTTCCAGGCCTTTAATCTCCAAATAGTACATTATTGTCGTTATTTAAACTATAATGGCCATATTATATTTGGAAAGTACATACTGTCTTCTTGTAAATATTAACTTATCTTCTAATAAGACAGTTATAAAAAGCTATGAGCTCATTTACCTTACATATTTCGGTGGGATGACTTCCACCTTTGTCAGGTACAAACAGTCACAAAGAACTCCGCCGTCTTCGAGAAGATGAAGACAACCCAAGCCCACTATAAAAATCACCTACGATTCAGCCTGAGGTGGAGAGATTGAGACGTAACACCAAGCAAGAGAAAATAATAAACAACACAAGGCGAGATCTTTTAAATGAAAGGATAAGGACAATAAACAATAAAATGGAAACTGGTGAAGGCGGAAGTCATCCCGCCGAAACATGTAAGCTAAATGAGCTTATAGCTTTTTTTTTTACAACTGTCTTATTAGAAGAAACTCATAAGTTAATATAATGGCCATATGATATGTTTACTTGCTTCTGGCATTTATAACAGACAGTTAAAATTTAATTGTGAAAGCCAAGTATACAAATGGCTTTTGAGTGAGTTTGTGTTATTATCCGTGTAATATAGTTGGACGTTTATGTGATTTTCATGTCTGTAGATTGGATAATACTCCTGCAGCAGCAGTGTGGTGGTGATGACCCTCTCCTTGCTTACACTTCTGCAGATATTCTCCTCCTGCTGCTCTCTACAAAGGCATTGTTTGCAGATGTGATGTAGATGGAGCTTGTTGTGTCACATTACGTGTCCCAGACCGTGCCGGCTGTCTGCTGCAGGCCGCGGTGTGTGGGGGCGACCCCAAGCTGAGACAGGGGAGGTGATTGATGTGAACGCACCCAAGTTCAATGCATGATCCGTCAGTGCTGCCCATTGCACACCAAAGCCAGATAGATGGCTTCAACTCGAGAGCCGACAATGTCCTGTGCGTGGTCCCATTGTTGTTGTTGTTTGATCGTCTTAATTAATGACACATTTTGCAGTCTGTTGATATGTTAAGGGACTAGAGAGGTTTTATATACACTACCTCCTGCAGCTGGACAGGAAAGTCTATTGGTTTTGACATCAATTAACAATATTGATCAGGGCCACTCTGTATTGATCCCTAGTCAAGTTGAATTATTACAGTGTTGATCTAAGACATTCATATATCTATATTATAATATTGCACTGAAATCAATAATTGTAAAGCACTGACAGAACATACAATCATTATTTTATAGGTGCAACTCTAACGCATACATATAACATAAAACAAATGTGTTCACAGTTTGAGTTCATGGAGCAAAAGTGATGACTCTGCATGATTCCCTGGGCTGCATAAAGATAGTTGCACTAAACATGTGCGAGCAGAGCCCCAGACAGAGCACCGTGAACCAACTCGACCTGAACCTAAAACTATTAAGTGCTTATTCGTCCCCTGGGGCTCCCTGACGCCCCATAAAAACTAAGTGATCCTCTCTGTTGTTTACCATTCGACAAAACAGAGACCTCCATCCCTGTGAGGAGCAGTCCCCTCAGGATGGGTTACTTCTTTTGAGTCTATAGTTTTAATATCACTCATTTGTAAGCATTTTTAGTCCATATCTCTTTTTTCTTTTTTTTTTTTTACAAAGAAACAAATCGTCTGACTTTTAACTAATACTACTAATACAATCAAAACAAGGTTGTAAATAAAACAGAAATCTTACAATGTTGACATTTGTTCTAGTCCATGTCCATACTGGTTTACGTAGTTTTGAAGAAAATGGATCCAGCAGAGATAAAGTATATATAAATGCAGTCAAATGTAATGAGACTTTCATGTCATGTTTCCAATTATGACACAAATGTAGGTGGGAGCTGCATCTAAAAATTGATACTATTTTTTTTTTTATGTTTTTTTGGAAATGTGCAAAGTTTGAGTGCGTTTATGTTTTAAAGAGATTCAAAAGTGCTGCCAAAAAATAAAACATTCAAAAAACATTCATAAAGCATCATTCAGTGTGATATTTAAAATCAGGGTTTTAAGTAATAATAATTAGGCTCTTTTATGAGTTTATATTTACTGTCACAGCCTTTACAAGCACGTTTAAATACATTTGTAGTTGATTGATTGCCATAATATCATCTGAATATCGCTTTATAAATGTGACCGTTTACCCTCGACCAAAACAATTATTATGTTTCCTTTCATAATGACTCGTCCCTATACTTTCTTAGATCCTGTAGCCCCCCCGAAACACAGCCAGGTGCCCTCGCTGTTGCCTCCACACTTCATCCTCACTGTTGCCTCCATACTCTATGCCCCTGTAGTTCTCTAATGTGGGCGTGTCGTGCCTCATGCAGAGTGGTTATTTAGAGCTTAAAGTAATGGCAGAGTCCACCTCCCGCCTTTGTGTTTGTGCACTGATGACTGGGGACAATATAGCTCTCTCTGACACAGGACGGAGGTGTCTGACGGAGGAAGTGCAGCCAAACATTCTCGTTCACTCACTGCGGATGTTTGGATTGGTGATCAGAACAGTGTAGCCACAGCCTCTCAACAAGGCAGGGCTTTGTTTTTGTTTTTTTATTGGTGAAAATTACTGGACAGGAAAATTAAAAAGCATCACTTGAGCTGCACAAGGAAAATATGCTATTTTTCTGAGCAGTGTTGAGATTGCGTTTGGATTCACGAATTGTGTTTTATTAATGATATACTGTTCAAAGTTCATATTTTAAACACAACCAGGAGAATCGACTGGAACATGAACTGACAAACTAAACTAAAAGGATCACATTTTTTTGTTGCTTTTATGTTTTTGTTGCATGTTTCAGAACATGTTTTAACAAATCTAAACTACAGTGTTCGCAAATTTTATGCCGCATAAAACAGGATATTTTGTTGTTTGTGGAGGAAATTATTGCACTTCAAAAATTGCAGTCTTTGCAATTTGGTAATTGCAGCCATTAAAATTTCGATTTGATTTTGATTGTTTGTGCAGCCTTAAGCAACACCATAATCTTAGTTTCAACTGTATTTGTTGCAGGAAGGGCTTGGTGACGCGCCAATCACTTTTCATGTGCATTTAGTCATCTGCTTCTTCTAAAAGACTTGTGATTGAATAAATCCACCTGCCTCTCACTCAGAGCTGACCAATAGGAAGAGTTGTTTGTGAAAAGTGTTTGTGTTTGAGCACAGAGCTGCATTAAACAAAGACACGGTTAATAATATGTCAGTAATATCAGAGAAACAGCAGGGATTGAGATCATTCGATTTTTATCAGCGTGTTGCCTAGTACTCATCGCTGGTGTTCATTTACTGTTGTGGCAGCTAAATCGGTCATAAAGAGCGCATCTAACATCAGCTTTTAACTATTTGCTTATATCTACTATATGTTCACCAATGTTTGAAAATTAATTCACAATGATACAAGCCTTTACCCCTTAACTAGAAGATTTGTTTTAGATTTACTCCAGATCTACGATTGTTGTCTTTTTTTATGATCTTTTAGTAAATATTTCATCTGACGTCTTTGTGTTCAATCTATTCCCATCCGTTGTAGATCTCCAGTTTGTTTACAAATCCAGCAGCACAGCCCTGGAATGATGCAATACATCTTCATTCCTGAGCAACAACACAAATGAAACCGTGGCCTTGTTTGGATCAGATCTTCCTGTTCATATCGACTGCGGCGCCTCAATCTGTGTCGTGTTAAGCAGGTGACACATGCACTGAGTTAAACCGTCTGTGGCACAGTGCCCTGATTTCAATCGCGCGTGTTGCATAAGGAGGAGCGCCTTGCGGAGGGGACCACGGGGTCAGCAAGGGCACAAAGCGGCCGCTCTCGTGAACCCACAGACCTGGAACCTCTGGCTCTCGTTGGACACATGTGCAACCGATTATGATGCGGAGCCAGAACTGGTGCTACTTAAGACTTACTGTGTTTGTCAGCACAACTTTAAATATTAACCCCTAACATACTAACCCTAACCCCTAAGTTATATTCTAATTAAGACCTACTTTCTATTAAGCGTTTCCGGATAATTACTATGTCGACTTATCGTTCAATAAAAGATG
Source organism: Rhinogobius similis (assembly GCA_019453435.1). Classification (NCBI taxonomy): domain Eukaryota; kingdom Metazoa; phylum Chordata; class Actinopteri; order Gobiiformes; family Gobiidae; genus Rhinogobius; species Rhinogobius similis. The sequence continues at coordinate 20,505,215 of CM033619.1, read as the reverse complement.
GAGCAATCATTTGTGAGGGTCAGTATTTATTGTAGGTTCTTTTTCTTTGTACTAGTGGGAGCTTTTTGTTATTTTTCTGTATTACAATTAGATTTGAGTGGTTAGATACTAATGTGTCTAATTCTTTTATTTATTGTAGATCATGTTTCAGTTGCATAAACTACTGTCAATATTATCGTTTATTAGGCCTGTAAGATGATTTGCGATTTTAGACATATGGATGGAACCATATTATTTGGTGCACAATATTTTCATCACATGTGCTTGTATTTTCTATGCAATAGGGGGGAGGTTTATTATATTTGAGCTGTAGAGGGTTGAATAAGTCATTTTTAATTATCGTTTCATTTTGCTGTTTATTTTTAAGGTTATTGTATCAGTGAAATCTTCTGTCATTCCAGTTGTTGAACGCTTTACTATTCTTAAAGTTTGTGACCAGCTTGACTTAATTGAACTTTCTGAATGAGCAGTTAATGTGACAAAAACAAGCAGATAATAAAAAGTACTTTAGATGTATTTTTGAACTATAGATTGATTAAAAAACACTTAATTGTTCCCTAAATTATCACGATCATTGATTAACCAAATAATCTCGATGTCCCTACAGGCCTGATTCCATTTTTAAGCAATTTAAGCAATACAATTCCTTCTTTCAAACTGAAATGCAACATGGTATTGTTCTAAATTTCAATTGAATAAGAAAGTTTGCCAACCTTATGACTTCTTATATCACATAGCATTGAAACAAGTAATTGCATTCCCCTCTCCAGTTGAGTTTATCAGGATGGGCCGGGCCAATCGGGGCTGTTGTGGTCAGCTTTCACACAAGCCTGCAACATCCTGAGGAGTTAATGGCCCTGGGCTTTATTTCCCCTACAGTTTCCTGCCATGTCGTCCCAGATCAAAGGTGAAAAACGGTATTCAGCTCCTCAAAGTCCTTTTTATTCACGGCATCAACTGGAAAAAGTTTAATTTACAACAAGATGCCAGGCAGTTATTGTGCTTTATCACACAGTCGGGGCAGATTCATTTTACAATTAAACAACATTTTTGGGGCACAGAATGCAACAAAATCTTCATCCAATCTATAATTAAAATAATACTTGTAACGGATATGAAAAATATGGAGGAACATATAGTTTAAATCATTTTTATATCTCAATCATCTCATTGCCATTATTTAATCTTAAAGCAGTAGATTTTGATTGATTATAATTTCTTTTACATGTATGTGATGATACAGTGTGGGCCACCATCTCTTATTGGTAACCAACGGTAATATTTTGGATAGAAGGACATTGTGACATCCATCTTTTCTATAAACATTACTGTCTCTATCACTTAAATACAGTTTAATGCATTTGTGATTTAAATGTGTAGTCTCGGTTAAATAGTGAATTTGCTTGTTATTTATGCTCTAAAGCTCTGGTATGCAACTAAGTAATGTCAGTCGACTGTTGCAAGAGACAATTCTGTTAAATTGAATAATGAATGTAATTTGAGGGCAGGGACTTTTTTGCAACAATTTCAACAGTTACACGTTTAAGCACTGTACCAAAACCTTCAGATTTCAATTGAAATGTTGATACAAACTTAATGTTTGTCATGTGTCTTCTGTTTCAGCTGTGTGCAGGTGGAAGAGCATCAGGCTGTGGATATTGATGTTTACCACTGTCCCAACTGTGATGTTGTACATGGACCCTCCTTAAGTGAGTAATCAAATAATTATTGTTTTGTTCATTATTACTTTATTTAAAGCCGCATTACACTCACTTCTGTCTCTAGCTTCTTTGCTGATTTCCGATTACTCCTTCTAAAACTAATCTATGAACTTCTCTGATTGTTTTATTTTAAAAGGAATTAGATTTCTATAACTTACTATAAAACCCTATAAAAAGCATGACATTTTCATTCTAATTAAACTTCCTGTTGTTTAACCTTGAATTGAAAAAACAGCTGCAGAGTCAATGCATACAGGCCTCCATAAACCAATATTTGTTTTGTTTTGGTTCACAATTGATGCATCCGTCATCAAAAGCTGACATAGAGTGCTACCTGTTTTATTTTTTTGCAGTTCATAGCACAGTGTTATGAATTACACTTAAAGTTACTGGGACTAGTAAATGTAACGTTATTACAATGTTTAAAAGTTGTAACACATTCTATTACTGCATTAATAAAAAGTAATCTACAGTAATAACTTCCTTTGTAACTGGTTACTACCCAACACTGACAGTAGTCTAATACTTGCTGCCCGATTTACTTTGAGTTTTCCTCTGGGCCGTAAATCCAGTCTTGGGGAAAGAGTGTCTTACTTGGGGTCTGTTGTCACTTGTGGGGGAAGGGAGTGGGTTGACCCCAGAGCCCCCGGGGCACACATTAACAAACTAATTGAATAGAGTTAGAGGCTGCCCTCTTCCATTGGACAACCCTCTGTGCCTTTTTGAAAAGTTATTTATGAAAGAATGTTTACTTTTTTTTCATCTTTTACAAATTTCTTAATGTACTCTTTTTTTTTTCCAAGAAACCATGACTTGCTGCCAAAAATACTGTAATTAAATACAAAAGGCTTTTCAGAACAATTTCTTCACATAAGTTGCCATAAATTGAACTGTAAAGTGTATATTTGGTGATATCATGATATTTGGTTCCTGTATAAACTGAATTCTTTGATTCTTATCTACCATTGTCTTTTTGTTTGCAGTGAAAAAACGCAACAACTGGCACAGACACGATTACACTGAGCCAAATGATGGAACAAAACCGGTGCAAGCAGGCACACCAGTGTTTGTCAAGGAGCTGCAGAACAGGGCCTTTGCTTGGTACAGTTTACAATTATTTTACAAAATAACAACCTTGAGTAAGTTTGTGTTTTTAATGTAAAAATATGTTTTCTTTTGTAGTGGTGAAGAAATTCTGATGCGGATGAAGGGCGAGCAGGTGACGCCTCGCTACCTGGAGAGGCATGGCTTTAACTACCCCATCGCCGTCACTGAGATGGAGGGTTTGGGCCTGAAACTACCTCCGACTACTTTCTCTGTCAAAGATGTGGAGGAGTATGTGGGTGAGGAGTCCTACTGTCACATGTGTTTGTGCAGGGTCATGGCTGGCACTAGAGCGATCAGGTTCACAGTAACACATTAGCCGCTGTCCTTTGGGAGAGATGCGAGCTATGATAGGAATATAGTATCTCCAGTCTGGATAAAAACTGATGAATGCAAAAAAATTCTGTCATTTAAGTGGCCATTTCTGAGGAGGCGCCATCTGTGTGTCAATATGAACAAGCTCCAACAAACAGAGTTTAACCCACTTATCAGGCATCAGAGCAGGGCTGAGTGACTCCTAAACGAGTGATGTCTGGGCTTTCATTGCCCTCTTGATGACCACTCGGCCTCCATATTGAAATGGGCTGCCACTATCCAGCTCAGATTACAAGCCCATTACTAAACCCTCTGGTGTTTTTATCGTCAAGTTCAAATTACACAGTCTCTTTCTCACATTATCTCTATCAGCGATGTCCTATTGAATGTTAACTCTCAGACAGGTGTTGTAACCGGGGACAGACTCATATCAAGTTACAGTTCTTACAAGTGAGGCACAATGGGGCTAGAAAGGTGTATTATTGCACCGGATCGCAGGGAGTAGTCAATACTGTGAGCTTCATTTCTAAAAATACTGAGTCTGAATACATCTGTGAGCTTTTGTGTCAACAATAACAATCCTCGACAAGTACTGACTAAAGTAAATGTCAGCTTGCTGTAGGTTGAGTTTGAACCCTCTCTGGCTCCTCTGACTGCCCTGAGTCCAGCTGTTGGCTGTCATCAGACGCTGGCCAGCTGGGCTCAGAGTGAGGGAGTGAGGGAGAACACTCGGGTAATAAAAGGTGTTAGGGAGGGTGCAGGGAAAATGCAACAACCAGCTGTGTGCTTTACTTCACTTTGCACTGGCTCTGCCTCGTCACCCTGGTGTGATAAGCTCTAACTCACTCCTTTGAACTTTGTTTTTCAAGAATGTTTTCAATAACACTGTAGATGCAATATGTGGAACTTTTGGATAGCGTCCTCTCCTCTCTGCCCTTTATGGACCCCTGTCCTGAATAGAATACTTTGATTGACTACAGCAATATAGTTTATCAGAATCAGAATCAGAATCAGAATTACTTTTATTTATCCCCAAGGGGAAATTCTTTTCGTTACATGTGCAACCGACCAGTAGAGACAGAAAGTATTAAAACAATATAAGATATATAGAAAATAAAAATAAAATACAATAGCTCTATATAATGTCTACCCCATTTAACTTAACTTATAAGTGTCTTTATTAATCAACTAAACCCCCGATATGAACAATACTCAACTAAACCCCCGATATGAACAATTTTACAATAAGATTAACTCTACTATCCTTGTCTTGTCCTTGTTTATGGTCTCTAGTCTGTATTAAGAACCATTCCAAAAGGCCTCCAGTGCACTGCCCTGCCTGTTGCAACCCAATCTTAATAAAATACTGGTGTAGTATCATCTGTGTAAACTAATACATAATAACATTTATGATCTTAATTACGTTTTACAGGTGGGGATAAAGTTATTGATGTGATCGATGTAGCGCGACAGGCAGACAGTAAGATGAAGCTCAGTGAGTTCATCAAGTATTACACTAAGCCCAATAAACCTAAGGTTCTGAACCTCATCAGCCTGGAGTTCTCAGACACCAAGTAAGTTATTAATGTGTTTGATATGTACACCAATATAATACTTGTATTAATGTTGTTTAATGTATATGGCCTCTGAAGATCAGTCTGTAACCGTGCCTTTTCTCTTTCCCTTTAGGATGTCAAAGTTGGTGGAGGTCCCTGATGTGGCCCAGAAAATGTCCTGGGTAGAGAACTACTGGCCTGATGACTCCTTCTTCCCCAAACCATTTGTGCAGAAGTACTGCCTCATGGGAGTCAAAGACAGCTACACAGACTTCCACATAGACTTTGGGGGAACCTCTGTCTGGTATCATGTTCTCTGGGTAAGTGTTTATAGAACAATGAGTGACTTCACAAAGATTTGTCTAACCGTTATTTTTGGGTGTTTAGGGTGAAAAAGTATTTTATTTGATTAAGCCCACATTGGACAACCTTGCACTATATGAAGCATGGAGCTCCTCGCCCAATCAGAGTGAAGTGTTTTTTGGGGACAAAGTGGACAAATGTTACAAGTGTGTTGTGCCCCAAGGAACAACCTTGCTCATTCCCACAGGTTGGTATATTTCATGTCATGTTGTTTTATTTAGGAGTTATGACGTGGCGTTGTGTCAGTAAATCAGAAGAGAACCCCATTATAACCCCTTAATCCTTTGGGTTTTCTCTAAGTGAACTCTGCTATGCCCCTGAAACTTGGTGGACAAAGCCTGAATCAGTAGATGCCATTCTTTTCTCAGCAGGCTATAGCATCTTTGTCAGAGATCCTTTGGCTTTTAGGGTGTGGAGCGATGGGATTTTAAAGAGGGGGTTGGTCAGCTGAAGAATTATCAGAGCTGTCCGTTCAACTCCCATTCTCCACCAGCCTCTGCGTTTTCTCACTTTGACTTGTCTCCTCCCTCAGAAAATATAGCTGTTTCACTTATTTTTACTCTACATTTAATTGTTTGTTTATATAATTAGTATAAATGTTATTTCTGGTATGCACTGAGTCAATTGCTGTAATTGATTTGTCAAAAAGACATCATATTAAATTAATAATAAATATTGCCTTTGTGTCTCTGGATCGTTTGACGCTAATTTGTGTCATGTGTTGGGTTTTGCCGCCCCCTACAGGCTGGATCCATGCTGTTCTTACCTCTCAGGACTGCATGGCATTTGGTGGAAATTTCCTTCACAATCTTAATATTGGCATGCAGCTCAGGTAAGTAGATAGCAATAATATAAAGCAATGTACAGGTGTTTGTTTGTTTTTTTTTAAAGAAATAATATAAAATTGTTTTACAGGTGTTATGAAATGGAACGGCGGCTAAAAACACCAGACCTTTTCAAATTTCCATACTTTGAGGCCATTTGTTGGTATGTGGCAAAAAATCTGCTGGAAACTCTTAAAGGTATGTTTGATTAGCTCTTTTCTTCAAAATTATGAATGAGAAAAGTGTTCAATAATTTTGTTTTCCTCAGAACTCAGAGAAGACTGTTGCCCACCACCAAACTATCTGGTAGATGGAGTCAAGGCTTTAATTGGTGCACTAAAGACTTGGTTGAAAAGAGAGGTTAGTGCATACCTGCTGCTCTTCAGTTTTGGGCAAATCAGTTATTTGATCCTTGTGTGTACCTTTATGGCTCCCTGCTTAAAGTAAGGACACTGTGCTCTGTTGTTTAGGTCACAGAGCCCAGTAGTGAAGTGCCAGACAATATCAGGCCTAACAATCTCATTAAAGAGCTGACCAAGGAAATACGTCACCTTGAGGTATGATTTTTTTTTTTTTTTTTTTTTTTTTATGTGTCGTTTGTAATAAAAAGATAGTGGCCATTGCCATAAGGTCTGTATTCTGAGATATAAATGTCCTGACCCTTTACTTGAGTACTTTTTTCACCAATAGGAGGAACCAATAAACTGCAATAAGCCAGTGAAATCTCAGGGAAGTGCTTGTGGAGTAGGACCTGGAGCAAACAGTTGTCCAGCTACGCGCTCCACACTAGAAAGGCTATGCCAGGCCCGGCGGGCCAGGAGAGCTGCCAGGCGGCTAAGGGAGCAGCAGCGGCAAGCCCCAAAGATGCCCTCCAACCTGGATATCTTGGAACAGCACACCAGGGAAGTGCTGAAGAGACTGGAAGTAGGCCCTCTTGAAGAGGTAAGGGTCTTCTAGAGGTGATCTTCTGCTCAGCAAAGATATTTCTTTTACATGTTTTTTTATTTCAGCTGTCTTTGAATGGTTAAGTATGTTATCTGATAAAAAACACAATTTTCTTCATAGGATGCTGCATTCTGTGCAAAGGTTCATGGAAAGCTCAACAAGGTTTCAACTGCCTCTGCAGCAGCTGCTGAGACATTGGACGATAATCACTTGCGGCTAATGTTTGTTAACGGAAGAATAATCAGGTAATAATGTCTTTTTTATTAACATAAATAACATAAGTGTCACTTTTGGACTACCATAAGTTTATTGTCTCAAAACATATCTGTTTTTTCACATTGCAGAGATTTTAGAAAACCTGGCAACAGCCCAGTCAAAACAGAGGGTGAAACGTCATCCACTGGCCAAAGCCAAGCAATTTGCAACTCCAGTTATAAAAGTTCATTTCGTGGTAAGTCACTGCACACAGTTCAAAATAAAGTATCCAACATAAAATGCATCCAGTATTAACCATTTACTTTTGGTCAGATGATCTGAAAGACAAAACAAACCTCAGGGAAGAAGCTTCAGGACACTCAAGTGTGTCAGATGTGGAGTCAGACAGTGACTTTCATACACGGGTAAATACCATTTAGATCAACCAGTAAAAATATTGTCAATTATTCTTGGTTTATCATGCCTTTCACTTTTTTTTTTTTTTTTTTTTTTTTTTTTTTAACATAGCATCGAAAAGTGTCGCCACTCTCCTCTTCAGATGAGGATACCGACAGTTCCCCGGAGGATGAGGCCCAAACCTCTCCTGAACAGAAGATGGACCAGTCCAATCAGAAACTCAGGCATCAACACAAACCACTCAAACGGTGAGTAACTAATCAAACCCGATAGCACGCGTGTATTGTACTATTGAGTCCTTATTTGGTGTTCTGTATGATTTACCTTTTGCAGAGAACATCCTACCTCACCCAGCACAGAAGAAGCCATTCAGGGGATGCTGTCTATGGCTGGTCTCCTGTGCTCCAAGACAGAGAAGGTGGAGCTGTCCCAGGAGCCGTGGTGGTCCAGTCCAAGTCAGCACTCACTACAGGGAAATAAGAGCCCCATCGACAGCCAAGGAAACAGCAGCGAGGCCTGGGACAATCAGGGGCTGCCCAGCCCAGAGATGGAGTACCAGTACTGTGATCCTTCCATGTCCCCCCCTCTGCATCCCTCCAAAAGACAAACGCCAAACCCCCCACCCATAAGCAATCAGGCTACAAAAGGTTTGACATTCCTATGCTTTGTCTAACGCACAACCATTTTGTTACGTACTAATGCTAATAACTTTTTTTTCTTCAGGTAAGAGGCCTAAAAAGGGAATGGCTACAGCCAAGCAGAGACTGGGCAAGATTTTGAAACTGAACAGACACAGCAGGGTCTTTGTATAAGTTTAATTTGAGGACTATTCTTGAAAAAAATCTACTTATTTGAAACCAGTTACTTCTGTCTAACACAAAGAAAGACACTGCCTGGCAACCATATCTGACAGAATTTGAAAACGTTGGTGCATGCTGGAGACAGGGTATTGTAATTGAAAAGAGCAAATGCACGACTTTGCTACAAGCACACTCTAAAAACAGGAGCTTCTAAATTTGAAGACAGAAGACTGCTAGATGAAACTTAAGAGGGCATTAAAGTGGACAATGTTTTTCAAAATAAACAGAGCTGCTTGTTCTAGCTGAGGACAGCAAGAAATCAACAACCTTAACACCAATACTTAGGCTTCTCATTTTCATTCTTCAGCACAATACATGGAGGAATATGAGTCAAAGGCATGCAGAAGCCAAAAGGGTACATTAGCTGTGTGTTTCAGACGGTGCTAAGGATGAGCCAGTGAACTGGTCACTGATTAAATGGTGCTTATTTTTATTTTGTTCATGCTTTGTCCTTTTCAGTCTATGTCTCCCTTTATATCAACCACACCAGCAATAATGACTTGGAGGAGAAGACTGTAGCAGCACTTGGTTGCAGTCTTTATTTGTAAAATGTGTGCGTACTATTACAGACTTGCACAATTGAGTGCAAAAAAACTCTTCACTTAGAGACAGCAAGTCTGTAAGGATTATTTTAGCAAAAAGAACTCTTTTCAGCTGTCTTTTCAGTGCTTTTTGGGGAGTTTTTGTGTTTTTTTAGTTTTGTTTTTTTATGAGAATCGTGCGTAACAAGACCTGAAAGGATTTGCTGAAATTCATTTTTTAATTTATTATTTTTCCTGTGATATTGCTTTTTTGTATTTGTTATTTCTAAAAATTCTGAATGATGTATTTATTATGGAAACAGATTTTATTATATTTTGACCCAAACCAATTCTGAGGTGTTTTAAACCTTTTCTAAATGTGTATGTTTAGATTTAAATTCAACACCTTCTGTTGAGTGATTTCAAGTCTTGTATTGCTTCTACTCTGTCGCAGTAATAGGTTCCCTCTGTTATTTCTCTGTTTAGTCACTGCTATCTGGCTGTGTTTGTGGTAAGTGCAAACCGGAGTAATCTAAGTTTATATTTACACCTCAGCTTTCTTTACCTAGTGCCAGTTGACAATTAGCAAAAAAGATATTTCTGAGCCACTGTGGTTAATCCAAAGTAGTTAATGTCCGAATTGAACGACTGGGGAAATTTTGAATGAATGTTTGTTTTTGATGACAGTGCTGAACATGGCGTGTGTGTCTTGATAAAGAAGTGCAGATCTTGAACCTCAGGGTATGATGCCATGGACATGAACTTTGATTAACAACCAGCCACATCATGAGGGCAAACGACCCTCCCAGTATTTCCCAAACAATACACTTCAAGCAGCTTTTAAACTGGGAACTATTCCATGTTTTGTTTTAAGGACTCAAGCTTTCCACTGATCAGTAATTATGCATTTTGAATAACTGTATTTTCATCAGGTGCGTGTATTTTATATATTTTGATGTTTAGCTCATTCTTCCCTGCACTTGAGTTGCATTAACTCATAAGTATATCCCAGGTAAACTGATGCCAAGTAGCTTAGAGATGACTCTTTAAGCAGCATGAGACTTAAAAAGAGAAAAAAAAAAAACTTGCCGTGTTCTAATTACTGCACACAGCAGCATGGGACTGATCAATTACCTTTTCACACACTTCTTTCCTTTTCACTACATAACTTCTTACTCTGCATGTCAATTCATTGAAAACATGAGCTGAGCCACAGGCACTGTTTACTAAGCTACCACACATTTCCTCTTTTTGCTTTTGTATTAAACTTTGTTAAATGTTTGGTGCTATGTTATGCAATAGTTTTTGTTAATAGCTTTTGGTTTAAGAATATACACTGGCTAACTGTGACACTGTTCAGGCATTGCTTTTTGTTTCTACATTTCAAATGTGTGTAAATAAAATTTGAAAATGTAAAGAGCATTTGTTTTGGTGTGAATTTTACTTCAAACATGAAGCCTTTATTTTACACAAGATAATTTATTAGTTTTATGTACATGTGGCGTTCAGAATTCCGTTTCATTCCAGGCTTGACGTTCTGCAAGAAAGAAAATTGAATGATTAACAAGGATAACAACATTTCTGCACCTCTTTATACTGTAGCAAGCAGCTACTGTGCATGTGTTTAATTGTTGGAAATAGTTGACATTTTTTAACCTTATATGTATAGTCAGAATTTCTTGGCTACACAGAGTAATGTCGCTTTCATGTGTATGTCGGGCAATTTGGATGGAAGATGTCTTTGAGGGCAGTGTTTATTCACCCGACCTGTGTGCGTTCATGTGGCTTTGGTCAGAGAACATCTGCTCATAGCTTTCATAGTCATAATGTATCAAGTATTGACAATTATTCTCAGGAGTTAATATTATCAGTACTTCTCCCAAGCTTAATGTTCATGATACAAAATACCTTGCAAAGTATCTAATTTGTTATGAACTCTATTTTGAGCCCCATCAAACAAATTCCATTGTCAAAAAACGAATCGTTCATGATGCTTCCAGAATTCTCATTTCTCTGACTTGAGCAAGCGACTTGATGTGGTGGGAAACCGTATTTACAAATTTATCACCAAATGAAGGCAGCAATAGTATAGAGTTGTAGGCAGGGATAGGGGGTAGGAGTGCGTCAAATTCAGAACAATGTCGGATGTGCATGGTTTCATCTAAGTACAACTTTGAGCTAATGGTAAGGGAACACGAGTAAAATGTTTAACATTCAATTCAGTTAGATTTTACAAACCTATACATCTACAAGTTTGGTTAAATTGCACATCGTGTATACCATGAAAAAGTCATTCCTCCTCATCATCGGCTGGGATCCCCAATTCCTCGTCAGTCCACCCGGAGGCGTCAGGCCATGGAAAGTGCCCCTATAGTGAAAAATGAACAAATACAATTCAGCGTGTTGCGTTTTAGTATACAGATCATGCACAATAGTGTACACACCAAGACTGCGTCCGGGTCGTGCCAGCAATGCCAAAGTATCCAAAACCACATAGCACCGCTAATCAGCTCAGATTCGAATTTCTGTTTCTTAGTAATTTGTGGATACTGTCTATACTGTGGCTCAATATGTGGTCCACCACTCCCACTGAAAATAGATTAGACATAACACAAAACAAATTAAATGAGCACAACACAGTCCATCTGTTTTCATTATGATGATGCTCTTGTCACGGTTAGCTCGCATGCTAACAGTGTCCTGAGCTACTTACTTTCTCGTCGTTATACGTTGTGGACCTCGTCTAATCAGCCTTGAACTAGTCCGTAGAAGTCCCACGGCCCTTCCCAAATAAGACATTTTCACTTCGAACAAAAATACAATCTTCGTTTAGAGTGATTTCTGTGCAAAGGTCTGCTGGCTGAAATGTCACCTTCTCTCTTGTCAACAGTGGACTTTGAAAGAACAGACGCTGCGATTGGACAAGTCCAAAATGACGTAATTTTTTCTACGGGTTGATTGGCTAGTTGTAGTGCGTAATATTGGTACTTTTTATGTATATTTTTTCCAAAATTATTCACATTAGACAAAGCCAGGTATCGTCTACCACCGCTTTTGTTTTTATGATTGTGTCAAGTTTTCAGTACTCCTCCATTATAATCCTTTCATGACATGTTGTCCAACTTTAGAGTTTTTCATGATCCCCTTTATTTAGGCTATTGTAACAAGGTTGCCTGGCCATCTGCCTGACTGGAAAATTTCTCCTACGAAAGAAAAAAAAAAAAGCCACATTCAAGACTGCATTAGAGAATGTTTTTGATCAATTTCAGAATCAGAAGTTTTATTGCCATTGTCAGTGAACAAACAAGTACTGTACAACATATAAAAATGAATAGCAATAATAGCAAAAGCATAGATATGCTAAAATCAGGGCATGCAAAATAAAATATCCGTAAGCAATATAAGATAGTAGGCCAACATTTAATACGATATTCAGTAAGATCAGAACAATATTGCATTGTAGCAATAGTGGAAATGGGGCCAGATAAATGTAAAATGTAGCATTAACTTTAATTTAAACTTTTAGATATGAAAAGATAGAGGGGCCAGGCCTCTTTCCTGTACTGCTCACTTGACAGCGGTACAAGAAATTATTATTGGGAAGTGTATGCCTGTGGTTCCCAACCTTCCCAACCTCTATGGATGTCGGTGACCCCTGACACCTACCCTGTTTTTTTTCTTTCTTGCATAATAGAATAGTTATTATAAAGCATTTAGTACAGAGGACCTTTAACATCTCTATCATTTTAGCAGTGCTGTTTGAACCTAGTTAAGCTTGGGGCACAATGTATTCAGTCTTCAGCCACATATACCTTGACAGATTTATCAAGAGATTTTAAATTTAAAAATGGCCTTGAGGTATGAAAAATTGTCACGCTTTACTATGCGGTAGCCTAGATAGAGATAAACCACTAGGTGGAGGCAAAGCTCAGTGTAATAATAAGTTGTGAGGGAAGCGCAGTATTTAATAGTTATTTTACTTAATGCTACACACTTTGACAAGAAAGCGTTTAATTTCTTGTTCGTCACACCTTCTGTATATTATGTCATTACAAATCATCATCGAAGCAACCCTCGGAACCGTGCGCTGTACTTTGTCTACAATCTAAATGTGCTTTATAAAAGACCTAGATAGGCACTAGACGAAACAGATCTTGTGCATTTATACACTCTTGCGCAAATTATAAAACAGAACATACGGTAGCTGACAGAGTATAAAAGGGATTGTCGTATTGGCATGAAACAAAAACAGGAAATAACCCTGAATCGAGAGCGCGCATGACGCCACCCAGAAGCGATCGGCTGAAAATCGTGGATGTGGTTGAAAATTCTCGGCGCCATCTTGTTCCCAGTCGACTAAGATCATCTATTTTACCAAGTAATTATTAAATCCTTCGTTTAAAAAAAGATCGACTGCCTTGGCTATGTGTGTCAATGGTACACAGTCGCATAAAAACGCAGCCAGATATTTCAGGATGTTAGTTGTCAGTTTGTTACTGTCCTTGATACTTAATGGCGTCTCCTCGGTGTTGCTCTCCGGTTGCACCCTGCACCCCTCTCCCCTCACAGAACCCGCCCACAAATTCAACTCACATGATGTCATCTCAGACCAGTGAACTTCTACTGTCCACATTAGTTACCAAGTCCGCGATTAAAAAAAAATATGAAAAAAATTAACGCCTAAATTAGCTGTCTCGGTGCCATTTTGATAAGTGTAAGACCACCAACACTTGTACTCCAGCGTCTTTCTTGAGTGTTGAGCAGGTTTTTCGGTACAACCTAAAAGTATTTGGGAGCAACCACAAGACGTGCAGCAGTGGTGCGAGTTACTAACAAAGCGCATGCGTGGAGAGATGCGGTTTGGTGGAGACTGGAGAGGGCCAAGAGATGGGAAGCATGAGAACAGTGTTTAACACATGATGAAACTAGTGAGCCGTGCCCCACCGTATGAAGGCATCATGTATAATCAGAGTAATAACAGAGAAATAGTCATTGTCAGTTTTCGAGGCTTTGAACATTCAAAATTTATGACATGTCATCTAATGCATGTACTTTCTTTTTATATTTGTATGAAGCCATGGCACCTGGGGAAAGGTTACGTAAGCCTCTGACTTTCAAACGATTTTTGCAGCATCTTTAGAGTCAGTTTTTTTAACGAAACTTATCACTGTTATGCATCAACGTGATTAAAATTGGCACTGACAAAGTACAACGTAATAAGTTGTAAAAGGAGTCGATACACACCTTAATCCTACATTTAAAAAAAAGTATTATTATTATTTTTGTTTGTTTTTTTCAGAGCCCGTAACGTTCACGTCACATTAGTCTGACGGATTCGAAATCAATTAGTTATCTGTTAGTAAAAAGCTACAGAGATATCCCCTTTATTCGACGGGTCCATAACATGGTCCGTGAGCGCGCATGGAGCTCGGCCATAGCCCCTTGTGAGAGCGCGTGTGCGGCCCCGCAGATGCGGGGGCGGGGCCGGGCTGGTGGAGGAGAGGAGGGGGCTTAGGGGGCGGAGTCTGTGCGCTCCTGGCAGCGCCGCCATTTTTACACAGGGAAAAGAGACTGGTTTGAGGGGATCTAATTTCTAAAAGTCGCTGTTCATTAGGGCATAATTCTAACGGTTTTAGTTTTATTTACAGTATATTCGCAGTGCCTGTGAATATATGAAAGCAGATCATTTTGGAGGAAGAATATTAACCGCAGGATAAGTTTTGAAGACACATTTTGAGACTTTGCTAGTGATCCGCAGTGTGTGGACAGAAGTATTGTTTTGGTTGTGAGAGCTCTGGAGAGCGGCGGGGGTCTCACCCAGATCCTCTATCCGTTGTTTGGGTCTTCGAGAGTGGACATTAAACGGTGAGTAAAGCGTATTGATTGTAGTTGTGTGGTGATCCTAAATCCGACCTAGAGAGCTATTGTTGGCTTTAGTTAGCTGGCTAGGCACAACATGCTTTAGCTAAGAACAGTATAAGCGGTGTATTGAAAGGTAGGAGTTTGGATCAATAATTGTTTGACTAATATGTGATACATTGTTTAAAATTGTCTGCCAGTGACTTAAAATTAAGAAGGGACTCGGCCAGTGTCTGCACTAGCGTGAAAATGCCCTGCTCGTTGGAGAGACAGTTGCTAACTAGCGCATGCTACTAGCTTAAATTAGCTATACACGGACTAAAGCATTTTTGTCTGGATAAATTTGAGCTCAAATTGTGGGATTGCATTGATGAATAGCTCATGTACTCACTATAGTCATTCCTCACCAAACGTACAAGTTCTAATTGCAATTTCCTTCATTTATTAGTTACGTTATGGCAAAACGTTTCGTAAACGCCGCAAAGCTGTGTATTGAAGTTACATTGCTTTAATTTACGGCATAAATACTGTCAACATCACATACTTTATAAAGAAGAAATAATAAAGATGGGACTACTCTCCAATCTGCATTAACACATTATTGAACTTAAAAATAAAACGTAATTGTCACCGTGGGGCATTTTTGGCGCTTTATCTTGGCTATTTTATGAATGATTTGACGAGCTAATGTCGTTACTGTTTATATAATTCATGTGTTCTAAATTAACCTCTTTCCTGTAACTGCAGCGGTCAGCAAATGCGTCAATGTGCTCCAACTTTGTTGTGGTAGCTTACTAAAACACAACAGTCACCGTATTTGTCACAACAAAGCGATACATTAAGCTGATTGATTGTATAGGTTCCCAAATATATCCAGCCTGTATATGGCAATTTTAGGGTTGAGTGCTAAGATCCTCACTGGGGCTTGTTGGTGAATTATACTTGTCGTGGTAGCTTCATCCTGCCCACACAGCACAGGACATTGTTTCCATACAGCAGATGTTTGTACAATGTCACTGTACAGACAAGCTTTAACATGCATATCAACAGATACATGCCAAATGCTGATTATAACACAAAGACTCACGAAACCCTAAGCTATGTAAATGTATCTGAAATTGTGCACACATTACGCTACTTCTGACACTTTGATATAGTTAATAATTTGTCTTATACGATACTGTTAAAATGGTTTAACGTGTGTTTCACAGAGACTTAATTTAGATTCATGGTGTACTAGGTTCAAATGCTGCAAGCATGGGGGAGGGGATATTCATTTGGGCATCTCGCCCCAGTCATACAATTTGTAACTCCATATCGCTACTCCTCTAGCTCGTAACTGTACTATTATGCCATTTTTCGCTAACAGTATTTCAACTATCACAGCGTTAGCTTTAGTCATTACCACTGGCGATGTCAAGTAATAATCCAGTGTCCTCCCTGTAGCTTACTCTGCTAACACCATATTACTACGCATTATGCTTTTAGCCGTCGCAGCTAACTCCGTGCGCCCCTCGGCTGCATTATTGACGTCTACGAGCTAGAGACGCATGTAACACGACGGATTATCGGGCCAAACCATTGTCCATATATACCCCAAAATGATTCAACTCAATTTTCGTTTACTTCCTAAGCCTAAAATAACGTAACACGTTTCATTTTGAGAGGCCTTGGCTGTAATTGCTAGCCCATTAGCTTGCTGTCTTTACTTTCGACGAACTCACATCAAAATCCTACATCACCAACACACAAATTGCAGCGACAGAAAGATACTTAAGGCGTAGTGTGTAAAAAGGCGATTGAATGCTTTCTTGTGGGTTTTCAGTCCATGGCGAGCCTTCCCTGTCTTAACGATAGTCTCGCCGTCCTGAGAAAACGCTATGAAAATGGCGACAGCAGCAGGGTGTTGTGGAAACATAATAGCAACGCTGTGTCCTCCACACCCCTATCGGCTGCACGGACTGCAGCGCACAACAAATTCACTACAAACTATCAAACCCATTTGCAACGTTACCGTGTTATTAATAACATATTTTTTAACTTGCATATATGCATTTTATTTTTGGGGGGTACCGTTGCTTTCAGTTTAACAAAAAAGTGTTCCTAAAACATGCGTCACACAACATGCTTGTGTGTTGGTGTGGAGGTTAGACAAGGCACATACTCTCTTACTACACATCACAGTTTCAATGTCTTGTGACCAAACAGCCCTTTATTGGACTATTAGATGGCCCAACAATATTTTTGTTATGTTTGAATTTCTGTACAAATTAGTAGACATACTGTTATAAGACTACACACACTTGAACTGGTTGCATCCTACCACCATGTTACGTGAAGAGGCTTATTCATGCAGGCGTTATTGATATGTAAGGATGGGTGGAAGCAGGACAGAACCGATGATGTTCTCAAAGTAATCATTAGTAAAATATATATATTTATTATTCTTGTACCCATGGTCTACTGTGATGTGTTGATGTGTATATTGTTTATTTATACATTTCTTCAGAAGTAAATGTAACATTATCTCTGCCAGGCGAATCTTTACAATTTGGTCTACAACCTGGTCTCTGGTGATCCTACTTGTGTGGTGTCCAGACCCCGAGAGACAGTGTTAGAGCACAACACAGTCACATGGTATTCCAGCTGGGACAAGAAGCCAGGGCTCAGGTGACCTGTTTTTGTGTTTCTGGCTGGCTTGTAACAGATCTTGTTTTAAACTAGCAGGCTGCCCTCTTGACAGGTGGATTTAGGGGTGCGGTTGTTGAGCTTGCAGTCCACTTTCAAACTGCCTTTGTGCATGCTTCTGTGTTACAGTAAGAATAGAGGCTAAACAATTGCAATTTAATTCTACGGTTTTGTTAAAATTTGCACATTTTAAACATGTACAGGAGCATTAACATTTGAGAGAAGTCTGAAGAGAGCTGTCAAACTAATAGAAGAATCGCATGTTTACAGAGGTTATACATAAAAGTAGTATCTCGTTGTAGTATCTCTAAAATTATGTTAGAATAATAATTACGATTTTAGCCCTAGTTCATAGATTGTTCAGGATATGTCATTGATGTTATGTAACACTGATGTAGGCCTTTCAAACCATTGATTATTGAATTTTATAACATCTGAATTTCTATTGGACTTCCAGTCAACCAATTACAGTGTGTTCACTCAAACACTGCACCTTTGATTTCATAGTCTTCTGTAATTATCCACCAGGCTACATGCTGTTTCATGTTGGATAATCAAGCTACATCGTAAGATTAGGCATAGACTGTCTATTATTACCATTTCTAATATTATCTCTTCTTTAAAGCATATGACGGTGAAAATATGCCTGTGGTCTTTCACTGACCAGACAATGCTCAGACAACAGGAGGATTGCCCCAGCTTTGTTACCAGACCCATCTGCCAGAGAGACTTGGCTTGCTTTCTGATTTTATTTTTTATTTTTTTAATTCATACAATATTGTGTTCTATTAATCGTTGTAGTTTATTATTTATTGTGTTATATGACACTTGAATTAAGAATGTTTTCTTTCTTCTGCAATGTCAGGTCTTGGTGTATTGGAAATGACAATTGTTCATCAGTCAGGGCTCACAAATGAACAAAAGCTATGTTGATCTCAACTTAATTGATTTATTGACCTCACTTTGTAAACACTTACGGAAAGTCCACATTTGGAATATGTTTTTAGCTACTTACATGGTGTGGGCAGGGGAAAAAAAAACACCAATAGAATCACAGTCATATCTGCATCTTGTCTTATTGAGTCGTAGTCATAAATTGAGTCAAGGGAAAGCTGTTAGTGTTCTGTGGGTTTTCCCTTCAGTGCGGTCTTTCCTGAAAGCGTAGCCATTCCTTACACAATGACGTGACTGTGTCCCCTCGCTCAGGGAGGGTAGGTGGGGAAAGCAGAGAGGCACTATATGCTCTACTCCGCCACCCAGAGTCCACCCAGATTTAAGCTGTGTAGCGTCACTGTCAGACGGACCCCTGTACACCTCCCCCACCCTCTCAAGCCCTAGACTCGCTGCGGCATAAGTGTCTGATGACCATAACATGAAGTGATTTAAAAGGAGACACCGTGTTTTGTTAAGTTTTTTTCTTCTTTGCTTTAAATGTTTTTCTTTAACCGTTGTGATGATTAGGGCATATTTCCATACAAAGAGTCCAATTGTTGTAGTTGTCCTAGTACTCTTGTAATTAGGAACTGTTTTTGCGACACTCCCCTTCCTTTCCTTTCCTCATAGCCTTCAGTTTCAGGTTTATTTAGGAAGTGCACCAAGAAGAGAGAGAAATCCGGCTGGGCAGGGTGACTGGCCACAGGGAAGGGGAGGGTTGTGCTTTTCTCTTTTTTATTTTGGCTGTTTCTTTAAGTTGATCGACAGCGCTTCAAGAGGAAGTAGGAGGAGCAGATGGAGGCAGCCACAGAGCAGTGGCTTAATTCAGACAAGAATGCAGCTTTACTGTACTTGTTTTTACAACGGTCCTATTGTCACATCGTCTGGCTCCAACACATATGTGTAATGTTTTCTGAGCTGCCTTCTAGAAGAACACTTCAATGTACCGAGGCAGAGGTTATCTGCCTGTTTGTTGTGTGTATGAGTGTGTATGTGCATTCCATCGCAGTGACAGCAGGATTCCCTGGATGAACTGGAGACCAACCTAGTGGACAGAGGAACAAACGACTCAAAGAAGCGCTGTTTACAAGCACTACATCCTGGGCCCCTTACTCACGGGGGGGAAAGCAGCAGTTTGTCATTTAACGCAGCAGACACTAAATGTACAGTTCTTTTTTGCTGAAACTGAGGTTCTGGTTACTCAATTTGCATTTTTATCAGTTTACAAAGAGAACCTCGCAATAGGGTTTGTTATTGCTAAAATCAGAGAGAATGTTGTTTTTAGAAATGTCAACTCAAGTCTATGTACCTCAAAGTTAAAAGTTTTTGCCATTGTCAACTAAATAAATAGTGTCTTATTGTCCCATTGTTAAAACATTTCTATAGGCTGTGTTGTAAAGGTTATCACAATGCTTCTGAGGCACATTTGAACAGGTCGACTTTGGTTGTTATTGTTGATTGCGATTTATACATGACAGTTCACAAGTGACATGTCCATACGCTATAGTTCCAGTGATCTGAGCCTTTGTTTGGCCCCAGCGCAGAAGCTGGCGGAGGTGTGACCTCCAGCCTATTTTGTCTCAGCATCTGTCCCTCCCACTAATCCCGCTTATCAACGGAGCTCTGAGTATCAGGGGCAGTCACACTGACACACATGCTGTCTGGATTCAAATCCATAAATGTACAAACAAATTTGATTCATCTTTTAAATATGAACTGCTGTTTCATGCTCTTACCTTCTGTTTCCTGGACCCCAAGTAGAACAGCAACCGCTTTTGCTATCTCTAATGGGGATCCAGATAGATTAAACCTTTTATAAAGAGCATTACTGTGTTTGATTCTCTGCCAATAAACCTGGTTTTAGAGAGACCGTATTTAATTGTCTACTGGAAGGGGAAAAATGGCCTCTGCTGCTCTCATTCTCCCCTTTCATGGCGGATCATTGGTCTGTGTTCTCTTGCTCCCCTTTGTGGGTACTTTCTTGCAGTGCAGCATGTGTTTCTGGCAAATGGTGTTGGTCGCCTGAGCTCCATTCATAATAACAGCTATTACAATAATGAAAGCTCTTAAGCCAAGCCTCCTCCTGTGAAAATTTTATATTGATACTTTAATATTTGTTACCTGTATTCATCTTCAAAAGGCACATGACTAAATTCTCCCCCTTCTTTCCTTTTTCTTGTTACTTTTTCAGGCCTTGTGGATGCACTTAGATGTCTGCAATGACTGCTGTGGCTGGTATGCCTCAGTGTTTCGGACTGCCATTCTCTGGACTCAGTAGGACAAGAACTGATCAGCAGAGAACGTCATGAGCATAGTCGTCCCAGTTGGGGTGGACACAGCAGACACCTCATACCTGGACATGGCTGCAGGCTCAGAGTGAGTAATGTTCTACCCTCAATTTCACATTTACACTTTTCAACAGTAAAACCTTCCTGGTCTTGCTCTAATGTGCCCAAGGTGATACTGTACAATCTTGAACTTAAGAAGATTTTGACTGATTGTACAGATGGATTTTTTTTGTTGATATCATGCTTTGATTCATTAAAGGTTTAACCATAAAAATGAGACAAAATTTGAATGTTTGCACCAATTTTCTGTAAGATCTACTATCTACTATTTAAGGGATCCAAAATCCCCTCTGTACATTTTTGTATCTAATATGTGAACAAAATGAAGCAAGAAATTAAATCTAAATTGCAATGTCTTGCCTTAATACAACATTTAACATCATTGTTATATGATATGTTAAATTATTTTCTTCATATTGAGGTATTTTTTGTCCTCTCCTATTGCATCTCTCTGCATCTATTATTGACATTGTTATATTAATTTACATTGTACGTCACCGCCTGTTCTGACAATATATCCAGGTTAAAACCTAAAATCAACCATTTTTATTGTAACACTTACTACATAGGCCACAGCTAACAGACTTGTGCTTGTGGTTTAATGTGACCCAAGATGTGAGCACATGTGTTCACTGCTGTGGAATGGTGCACGCAGCCATGGCAACAAGCCCCCTATTGCTCCTCCTCTTGATTTCCCATAGTCTTGTCAAGGACACAGCCATGGCCTTTTCTTGACAAATAAATGAAGCAAAAGGTTCTCATCTGACTAAAGAGCAGCAGACGTCATCAGCTGCAGAGGCCTCTGTCTCTTTAAGTGTAGAGCCCGCCCTCCTTTCATCGTAGCTGTTGCTGTCACAGCTTGTGTTGCCATAGTATCTGCTCTCCCTGTTGCTATGGTCACTGCCTTGAGTGACAGGTGGCCATTGCATAAAGATGGCGTCTTAAACAGTCACTCTGGTCTCCCTCATGCATCTCTGAGGCGTGTGGCTCGGAGCATCTAGTGCCGATCAATTCAGAGGCAGAACGGACTTGAAAAGGACCTCCACCTGCTGCTGCACAGGCACACTGGTCCACTCACCAGAGACGCCATCATGGCCTCCCTTCAGCCTTCCCTAAAGTCTGCTGTAGTGTGAGCAGCTGTTGGCTAATGCAGTGAGCATGTCCACAGCCAACAGACCCAGTGTGCACACATGCTTTGTGTTGCTATGGCAGCCTGTGGGAGCTCAGTGTGTTGAGGCGTTGCCTCTGGTTGTTCTCTGCTGCTCTTTTTCTGCTGTCTACTGAAGAATCATTTTTTAATCTTGAGTTAGTGTTGGCTTAAATCAGATGTTGGATGAGTGATATCAACAAATGTGCTTTTTTTGTGTAATTCCAACAATAGATGGTATATTGGCTGTCCATTATTTTAAATGTCACAGTTGAAGTTGAGTATCATAGAAATATTGGTAACATTATGTGTCTTTTTAACAACAGTAGAGATTTCACCCTTGTTTGAAAGATCATAACATAAATTGTTTCTTTTTGCATCATGTTAACATTTAACTACAACTATTATTCTGCTAATTCATTAGTCTAGATTAGTCTGCTAATTCTATTCTTTTGAATAGTCATTTAAACGTGAAGTACTAGTGAATAACTAGTGAAGTAGTAGTAAATTTGACACTGAATTTGATTAAGCTAAAAAGACACCGCTTGAGGACATCCTGATGCAGTATATTTCAGACAAAATAGGTTTTAGAAGAAAAACACAAATTTCAGACCTACACCATTTTGAGATTATTTTTATTATAAAGCAGGGGTTCTAAACCTTGCATCCCATTTTTATGTACAATTTAATCTGTGGCCCATTCATCTATTAAATCTATTGTTGTATACTGTATCAGCGGTTCTCAGACTTTTCATACAAAGTCTTAATTGGCTTGAAAGCAGGGCAAAATAGGACTACACCATAACCATCATTTAAACAAAGATTAATCCAAAGGAGGACAGAAGTGTGCATTAAATTGACTGACATCAGGAGCGTAATCCAATTTGGCAACTACTGGATCATTATTTGTGAGACACAGACTCCATGATAATGAATCACTGTTCAAAACACCATACCTAATATTAATATCCTCAGATTTAACAACATTCATGATTATTGTAAATCTCCATATATTTTTGTATTTATTGCCCAGTGCCCAAAACTGATTGGGGTGTAACACTAACCAAAAAAAGTGTAAAAAATATATATCACCTTATATACCCTATGACTACATTGAGAGTTGTAGTGTTTTTAATCATAAATCATAATCCCTTCTTGTATAGACTATGAACTCCTTTCTACAACAATTACAATATTATCAATATTTCTAAATATTGCCCATGTCATTTTCAACTATTCAAATGTTGGAATCAGCTGAAATATAAATGTTATCTTGACATTATTATTTTTAATTGCAAAACATAGAAATACCACTATATATACTACTTGTGGCATTGCATTGCAATTACATGACTAAACAGACTAACATAACACACTCCTACCTTTAGGTCCGCCTTTAAACCCCGCGCTCATGCTTTCACTTTGACAGTCAGGACGTTAGGCAGCAGCACAGAGGAAGTGTTGCACGTTGCACTCACGTTGGCCACAATTTCTTTAAACGATTTTAAACTGAAGAAAGGATTTAAGGAGGTACTCATATTTTTTTCCTTGCTATTTAAAATGAGCTGCTTAATGGTACAAATACTTAATGTAGCAGATAAAGAAATCTTTAGTTTCTTTGTGTTATCAATTCCTTTTTCAAATTGAATAGAACCTTAAATTTAATGGTTGTTTAGTTCTAATTATTTAACTTAACTAAGAATAAACGGTGTGAGTAAGGAGACTAGGACATGGTTGCCTGTTTTAATGGCTCTACTGTTTACACATTTACAAGTCAATAAAAAGTTTGTACTTGCGTCTTAACTATGCATTGACTTTAGCTCAGATAACCCCTGTTTTTGTGGTTGATTTAAACAATCTCGTGTTTGTTCCTTTAACATCCCATACATTCTGCCATTTTACTCTGTTACATTACATTTTAATCAATCTTCAACAAACCCAGAGTAGATTAGTCATGCTGTTTATGGGCGGGTTGGTCTTAACGGCTAACAGCCTATGTCCTAGTGCTGGTGAAAGCGGACATACTGGTTCCATGTGAATATACCTGATAGTGCACTTTTTCTGTGCCTTTGAGCAAGGATTTCTGGTTTCTCTGTTTGTTATGTTACCACCAGACACATTGACATGAATGTTTTGTATCATATTTTAATCATGTCTAATGTATGATGTCTGTTTTTAATGTACAACAGACCAGAATCGGTGGAGGCCAGCCCTGTAGTGGTGGAGAAGTCCAGCTACCCCCACCAAATATACAGCAGTAGTTCTCATCATTCCCACAGTTATATTGGTCTGCCCTATGCTGTAAGTACACTGCACAAACTCAAATGAATATATATTGTAATGTTTTTTGTTGCACCTCTCATAAAAGACCCAACAATCAATTGTTCACGTGAACCATCAGGACCATAACTATGGAGCAAGGCCGCCACCCACACCACCAGCATCGCCTCCGCCCTCAATGCTGATTCCACAGGGAGATGGACGGTTGTTTATGCCTGGTGGGCAAGATGAGGCGTCCAGGGGCACCACGTTAAGCACCTCAGAAGATGGCAGCTACGGGGCTGACATTACCCGCTGCATCTGTGGCTTCACGCATGACGATGGCTACATGATCTGCTGTGATAAATGCAGGTAAGGAATACAAGGCGTATACCGGTAAATTACATTTTCATTTAGTAATTTTTATGAACTAACATTTTCATTTAGTAATTTTTATGAACTAACATTGTTGATTTTTCCAGTGCGTGGCAGCACATTGACTGCATGGGCATCGATAGACAGAACATTCCTGAGACCTACCTGTGTGAGCGCTGCCAACCACGACACCTGGACAGAGAGAGGGCCATTCTGCTGCAGACTAGGAAACGAGAGTGTTTGTCAGGTGAGAGAGATGGTCCAAATTAAACCACATAATACAGTCAAACCTTAAGGTCTGCAGTTTGAACTGTTGTTAAGTCCTTAAGACCCACCTTTACTGTCTTCAATAGTTGTATACACACAGAATTAATTCACAAAATATAGTCACAATTCTCAATATCCCCACAACTTAACAATTGTATTATAACATTTTTTATGTGTATTGTTGCTGTAATTCTCATTTCAAAACATACATTTCAATATATTTTTACCCATTACTCCCATCCACGGCACAGTGGTAAATTTATTTTTAGGAGGGAAATTGTTTTATGTGTTTTTCAACAGCATGCTCCCCATCACGCCAGTTCACGTACAGCATTGTTTTCCTCAACCTGGAATACACTGCCACCTGCTGGACAATTATATGAATATAAAAATATATTTTTTTAAACCTCTATAAAATTAAAAAGCTTATGTTTACAATTGCCATTTCAGATGGGGACACTAGTGCAACAGAGAGTGGAGATGAGGTGCCCCTAGAGCTCTACCAAACATTTCAACATATGCCCACTATCAGCACTCTAACCACAGGACGCCTTGGAAACAAACAGGCCGATAAAAAACGTAAAAAGAGTGGCGATAGAGACCCCCCAGCATCATCTGCCCGAGCAAAAAAGGTCAGCAAAAACGTATTTATTGTTATTACTTCTTTAACTACCTAGCAAGGTGTATGAAATTGGTCTGACCCCTTTGTCTATATCTGTCAGGCTTTTAGGGAAGGATCCAGAAAATCATCCAGAGTAAAGGTAAAGTCATTTGAAAGTTGGAACAGCTTGCATTTATTTCATGTACATAAATTTGATTAAACTAAAGGAAAATTACATGTTTAGGGTGCTGCTCCGGAGCAGGACCCAGCAGATCATCCATCTCTCTGGGAAAACAAAATCAAGATTTGGATGGAGCGTTATGAAGAAGCCAGCAGCAATCAATATAGTGAAGATGTGCAGGTCTTGTTACGTGTAAAAGAGCAAGGTGATGGAAAGAGCCTTGCCTACAACACACACCCAGCCTCTTTCAAGCCCCCTGTGGAGGTAAAGCTCATAAAATATAATGCACATGCCGCTTATCAGCTGCAACTACTTTGATTGTTTTTAGGTTGAACGTCTCCCTTCTCTGTGTTTACAGAGTCATGTTCAAAAGAATAAGAAAATCCTGAAGGCAGTGCGAGACCTTGCACCAGACTCCCTCATCATTGAGTATAGGGGCAAATTTATGCTAAGGCAGCAGTTTGAAGCTAATGGATACTTTTTTAAGAGGTAGATATTTTTCCTTACTGCAAATTAGGTCCAATTGTTTAACTTTCTCCTAATAAAATTATTTATTTTATTACAGGCCATACCCATTTGTATTATTTTATTCTAAGTTTGACGGTCTGGAGATGTGTGTTGATGCTCGTAGTTTTGGTAATGAGGCACGCTTCGTACGGCGTTCCTGCACCCCCAATGCTGAGGTAAGTCTGCATCTACAAGATCTATTTTTAACTTGGTAAAGTTGAGTTATTCAGTTATGACATATATATTCAATTGTGTCTCATTTCTATTAGGTGCGCCATGTCATTGAGGATGGTATGCTACATTTGTACATCTACACTCTGCGGCATATCACTAAAGGCACAGAAATCACTATAGGCTTTGATTTTGATTTCGGCAGCTGGTATGTAGAGTTTGCAATTTTCTCCTTTCTGTTTCTTTTTCTCTGTTACCTAATCTGCCTTTCTTTGTGTGTGTGTAGTAAGTACAAAGTGGACTGTGCCTGTGTGAAGGGGAACCCTGAGTGCCCTGTGCTGAAGCATAACCTGGAGCCCACAGAAAACTTGAGCTCTGGTGGTCGGAGGCGAGGCAGTCGAAAGGACAGAGACTCACGAGATGACCTTGGTCAGAACCAAAATGTGTCTCTCGACGGTGAAACCAAGGGGAAAAGTGTAGGCGATAACAAACAGAGGAAACTGTCACCTCTTCGCCTTTCCATCTCAAACAACCAGGCAAGAACAAGATCAACATTCAACCAAAGCTGTTCAAGAACATGCCATTAGTTTTACATGCTTGGTTTAGCTTTTGTCATAAACTGTTCTCATTTACATATTTTGCACACATTTTACAGCCCATTTTACGTTTGATTACGAAATCATCCAAACGAGACTTTGCCATAAAATAATTATTTCTATAGACAAAGAAATCATTGAATACAATGCTTCCTTGTCCACCATCAATTTCTATGATGAAGCAAATAGTTATTCCTTCAAAAGTCAGGGTTACTGGTATGTTATCAAAGAGGTCAGTAATATAATGCAATATCATGAACATGCAGACTTTTGACGTAAAAACATTCAAACATTTAAGTGACTCGTGTAGCTCCCTCTTCTGTCCTTAACTAGGGCTGCAACTAACAATTTATTGTAGTAACATTAATCGCCGATGCCTAATCATCTAATATGTTTTTGATTAGTGAACTTGTTAAATAATTATTTCTATTATATATATTGAGATTTTTAAAATATATTTTAACCAAGTAAAGGGTGAAATATGGTGACTGAAGGCTTTTTAGTCTGTAGAGTCAACTAGTCACAATTATGCAGATTAAACGTTGCAGCCCTATCCTTAACCCCCCTGTCCAATACTTAACCTGTCTCCCACTAGTCTGTAACCAGACTGAAAACTCAGCCATGATAAAACGCCATACCCTCCTCTTACAGGATCCTGAGTTATATGAGGATCTAGAAGACAAAACCTCCGTTAGCAATGAAGTAGAGATGGAGTCAGAAGAGCAGATTGCAGAGAGGAGGAGGAAGATGGTAAGTTTACCAAGTGAGGATCTATGGCTTGTTGCCTGAAAACATGCAGCAAAAGGGGCAATGTATAAAACCCAGCTGTCCCCTGTTTCTCTGGGTCAAGGCTCAGATGTTTGTCTGCTCAAAGGGCTGTGGCTTGGCAGTATCAGCTGTCCTCTTTCCACTTCAAACTATTGCCATATTCATTACTTTGCTCTCACTTTTTCTACTCCTTTTGCTGTTAAATAATTATGATTTTGAGCTTCAGCTTTACATATTGTAGCTTTATCAAGTCAAGTGTGTGTCCTTATTGATTTGTCTTACCTTTTATGTCAACTTAAAGAAACCATGACCCAGACAAGCCTTTTTACTCTTTACAGTTGTGATAATTATCTGTTTTTAGTTGTCACTTTAGTAAAGCATATTCACATTTTTTCACCAATAATGACCTTTTGGTCAGATATATTTTCTATGTCCTATCACAAGCACAATTCACATACAGAGGACTAATTCTTGATGAACAAGGAGGGGCAGAACACAGTTTTCTTTGAAGATTAGGTTCTCTGTCTATAGAGGTATTACCAACTTTATAACTACATACTCCTCAGCTGATCATCATGTGATTTTTGGCTTGATTTATGCTTTAAAGGTTTAGTTAAGAATCCTAACTCAATATTACTTTTTTTCATGCCTATTAAATAAAGCCCTGGAGGGTTCATCACTTTGGGATCAAATGGTCATGTGATTTTCTTTAAAAACCCTCAGTTTCACCATTGCACATTGATTTTTATTTTTTTAAGCACATGTGTAATGCCTCTCATTATACTTCTAACTCAGATCTCACACCCATTATGCTTTGTTATTTATTGACATTTTTTTTCACACATTCTCTGCAGACCCGCGAGGAGAG
Source organism: Rhinogobius similis (assembly GCA_019453435.1). Classification (NCBI taxonomy): domain Eukaryota; kingdom Metazoa; phylum Chordata; class Actinopteri; order Gobiiformes; family Gobiidae; genus Rhinogobius; species Rhinogobius similis. The sequence continues at coordinate 20,476,826 of CM033619.1, read as the reverse complement.
AAAGATGGAGGCTATTCTACAAGCGTTTGCCCGAATGGAGAAGAGAGAAAAACGGCGGGAGCAAGCGCTGGAGAGAATTGGTAGTGTTAAGCCAGACCTTCCCTGTCACATCAAAGAGGAGCCCCCAGCGACACCAGAAATGGCAGATTCTCCAGCAGTTGCACAGGTGCTTAGGAGACATTCATATGTTGCATAATCAATAATATTGGTCCATAAGGCTGTGTTTTTAAAACTAATTGCTCTCTTGTAGCCACTTCTTGAGGTGAAGGAAGAACCTGGATTAAAGCCAGCTAAAGTAAAAGCCTCAAGAAACCGGAAAAGCTTTTCGAGGAATCGCACACACATCGGCCAACAGCGGAGACGTGCTCGCACCATCAGCACCTGCTCTGACTTGCCTCCTGGCTCTCCAGCTGAGTCTATAGAGCCTCTGATTAATGACGCCCCTGAAGGAGAGACACCCACTGCACCAGAGCCAGAGGCCCTGTCTGTCCCACCCCCAGATGCCAGCCCTCCTCAAGGCAACTCCCCTGCTCCTGAGAGATGTCGCTCTGGGAGCAGGAGCTTCAAGACAAAAAAGGTACAAATCAACCCTATTTCAACTTCTGTAAACAGTGAAAATGTTGCTAACCTGATCTGTACATTTTATGTTCTCCACAGCACTTTGTGAGTGAGTGGGTGGGAGAACGGCAGCAGGACAGAACTGGAGTGCGTACACCAGAGCCTGCTCCCCCAAGACCACTGAGAATAAGTAGTGACCCAGAAGTATTAGCCACGCAACTGAACGCTTTGCCGGGCATGGCCTGCTCCCCACAGGTCTACAGCACCCCGAAACACTATGTGCGCTTCTCTTCGCCATTCCTGGCCAATCGCAGTCCCACCACTCCCGGTGTCCCCACGGGAAGGCGGCGCTCACGAGAGATGCCAGAAACACCGCCAAACTCTGGCTCTTGTAAAAAGGTATTATGACATTGTACTTACTTTCTTTTCTTTCTTTATTTTTATTTTGAGCAATGAATCAATCATATAGATTTCTTGTAATGTACATAAACACATTCATTAAATATAACAAGAAGAAGAAAGAAAAAGAAAACATGTTTTAAATGAACAAATAAGTACTTGAATACCTCAAGATTTTCTTAATTTTTTTTGCTCAAAAAGGAACTTAAAGTTCAGAGAAAACACATTCTATGTGACATTTTTGTAACTATTTTGCATTTGTTCATGTAGCGGTGGTTGAAGCAAGCTTTAGAAGAGGAGTGCTCTCCGAGCCCTGCAAGAAGACCCAGCCTCGTCATGCCTAGTGAGGGGCCTCTCAGTCCCTCTATCAACGGAGACTCTGATAGCCCTCTACCATACAATGGCACTTGCTCACTTTCAGGTACTGGTTGTATACATTTGAATTAACTCTCATCGATTGATACACGGTGTGCGAAACTAAGCAATTTAAATGTTCTTCCAGAGTTGCCCACTCCTTTAAAAAAGCGGCGGTTAAATCCATTAGATGCCTGTTTGTCTGAGAGCTCAACACCCTATGGCTCCCCATGTGCCACGCCCACTCGGACAGACCAATCGGAGGCCCCAACGACACCTGTTTTCATGGCAACCCCACCACGCACTAAAGCTGAGGAGCACTGTACTGAGCCTCTCCCCACTACCCCAATATCGACAACCGCTGCTCCCCCAGAGGTATGTTCTACTAAATCAGGTGAGGCTACAAATGCTGAAACACTTGTGGTAATGAATCCCTTTGTTTACAGAGTGAGTCCTCTGTTGAAAGCTCTCCAGAAATCAGTAGGAAATCCAGCATTCAGGAGGTAAAAAACAAAATGCATGCCTGTTGTGTGTTATTCTGTGTATTAGATACTAAAGCAAGCGTTATTTTCTTTTAAGCCGGATCGACCGCCTTCGTTGACATCCTCTCCGTGTGTCAAGGCTTCTTCAGACTGTCTACCAGAAGAGGTCAAGCCCTCAGCTCCTGAGAGCCCGCAGCCTCCAGTGGCTGAGTCTGTGGACTGCGCAGAAGTAGTCGACAGTGGAGTTTCAGAAGCAGGCTCTGAAGTGCCCTCGACCGCTGAACCATGTGCTGCTACATTTCCTGGATGGATAAAAAGTCCAGAAAGGGGCCCTGGTGGAGCAGCTGGCCTGAACTTCTCTCCAATTAACTCAAACTTACGGGACCTCACCCCCTCTCACACGCTGGAGCCTCTAGTAGCTCCCTTTCGGGCAGAGGCAAGCTCCTCGGCTGCTGCAGGGTCACTGGTTGGCCCTCCAAATGCCTTCAGTGAAGGCCAGGGGGCGCTCTTTTACCCTTGCTCTGAGGATACATCCTCTCAGAGTTTTTCTCGTTCACTCAGTGGTGATAGTACTGGTGATGGTGGATCTGCACAAAATCCCCCACAAAAGAAAAAGGCAAGCCTCAAATGAATGCAAAGTGAAAATAAAATCTTGGTCAAGGGTTTCTCAATAATGTGTTCTGTCTCTTCTAGGTTTCTTTGCTGGAATACAGAAAGCGGCAGCGAGAAGCTCGTCGAAGTGGCTCCAAGACAGAGTGCAGTTCACCGATTTCCACGGTGGCACCTCTGACCATCGACGCCTTCCCTGTAGCCATGGAGATGACCAGTGAGCCCCCTCCACCGCCGCCCCCCGCACCCTCCTGTACAAATATTGTTACTGTAAAAGAGCCCCCAACACCAGAGGACACAGAAACACAAGGCGAGGACGGAGAGGGCCAGTGGTAAATACATTTACATTTGTTCAAACTATACTTAATGTTTGTAAGTGTTTTTATGTAACTTTAATGTCATTTTATTTCACAAGGACATCATCAACGTCAGTGGAACAAGCTCGCGAACGTGGTTATCACAGAGCTCTTCTACTCAGCAAAGACAAAGACACAGGTGTTTAAAAAGGACGGCCTTCATAAATCAGTTTTTAAAAAAGTGGTATATACTTAACATTTTTGTTAATTTTCCCAAAGATGGTGAAAATGAAGATGGTGAGACGCCTGTCGCCAGCGATTGTCCTTCTCCAGCTCTGCAGAAGACCCCTACTCATGCGGTGAGTGCATCCTCAGTATAACTGTGCACATCTAAACAACTGTGTGTGCATCCTCAGTATAACTGTGCACATCTAAACAACTGTGTGTGACCTGTCTGATTATGTGTGTTCAGCCCTATTCCCCCGGCCCACAGAGTCGCCCCATGAAGGAAGATGAAAGCGACAGTCAACCCAGGACACCAAATGCAGCAGGCCAATCCTTGAATAAGCATGTGGCCTCAAAGCCCGCTCCACTGACGCCAACAAAGATACATGGCTCACCACTACCCTCCTCACCAGTCCATTATCCTGGACCCTCTCTCCTCCACTCCCCAAAATCCCAATCACAGACTGCACCGTTTCGCAGCCAAAGGGCGCTGTTTTCGGCCCAGCCTCAAAACCAGACTTTTACCAATGCTCAGAGCACACTGCCGCCTCCACCACCGCCTCCGCCAGCTCCACCCACATCCACATCCTACTTCCCCAGCCAGAACCCCTCTTCTGTCGGACCCTTCGCTGCGTTTAAGCCCACAGTCGCGTCACCGTTCCCCCCTGTTTCTCAGACACTGCTACAGCCGCTGCCCCACAGCGTGCACTATCAGGGCTCGGCTGCCCCTCCGCCTCCCCCTCCTCCTCCCCCACCCCCCATGTCGGGGCCCAGTCTGTTACACGTCAACATGCAACAGCACCAACTGATGTTGAGCAGTGCGCCTCCTCCTCCGCCTCCTCCACAGGGACAGAAAGCCGCGCAGCAGACTCCCCCTGCGGCTGGTGGCCTGCTGTCTCTGACCCCGCCCCCACCACCTCCACCTCCACCCCCCACCAGTACCATGCAGAACCACCACTTTCAGAGTTTAGGGGGTTTTCAGGCCATGCCTCCAACCACGTACCCCCCTTCCATACAGCAAAGCGGGCTGCCTCCACCACCGCCGCCCCCTCCTCAACAGACTCCGCAGGGCCAGGCCCCGACCACCACCACGCCTCGTGGACCCCCCTCAACAGCAGCGCCCCCTTTCCACAGTTCGGGTTATCTGAGCACCGGATGGCACTGACCACTGCTGTGGACCCGAGCCCCTGAGAACTCGACTTGAGAGGGGAGTGTACACGCTTTGTGTACCTGAACACATGGCCAGTTCAAATACAGATGACTGTGGAAGAAAAGGGTACTTTTTTACAAAATATATGTGGACAGAAAATCTTACAAAAAAAAACGTAACACAATCTTCAACACAGACTGTATTGAAATGAAGATGAACAACCCCGGTGCTCTTAGCCCCCACTCTGGCCTCATTTTGTTTTATACTGTTTTCCAGTGATGGAAAGATGAGCTCTTGTTCTGTGTCTTGTTTGGACCCCATTGTAAGGCCTGCACTTTGTTTATCTATGGACATTCCAGCCTAAAATCCTCTCCTGTCCCTCCTGTTATTCCTTTGCCTTCCTTATATCTCTTGTCTGTCGTCAACTTCACACCATTTATTTGATTAATCTAGTGGTTCAATATAGCAAAGAGAAAGCTTTTTGTATAGAGAAAAACACAATTATTTTTTTTATTCCTGTCTAACAACAAATATCTGTTCACCGCTGCAGATTCAGAAAAGACCCATTTTGGGAGCCTGCCTCACCGCCCTGGAGGCTGCACTTGTGTGTTTGTATTTGTGTGTACAAATTTGTGCACTGTATGTGTGTGCGTGCGTGCGTGCGTGCGTGCGTGTGTGTGAGTGAGTGAAGAAGCTCGCTGCCCGGTGTTGCATTGAGACGAGGAAAGTGTGTATGAAATAAGTGCTAGTGGTCTTCTGAGGTGGGCAGAGGTTGTAACAGGTAGGAAGTTAGCGGTTTATTTTTGAATATCAATGGTTATTTGTAGAAAGTGTAATTTAATGTATAGGTGGTTACTCCAGCTTTCACCAGGAACAGATTGTAAATATTTGCTTCTTTTCTTTTCTATGCTTGTACAATTGGCCTCCATCCCATTTTGAAATATGGTTGTAAATATAAACGCTCTCTTGGCAAAGCTGAATGTTTCTGTGACTGTAGCATTATTATTATTTTATATTTTTTCTCGCTTCAGACTCTTCAACTTTGTCTTTTTATTATTTGGGTGTGTGAGTGTATGTTTGTGTGGAGGGGACAGACTCACAGACACTGCACTGGTTGGTTATTTTCATGGTTCATTATAATAAATCACTGTAATGACTTTTATACCACTTGTCTTGACATGTGTCTCTGGGACCTCTTTGTTGTGTGCCGTCTCTATTTACTTCATGTTAGTGACTGACCTGCTTTCTCTTATGGAAGCAAATCCTAATAAAGTGACAGTGCAAACACATTTAAATCCTCCCTAGACCTGTCACAATAATTACTAAATCAACCAATTGTTCCATATATAATAGGAAGGACAATTATTTTAAGGCTCATTATATATCGTTTGCCTTTTTTTTCTTTTTGTACCCTATGTTTTCCTTACAGAATGGCTCTTATAAAGTGGGAGGGCTTTACCTGCTTCATGGTTATTGTGTCGCAGAAAAGTCATAGTTTATTGTGATATTTTCTGTAAAAATATATCCCATAAAATGTGTTTTGACATGCCTAGTCATGACCTAGTTTGTTGAGATATGTGGAAATATTTATCATAGTTTTACATCAGTCAAGATGCAGTTTGTAAAGAAAAAAAAAATAACTAAAAGTTGGAAAATAACAGGAAGTAGAGTTTAGCTCTAAAACAGAATCCCTCCCTGAAAATGCAGTGACATAATTTTTTACCATAGATCTACAATATCACAGATTCACTTTTCTGTCCGTTTAAACAATAATTTAACATAATGAAGGTATCATCAGGTATTTGTCAAATCATATACATATACTATAGTGTAATTTATATTGATCTTTGGCCCTTGTTGACAAACGATGTGGTTGCTAGGTAACAGTTATCGAACATCTGATTCTCGTGTCCAACCAGGAAGTAACATTATAAACTTCACCAAATTGTCACACTGTGGAGAAACAGGCAAAAGTTGCAGTAAAATTTTAAATATAATCATGTTCACTACGTTTTAGTGAAATGTGTACCTTGTCATAAACACTTAAAGTATTTTGCCTAATAACTATAACTCGGGATAGAACGTCAAAGAACAGCCGTTACCATGGAAATCCGCCACGTTTGCCGTTGGTTTGCTTAAAAAAAAAAAAAAAAGTTAATCTATGGAAGAACCCGATAAACTGCTGGGTCACTTCCGGTAAATACATTTATCAATACTTAGTGTTAGAATACTTTTGAACTTGATTAAACCATGAACAAAGGCTCCTCCCCACGTGGACTCAACTTAACCAATTGTCTCAGGAGTTGTCTATGTTCAGTAGTACATATTTAGAAGACCCTCTGAAATCCAACAGCTCTGGCCCCACTGTTGCATCGATGTCCAGCCGTTCTCCGCTTTAATTGGCGTCTCGGAGCGGCGTGGCCCGCTCTTGTTTGGAGCAGATGGGCCGTCATCTCTGAGCTCTGGAGCCAGCTGCCTCTGAGCCTTCACGGACGGCTTTGGTGAGTCCGCTGGGCCCTGCTCCATCTTTCTAATGAGTTCAAGCCTCGCGTACTCTACAACACTGTTCACTGTGACAACTACATCATGAATATAGTGTCACGTCAAGGACAAAATCACAGAATGTCATGTGATGTCAGTGGCATTTTGTACAACTAAAACAGCATTATGGTGTCTATTCTATAAAGATTTCCAGTTAATTAACACAATGAGACGGTTAAATATTTAAATCTTTTTTATTCTCACATAATGTATATAAATCTTTTACATAATTTCTGTTATCTGTTAGCACGGTGTCATATTAGACGAGACAAAAGTGGGGCATTTGGTCACTGCATGGTGTTATTAGGAGTAGAAATACATCTGAGGTATGTACAAAAAGCCCTATTTTTTTTTTTTTTAACCACTTCTGGAAAGCCACCCAAAAGTAACAGGGCATATAAAAGGATGGAGGCACATTCACAAAGAGAAGTGACGCTAAAGCCTAAAATGTTTAATACAATTTAATGCTTTTCTTGGTTTTGTTAGTTAATGTAAAGAATGAGATGTTTAAGTAACGTTAATTAGACTCTTTCCCATTTCATAGCTTGTCTTTTAGTCTGATGCCCAACACAGAATATACAAAATACTGTATGGCACACTACACTTGTTATGAACAATTAACTTGACATTTTCAAAGTGTGTACATTTCAATTCAAGACAAAGTGCAAAACAAAATAAATACAACAATATATGGTCTACAGACTAAATACAGTTTTCTTTTCTCTCAAGAGCATTAAATGTACTGTTTTTCACCTCTATCATATCAAACATGTATTTACTAAATGAGCACATCTGCACTCTTGCCTCTCTGAAGCTTCACATCAGGCCCAACACCCCAAAGCTTGTCTTGCCAGTGAACGAAAGGTCAAATCCAAAAGTGGTTTAAGTTTTCATGTTCTGCTGATTGAAGATAAGAGCAGAGCTGACAGCTGTAACCCCAAGTCGTGGTGATGTCCTTATTTATGTCAGCGTCTCTTTTGATGTCATTCGATTTGAATGTTTGTTGCTCTTGTGTGGTTTCCAATTCAACAAGTGTCCTGGAGCAACAAAACAATTTCCTCTCCATCTATTTGTCACTTCAACTCTTTAAACAGGATGATGGACCAACGTTGGCAAGTTTGTTTTGATAAACCCACAGTCCCATTGTGTTGAACAAGAAGCCTATTTTACAAAAGGTAATTCCAGTCACGTTAACATCTCTTCAATGATCTTGTCCTGGCAATGCTTCAAGCTGCACTCGGAGAGACGACATCAAGTGGCATCTCTTTGAAGCAAGTCCTGAAAGTTAAAGACCCACATTGTCCATAAAAGATGTAAAATTTCTCTCACAAATGATTAATGAAAGTAGGCTCTAAGCTGTTGAGATGTTACCACTCAACAACTCCTGCTGTACATAATGCAGACATTACATAACAGTGCCTAAAATAAACATGATAAATGATAAATATTCAGTGGCTGTGATGCATTTACTAGAGCTTCCAATCAGCGTCCAGCCGACAAGCTTAATAAAACAATTGACGTTTTACTCATTTAAATAATCCAAGGCAAAGGAGTCCATGCAATTTCAAGACTTAAAATGCTAAATATAATATTAGAAAAGTATTATAATACATTTCTTATTTATTTTAATATATTCTAAGTGGTTAGAGGAAGTGTAATGTTTATAATTTGCATGACATCTAAGCCTCAAAATGATTTAAAATGCATGAGTAAGCAGGTAGGCTACAGGTTTTAAATGTTACAATACCAGTAGATTTCCAGCGCCAGCAGACGTTATATGGCATTATTCCCAGCCTCTGTGGAAAGAAAGAGAATTTAAAAAAGACACATTTAGGGCTGAAACAAGTTAATCAATTAATCCCAACTAATCGATTATTCAAATAATCATCAACTGATTTAGTAATTGAATAATTGTTATCTGGCCTATATAAACCCTCTTTTTGTCTGTAAATATATTCATCAGGATGTCTTCAAGCGGCATCACATTGGCTTTATCTGGGTCAAATTGACCAAACCGTTCACGTGCTAATAACTAATCAGTTAATTGAAAGAATAATCGTTAAACTAATCGATCGCAAAATAATTGTTAGTTGCAGCCCTAAGTTTCTACACATAAAACCCTGCTGTACACATTCTTGCCCGCAGGTGGCAGTATTAGCTCGGCATTGTTTGATTTTCGGGTCTAATGTCGCTGTATCCTTCTAAGCTGGTGGACAGGTGTCTCCATACAGCCTTGATAAGCCATTATTTGCACTTGAATGTGACGCTTTCTGATGAAGTTACCACTTTACCTCGTGTTCACCGGCTCATTATCCTTAAGCCTTCAGTGCCTGTCATGTCTAAGCTCCCTCGGCCCATAATGGCTTCTCCTTGCTCGCAGTCACTGTGCAGCTGCTGCTATAGACGCCTCTGTGTCCTGCCAGATACTGTGATTCATTTCGACAGGCTGGCAGCAAGCTGTGCAAATAACCATTAGTAATTCATGTCTGTGTCCACGTACCGGGCATCAATTAACCCTTAATATTGGTGCATTATTACAAGTGACCTATCATCTCACCGCTACTCATTGGTTTTCATCAGATTTCGCTTTGTGTCATCTCTATTCACATCACTGCTGCCTCTTCAGTCTTTCGATCAAATTCTAAAGCCTGTTTGTCATCTTTTCAAATCATAAAACTAACCCAGACAACGAGCGGAGACAAGCAGGTGCTGGATAAATGTAATGTATTCAAATTAACTTGTGCTTGTGAATGGGAAATTTGGAGAATAAAATGGAAATTATGCAAAGATGTCTTGAAGCAAAAAATGTAGGTTCTAATTCTCTGTTACAATGGTTGGTTATAGAGGCAATAGCTCTTTTGATCTCCCTTCCGTGATTAAAATGTAGAGCACAAATGGGAAGTCAACTATCCAGGCACAGTTCTGCAGAGGACTGAAAGTAGTTCTTTGTTTTGCCGTTCTTTCTTTGTAAACCACTTCTCTGCATTCTTATTTTTTATTGAATCAATTACAAATCTCATAAATGTAGTAGTAAGTAATGTCTGTACTTGGTAAATATAATAATTGGGTTGCATAGGATATGACATAAAACAGTTTCTGTCTTTCTTTTATGTGTTGGATTGAATAGAAAAAAAGGGGGAAAAAGAGAACAGCTGTGTTATCATTGTAAAGTATTATATAGGATGTTCTCAGCGTCTACTTATCATTTAAATAACAGGTGATAAAGCCAGACAGATCACTATTTAAACCTTGTATGGAGATGTTGTGAAGACACGTTGAGATGAGAACTGCCCCATCAATCACTTTCGTAGGTAGCGGCACCACTGAATACATTAGCGTTTGAAGGATGGTTGCGAGAAAAACAATATGCAGGATCTGTTTGTTGGCAAAACCTAGAGAGATATTTCACATTTGTCCCCGTTACACCCAAACGCAGTCTAAACATGCTTCTCTTACTGTCTCCCAGCAGCTCCTCGGACATCAGGCTGTCTTGGCGGTTCCCTAGCACAAAGGCGAGGAAGGAGAGGATGAGTGCGTCCATGATGCCCATGATGGCCAGGATGTAGGCCCAGCGCACAGAGCAGGCCCCCAGTGTGTACTTGTCCGTCTGCTCCCCACACATGCGCTTCACCTCGTCACTGTCCCAGCCGTCCGGGTAGATCATGCAGCCCAGGATCAGACACGTACCTGCGCACAAATACGGAGGCTGGTCTTCAAACATGTTACTGAATATCGAGGATGCTTTAACTGAAACGCACCAGATACACAGGCAAGGAGAGAGAAGTGTCTTGCCAAAGGACACCAGGTACATTACAAACAACAAGGAGCAACATTTCCCAAATTGTCTGATTGTGAAACTTACAGGGCATTTCCACCAGCTACATTCATGAACTTCTCTGCTCAGCCCAGCTCTTTTTTCCCTAAGGATTTTTTGGGCTGCAGGCTTTAGTCGACAGAACAGCATGAAACCGGGACAGGACCATGACAGGACCACAACAGGACCACGACAGGACCCGAAAATGACATGCAATAAACTATCGACAGCCGGATTCAAACTCAAGACACATGGCAGGCATATGTGCTATCCACTTCACCACGAGCGGCACGGCCTGGTTGTGTTTCCATTACTCTTTAGGATCTGGTTGTGTATCCATGGAAACTGCCCACATCAAACGAACGGCCATGGAAACTCTGATAACCATGAATTCTACCAGCACAGGTAAAAGTACCTGCTCCCGGTATCAAAGAGCTGGTGGAAACGCTCCAGACACGTTAAACATAAAGTAGATCGGGTTCATTTGTCTTTGTTAAAGTAGATGTATCAAGTATTTTTACAGAAACAAATCATTACTGAAAATTTGATTTAGTGTAGCTTGCTTTACATATGTCACTGCACAAAATACTAAAATAAGTTCTGGAAATGATAAACTCTTCCTTAATGCTTCTGATTTCACATTTGCATCTATTTGTCTTGGTAACACAACAAACAGATTAACGATTAAACTGATCATTTATCTGGAAAAAAGAAAAAAAATACGTTCAGTGCCCCAGATCAATAAACAACTCCCTGCAGAGTGTTTTACAACGTCCTGTGAGAATACTAAGAAATAGTAGGACACTTCCTTCCTCCTTACCCTCACAGACAAAGACAGAGTTATATACAACCCCCTGAAGTGGCTCAGAACTTTTACAATAACACAGCAGGAAACAGCGAAGAGTGACAAACAACAATTTGGGAGAAGTAGTCACAACAGAGAAGCTTGAAAATGAGTGTTGTCTTGTGCGACAGAGAGAGAAAGAAAGGAAAAGCCAAAAGTTCTTAACATGAGCCAAAGAGGGCAGTGGTGTTAGATGGAGAGGCTTATCAGCGAAAACGGCTGACGGAGCAGAGGAGCAAAGCCAGTGAAGCGGCATCGAGAGCCACAATAAGAACACTCCGTCGTAAAGATCCCATTAAATCAATGAGAAGGCCGTGAGGAGGGACCAAACTCTAACAGCCCAGATCAAACTGTATGTGATTTCTCCCAGATAGCATTCGAGGTTCTGAGCTGAACATGAGGCATTACTAGAGAAAATAGTTATCTACTTACCATCAATAATGAACTAAAACTATAACTAAAACAGCTGCATTTCATAGTGGAGACTACTCTAAGGGAGTTAACACAGATGCTGAACAACAGGTCAGAAAATCCCACATTCATCCAGTGAAATTGACACGTGCATCTCCACAACAGGTTTACATGTCCACAGCTCAAATCAGTTCAGAAGGATCATCTATTTACAACACGCGGGTGCAGGAATAACACATGTTTAATATTTACTGATTTAAAAAACTTTCAACACTCTTTTTCCAGTTTATGAGTTAGATTTGATTGTATTTTGTCTTAATTTAGTCACAACGGTTTGATGATATGATAATAAAATGTAAATGTTTTTAATATCCAAAACTATATTATTTATTGGGTTACTTGAGGGCAGCTGCGGCAACAGAAAGATCTTAGAACCACAAAGTATGGAATGAATGAATAATGCACTGTAAGGTGTCTTTGAGTGTCTAAAAAGACTCTATAAATCAAATGCAGTACGATTATCATTTTAAAAAGTCTAAGAAAATCATTATTTATAAGGATTATAAAAAGTAAACATGTTGGTGTAAAAGAGTATGTACAAAGTGATTCATAGTTTTGTAGTGGATGATTACAGCATGGTTTTGTTTGGGCTTCAATGGGAAAAGAAGGCATTCACCTAAGTTTCCATATATATTCAATAAAGTATGTAAAATTATAATATCTTCCTCAGAACATTCATTTGAGGCCAGAGGGCTCAAATGAAGTGAAGAAAGACGTTATTTGTGTTTTTTTTTACTTCTATTACAGCAGGTTGAACAAAGTGATTTGAATGGATTCCAGTGGGCACACTTTTAACAATGGTCCCACAACGTGTTTATCTGACTTTTCAAAAAAAAAAGTACATTTTAGATAAGAATCATAAGGTGAGATATTGATCAAACAAATTAAAAAAAGTTTGAAAGAATATTAATCCTCTGTCGTTTTTTTTATCCAAGTATATTTTAGGTTTCTGCTAAACTGCTAATCAAGTTCTTGGAATAAAAAAAAAGTTCTAGTTTGCATCACGCATATGAAAAATAATGCTAATTTTGTGATTTTTTGGACCATTAAATATATTATTATAACAAACCACTGGCTACGTAAGGGTTAAAAAATAATTTAAATGTGTTGATTTTAAATATGGATCATAATGCAAGATCTTGATTGAACAAATGAAAAGAAAATTTTAAAATTTTAAATTTATATGTGCAAAAATGTGCACAAGCTCCCACAACGTAACTTTTTTAAAAGTGCGCCAGAGGGTTAAATGGATGGAAGTCAGAATAATTCATATTAATTAATTTAAAAAAACATGTCCAACCACTTTGAATCAAATCAAATCAATTTATTTTTATAATGCCCAAAATCACAACAACAGTTGCCTCGATGGGCCACAGGTAAAAGCAGTTCAGATAACTGTCCCAGAATGCCCCTGTCCTTTGACCCTCCTTCGCGGCGAGGAAGAACTACAAAAAACCCCATGGGAAAAAGTAGAAACCTCGGGGAGAACCACAGTGAAGGAGAGATCCTACTCCCACGGACGGACAGGCTGCAGCTGAACTAGGACTGACGCATCCACTTGGACTGTGGAGCCAGAACCACTCAAGAGGGAGGTGGCTTTAAAGAGTTCCTCCAGGCGGACGAGGAGCAGTCCACCAGTGTAGAGAGATCCTCCAGCAGGAGATGAGGAACAGTTCATCTAAAGTAGAAGGAGTTCGTCCAGGCAGACGAGGTGTGGCTAATCCAGCTGTCCAGGCGGGTGGCGCATAGATCGTCCAGACAGGTGGGGGTGGGGGGGTCGTCACTGGAGCAGCCGCCGCAGTGTCTGAAACAGTCTCCACTCCCCGGGGGAAGTGGAGAGAAAGAGAAACATGTGAACAGCAATGAACAGACTACAGTTGAAGTAATATTAAATATTGTTGATAGATAAAGTAGGAAGGAATCACATTATTATAGGGCAAACAAACTATTCTCTGAAGCAGATTATTATATCCATAAGCACAAGACGATTGTTTATGGAACAGTAGGGCTGTCACTAACGATTATTGTAACAGTTGAGTAGAAAGCAATTATTTTTCTTCGATTAGCTGACTAGTGAAACAATTATTTCTATTGTATATTTAAACTTTGTATCGACTAAATAAAGGTTGACATATGGTGACTGAAGGCGTCTAGATAGAGAATATTTATGAATAAAGTGTATTATTGATAAAAATCAGTAATAATCTATCTTTTTGACAATTTTGATGTATAAATGTCCTGGTCTTTTCGCATGTGTTTTAGAGTCTGTACAGTCCAGTTAACGATTTGTCGATTATCAAATTTTATAGTTGATTATTTTTAATAGTCGACAAGTCACTATTTAATTATTGTTATTAATAACTGTTGCAGCCCTGTTGAATAGTTTAACCATTCTGCAGTGGTTATATTTCACTATTATTCGCTGTTTTATGTTTCACTTGTCGCCAAAGCAAGTTCCTTTGTACATTTTCTTCACTGACAACGGCAACAAAACCCCTATTCTGATTCTTATTAATGTTTGGCACTGTAATGCTAACCTTTATTTCAATTTATTCAAAACCTTTCACATTTCTATCGTTTGCCAAGGTTTTCTTACACTGTTCTCAATGGCCTTCAGTCTAAAATACCCAGATTCACAGGCTTATATTTATAACAACACGAGTCTCTACGGCAAATTTCCTACTGAGCTGAAGTTGCACAGAGATGGAGGTGATCAAAGAGGCAGAGTTTGTTTCTCCATTCTCATATGAATTCATAAAAATACTTCTTGGTTTTGCGGGATTCAAGCAGGAGGCTGTTTTGAAGACAACACAAAAAGCAGTGTTCATGGCGTAAATGGCGTTTAAGTGCTGCCTTTGAAATGAAACGTTAATCCCACCTCTTTACACTGGCTGCACCCATCATTAATTTAGCTACCGCGGTGAAGTTAGTTTCACGTTGGACGTTGGACATTCGCCTCCACAACAACACCGACAGTTCCCACTGACTAAACCCAGCCTGCTCAATCCCGGTGCGGGGAGCTCACGCTAGGCGCACCGCTCTGAAAGCTCGTCGATTAGATTTAGGGACCGACAATAAATTACAACTCTTGTGAATTGCGTATGTCAAAGAATTGAAATAGCTTTTATATAAAAATACATATTAGTATATAGACATTGGAAATCAATACTGTTAGCATATTGCTCTAATGTATGTAATTTTTTCCCCCAAGTTTATTGTTTTAATTAAAAATATATGCAGTTAAAAATAGAAATCAAGTTTTTTCTCTTAAATCAAGTCAATTTCCAGGTCATGTGACCAATTCACCTCAAATCAATTTATAATATTAGTACTAGTCCAGTAGTAATGGGCACAGCTCTTCTTTTCACAGTTTTGGCCTTATTATTTTAATGATTTTTTCCTTAAAAATCAAGTTTTTCAATAGCTTCCAGGTCATGTGACCAATTCACCTCAAATCAATTTTATAATAGTAGTACTAGTCCAATAGTAATGGGCACAGCTCTTCTTTTCACAGTTTTTGGTCCTTATTGGATTTTTAATGATTTTTTCCCTTAAAAATCAAGTTTTTCAATAGCTTCCAGGTCATGTGACCTAATTCACCTCAAATCAATTTATAATAGTAGTACTAGTCCAGTAGTAATGGTCACAGCTCTTCTTTTCATAGTTTTGGTCTTACTTGATTTTTAATGAATTTTTTCCCTTAAAAATCAAGTTTTTTTTTAAATAGCTTCCAGGTCATGTGACCTAATCACTTCAAATCAATTTATAATAGTATTACTAGTCCAGTAGTAATGGGCACAGCTCTTCTTTGCAAAGTTTTGGTCTTTTGGATTTTTAATGATTTTTTCCTTAAAAATCAAGTTTTTTTCAATAGCTTCCAGGTCATGTGACCAATTCACCTCAAATCACTTTATAATAGTACTACTAGTCCAATAGTAATGGGCACAGCTCTTCTTTTCATAGTTTTGGTCTTACTTGATTTTTAATGATTTTTTTCCCTTAAAAATCAAGGTTTTTTTTTCAATAGCTTCCAGGTCATGTGACCAATTCACCTCAAATCAATATATAATAGTAGAACTAGTCCAGTAGTAATGGGCACAGCTCTTCTTTTCACAGTTTTGGTCTTATTGGATTTTTAATTAATTTTTTTCCCTTAAAATTCAAGTTTTTTGTTCAATAGCTTCAGGTCATGTGACCAATTCACCTCAAATCACTTTATAATAGTAGTACTAGTCCATTAGTAATGGGCACAGCTCTTCTTTTCACAGTTTTGGTCTTTTGGATTTTTAATGATTTTTGTCCCTTAAAAATCAAGGTTTTTTTTTCAATAGCTTCCAGGTCATGTGACCTAATCACTTCAAATCAATGTATAATAGTAGTACTAGTCCAGTAGTAATGGGCACAACTCTTCTTTTCATAGTTTTGGTCTTACTTGATTTTTAATGAATTTTATTCCTAAAAAATCAAGGTTTTTTCAATAGCTTCAGGTCATGTGACCTAATCACTTCAAATCAATTTATAATAGTAGTACTAGTCCAGTAGTATTGGGCACAGCTCTTCTTTCATAGTTTTGGTCTTTTGGATTTTTAATGAATTTTTTCCTAAAAAATCAAGTTTTCAATAGCTTCCAGGTCATGTGACCAATTCACCTCAAATCACTTTATAATAGTAGTACTAGTCCATTAGTAATGGGCACAGCTCTTCTTTTCACAGTTTTGGTCTTTTTGGATTTTTAATGATTTTTTCCCTTAAAAATCAAGGTTTTTTTTCAATAGCTTCCAGGTCATGTGACCAATTCACCTCAAATCACTTTATAATAGTAGTACTAGTCCATTAGTAATGGGCACAGCTCTTCTTTTCACAGTTTTTGGCCTTATTGGATTTTTAATGATTTTTCATAAAAATCAAGGACCTAAGCTATTGAAAAAACCTTGATTTTTAAGGGAAAAAAATCATTAAAAATCAAAAACAAAACTGTGAAAGAAGAGCTGTGCCCATTACTACTGGACTAGTACTACTATTATAAAGTGATTTGAGGTAATTAGTCACATTACCTGGAAGCTATTGAAAAAAACTTGATTTTAAGGAAAAAAATTCATAAAAATCAAGTAAGACCAAAACTATGAAAAGAAGAGCTGTGCCCATTACTACTGGACTAGTACTACTATTATAAATTGATTTGAAGTGATTAGGTCACATGACCTGGAAGCTATTGAAAAAACCTTGATTTTTAAGGGAAAATCATTAAAAATCCAAAAAGACCAAAACTATGAAAGAAGAGCTGTGCCCATTACTACTGGACTAATTCTACTATTATAAAGTGATTTGAGGTGAATTGGTCACATGACCTGGAAGCTATTGAAAAAACCTTGATTTTTAAGGAAAAAAATCATTAAAAATCCAAAAAGACCAAAACAATGAAAAGAAGAGCTGTGCCCATAACTAATGGACTAGTAGTACTATTATAAATTAAAATGATTTGAATTGATCACATGACATGGAAGCTAATGAAAAAACCTTGATTTTTAAGGGAAAAAATCATAAAAATCAAAAGACCAAAACTATGAAAAGAAGAGCTGTGCCCATTACTATTGGACTAGTAGTACTATTATAAAGTGATTTGAATTGGTCACATGACCTGGAAGCTATTGAAAAAAACTTGATTTTAGGAAAAAAATTCATTAAAAATCAAAAAGACCAAAACTATGAAAAGAAGAGCTGTGCCCAATACTACTGGACTAGTACTACTATTATAAATTGATTTGAAGTGATTAGGTCACATGACCTGGAAGCTATTGAAAAAACCTTGATTTTTAGGAAGAAAATTCATTAAAAATCAAGTAAGACCAAAACTATGAAAGAAGAGTTGCCCATTACTACTGGACTAGTACTACTATTATAAATTGATTTGAAGTGATTAGGTCACATGACCTGGAAGCTGTGAAAAAACCTTGATTTTTAAGGGACAAAATCATTAAAAATCAAAGACCAAAACTGTGAAAAGAGAGCTGTGCCCATTACTAATGGACTAGTACTACTATTATAAAGTGATTTGAGGTGAATTGGTGACATGACCTGAAGCTATTGAAAAAACCTTGATTTTCTTAAGGAAAAAATTCATTAAAAATCCAAAAGACCAAAACTGTGAAAAGAAGAGCTGTACCCATTACTACTGGACTAGTTCTACTATTATAAATTGATTTGAGGTGAATTCACATGACCTGAAGCTATTGAAAAAAAACTTGATTTTAGAAAAAATCATTAAAAATCCAAAAAGACCAAAACTATGAAAAGAAGAGAGCTGTGCCCATTACTACTGGACTAGTACTACTATTATAAATTGATTTGAAGTGATTAGGTCACATGACCTGGAAGCTATTGAAAAAAAAACTTTATTTTTAAGTGAAAAAAATCATTATAAAGTCAAATAGACTTAAACTTTGAAAAGAAGATCTGTGACCATTACTATTGGACTAGTACTACTATTATAAAGTGATTTGATGTGATTTGGTCACATGACCTGGAAGCTATTGAAAAAAAACCTTGATTTTTAAGGGGGGAAAAATCATTAAAAATCAATAAGGCCAAAACTGTGAAAAGAAGAGCTGTGCCCATTACTACTGGACTAGTACTAATATTATAAATTGATTTGAGGTGAATTGGTCACATGACCTGGAAGCTATTGAAAAAAAAAAAACTTGATTTAAGAGAAAAAAAACTTGATTTCTATTTTTAACTGCATATATTTTTAATTAAAACAATAAACTTGGGGGAAAAAATTACATACATTAGAGCAATATGCTAACAGTATTGATTTCCAATGTCTATATACTAATATGTATTTTTATATAAAAGCTATTTCAATTCTTTGACATACGCAATTCACAAGAGTTGTAATTTATTGTCGGTCCCTAAGTCTAATCGACGAGCTTTCAGAGCGGTGCGCCTAGCGTGAGTTCCCCGCACCGAGATAGAGCAGGCTGGGTTTAGTCAGTGGGAACTGTCGGTGTTGTTGTGGAGGCGAATGTCCAACGTCCAACGTGAAACTAACTTCACCGCGGTAATTTAGCTTCAGACCACGCAGAAAACTGAAAAAGCTCAAACTCCAAAAGTGCACAACAACAAGAATCCAATCTAATCTTTCAGCCGACGACATGTAATTTCTTTAGTCCAGCTGCTGTTTGCAAAGCCGAAAAATCTCACCGCAGGAGGTCGAGGACAATGATTCATCTTGAGTCGTCGTGTTTGGAGAAAGAAACGTTCAAAACACGTTGTAAATTCACATGATAGCACAGCTGTAACAGGGCCGGAGTCAGCGGGGTTAGCCTGTTGTTCAAGTGTTGCATAAATTCCCTCTTATCTATTCATCGCAGCATTCAACAGCCTCATTAATTATACAACATAAAACAGCACTCTGAATCACAGAGTTTAAAGTAAAGTTCACTGAATGGAAGAATAACCACGAGCACAACATATTAATTCATACAAAGCAGCGTAGAAGTTTTACTGGTGTGAAAAGGCCACTTTAGACAAGACACTCAAAACAGTCTAGAGTCAGGGTCGGGGCGATTCAACTACATTTCCTGAGGGCCAGATTTTTCAGAGCACCGTGGCACAACGCATTTTTAACACATGGGGTCACACACAATGTCCACTACACTAGATCTGTTTCAGTTATAACTGCTATGATAGACTTTTGTGAAAAAGAAAATACAAAACACTTTACAAACTCTGTATAAAGCAATACAGTAGAAACAACTAGGATTAGATAAGTACCAACCGGGTCTGAACCAAGACTATCCCAGAATTAAACTTAGGGCTAAACCAGGACTAAGCGAGAACTAACCCAGAATGAAACAAGGACTAGACAAAGACCAAACCAGGACTTACCAAACAAACAAGAGGAAATATATGCTTTAATATTGGAGCCTATAAACTAGACCTATGCCCCGAATTTGGCTGGCCATACAGAAACCCTCATAATTATACTTTATGGTTATTACTTATGGTTGTTCTGTCAGTATAAGGTAGTTGTTCATCAAGATTTTTTTCTATAGCAATACATAAAAGATTACACAGTTTTAAATATAACTTCATATAAAAATAGACAAACTGAAGTGTGTAGCGTTGTGTAATAGTGATAAACAGATGCGTATGTTTCTCTATCCACTCCTCCTGTCGGTCTGCTTCTGCCGTGCTCTGTGTGACCATAAATAATCGCAGTAAAGGGTGAACGCTTTTTTTTATAAAGCTGTGAAGAAAGATTAATGAACTGATTAGTAATCCTGATCTAAACACTAAAACAGATTTTTTCATATTGATAAGACAAATTCAAGTAGAATCAAATAGTAATAGATCAATATGAGGAAATAATTGTGCTTTATTTTTTTGTCAATGCCTAATAGTGCTTGAATTATATGTAGCCATTGTAGTTCAGAGGAGATTGAGTTACCCGAGCTCACTCTAAATTGGAGGGACATTTCTCAGGGACAGAGGGAGGAACAGGTCAATTACAGAGGCGCGCTCTCTGCAGCTCCCGCAGGACTCTTTAGTCAGCCACATTTGTCTCTCTGACTGCCGCGGCGCACTGACAAGTGCTGGGTTTATGGTTTAGTGCAGGTTAATATTCTCATCCATCATTCATGCACATTCTTTTTCCATATATACGTTGAAATTGAAAACTGCAAGTAACAAGCAAAACAGTGAAATTTTCTTGGCATTAAAAAAATATGTCAAACCATTTTGACAGTTTATGTTGTTGTATAGTGTGGAGTGAAAGAATAATGACAACAGTGTAGCGCTTTGAGAGACTTCGACAAGTCTGTAACATGCATTACTGTAAGGCATTATGTATGATTCAAAACTTCAGGCTCTAGTTAACTGCTGCTGGTTTGACAAACAAACACTCAAATACAGCTGTAACTTTTATTTAGTCTCTTAGTCGTAAAATTGGAAGATGGTATCAATAGAAATTAGCAATTTGCTCTAACCTGGAATACTTACACTGTATTTTACTGATTTTCATTAATATGCACTGTCCCTATTAAATGAATAAATTAATAGTTGACCAAAAGTTGTGTTAGTAATGTCTTATCGGGATTATAAGGATTCATATGGACAACAGCAGAAGCGAGTTAGCAGGATTATTTACCCTTTAACACAGAGCTATTCAACTTAATACAGAAAATATGTTATCTTTTGTTAGTGGTTTAGACCTGCTTTAGACCTGCTTTAGTCCTTGTTTGGTTCTGCAGATTTTGTAAAAGCCTTTCGTGTTACAGTGATCCCTCGTTTATCGCGGGAGTTGCGTTCCAAAAATAACACGCGAAAAGTGAAATCCGTGAAGTAGTCACAGCTTTATTTTTTATTATTTTACAATGCAATACTGAACTATGGAATGAAACCAAAAATCAAAACCTGTTTTAAAGCCCAAAATTTGTTTAAAACAATCATTTTAATATAGTAATACAAGGTTGGAAACATTGTCACTCGCGTATTTCACAGTCCCAGTTCTCCCCGACTCCGCTCCGCTGTAGCGTCTGTTTCTACTGAAGGCGCAGTCTCGGAGTCTTTCTCCGAGAGAAGAACATTGTTATGGGTAGTTGTTGGCGCTCTTTCTTTTTCTGAGCAAGAAGATTTTTATAAACGGATATGCCACCTTCGATTATATTTGAGAACTGCAACGAACGACTCGTCAAAGGGTCCCGTTCTTGTGCGTGCGCTGAAGTTCAGTGGATGCACTGTAAAAATATCCGAACTGTAAAAATATCCGCACTGTAAAAAAAATCCGTGAAGCAGCGAAGCCGTGAAAGATGAAACGCGATAGAGCGAGGGATCACTGTACATGTTTTTCGTATTCAAAACCATTGGACACATTTCTGCCCCAAGGACAAAATCATCTGAAAAATCTGGCCCTCGGTAAAATTTTGTGTATTGTTGTTTTTGCATGGACACCCATACAGTTGTTAGTCAAGTTAGTCTTGTGAGATTTTTTTTTTGTCATTGTCTACCCATACGCCATGCCACAGCGTTTTTAGTTGATTCATTTATACACAGGGCATAACAGGACGTCTTTAGACAACCAAAAATGACTCCAGTAAGTAAACTACAACCTCCACTAAAATCCTATAACTGAGCTGTCCACACATTCACGCTCCTTTGAACAAATGACAGAGTTCAGGTGCTGCACAGTGGCTCGTATGGTGCGCCCTGTGTGCATAGTGCTAAGAGTAAATTACCGTCAGTAAAATGAGAGTTAATTGGGGCAGAAACAAGCATATGCAGAAGGCTATAAGAGCGTCTCCCACAGTGAACAAGTATGTGAGGTGAAACCTAACCATCATGTGGTACAGTCATACAACAGTCCCTTCATTAACGCCTCTCTCTGACTCAAAAACTGTGAACAGACGGAGGATAGAAAGACAGAACTGCACTTCAGCGTGTGGACAGGCTTATGGTCTATAAAAAGGTGTCCCTCATCTCAGGGGTGTGACAAAAACAATGTTCTGATTTATTTAATTAATGATTCTGTAATTATATCACAGATTGCAATATATCAGCATTAATGTTTCTCTGTATATTTTTTCTAACTGTAGCATTTTGTTGCTTTTTAGGAGAAGGAAAACTTTTATGTTATGTAATTCAGGTGACATTCAATGTTGATATCATTAAAATACCTGTATTTAAGGAAAACATTGTGCTTGTAGTAGTGGTTTTACAAAGTTATAAGTTATCTTGCATGTGATATAAAGGTCCCACGTCTATCAGCCACTGACAATATGAATCAATTAAATCTGTATTAAATCAGTAACCTGGTCTCATCAAAATTGGGACTTAACTCGGAGCTAAACCTGTAATAGACCAGGACTTGACGTGAACATCTTGACGTGAACAGGCTGTTAACACAAGTCTTAAATGTTGGAGAAAATGGCATTTCTCCCCTGTGCCAGGCAAACACTGCCAGCTAAACTTGTTACAACGGAAGCATAGCCAAACTGGACTGGACTAGATTGGAAGGCACATACGATCGTAATGACTTAAGTGTTCATGTCTCAGATGGAAATAAACTTCTCCTGCGTTACACCTCAAGCCTCACGCCTTTTCTTTTAACTCTCGGGCTACTTCAATTTATAAGAGGTTTGTTAGCTCTGACTGGAAACACAAATTATTGTTCTTGTCACAAAATCTGCAGACACATTTCTACACATAATTATAGAGCATTATTAGAGAATTATTTTTAGCCATAATAGAAGACAAAGACAAACTGTTTTGTGCATATTCTTCACTCATAATGTTTTAGACTTAAATACTGTCTTGTAACCTTTTCTATGTGGGTGTTTTGTGTGCGTTTGCCTCGGAGCTGTCCACTCATTGTGGTGCTGAAATCTCCACTATAGCAACTGACTACATATTTGTGGCACTAATCCCTCAAGAGGTGAAAACCACAGAGGTCACTCACTCACTGCGGTCACTCTGTATTCATGTCTTTTCTGCAACACAACATGATTTGCATACTCCTATATTCCCTTGTTTCTCCAGCAATAACTAGTTGTTGTGCATAACACAAAAGAAGATAAAACAGGCAGCGAGGAATGTGAGATGTGGGTGAGAAGCAAACAGTGTGATGTCTAGATCTCATGTTGAAAATATCATTGGCAAAAACAGTGTGAGATTGTCTGGACATTGCACAAGTGTTTCTCAATCTGTGGGCCTCTGCTGGTGGTACATGCTCTTTATTAGCATTTCAAATTTGGATGAGACAACGTTTGAATTTAAGTAGAGAATATAGACCACAAGTTATTTGTATTTTTTCCTTTGACTAGTTCTGGTTAAGACCTTGGTTAGAGCTGTTTTTACGTATTGTTTTACGTTTTAAAATCTTTTCCAGAATCACTACAAAATTGAGCAAAATTAACATTGATCAGGACTTATAAATTTGGTGTTTATACAAGGTGTAGAACAAAGATCAAGGTATGGGTATATTTAATAAAACTTGGTGTGAGGTTTGTATTCGTAGTCACAAAATCTCCAACTGGTAGGTTGTGACAAAAATAGACCACTGTGGATTGGCTGCAGCAAAAAATAAATAATTATATTTCTCAACAACCCAGAAGTACGGGCAGAAAGCAGTGCTCCGATTGGCTGTGCTTGGGTGGACCACCTCAGCTTTCCTGCACTGCACGCCGTGCATGTGCCTTCAAATGCATGCATGAATATTAACGATGTACCAAAGGACAGCTATGGACTATTTAGTTTGGTTTTGCGGTGTGAAAAATCAAGTACTCCAGTTTTAACCAATTGTCCTTTGCCCCAGAAAGACTATGAATGTACTACTGTGTCAAAGACGTTCTACTTTGGGGTAAGTCCCGAGTGAAGAGTGCTATAAAATTGATTGAGGATCAAATTTACAATCTAATCAACTGGAGGTGCCAAGTGTGTGGGTCTGGTCTGCTGTACTCAGGCCAAACACAACTTGAAGACTTATGATTGTGTTAGAGCAGGAAATACAGCTGACCTTGCTTGAAGGTTGTCCACACCTTTATTTAAACTTAATACAGAGCTCACAACTCAGCAGGAGCTAAACTGGCTCTGCTTTGAAGTCAGTGCTAAATAGAGTGTGAGTGAACTTACATAAGCTCACGCTCTGAGTGATGACGTGTGCTTTACAAAGGTAAATCTGCAGAACTGGCAATTCTGGTTTATCATTGTTCATCTGTATACAATTCTGTAAATTACAAATAGATAGACAGAAATCAAAATCGTTGCTGAAACTAAAATTACACAAAGAATTTAGTTTTAAAACGTCTACGTCAAATTAGCAAAAATGTATAAATGACAAAATCATTTCAATTCCAATTCATCTTGGAGATACAGACCAAATTGTTATTTTAGTAACTGGGTCACTGAATAATATTAATACTGGCACAGATTTACAGAGATATTAAAATCAACTAATACTCTACAAGCAGCAGAGACTATAAATGCAGTGAGTTTCTTCATTTTAGTCGTGTTGTCTGAAATAATTGTTGGCAACTTTTCAACAAACACATTTCTCCTCGCCTGTAAGGTTGATGGTGATTTACAGCTAGTGTCTTTTGTAATTAACTACTTCCCCTTGTTGTAAATCTACCCAGGACTGGTCTCACAACTCAGCCATGACACGAAACACACAGGTTAAACCACACCACCAGGCGCTTCTGCGGCAAAAGAATCAGTGGATGAACTTGGCTCGGACAGAAAAGCCGTGCACAGGGTTTTGTTTATGGTTTATGCACAGGCAGAGAGAGGTTGAGGGAAGCCCTGGTTTACAACAAACCTTCCCTCTGCTGTATAGGTAAAACGACTGAGCATGTTTTATGTTGATCAAAAGCTGTTTTTAATCTTACGCTGCGCCCTGTTCGCTGCCTCAGATCTGGTGACAGTGCTCTTGAAGCCACAGACAACTTTTGCAGTTCCTCTGAATCTTTAACGGTTGTCCTTATTTTCTCTCCAAAACCGCCTCTTGCCTTTGAAGTCAGGCCGCTGGGATTTCTTCACTCCATCAGTAACTTCTAATGTGTCTCAGATCTGAAGGCGCACACACACCATACACGCTCCACACCCCTCTTTTGGCTTTAAACTCATCCCTCCTGCCTCCTTTTCTCTCTGCCCTAATGAATGATGATGTGAGCAGTGTCTCACTCGCAAAAATCCACCTGGCATCCACCAGAGAACAACTGTAACCAAGGAACAGCAGCACTTTGACGGGTTATTTTCCCCCATGGACTTTATTAGACAGGACAGTATGTTAAATACGGGTGGAGAGCGGGGACGACATTCAGCAAATTGTCAGAACTGGGACTCACGTTTAAGCCCTACAGAGTTTACACTACCGAGAAGAACAGTGATTATAACAGTTTGCAAGAGACATATGAGAAAATAATAACTGCTTTCTTTTTTTTTTTTAAATTGCAAATTTGATTGATTGTCATTTTTTAAATTAAAAACAAATAAATATGGCTATAAATAAATATTAATATCACAGCAAAAATTGTCCAGTTAATTTCTCTAAAGTCCGAACCGCAGGCTTTTACTTTCAGATAAATGTATAAGGTGAGACTGTGAGAATTTTTGAGACCAAACAACAGTCAAATCTTAAATGATCTTCCATTCTCGTGTTACTATTCCTCTATTGTTGTCATCCGATTTGCAAAATGTAACTTCTCAATGACAAAATAAAATGAATGTGACAAAAACAGCCAGATTAAAAAGTAGTTTACGTTAAAGCTGTATGTTTTGGGAAAAATATTGAATTGCGATTTTTTTCGGACCAGTATTATGATTAGATTTTCGATTGATGTTTTAATAATAGGATAGGATTCTGGTTTTAAACACAACCAATTGACAATAAGACTGAAATATGAACTGACAAATCAATAAAAGAATCACCTGTGATTCAGAGCATTTGCTTTTAGACACATTTGTCGTGTTTTGTTGCATTTTTTAATGCTTTTAGTCATGTTTTTGATGGTTTTTTAACATGTTTTAACAAAACTAATCTAGAATAAGAAATGGAAATTATTGCACTTCGAAAATTGCAGCCTTTGCGATTTGCTAATTTTGATTGATTGTGCAGCCCTATTCAACATTTACGTGTATGTTTTGGATCGTAGAATTAATTAAAAGACTTAATTTTTCTTCTAAAATTGTCAAGGATATTTATTTTTTGGTTCTAACGATTTTATAGTGACCTGAATAATCACAATTATTGATTAACCGAATAATCCGGTCATCCCCACTGTTGCTATGGATACTGTACTGTACATTAAACACATGTTGTACACTTGGGGACATTAGGGCTAAATTTTGCAAAGAGTTTAAGAATATTTCCTTCCTTCCCTCACGGGCGCTCGCGTCTGATCCTGTTGTGACTCTCGCATATTCACAAAAACCAACACCGAGGTTCGGGATCAGAACCACGAGGCTCTGTCGCCATGGAGACGGACCCAGCCGACCACACTGGGACCTGCTCCGTCTGCCGCGCCTGGGACCCCGCTGATCCTCTCGCACCGGGAGGAGGAGAGAGAAGAGGCTGCCCCCGGCAACCAGCAGGGTAACCACGGCAACCTTCAAGCCTCCAAACTGGTAATAGGTGAGTGAATGTGAACATGCACCCTCTCTGTGGCCTGTGTCTGCCTGGGAGGACGATCAGAGATGCAGGACTCAAATGGGTTGAAAGTTTATCTCAAATTACACACAATTTCTGAAAATGTCTTATGTCTAAATCATACTAAACTCAAGTCTCTCAGCGTATTTTAACCAGGTCATGAGTTTGCAGCTAGAGGTGGGCAGGTGGGTGAAGTAGGGCTGCATGATTTGGGGGAAAATATTGAAGTTTTCTGACCAGTATTGTAATTGTGGTTAGATTCTGTTTTGAGTTAAGATTTTAAACGCATCCAGTAGAATTGACCAAAAAGACCAAATGAACTGACAAACAAATAAAAAAGAATCACATGTATTTTAGAAGATTCTTGTATGATCTTACAGGGTTAGCAGTTTTAGTGCAGATTATGAGAGGATATTTAGTCGCTTGTTAAGAAATTATGGCACTTCAAAAATTGCAGCCTTTGTAATTTGATAATTGCAGTCTCCATTAGACTGCGACTGATCTTGCGGCTGTATTTTGAAGACATGAAACATTTGAATATAGAGTATTATAGTAAAAATTTTACAAAAAGAGCTGATGAGAAATATAAAAATGAAGAAAGTCATGTTGTAGACCAGTGGTTCTTAAACTTTTTCAGTCGCGACCCCAAAATTAACAATAGTTCACATTCGCGACCCCCAAACACAAAAAATAGGCGACACGCAAAGTGATAAATTAGCTTTATATCTAATGTTTGACTTCATTTTGAGAATATAGACCTAGAAAATGGGCCAACAAATAGGAATCTACATTTACCACTGCATTTGAAGGGTGTCCAGCCTCGTTTCAGACTATTGTATCAATGTTTCCCCATCATCTGGGGACCCCTGGAAATCATTTCGCGACCCCACTTGGGGTCCCGACCCCTAGTTTAAGAACCACTGTTGTAGACTATCAAATACAGGTATAAGGTGATATTTCGCCACCTTTTTGATTTTTACAGACATTTTCACATTTGTCTGACAATTAAACTTCAAGACATGTTTTAAAACATTTCTATTGGATTGACATAACATCTATCGTTATCAGGAAACTCAAACTATACATTTTCGTCAATATCATCCACCCTTATTTGTAGCGTGCTTACCTTAAACTCAACTGCGCTATAGGTTTAATTTAACGTGGGTGCATGTGCGACATAATGACACATAATAGTATTGTACAGATAGTTTTGGGTGTATTATTAATATGTCTTGGTTGGTTTTCAAAATTTAACAGTAGAAATGTTTTTCCCTTTTGGTTCATAATAGTGATTGAGTTAGAAATATGTTTATTTCTTGAATTGATTTGGTTTTGAAGAAGATGAATTTGTCATTGTGCTGGTAGTAGAAGTAATACTGGTATTACTGTTTCATTTGCAGTGTTTTCCAACGTTTTTTGAGACACGGCACACTTTTTTGGTTTAAACTACTGCGACACATCAGCCACAAAAACATGACCAAATCTGGCTTTTAGGGTAAAAAAGTGGTACATAATGTGGTAAATAATGTCAGTACTACTGTCTAATTCTTCAGTCAGGAGTCAGGACACTCCAAACTTCTAACTTACTCAATTAAATGTGTGAATCCGTTGACTGAAATTTTTCAAGACACACCTGGCAATACCTCAAGCCACACTTGTGATCCTTGTCCTGCACACTGGTTGAAAATCAAGGAATTTAAGTAACGAAAGAAGGAATTTCCATAGTTTGCCATCATTTTCTGAAACTTTTTGGTCAAAATGCCACTGTTCCAATACCTTGGCAGGCCCTAAATACCAGCCTCAGATCAGATCGTCCCAGGTGTAAGTCCTGAGCTGGCCCACAGAGGATGCTGCTCCCCTCGCTCGCGCCCTTCTCCAAATTAGACCTATGAAAACAACAGACCCATGTGGAGCGGCTCCTCTGGCTCTTTTGATGTGCTCTCCTGCTTCCTTTGTGCCTTTCTTTGATACAATCCCCAGCTGATATGTTTCCTGTGTTAACATTTTTGATCATGTTTTGCACACAATGAGATGCCTCCGCTGTAGATGATCTGCACTGGGTTTATATAGACAACCAATCTAGTTTAATATTCACTGAAAGGGATATTGTTTTGTTTTAAAAAGAAAATGTCCTCCCCCTCTTCAATTTTAATACTTTAATACATTACATTTAATACATACATACATTAATACATTAGCATTGTTATAAAGATTTCATCGTTAATGCTCAGAGACTTCAGACTAGGTGTTACAAAAAAAAGATCAATACTTAAGTTGATATAAATTTATGTTAAAACTGGTGCTGAATCCAATTTGAGCAGATGTCAATACAGGAAAAAAAAAAAATTCACAATTGGAAATCTTAGACATTCCCGAATAGTTAATTAGAAGGCTCTTAATCTATTTCAGAGATCTATTTCAAGAGGTGGGACAAGGTTCTTGTTTTCCAAGTCTCGAGTAAGTCCCAAGTCCTCTAGTTTGGTTTTAAGTCCTTTCAAGCCATTGTACCAAATTATAGAAAATGGCTCATACGATTTTTGTGAATAGCTTTTCTTTTTAAAATGTCCTGGTCACACCATACTATGGACTGTACAGTTTGAAATGTTTGTATCGTGACAACAGACTCTCCCTCGTCTCACAGGAGGAAATTCAGACAAACTGCTTCGTCTGTCACAGCTTTGCCAGTTTAAATAGTGATCAGCTGTGCTCTTGTTTCTTTTTTATTAATAATACATATATTCAATTGTGCTTCATTTATTCAACCCATTTTTACATTTACAAATCCAATCTGTCTCAACGGAGCAGTTGTGTTTTTAATGAAAAGAAAATAAAGTGGTGAATATTCCACTTTTAAACAATTTTACAAGGGAAAAGATTTGCTTTGGCTTTGCACTTTATATTTCTAATTGATGACACAAAATAATTGAAATCTTGAGATCTTTGAGAGGTTAAATATGGTACTGTTTAGAATTTCCTGTTTTAAAGTTATTGTGTTGGCTTTAATGTAATTTCAATATAATCGTTTGTGATATTTTCTGCAACATACATCGCAGTTTAAAATTTGTTATCAAGATTTGATTTGATTGAAGATTTTGATTAAATGGATATCTTTGGGTTTTTTTCCAAATCCAAGCTTAGAACTACAAAAACACTTGTTGAATTACCAGATCTATTCAGTTTCCTGTAAGATCATTTCCTTGCACGTTGTATTGTTTGTACATCATCCTGCTTCAACCTTTCAAAACACAGTGTGATCTGCAATGACACCTGCTCCGTGTGTCAGACGTCTCGAGCATCACTCATTAACCAGCACAGAACTCCCATGAGGCCGCTGGTCAGTGCAGCACACACAGAACGACAAACAGTAATTCACACAGAGATGTACCACAAGACTCCAGAATGGGTCGGGCGGCATAAATCTTATACTTTCTCATCTCCAACCTGGTCCAAGTAACACACTGATGGGAAATCTATATCACTCGAGAGAGAAGAAATGTGTTCTTAGTATTAACACAAAGAAAAGCTGCTGCCAGACAAGAAAAAAAGCTTTATCTTTTTAAAATGTGTATATAATGGGGCTGCGCGATTTTGGAATATTATCTAATTGCGATTTTTCTTTTCTTCTCTATTTATGTTATAGTAATAGGACTATTTTCCAAATTCATATTTTAAATGCATCCAAAATTAGACAAAAAGAAACTGTCCTGTGAACTGACAAACTAAAAAAAGAATAACATGTATTTCAGGAGAATGACCGAGCGACGATGAGGGACTGACAGAGTGGTAAGACTGACAGAATGGTAACGGCAATGGCAAACTCACCAGACATCGTGGTGGTGCATAAAGAGCAAAGGAAGGCAAAATCAGGAGAAAGGAACACAAGAAACTAAAGAAATACCAAGGGCTCAGAGAAGAGCTGGAGAAGGCCTGGAAGGTGAAGGCCAAAGTGGTGCCCGTGGTGATCGGAGCAGTCGGGGCAGTGACCCCCAAACTGGAGGAACATCAGACATCTCAGTCCAGAAAAGCACAGAGCTAGAAACAGCTAAGATACTGCGCAGAACCCTCAAGCTCCCTGACCTCTAGCGCCTGAGCTCAGATAAATATATATAGTTGCATCTTCTTGTGCATCTTCTTAAAATGTTGGACGGCTTTTATATTTCACCTTATTATGTTTTAAATTGCCTCTTTATCTGCTGTTGTGGGAACAGACAGCTCTCAGACGGAGTGGAGCCTTCATGGCACATATAGAGTATACTGCAGGATCTTTGCTAATTGTCTAACAGGATTACCTGAAAAGCTTTGGGATGAACACAAATGACTGCATATGAAGCATTGCTCTTAAGCGGGTTATAGAAAACCCCTCGAGGTTGTCAGCATGTTCTTAAAGGCAGCGCATGTCTTCGTCTTGATATCCTGTTATCTGTGTTTCTTTCTTAAAAACAGACCAAAGACTCCCAAAGGACTGACATTAATTGCGTGAAGTACTTCTCTTTCTCTGCCCTTAGGTCCTAATTAAACAAGAGTAAAGTAGCCTGCTCAGGGCCCAGTCTAAATAGCAACAGATTTAGAAGGAGTCTGCAGTTGTTGGATGTTTTCACTTTTCAAGGTTCAGCGTGATCATTATAAATGTGTTTTTAAAGCAGCAATTTTTTTCTACAGGAAATATTTTTCTTATTCGAGAGCCTGGGTTGAGTGATAAGGGTGGGATGAGACACAAGATTGTGTCCATGAGAACAGAACAAGACAAGACAAAATTTTGAAAATACTTTATGAAAAAGAAATTGTGCAATCTAACTCAAAATTTTGGCCGCACTAATTTTCCACAGAAACAGTTTTATGTTGCAAAATCATGTCCCATCCCTTTGGGCAAGAGTGGGAAAAAAATAAACGATTCACCCAACAACAATAATTTTTGCATTCCACCAGAAATGGGCCATCAAATGCAGGTTTGAGATTCAAGCATAACAGTGAAAGTGAACCTTTTACGCAGCCAGTTTATGTTTCTTTTATCAGATTTTGTTGCACCTTTTGGATGTAAAATCAAACCGTAAAAATCAAATTGTGATCTCATTCCTGTGACAACCGGTGATAACCGTGAATCACTATTTTTCTATTCCATACAGCTGTCTGCTCAAACACACTCTTTTCCCACCCATTTCTCCTATTGGTTAGATATGATGAGGAGAGAGAGTGAATTTGGGTGGATTTAATCAATCACAGTGAAGTGTGAAATTGCAGAAGACATGACTTCATTTACCTTTTAAAGGAATCATCATCAAATTAAAACCATGATCCAACTCCGAAAGAAATTTTTGTTGCAGTTTCGGTCACCCCTTGTTTTCTATACTAATCGTCACATTTTTACTTTATAGAAATTATATTGCCCAGTGCCACCTCTATCAACTGTACCAAAAATATGAAAGTAAGCAGAAACTTTCTTATTTCTTATACATTTTACAGATGCTACCATTACAGTTATTGTGTCGCCAATGCCTCAAGTTGACAAGTTCTGGGTTTTAAAAGAAACACATTTGTTCAATTTGTCAGTCAAAACTTCTGTTCTCATCCCTGTCACTTTGCATCACAAAAAGTTGAAACTCTGATCTCAGACATGCAGTCGTTCCTTCTGGCGTGTCGTGGGGTTCAAGGTGGTCCACTCTTGGCCGCAGAGCATTGGGGTCTGGTCTTAGGCTCAGTGCAGTGCTCAGAGCGAGGCCACAGGGAAAGCCTCTCCTCTTTCCTCGCTCTCATCCTGGTTACACTAATTACATTACCCCTGGGCAGACGGATCATCAAATGTTAATGAGGCGTGCACAGCTTTAGCGCTGAGCCTCACATGACATGCCTTCAGAGCCTCCTGTGAGCCGCTGCTGAGGACAAGACAAGACCAGTGTTTGTTCAAGGTGAAGTAACTGACAGTAAGATTAGAACATTATTCAAAACCTTCCTGAAGGGCAAATGGAAGTTAAAGGTCCCATAACATGCAAAATCGACTTTTCAGAGGTTTTAACCTTCCTACAGTGCTATTTGGGCCTCGTATGTGTGCCCAAAGTGGTTTTTTGATTGATTGCCGCATGCTTTCGCTAGAGAACTGTCTTTTCAGTCCCCCTCGGCTGAGCAGGCAGACGGGGGCTCATCCCATGGATGACGCGGCTTCCCATGGATGACGCGGTGTTTAAGCCACGCCTCCGGGAAGCGCGCAGCCGCAGAATAAAAACAGCTAATGCTAATGCTACACAGTAATTACCCGATGGATACGACAGATCGAAGAGTTAGCTTGTTATTTACCAAACGGCAACGTCCGTCGTCGAGGTACTGGAGCACGTCAAACTCCAGGTCAGATCCAGGACGTAGGACTCAGCACGACGCACCGTCAGGATGGATAAAAGGTTTATTCCCGTGTTTGTGTATCGCTGTTTACCGGAGCACACGGCGCATGCGCACTATCTCCGCTCTAGGCTTCGGCACGAGTTGGGCGGGGGAGGCGTGCGAGTTGGGTGGGGGAGGCAGCCTGCTCTCTGTTCGGGGGGGTTAGATCTCAGAGTGAGCCGTTTGCTTTTGCAAGGAGGGGGGCCAGTCCAAGAGATGGGTGTTTTTTGGAATGTTATGGATATGGATATTGCACAACGCAAAATTGTATCAGCAAAGCCCTTAGAATAGACTGTGTAAAGGGCAAAATAGCAGAATATGGGACCTTTAAGGTCTCACAAATATTGAAGGTTCACTATAACTTTTCTATGGAATTAAACTTATCTTGCATAAAATCACAGGTGTTTTTATTGCTGCCTTGATAAATGTGCCACCTTTTATTCTGGAATCCAGAATATATTTTTTTAGTCAAAATAAATCAGATTTTTAAATTCTATGAATTTGAAACACATTTCAAATTTTGAAGCACATTTGTAATCTGCCAAATTAGTTTTAATGTGGAGGTACCATGTGTGTCTTTGATTGGCAAATCCACCTGTCAATCATGCCATCTGAATTTGGAGATTAACGCAGTGATCAGACTGATATAAATCTGTATGAAAGTACAGAGGGCTGTCATTGTCCATTTTCCAGGCAAGCCCCATTATAGTTTTAGCAAGTTAAAGTTCCCCAAATACACGTTTTAAAGAATCATAATGTTTGCGTAAACATGTCGATCATGCATAAAATTGCAGGCGTTTTTTTATTGAACATATTTAGGGTCACCTGTTTGTTCCCATAGAAAAAGGCCATGATGAAGCATTTGCATAATTTGGTGAAATTTGCACCACCAAATGTACTGCACCTTTAAACAGGTTTGAGCATGTACTTTGACAATAAACCGATGAATACATTTTGTTAATCATAATAATATTATGCTTAAAGTTTGTCTTTCTCTCGGCATGAGATAAATACTGATGTGAAACAATCCTTCGACTGACAGCCTGCTCTAACTGTGAGACTTTTTCCACTGACCTGATAGAGAAAGTTTATGAACAGATTTGACTATGCACAAACAACTGACCAGTGAAACTGAGAAAGAAAGTGTGTTGATGAATGTGAATAATAGTTGTGTGTGTGTGAGTTTTCTGTGTGTCAAAAAATGAATGTGAAAGAGCTATTTAAAGTCTGAACTGTGAGAAACTTTAACCACTGACCGATAAAGACATTACTCATCACAAGTTGTTTATTGAGAAAGTTTGAACTTACTGTGACAGACATGCAAACATTTGCTTAAATATTTTCCTTTACAAGAGTATGCAGACATCCATCTAAAACGATGTTGCCTCATTAATGATGGATCCTAAATATACAACTTTCAATTCCCCAAAGTTTTCTTGCTTTCAGACTTCTCTTGGCAGCCTAAATTCCTGAAAAGTTCACTTTAGTTGAGTTAATTAGGACAAAGTTTAAAGGTCCCATATTCTGCTATTTTCCCCTTTACACAGTCTATTCTAAGGGCTTTGTTGATAAAATTTTGCGTTGTGCAATATCCATAACATAACAGTTTCCAAAAAACACCTATTTCTTGGACTGGCCCCCCTCCTTGCAAAAGCAAACGGCTCACTCTGAGATCTGACCCCCCCGAACAGAGAGCAGGCTGCTCCCCCACCCAACTCGCGCGCCTCCCCCGCCCAACTCGTGCCGAAGCCTAGAGCGGAGATAGTGCGCATGCGCCGTGTGCTCCGGTAAACAGCGATACACAAACACGGGAATAAACCTTTTATCCGTCCTGACGGTGCGTCGTGCTGAGTCCTACGTCCTGGATCTGACCTGGAGTTTGACGTGCTCCAGTACCTCGACGACGCACGTTGCCGTTTGGTAAATAACAAGCTAACTCTTCGATCTGTCGTATCCATCGTGTAATTACTGTGTAGCATTAGCATTAGCTGTTTTTATTCTGCGGCTGCGCGCTTCCCGGAGGCATGGCTTAAACACCGCGTCATCCATGGGAAGCCGCGTCATCCATGGGATGAGCCCCCGTCTGCCTGCTCAGCCGAGGGGGACAAAAAAGACAGTTCTCTAGCGAAAGCATGCGGGAATCAATCAAAAAACCACTTTGGGCACACATACGAGGCCCAAATAGCACTGTAGGAAGGTTAAAACCTCTGAAAAGTCGATTTTGCATGTTATGGGACCTTTAACAGTGACGCATTCAGCTCAATTAGTTTCCCACACATTTTGAAAAAAACGCACTGCGCTGCATGAGCAGCGAAATATCAGATAACAGATATAATAACAGATTAAAGACTCATTGTTTGTTTTTTAAATCTGGTGTTTATGTCACATTAACTTAATCACCACATAAAATCATGTGTACTCACAACAATTGCAATACTAAAGTAAATGTAATATTGGGACATCCCATAGCTAATTGTGATGGTTTAAATAACAATTTTAATTTGATACTTTCAGCCTCCTCTAAAATCTTTAAAAAGCTCTACAAACACTTTGGCATTTTGCTTTTCTCTGGGATGGGCTTATGTTGCTTCCGATTATCACTTTCCTCCTGCTGTGGGATTTGTTACTGATCCCTCATGCAGCGGCGGAAAGCAGGCGAGCTATTTAGTGACGCTCCCTACGGGACCCACAATACAATGGGATAATGCAAGAGAGGGGGTGCAAAAAGCATAAATACCACAACATCACACACACACGATTAGACGGCAGCACAGCGGGGAGGC
Source organism: Rhinogobius similis (assembly GCA_019453435.1). Classification (NCBI taxonomy): domain Eukaryota; kingdom Metazoa; phylum Chordata; class Actinopteri; order Gobiiformes; family Gobiidae; genus Rhinogobius; species Rhinogobius similis. Next base: position 20,440,786 of record CM033619.1, on the reverse strand, counting down.
CACATCAGATGCTTCCTGTCCATCCCTGACAAATCTCATTTCTGTCCAAGTCCTCTGTTTCCCTTTGTCTGCACAGGACCACTATCCAAAGAGTCTGGGACCAATTACACCTCTGCGAGTTCAGACGGTCGTGATCAGACATGTGTAAAGTAATCAAAAATTGTACTCAAGTAAGGACAGTGTTACATCAAATAGGGCTGCACGATTGATGAAATCGAAATCACAATCTGAGTGGACACAATTAGCAAATCGCAAAGGTTTCAATTTTTAAAGTGCAATAATTTCAAAATATTTTATTCTGCATAAAAACTGCAAACCCTGTAGTGTAGATTTATTAAAACGTGTCCTGACAAAAGGGACAAAAACGCTACTATGTGACAAAGAGCAACAAAAAGGCATCTAGAAGTGACAAATGTGCAACTAAAACCGTCAAAAACGTGACTAAAAGCGACAAAAACCTTCTGAAACGTGTGATTCTTTTCTTAGTTTGCCTACTGCCTACTCATGTACAACAAGAGTAAAACAGTATTAGGGGAAACCAACTTTGTGGATTTCACTTAATTAACGTTAATTATTAAGTTTTTTGTAATTGGAAGTACATAACATTAAAGTGCCTAATTTTCAAACAGTGAAATAAACCACCCTAGCCCATTCCTAGCTCTCACAAACCCTTTGGCACATCACTATTCAGTATTCAGTATTCACATGCATGGACTTTTTTAGCCAATAGCACAGTTTTAGAACACCTTTTTCAGACCCAAAGCTGAAGCAGAGGTTTTATCCCTCCACAGCCAATCAACTCTCATCCCAACGCATCATACAGTGACTCACAAGGCTCTTCCTTACAAGTCTGAAAAGATCAAATGTTTTATTATTAGATGAAGACTAATAATTAGTCATTAGTAGACGTCTGTTTTTTTTTTTACAAAGTTCTGCTTTTGCGATACATTACACTACACTACACTACTAGGGAGGAAAACTAAATTTTACTAATTATGAGAAAAAGGTTAGGTATTCCAGCTTTAACTAATGCGCATTATCTGGTATTTTCACAGCAGAATCATATCAGAAGGAGCAGTGCAAGAACATAAAGCTTTGGGCACTTGAAGACTTACTCACTGTGGGAAGAGTAACCAAAACATACTCAAGTAAAAGTACTGTTACACTGTAAAATATACTAATCATAATGATCAAGTATGAGGTCCGAAAACTGATGTGGAAAACATTGTGAATGAGAAAGGGAAAAATGACAGAGGACTGAAAAAAGTCACGAACAAGGACTTCAATGGGTGAATCACTATATACACTTAAAATGAGGTTAGACACGTTTGATTTTTTTTTCTAAATGGTATCGACCAATGATCTTGTCTGTTTATGATGCGTCACTGAAATAAACAAACCTCATGGCTCTGTCTGTGCTTGGCCTGAGATGCAGTGGATCAGACTATCAATCTTATACTGTTTCTAAAAACAGATACAGAAATAAAAATCTATTTCCAAACCACTATTGATACCTGCTCAAATAAGAATCTAGTTTTGACACTCGTTTCAGTATTTATTGTATCTGGGTATCCATTAGTTTTTTCTAGTTTCTTTTGTTACATCTCCATAGTCTACTCTTCTCATTTCTGTCCACTATTTCCTCCCAAAAGTCCCACCTGATTAGGAGAGCTATATGTTACAACAGAAAGTCGTCCCATTTGTGCCGTGGATCAGCACTTCCTGTTCGGTCATTGTTAAAGCACCTCGTTATCCGCCCATCAGCTCGGTCTGGACACTGCTCCATCTCTGTCCTGCCAATTTACGGGCTGAAGCACACAGTGAAATGCCAGTACACTTCCAAAGGGTATTTTTACAGACTTCATCACATTTTACAGGTGTGACATATTCAAGGTGTAGAAAAAACAAATGAAGACCTGCAGTTTAAACAGAATAGTGTTTTGTTGGTACGTCAAATTAAATTGTCACATGCGATATATATTGCTGCAGAAACTATTACGATAAACGATAATATTGCAACTATTTGATGCTAATGAGTCATAAAAGTTGCTTATTTCACTCTCTACAGCTCAAATGTTATCAGAAAACAAAGAAAATGTTCTCCGAAGAACAAAGATGTGTATGATAAATATTGAGCCCCAAATATATTGCTCTTTCTATCATATATTCAACATTAAGTCGATTTAGTAATTATCGTGACAGGCCTAATTGTGTGAGTAGTATTATTGCTATTAATGTTAGATAGGATGGGCTGTGATTTTCAAAATATTATTGAAAATTTCAGTACTTGTGATTCAATCCAGATTGTGTTTTGGTATGATACACTATATTCTAACATAGGTGGGTTTCATTTTTCTGTCACATTTTATTTTACGTAAATCGACCCAGGAATTAATTAACTTTTAAAAACTCTAAGACCAGAGTCAGTAATTAAAGGCGCTCGCAAATCACACGGTAAGGATGAGCCAGGACTGTCAAAATAAAAGATCATAAGAAATCAAATGCAAAGTAAAAGGCACAAAATAGAAAAGTCTGAAGGTGGTTGCACGTCTAATAGCCTATAAATAGCATATATCAAAAACACACGCTTCTCATAAGACACTTTTTTCAAATTCAGAGCAATTGTCTCATCATCAAACCAAATAAACAATAAACCTCTGACTTAAGTTCAAAGACTACATTAATGCTTATTGTAATTTATTGAAAAGATATGTTTTATTTAGTAAATTATCAGAAAAAAGCAGCACAACTAAACTGGAATCATGTTGAAATTGTGACACACGTCGAGACAAGAATCGAATCATAACACAACGGTATCATCCCCTCCCTGGGTGTTATAGGGTATTATTAGTTCACATGAGCATAGAGAATAAATTAGAGCTTATGCTGCAGTTTTAATTGTGCTGCCCTCAGCGAACAGCTCACAACAGGAACATAAACGCGCTCCTGTAATGACGAGGTAATGGAGCCTGTGATTTCAGGCCGTGATGCAACAGATGACATCAGTACAATTAGACAAGTAGAACGTAATATGAGCAGAACTTAAGTGATTTCTGTGCAATAGTTTAATAACTTCGTACTTTCTGGATTGTTTTACTTAAAAACGAAGACTGGGTGCAGTTTGTAGGTGCCTTAGACCAAGTTTTACAGTTTATAGAGCAAATCATCACACTATATTGTAACACAAGTAATCAAATGTTTGATATGACTAAATCTACAGCTTAAAAGTTATAAAAGCAGATTTTCTGACAAAATGAGATCACATGTTGTCTGCGTCAAATAAGAAAGAATTTTATTTCTCGTCAACCCAGAAGTAAGGGCACAAAGCAGCGCTGTGATTGGCTGTGGGTGGGTAACTCGCCCAAGGTTCATTTCAGTGTCTGAAAAAACAAAACAGTTTCTACAGCTATACATTTGCCTTACAATGAATGCATGTAAATATTAATGTGTCAAAGGGATTGTGAAAGCTACAAATTACTTAGACAGATTTAAATACCTACTTTTGGTTTCATGGTGTGAAAAATCTGGGACCACAAGTCCCTGACCACAAGGTTAAGTTTTACATTTGTTTGTTTTTTTACAATGTTTTTAGTCCTGAAAACAGCCGTGTTATGGGCATAGATTACCACAGAGCCGCTTAGCCTCTGTCGTGCCTTTTAATACTAGACGTTTTCTAAAACCCTATGGCAAAAATGAATAGAACATGCACTTCCAGAACCACAGTAAACTTCAAAGTGTGCTGGACGGCGGAGGTCCATTACAATTTCACAAAATGTCTTGCTAAGCAACTGCCTGGCCATCAAGGTTCACATTTTTTCAAGGTTATTCTACATTTTTACAGATATAACTCAGTATTAACAAAGGTATCTTAAAAAGAAACTTAAAGGTTGAATGGAGGATTTCTCGCCGATTTGAAAATCTGCGACTGTTAGTCCTTTTTTTGAAAAAGCGCATGCGCAGGTTCCCCCTCCCTCCCGCCCCGTTTCTCCTGACTGAACGCCTAGCAAACCTCGTGAACGAGCACGCCCAGCAGCACTGCCCATGCGCATTTGTTGGTGTCGCTTTCTCACGACAACCTCCGCGAAGAAGATTTAATAATACACTCCACATACAATAAGCTAAAAAAAGAGTCAGATAAACAGTTACCTGTCCAGCAGAAAGTTTGCAGCGGAGGCATCAGCCTGTTTTGCGCTTTCAATGCTCGCCAGCCGTAAACGATTCCCCCAGAATAACACGCGTTTTGTTTCTTTCCTCTGCAGACTTTCGTCTCTTCTGTGAAAGCTCGAAAACAGTCTTTCTCTTTCGTCCCTCAGCCATTTCGGTACTTCGCGGATGAAAGTTTAGACTTACAATGACGGAACTCGCCGCTAACCTGCTACATAAACACACTAGCATATCAACCACGCATGCGCGGCCAGGGGAGCGAGCGTTTCCCCTGGACGAGCCTGCCGGCGTGCACTAGCACGCAGAGAATGATTGACACCTGAGCGGACCAGTTATTTGTGCTACCCACGAGGAAATGAGATTCTGATTTGTTGCCCGAAATCCTCCATTCCACCTTTAACGTACTGTTTAAACATGTTTAGTACTCAATACTTACACCTTGGCATTCTTTTGAGTTTTTAGACCATTCTTTTGAGTCCAATCTTACAATTAAGTTTAAATAAGATAAATGTTCTCTAACTCTGAAGCTAAACTTGACCTTTGCTGGTAAACTTAAAAGGCAAGGTGACGAATTAATTTGATTTTGATTCCAGCATTTCATTTAAATCTATTATAGATGACTTGTGAAGTGATGCGTTCAGTAGCAGTCACGCCGAGCTGCACCGGGCGGCTGATCTGTCTGTAGAGGTAAAACATACTAACATACCCTTGAGCTTGGTCAAACTATATCACATCAACGTGACCTTGCAGCCAACACATTATCTTTAATCCTGCATAAATATTTTCCTCTGTCAGTGCTCATTGATGTAGCCGCTAAGAGTAACCCAAAGTAGGAGCATTCATTTCGCGGTCACATCCTTTCAATAGCTGGGCCTATTTTGTGGCCAATCAAAACTGCCAGTCACACTTGGAGCTCTAAATATCTCACAACTCTCCAATCAGTCCATTGGCTTTATACATCCCCATCTGTCCATCACGCTTCGGCAAACTCCTCATCAGCCTGCCATGACACGTAATTCATCAACGAGGAAATAAATGGCGCGAAAATAATATTGACCTTGGTTAGCAGAGTGGGGAAATGTCGCACGTTTATTTATTTTTCAACAGCACTCTCGGCGTAGCCACGGAAACATCAGGACTCACGACTGAATCATAAGAGACTAACCCTTTGACGGCTATTAGGAAAACAGGACGAGTTGCAGGGCTGTGTAATTGCAGTTTCTTGGTGGACCTACATGTTTTTCATTAGACAGACTCTTAACCATCAAGAGAAACCAATGTCTTTCTATTGCACAAAACAATGACATCTCGGGAGAAATTAGGTGAATTGGCAAGGACAAAGCTGTTCAAAAGTCAAACAAACTTCCTTCACGACTTCCCTCACAACATGTGCGCACTACAGCTTGGACTACAGCTCTACAGCACATCTCAAAACCATCTCAATCTGGCCTTTGACTTTTATTTCCAACAAGGACAGTCCTCCTTCTGATGTTTGTTAAGTTTCCATGAGCAATGCTAAATTAATGGTCTCTTTTTGCGTTTAAAGCTGAATTTCTTAGTAGAGCTGAAACTAATTAATTGTAACCAATCAATTATTGAGATAATCATCAATGTAATAATCAAGTAGTCGTTTCAGGACTATAAACAGACTTCAAAGCATGCATGTGCAATGAAGAGGTTTTCTGACTCAGAAAAGCAAGAATTACAGCAAAATAAACACAGGAAACATTTAAATTTAGTATTTTTGATTAAAAATCTAATTAGTCTGTAAGTATATGCTCAATCAATTTGTACTCAAGCGGCATCAAGCTTTTTCTTGGTAAAAAAAATCTCTATTCACAGGTTTAAACAACTAATTGATTAATTGAAAAAAATACTCGCTATTCATTAAATAGCAAAATAATTGCTAGTTGCTGCTCTATTTCCTAAGAAATAAAATGATTTTGTTAAATACAATCACAACAACAACTGCATTTTTGGATAACAATGCATTTGCATGACCAGTCAAAAATGTACAGTTCTCCAATACTTTTTAAAGACTTGAGTCTGGACCAATTTTATCTCCTTGAATTCAGATGGGCGTGATTGACAGGTGGATTAGCCAATGAGAGACATGCATGGTCCATCCATATCAGTACAAACATGGCTGCTTAAAAGGAAAAAACACTGAAAAACATTGCAGAACAATGAGCAAAGCACAAATCACTGTCAATCTGAGGTGAGAGTACTTTGGTTTTGTTCTAAATTATTGATGACCAACAATGAGCTCCTCCGTTTCTTATGTGTCACTGAAATAAACAAACCTGACTGCACAGCTCTGAGTTTGGACAGCGATGACGAAAGAGGTGGTGACCAGACTGAGATCTGCAGAGAATATACGAGACAACGTCTAGAGGCAAACAATGCATTGCGCGAAGTCAATTAATTATTAATTAATAAGTAACCGTCAGCAGAACAGGACCTGCCACTGGAGGTGACAAATGCATTTTAGATTTTTTTAGTTATATATGCTTGATTTTGAGTTATTGATGTCAGGTGCCTGTCCCTAAAGACACTGGGAGGGTCATGTGACCTCTCATTAACAAGTATCATCAGATGAACCATAGCCACTTTCATAATCTGGCCACTCTTATCCTCAGCACTATTTATCTCCTTAATGCCATCACCTTTCCTCACTATATATAGACATTAAGTATGATTTATTTCAATATAAAATAACAAAAATGTCTGGTCTAGTCGTACCAAGTCTACTGCCTGTGGTTTGGTGGTCTCATGTCTTGGCCCCTTGTAAACTATAATGCCTTAAACCACTGCTGCCTTTTTATTACAAGTCAAAAGGATAAGACCAGGCTGATGTCACTGGCTTCAGACTGGTGTAAATTAGAGCCACTTCGTGCAGCAGTAAAACACATTAAAGAGATGGTACATGGTGTATTTTTAGCTTTAGATGACTTTATCACTGAAGTGTAACTATTTCTGTGCATTTCTTTGTCTTTCCAAAAACACAATGTGGCAGTGATAAGCTTCATGTCCCAGTTTTCACTCTTTCTTAAGAACTGTGAAATTGAATACCACACAATAAACACGGCAGTTTGATTTTAATATAAATCAGATTTTGAGCCTTTTTGAACCTACGTATGACAAAAACTTTTTTTTTTTATTACCAGGAGAATAATGGCTATAAAAGCCATGTTACCACAGTAGATTCTTCACTTGAACTATTAGACCAAAGATTGGTGGGCGATAAAGCAAAAAAAAAAACTTTTTTCTTGGAGATAAATCACAATTTCAGTTTTATCAGTATTCACGTCCACAAGAGGTAAATAAAGTCCTCTGCTTCACACTTCGTTGACGCTTGACACTTATGAATGTGGTGGGTGTGTGAGTGTTGTTTAAAGTTAAGATGTGGCCTATTTTAGGCTAAGGTTGTAAGGTTAAGGTTGGACAAGTAGTAATTATGCTTAAGATTAAGATATGTCTCGGTTTCAGTTTGTGCAGATTGGCAAACACATCTCAGCCCCAGGGAAAAGTACAACCATCCAGAGGTGTGAATGAAACATGGCTGTGCAATAATGTGCTGTAGACATGCATATTAATATTATTAGTGCATATCGGCCAACCAATAAATCATTCTCTCTCTGATATAGAAGACTCATAAGGTTATTCAACCACAAATCCAAAGAGTTGCAGTTCAGTCCCTGGTCCCACATCCTTCTGCACATTCACTGCAAATGGATTCATTTCAGTATAAAAAAATCTCTATGTTGAGAAAAATTTGTCCTTCATTTGTTATTTTATAAGCAATTTACTTACCAGAATGAACAGTGCTTCTGTGATGTGTAAGAGAAATATCAATCTCAAAGACACAAAGCCCAAACCAAATGCTTTCGAATGCCAACTGCCCCTCTAAGTACAGAGAGTGTGCCACGTGAAAAGCCACTTCCTGTAAAATGGATCAAAGAGAGCACTCTTTGGACCACTGTAGTATATGAGTTTATGCAGCGACAGGAAATGCACAGCTGTCTACTCCCTGACGTCTTTAAGAGCGAGGAGATACAGATGGCAGGGTTATTGAGGAGTCAGGGTTGTGTGTAGACTGCTTCACACCGGGTTTTACAATCCTGGGCAAGGCAGGATTTAAAATGCTTCAGATGCTGCAAGAAATTGATTTATTCATGATAGGGTAAAACTGTCTGAGCTGCGTTTTTGTATCGTTAAAGACATTAATATAAGCCGCTGCGATCTGAAAAGTAATTTTTCGACTTATCTCGCCCAAGATGGATAACAAATGAATGCAAAAATCAAAGAAACCAAAGGTCTTTGCAGTGTGCTTCAGATGAGATTTAAGAAGACTTTGGCCAGTGGAACAATTTGAATATTGATGGGCACAGACTATTGACAAATTGTTTGACATATACGAGCAAATAAACAATGTAAAAAGTGTATACATTTCAGTTATTCTTGTTGAAATTAAGCAATAAGAAGTATAATTCTAGTTACAAAGTACAGCAGCTCAGATTTGTCAAAAACTTTCCCAGATTAGAAGGACAAAAAGAGACTAGTGTTTGCATAAATTGTGACACAAAAGTAGAAGTTCTTGCATATAAAATGTTGACCTCTTTTTTTTCTCAGATGTCCTACTGCAGTGTCTCTTGATTTACCGAGCCTTTCCTCCTAATGAGTGGGACGTTATCCAGCAACATAAAGATGTCAAACAAAAGGAGAGTTCTTCCCTCTCAGTTTTCGGCAACACGCCAGAGCCGTCTGATGTACGTCTGCCAGCCACTTCAGTTATGCAAACGACTTCTGAAAACTTAAGCACGACCTCTTCGGGTTTCCTCGTCTGAAAACACACAATGCCCCTTAAGTCGTACAGCGATCATTATTCTGAGCTATTTCCCTTAATCTCTCCAACTGGAGGACAGATCTCATTAAACATTCAGCACAAACCATCATGAGAGTCCCGGCCTCTGATAGCACATCACCACTGCCTACAGCACCTGAAATGCCATCTAAAAGCAATAAGCCAGAGAGGGGTTTTTTTTCAATCACACAAGGATTTTGGGCTGCTTAGCGAGAGGCAGTGTTGCGATATTGCCTATTTAAGTCAGCTCGAACCGTTTAATGATTGGCTTCATAGTAGTAGAAACGCGACACATGAAGCGCTGACTGAAATGACAATTATGAGCAGAAAACCTGTAATTCTGACCTTAATGGTAACCTGACTAATACAGGTGGGCAGTACATAAACATTTTGATAATATTGTGAATGTTGTTTTGAAGACGTGCAAAATTTGAATGCCAAGTTTATCATTTATAGTAAAAAAATAAATAAAATGAAAAAAGTTATGATGTAATATAAAGGGTATACCGTTATTTCACATTTGTCACATTAAACCAAAAACTAATATGTTTAATGACATGTTTTAACACATTTATTTCTGTTGGATTGATAAAATATCGACTAAATATCATTGGCGAGATACTCCAAAAAATATCGAGATATTCCTTTTTATACATATCGCTCGCCTCTGCTGACTAAGGTTTACTTTATTGTCCTCAATCTAGGTCTGGGTGATACGGTGATAAAAATCAAATCGTGAGCTCGTTTTGCTATTTTGTGAAATCGTGGTATCGTGATTCACGGTTTGTCTCTTTAATGCAGCTGTCTGTCCAAACACACTTTTTCTTCTGTTGTTTAGCCTCTGAAGCCTCTGAGCAGATGAATTTATTTACCTCTTGTAGACTAGGGCTGCACAATTAAACAAATTGACACAAATCGCAATTTTAATGGATGTAATTAGAAAATCGCAAAGGCTGCAATTTTTGAAGTGCAAAAATTTCTTCCACAAACAACAAAATGTCTTGCTAACACTGTACGTTTGGATTTGTACAAACATGCTCTGAAACAAGCAACTAAAGCGTGACCAAAAGCGATAAAAATGCATTCAAAAGCGACAAAAATGCCTCTACAAACAACAGAACATGACTCAATGCACCAAAATGCAACTAAAAGCAACAAAAACACGACTATAAACGACAAAGATGCGACTCAAAGTGACAAAGACACTAAATAAATGTGACAAACACAACTGAGTTTGACAAAAACTGTTTAAAATGTGAATTTTAACTGAATCCTATATTACAACATAAATCGCAAATCGAATCACAATCGCAAATAAATCACATATATTTTTCCTAAATTGTGCAGCTCTAGTATAGGCAATAGAAAAATACAATCATGATAAAATCAAAATCATGATCTGGCCCCAAGAATATCGTCATCATTCTTTTTTGCCTTATCGCCCAGCCCTACCTCAATCCTCTGCATTTGACCCATGTGGCGCCCACTCCAGCAAAGGGGACCCATCTCCAGAACTTTGTGCGAGCCTTGGTCAGGACTTGGAGGAGGATTTGACTTCTGGTGCATGTTTTGGGTAGAATGTTGTGATGCAAAACGATACAGTATAGTGAATGATACAGTGATAATTGTCAACATTAGTTTTTCTTCCATTATTTATGGTGGGCAATATATTGAATTGTAGATAATATTGGGAATGTTGTTTTGAAGATATGACTATATTGTTTATAGTAAAAAAAAATCTGCAAAAGAGCCGAGTTAAAATAATTATTATTAAAAAATCAAGTTATATTGTATTGTAAACTTTCAAATAAGGGTATAAGGTCTGGTGATACTGTATATCAACAACAGGAGTAGACCCTGAACCATGCCACAATAGAAACTGCAATTCAGTTTATTTTTAATTTCATGTGCGTCCTTCCGTACCCCTGAAAGAACAACTTGTTTTGGTTGCAGGCGAAACTGAGCACCCACACATTTTAACTTGTCAGCTTGAGGATAACATTTGTGTGACGCATTTATAGGTTTTTAGAAGGTTTTTAGACAGAACAGTTAAATGGGAAGAAAGAGTAATATTCGGTACAGTAATACATTTGGTAAATGGTGGAGGGCTGCATCAAGCCCACGTGGACGTGCAACACCTTTAACCACTGGACCACTGTGCAGCATCAGAATGCTCTTTCTACATGGTTGTTGTGTCCTTGGGCAAGACACTTCACACACGTTGCTTGTGTATGAATGTGTGTTAGTGAGTGATTGGTGGTTGTCAAAGCAGCCGATGGCAGATTGTCAGCCTGTAAAGGGCAACACACAAGTAAGGCATTATTATTATTACTATTATTTGTTATTATTGCTATGATAGATTTGACATCTTTGTGATTAATTTATTGTGAAACCCTCACAAAACTGTAGGCATTTGTGATAACAGTTCATTTCACGTGTGTGTTCTCAATTAACCATGTGGCTCTCTGCTGTTGTGACGCAGAGACAGAAATAGACTGAGCAAGTTCAAGATTCAGTGAAACCAACAGCTTTTGATTATATCCAAAAAGTGCAAAATTATATTGAACTGGGCTGTCAAAGTGGTGAGAACGTTTCGTTCTTAGGTAATCTACATCACAGTATTACAGCTCTGCACTTTGAAACTCAAGCAGCAACACACAGACCTTTGATACAAAATAGGAACATTTAACTCACCCGTGTTCAGTATATTCCCTTTCTAATCGATACAATCCACCCTGTGCACTAGTGTGGACCTGGGAGTATAAATATCATGTTGTTCTGATTAATGTTGTATATTTGGTAACTGTCTGTGCTTCTGCATGAAAAGGCACTTTGGTTGAATGAGATTAAATTGGTTATGACATTTAATTCTCTTTTGCAGACAGCCCGCCATTGCAGCAGACCGTGGAAGATTATTAGATTTATCTCCAAGAAGAAACTGTGCTCGAAGTCTCTAAAACCGTCTTTAATGCCTGTGTACAGTAAAAATACTCTTCTACTGACAATTGGACCACTAGTGTGGACTTCAACACTTCACTCAAAGTCACCCAAACGACTTTTAAATTTAGGAACATGTGATTTCACGCTCTCTGATAGACTATAATAAGGTGTTGCTTTCTGATCTGGCACCAACATTTCCAATAAATGCAGTGTAAAACACCAAGACGCATTTATTTTTGAGGTTTTTCTAACAAAAACTCCTTTGATATATATGCAAAAAATAGGCCTATATAGATAATCTAAATTAAAATCATGGTTGTTTCTAGGATAGTATTTGCAGGCATTTTATTAGAGCGCTAGGGTCTTTTAGATTGATAAATAATATAACAGTGTTGCTCAATGGCAGTCATTCCTAACATGGGGTTTGGAACCTAAATTTGGGTCGCCAAATATTCACAGGAGGTTCAGGGATTTTAAGAAAAGCGGTCCAAACAATAGAATGTGTGATTTTTAATGAAAGGATGGGATTTTAATTGCTTCTATAACATCTTTTAATCATATTGTTCTATAGCATCTTTGTTAACCTGAAATACAATAAGACAGCAGTTTCTCAAGTAGGACGAGGGTGTTTTTCGGTCATCAGGGTATCCATGGGTAAAATAGGTGTTGCTGGGAGAAAAAAGTTGGAAACCGCCGTTCAGTAGATTTATTGTGTAAAGTTGACGACACGTTCATAAACTTTTGCCATGGCCATGTGGCAGTGTCCACTGACCTTCAGCTCTTTTGATGAATATGGCCATTAAACTTTCATGCTGTCGGTGTCTTATGAAAATAGCCACATTTGTCAACTTGTTATCAGGCCAGAATAATTAAACATTTTAGAGTTATGTCCACGTGCTGAGCCTACCTGCCGCCAGCTGCATCCAGCCGCAGATCTTGTAGACAGTTCCGGTGCTGCAGAAGAAGAAGAGCGCGAAGCAGCCGATGCAGGTGAGCACAAGCACCATGGACATCCCGATGAAGAAGGACGCAGCTTTAAACGCACCGGACGGGATGGAGCTGAACTCAGTGAAACTACCCTGGCAGGTCAGGTCCCGGGACAACCCGTTGCCGATGCAGTAGTGAAAGAGGCCAAAGTAACCCGCCTGAGGGGTGTCCATGCCGTCCCCGATCCAGTACGGCTGGATGAAGCATACTACGTTTACAATGGCAAATAGGATCGTGAAGATGGCCCATAACACGCCGATGGCACGGGAATTACGCACGTAGTTGGTCTGGTAGATTTTGGCAGCTTCAGACGCTGGGAGCATGCCGGTACTGGGAGCTCCAGGCACCATCCTCTGAGGCAAAACAACTGCTCAAATGTATCAGTACTTCTTTACCAAACTAAAGCAAGAACCCTGAACGCACCATTCCCCAAAACACTAAAACCTCTGTCACCATTGACAGGCAGCTTTCACAGCTTCACCTCACCGTCACATCCAAGACTTGATCGAAATCTTCACTGTCCAATGTTTTTCACTCATCACTCTCTCTGTGATTAATTTTACACGAGGAAATCGGCGTTAATCCAAAGCGTAATCCCAAACCAACGGAGGTTTCACGACAGCCCGTGCATTTACTCCCGTGTCCTCACCTGCAGACTACATCACCGACCCCTGCGGCGATCGGCAGCTGTCAGTCGTGTTCGTCGCGGTTTGCAGGCGGTGAAATGCGGGGCTTGTCTTTGTGAATCACAGTGATGCTCTGCGCTGAAGCGTTCAGCGGCCGCGGCAGCTCAGTGCCTTGAACACAGTTGGATCAAATAGGACCAACCCACCGCTTTTATCCCGCGCTGACGTAGTAACAGCGGCGAACCTCAAAACATATGCCACACGAACACACACACTTATATGTTATAGTTTTGTTTTTTGCGTTTTGCTAATAAATAAGAGTGATGTATATCATTTTTAAAATAATATTTTTTTTTTAATTATTATTATAATTATTTAGCTTTCTGCTAGCCTAATATTTGGCCTTCCTTTTGTTAGTAGTTGTCGAAGTAGCAGTAACAGGCTCTGTTAATTTATGAACGTAATCTCTTTCTTAATATTGCTTTGGGACGAGTGTAGAATGTTATTTTGTCCCATGATGGGTATAAACTACATTACCCACAACCCCTTGTCTCACTTGTGATTGGTTTGAACCGCAGGAAGTGGAAGCGTGACGGAAGACACCGCGCGAAACGACCAACAGCAGAGAAAAGCGTGGACTGTCTTTTCTCGCCTGGTTACTCTTGTCCAAGGAGTTTTCTACGTGATTTTGTGTTTTTTGTGTTGAACGCGGGGATGAAAGGATCTCTGCAGCATCCGGGATACGATGAGGAGAAACTTACAAGTGTCGCAGAGCTGTGTCCGTGCAGAGAGGTGCAGGCTGGGCTCCTGTTGTCTCTCATGGGACAGGTTTGCATTTGCATCTCTAAAGCATATTCATCTAGCATTTATACACCAAGTTATAATTAATTGGAATTATTATAATTATCTTGGCTGATTAAAGGTGCACTATGTAACTTTTCTGTTGGGGAGGTCCGCCACCTGCTTGTCTCCATGGAGAGGGTTTCTGCTTCTTGTTTATAGGCGATATTCGAGGACTTTTGCCTGTTAAAAAGATATAACATTTAGTTATGAATTGTTAATTGCTATGGCAGTAGTGCTAGATTTCCTTCACTTTGGAAAACCCACAAGTTGCGTTTGCAATGTTTGTTTCACAGTAAACATTAACCGTATCTGTCTTGCATTTATTTCAGCTGTTTTTCTTGTAAAAAAAAGAAAAAGTATATACATATATATCTTGAAAAACTTGTATTGTTAATGTGAGCAGTTTCGCCTCTTGATAGATCTGGATCAGAATAGCTTGGATCTGGATCTGGATAGCTTTTGTATTGTCATTGTTGGTGAAAAAAATTCACAAACTAAGAACTTGCTTTGGCGATACAGCAATGTATTATAAAAATAATTGTCAGGTAAAAAGCATAGGCTATCCTAAAATACGATAAAATTAGGGCATGCAAAATAAAATATATGTAGAATAAAATTTATTACAATATATATATACTGGTAATTTGTGTTGGTGGCATTGCCTTCCTGTCTACATGGAGATTGATTACGTTTAATGCCATACTGTGGAGCATTCCAGGCATGAAATAACATCCCCTTCACCAAAACATGCATAGTACACCTTTTAATGAGTATAGTTGCAAATCAGTAGTCATAACATGTTTGTTTTTTTTTATGTCTGCCCCTTGTTTTGTCGCAGCCTGAGCATCACTGTTACCCTTCAATTTTCATCTATGGGCATCGAGCATCTGGGAAGAGCCATGTACTTAATAATTTAATGAAACAACTGGAGGTAAGCTGTCCAAGCCACAGCTGTAGTGGTAGATCTGTCACGAAAACACATTTTGAAGTGCAATATATTAATATCATAAGAAATACCTGTCAGCTACATCATTGACTTTAAGATTTTGCTTAAATGTCTGAATGGGCTGGTTGGCTCCTCCCCATCTCTCAGAGCTTCTGTCTGTCCATGTTCCCAGTAGAGCACTGAGAACGTGGACGTCCTGAGATCACGGTTAAAAACTTTTGATCTTGTCTTTGGTCCCAGACTCTGGAACGGTCTTCCTCTGGGCATTAGAACAGCCCACTCTCTGAATATTTTCAAGACTTTGTTGAAAACCCAAATTTTTGCATGGGCTTTCAACACAAGCTGAGCAGAACATTTGTATTGTATTATTTTATTTTATTTTAGTGTGTTTTAGCATCCTCTGTTTTGTCTTATTGCATTTTATATTGCCTTTGTACAGCACTTTGGGCCATTGTGGTTGTTTTACAATATGCTTTTTAAAGAAACTTGACTTGAAAAGATAAAATTGAGACCACTTTATGCCACTAGCATTACAACCCTAAAGCCGGAAAATACCAAACAATCATTCTTAATCTTGTTAAAAACACAATAAATAATTATCAATTTTTTTGCCGGGCTGGTCGTGACAATACCCCCATTGAAGACTTTTCGTGCATGTTTACTGGGTGAAAAACGCCATCATTTGTATGGAAAAAAAAATAAAATAAGAAGAAACCGGCGAAAAACAATGACCCTCGCCAGTTTACTGGCTTGGGCCAAATAGCAGAATGAAATTCTTTTTCAGTAATTGGTGCTGATTGTGAGTAATAAAATGTACTTATTTCACTCTCTCAACAAAGAAGAAGTGCATACAAAAGGTACACACAATAAACATTGAGTCCTAAAAATAGCTTTCTTTTTTTATCAAATATTGAACAATAAGTTGATGTTGTAATTTTTGTGACAGGCCTAAATTAAACATTTCCCCTACTCTAATGTTTGAAGCAATGATGTAGGCCAATGAATTGTCATTTATTACTGACCAATGTTAACCTTTACATCAACGGAGTAATGCCATGCAAAACAATTATAAGCCGCTAATAAACTTATACACCATAAAACTAGAAGAGTTTTGGATAGTAATTTGTTTTGTTGTCCGTGAGCATTATATATTTATTGTCTTTATTAAAGTATATATACTCTAAAATAACACAAAAATAAAATAACACAATACTAAAATTTCAAACTATTTCAGTACCAAGTAAAAGGCTTAAGACTTAATACTGATTTTGATACTGCAGTGATAATAACAACAACACTAATGGTAGTTTCTTTAATATTACCATGTAGTTCTATTAAAGATATATTAGTTTTAGTATTGATGATGAGTATCTTTGTATCATCGCTTCTGACAACCCTAAAAATAACTAAAGCACACTATATACGCTCATAGAAATCTCAATGTTGTAAAATGCATCATTCATTTAATTGTGAGAAAGTGATAAGGCTGTCACATGTTCCACCTTAAAAGCGTGAATGAGGTGTGAAGTTTGTGATGATGTAGTTGGTAATTTATTAAAAATTCAGCACACATTGTCTGACTCGCTCTGCTGCGCCCATCTGTTAGCCAAAAGCACACCATATCTGAGGTCTCTGTGTGATTTATAGTATGTTTTAAATTCAAATCTACAGAAAATAAAGAAAAAGCATTAGTATTATGCGCCCAATTAAATACCCAACGAAAAATATTGGTTATGTTGCAAATGAAGCATACAAAAGCTTGAACAAGGAAGCAGTTTCTTCTTTTTAACCTTGATCATTTTGTTTTTGCAGTTGCCCCACGTCATGGTCAGCTGCGTTGAATGTCTCTCAGTGGCGTTGCTTTTTGAACAAGTGCTTCAGTCGTTCTTTGGGGCTGATGCGGCCTCGCTGCTCCCCCGTGGTCCATCGCTGTCTGACTTTGTCCGCATTTACAGACAGCAGAGCTCAGAGTCACCCGCCAAGCAGACCAGATACATTGTGAGCAGCTACTCATATGAACTTCCAGGATCAGTGAAATAAGAAATATTTTGTATAATGTAAAATACCTTAAACAAAAGATAAGTTGCTTTAGGCTGTGCATGAAATTGTCTTTTGTGTTGTAGATAATGGAAAAGGCTGAGATGTTGAGGGATGCAGACGCCAATCTCCTTCCTGCTCTTCTCCGTCTTCAGGAACTGGTGAGCTGATGTTGTGGGTTTTATGTGTGTATCCATCAAAAACTATGGCTTTGTTGTTGCGTCTCTTCGTGATCAAGGCAGATTCTCTCCTTGAGATGTGTGAGCAGAGCCTGAACACTTGCATAACATACCTTCCTTTTTACTTGTTTGAAACCTCCAAACTAATTTTGTAGTAGAATAAATGTCTCGTCTTTGTTCTTACTGTTAAATTTATTCTTCTGTGTGTTATTTGTTTTATTTTCTGTGAATGATCGCTCTTCCCTCTGTCTTGTTCAGGTTGAAGACAATGTTACGGTAATTCTTCTCAGTGAAATTGTGTGGGATAAGTTCAGACCAAACACTGGTTGTTTCGAGCCCCTCCTGCTGCATTTCCCAGACTACAGTAAAGGTATCAACATCAGCGTCTGTCTGTCATGTGATGCTGTCAAATGCTGACACGGTGGATGTACCTGTTATTTCCTTCCTTACACTTCTGCTCCAAGTGTGAAACTGAATTTTAAGTGTCACACTCACTCTTATCTCTGAGTATCTTATAGCTCTGTGTTTCTACTTTCAGGTGAGCTGCAGCAGATACTGTCAAAAAACAAGCATCCTTCATATTCAGCTGAGTTTTACTCCTCCTACATCAACATCTTGTTGGGTGTTTTCTACTCAGTTTGTCGGGACCTCAGAGAACTGCGGCACCTGGTCAGTTTGTCTCACTAAACGATATTGTAACCATTGTATGATTTGAAATCAAAGTTTTACTGCTTTCTTTCAAACAGGCTGCTCTTAATTTTTCAAAGTTCTGTGAACCACTGGAAGAAGGCAAAGGTATTCCAGAGAAAACTATTTACCCAATACACAGTAAACACTTATACATATACATTATGTGTACTACATGTTTGATAGATCCAACATAACCTTATATTCTTGTTAGTTGCATTTGTGGATTTATTTTCCAAATGTGGAAAACTGAAAACAAACTGTACTTAGAAAGGCATGGTTTACTCGGGCAAAAGTGTCTTTGCACCAAATGTTGGGCAAATGTTGCAAATAGTTTTTTTATTATCCCTCTGCTACCAATTTACACAACATTTTGCCAAAAAGCTCTATTCCTCGATTCAAATTAAAAGCCAATCATATCTAAGAGGAAAAATTACCATTTAAATGATGTATATTTGTTTATTTTTCAGTTAAAGAAAGTGACACACACAAATTGTGGAGAAACATTGAGCCTCATTTGAAAAAAGCCATGCAAACAGTTTATCTTCGAGAGGTCTCCAGGTTTGTATTTGTTTTACATTACTTAAAGGTGCTATGTCTATTTCTACTTGTTTTACCTTTTTATGAATCTACATCCACACAGATTACTGACACTTTCACTATCCACCATGACTGTCCCTTTAAACCTGTAGACTTAATTTTATTTTGAGCGATCAGGTTCATTGTGATGTAGTAATAATCGTCCGACCTCTTGCTTCTGTTGTTTGCACAGAATTTTTTGCTTTGCTTGTCGTTCAACCTTTTCACAAGCTCCAGATACAGACTTTAGCTGGGAAACTTGACATCACAAACTGTTGCATAGGATTATTCACAAAACAGGACTTTAGAGCGCTACACGGGCCGCGATAAAACAAAGCAGAAAGAGACAGAGGGGGCAGTGCTCCACCTCCAGGGGCCGCGCTCACAGGTCGGCCGTGCCATATCTCTGCTGTATCACGTCCTGCCCACATTCAGCACACCGGGTCACGTGTGAGAGCGACACAGGAGAGAGATGGGACGGCCGAGCTGCGAGCACACGCCGGTCCACTCCGCGTGTCCCGTGGCTCCTCCGTGGCAGGCTGAGCGAAGATAATCAGAAAGAATACTTTGGAGATAAATAATGAAATGATGAATCACATACTTAAATCTTGATGTTTTTGAGTGTTACAGCATGAACGGGTAGCCGCTGGGTTGCAATAGCGATGGAATTTTCAAACTACACATTTTAAGACATTTGTGGTTGTGGGTTTTTCTTGTATGTTTTTAAAAATGTGTGTTCAGTCTTCAGTGGGAGCAGATGCAAGAAATGGAGGAAAAAGAAGCTGGAGCCGTGAGAGGTATTGTTGATACCATGTAGAGTTAATTTAATGTGCTCACTTTATTTACCTTGGAATTAATTTAGCATGTTTTTAATTTGTCTTCAAAGGCTTATCAGCTCACACTCATGTCGAATTGCCTTATTACTCCAAGTTTCTATTAATTGCCGCCTACCTGGCATCATACAACCCAGCCCGCACAGACAAACGCTTCTTCCTCAAGGTGCAATCTCAATTAAAAAGTAACTAATACCATACATTCAGTTTCAGTTGTGTATTTATTTCATTTTTCTCCACAGCATCATGGAAAAATAAGAAAAACAAATTTTTTAAAGAAAAATGAAAAGGTATGTTCGGGTTTTATTAGCTTTAATTGATTATCATTTTATATTTGCTGTTATGTTTGATGCATAATGACCAGTGATTGTTACGTACAGACCAGTAATCATCTCCTGGGACCGAAGCCCTTTCCTCTCGACCGCATGCTGGCAATCTTTTACAGTGTTGTGGACAGCAGAGTGGCCCCCACAGCCAGCATATTCTCTCAGGTAAGAACTTTGAAAAAAGGTTGAGAAGCACTGCGGTAAAGCACTTTGAATTTCTTTGTGCATGAATTGTGCTCTACAATTAAACTTGCCTTAAAAGTGTTTCAGTAAGTCAAGCTCGTTTTGGTTTTGTGCTCCTGTAGATCTCCTCTCTGGTGACTCTACAGCTGCTGAACCAGGTCAGTCATGATGACCAGCTCGATGCCCCCAAGTACAAATGTGCCGTTTCTATGGACTTTATTTGTGCCATTTCCAGGTATGTAAATGTTTTATTATTTATTTTGGAATAAACTGTGGAAAAAGACTAACTCTGTGCCTGACTTGTGTTTATCTAGGACAGTCAACTTTGATATTGTAAGGTATTTGTACGACTTCCTCTGAGGCGACTGTGCACAAGAAGAGCTGACACACATGGACAGTAAGACATAAGGAGCTTTGCACTTGAATGCACTTAAGCACACGCATCATGTGCAACTGGGGCTCAGACTGCTCAGACTGGGTCGTGCTGAAATAATCCAGTTATAGCACTGACCTCTAGTGGCGACTATGTGAACAATGCAAAGTAGTGTATTAATAATTGGGGGAACAAAAATCTAAAAACTGAACATCTATATTTTATGTAAATGTCGCAATAATAAAATAAAAGTAATTTTGATAAAAATGTGTGGCAACCACTTATCATTATTACATAAATATGTTTCTGGATAAAAGAGCATTGTGGCATGCTCTCATCTGACAAAAACAAGTACGTCTGCAGTTGAATCACTGACCTTGCTCGCTGGAGAAAAGCAGTTTGCTGGCATTTTTCATCCAGTTGGGAACATGACATACAATACCATGGTTGCAGTTGCAAAAATACACTGCTTTATATAGCTAAAGAAAAATATAGATCTCAATTCATTAAACTATAAATTCAGAAGTTGAATTAGTTGGCATTAAACAAATTCAGATATTGAATTTTATTCCGTGGCTTAAATTGTGCCCTATTAGACATGTGAAGCAAACCTTTATAGTTCTTAGAGCTGTCCACAAGACCCACGTCACATGAAACTACAAATGAAACATTTTACACTGAAAGATTTTAATGAATTTTATATAAAAACTAAACATTGTAAAATATATACAAAAATTCTAACAAAGGTCAATGATAAGAACATGAACACAAATGGGAATCATCATATCTCAAAAACAAACAACAAAGTCAAGTTGCATAAGTTTAAATAGAAACAGAAGAAAGCTGTGAGTGCAAATTATTTCCCTGTTTCTCCTCTTCCCCCTTCAGCCTGAAGGAAAGTGGCCTTGAGCTCAGCATCATTAAATGACCGGAACGAGAGCTTCACAGAGTCCATGACACATTTAGTGCAACAAGCCCTTTGTAAAAAATGTAACCTGGGATAAAAATTCACCCTGGAGGTGGCGACAGTCACAGGACCTAAATGCTGCGTCTTCTGTTGTGAATCATTGCCACAATGTGAGTGAGATCCAAACTCTTCATCATCACCTCCATGAAATCTTCATCACTGCGAGCTCCAGCGACAAACTCTTCCAGCGACAGTTCACCTATAAAGACAAACTCTTTCAGGAAATCTGACTGGTGGCATATTTTTTTCCGCAAACGTTTCCCTTTTACTGCTTGCACTTGTGCCAACACTTTAGACACTCACCATCTCCGTTGATATCGATTCTGTCAAACACTCTGTTGGTGAATTCCTCAGCTGTACACTCCTGATTTTCATTTCCATTGATTGCTCGAATCGCCTGAAGCAACAGAGACAAATTAGTTGTGGCCCAAGGCGGTGCAGAAAATCACAAGCGTCAAGTGCAAAATTTACTTTTATAATGTTGAGCAGCTCGTGTCGGTCGATGCAGCCATTGCCGTCCACATCATATAGTTTAAAATACCAGCGCAGCTTGTGCTCCATCTTTCCTCTCATCACCAGACTCAGGGCAGCCACGTACTCCATGAAGTCTATGTACCCATCCTGTTGAGTAAACCACAAACATTCACAAGATTCAATGCAATCTTTCTCTTTTTATTTCAAAACTTCTTCAAAACATTTTCTCAGGTAATCTCCAGTAAATCATGCATATGTTTACAGCAGTGAGCTGTGGGGAACACTAAATATAGCAGTGCTGCTTTTTGACTTACAATGACCTGTCTCTGGGGGGCTAATACCGATATGTCTTACTGGTATGCCCAATAGCCGATACTTCCCGATAGGGATATTAGGCTTTTAAATTCTATCGCGAGGCCCACAAATATACGTTACATTATAATGAAATTAATAAATTAACTTTTCATTTTTGTAAAAATAATAGCCTTGCATAAAATGATTAATAGGAAGATGCATGTTTTTTATCCTAATTGCTCTTCTAGATTTTTTCCTGTTCAGAAAGACAAATCTGATGCATTGAAGACAAAGTGGGAATAATACATGGGCACACACGAATGGGAGCAGCTTAAAAAACATAACAGTGCCAAGTATCTGAACTTCCACTCTGGCCGATACCAATATCACCAGCACTGATACTGGAACAAGCTCATGGCCATGACCTTGTATGAAAAACTGCTGTATTTTAAGGAGCAAATATTAATATTAAAGTCTGACTAAAATATGTATAAGATATACAGTGTGTGTATATATTTATATATATATATATATATATAAGATTATAAAACCACACAGGAAAAGAGAGGGCCAATTTGTCACTTGGAATATTAACATTTTGACGGATGGTTTCAAAAACTGTGGAATTGAAAATGACTTTCAAACTTAAAATGACAACCTGTGTCAAATTGTATTACTTAGCTATAACTTCTAAATGCAGAAGTCTTACCTTGTTCATATCAAATGTGCGAAACATTTGTTCAATGTAGGCATTGGCCTCCGGGTCCAGACCCCGCAGTCCAAAGAACTGTTTGAACTCGTGCAGAGTCAGCTGTCCCGAGGGGCACTCCGTCATGAACTTCTTGTACCACAGGTGCATCTCCACAGCCTGCAGGTCGTCCACTGTGCAGCCGTTTGAGTTCCCCATTTCTGCTGAGAGCTGGGTCAGGACACCTGACTGTCCAATTGGTCTACTGTGAGACAGAGGGTCTCCCTCTTCACAGTCACACAACAATGGACATTGGGCAGGCTGTGCCACTGCTGGGGCGCTTTTATAGTGGACTAAGTTTGGAGGTGAGCCCCAAGTGCCCTCCTTCAGTCGATCACTGTCTAATCCAGACAAACTGGCCGATGAGGAGCTTAGGCGTCCTCAGGCATGTCCACGTTTCAGAGATGTGCTGACAAATACAATAATGTTATCCTCATGTCACATGGAGACAGAGGTCGTTCAGACATGCATCCTGCCTGACGGTTTATAAAACGCAACCTGAGACTGTTGTTTCAAGCCATTCATGAACAACTAATTAGTTAGAATGTTGTTATGCACGTTATAAATGTTATTCAGACATAAATCCAGATTCTGAGGATGGAACTCTTGTTGAAAAAAACAAGACTTTATTTAACATTAATTGGGTATTATGTGGTTGTTACTAATACATATATTAGTAGTTAAAATGCATAATTCAACCACTGAAGGAAGTAAATGAAATCTTACAAACAATGTAAATGTTTACAAACATTGTCAGTATTTGACTGCTGTGTTGAAAGTATGCTAAAGGTACATTTATCCAGAGTTAAAACATATGTATGCTAAATTCAGTAATATGTTAATAAAAAGTTTCAGTAATATGTAAGTACAAAAAATAAAATAAAAAATACAAAGATTCATAGTTCAGATTTGATGTAAGGTTCAGTTCTGTTGCTGAAATTGTCAAAAGTTAGTTGCAGATACATTCCACTCAATAAAAATATAAACATGCAAAAAGGTTTAAGACTAAACCACAGAAAGATAATCTCTATGCAGTGATTTGTTCCCCTTCATATTTATAGCACACTGTTGCCACAAACAATGCAAAAGATCAGTCCAGACTAATGGCTTCAAAAACAAACTACATCGTAATATAAAAATACATAGCAAAACTTTGGTAGCTATTTAAATTTTAAAAGAAATGCTTCATTAGAGTTCTGTACTTTTGTGGACTGCAGCATGGCTTAGGTGGCATCACCTGTAAACATTGCATCATTGTATCATGGCACCTATAAAGATATTGATCAAGCAAGTTCACAAAGTGCCAAAACTATAGCCAAGACAAGACCAACATGTACTTTCACTAGATAAACACAGAGGGGCTTTATAATGGCCTAACACGTGTGAAGTGTTATTGATAAATAAACAGGACTTAATAAGGCATCGTTATCCTTCATCCTTGAGGGTTTTACCTCTTTGTCAGTATCAAAAGTCTACAGTTTACGTCTGTGGTCCCTCTGGCTGCCTGTCAGGGGCCGCACACATCTGTCTGGCCCCGGGGGCACCTCTCCTCCGGCCCCAGGTCAGGAAGCTGTAGATGGAGTCAAACATGGAGGTGGTGTACTGGGCGAAGAGGCAGATGCAGCGCAGCGCCTGCACCATCCAGCGGCCGGAGCGGCACACGAAGGCCGCAAACACAGAGGTGTAGTGGGCGAGCAGCAGCAGGCCCCTCCCCAGCTCCCGGCCCCTGGTCACAAGAGCACTCACTCTGGGGTCGTGCACTGCCATGTCTATGCTCTGTACTTGCTTCACCAGATAAATGTGTCTTTCATTCAAAAACACATTTTTCTTATTGATGGTTCAGTTGCGTTTGTAGACGGCCCCTTGTTTGCGCAGCTCCTCCGTGTGACCAATGAGCGCCGAGAAAGTTTCGTTTCCGGGAGTGTTTGGTGATGTGGCTGTGCTCTGGGAAAATCAGCCGAGGAAATAAACCCAATAAACGCAGGACCATTTAGCAGGGCAGCACTTGTACAGGTGAGTCAAAGTAAATAGTTCATATTATTGCGCATTGCAACGCTCTTTCGACTCCCTGTGCCACAAAATACAATGCAAGGCGAGGGTTAAAAAGCTTCTTATTTACTTGTTGTTGGCGCTCTCTGGCGCTAGCATCAGCTAACTTAACCGTAGCCGGAGTAAAAACGAGTGTAATCACGTAGCATCTCGTTCATACCTGATATTTATCTTCAAACACAGATGTTTTCAAAGTCTTTTGTTCCAGGTTGTAATGAAACATCGCTGTCCATTATCGCGTTTGCTAAAAATCTTTGCGGTGCACAAACAGACGACGCAGCCGCAGTGGTCTGTGTCTGTGGCTCTCGGTAAAGTTCGACTGATTTCGGCTTCGCGAGGAAATGGAGGAATGGGCAGTGTGTCAGCTGATATAAACACAAGCGTGCACAGATGCCACGACACTCTCAAAATACAAAATGTGACCACATAATAAAAGAGAGGTGTACTGACCTAAATATAAACTGTAATTAAAAATAAAAGGCAGCTGTTGTAAAATAATGTTACATTGTTTTTCAGTGCCAGCTCAATGTTAAGCCGTCTGGCGACTGTTCTCCAGGAGCTCTCTGGAGAGGAGGGCACTGATGGAGGCTCACAGGTAAGATGTGCTGTATATTGGGATGCAGAAAGGCCACACCTGCTGTCAATGCTAGAATCTCATCAGATCTTGGAAGCTAAGCAGGTCAGGACCTGGTCAGTACTTGGATGAGAGACTGTGGGACACCAGGTGCCACACTGGGGGGGTGAGAGGAAATGTCGTTTGTCCTTAGGCAAGACACTTCACCCACATTACTGAGTATGAAAGTAGTGTGTACATGAATGGTTGGTCATGGTCAAAGGGGCTGACAGCGAAGATTTCCAGCCCGTCAGTCTGCCCCAGGGCAGCTGTGAATACATAAGTGTCTTACCACCATCAAGTGTAACATGAATGAATAATGACAACACTGTAGCCATCTGAGAGACTTTGAC
The DNA here is from genome assembly GCA_019453435.1 of Rhinogobius similis. Classification (NCBI taxonomy): domain Eukaryota; kingdom Metazoa; phylum Chordata; class Actinopteri; order Gobiiformes; family Gobiidae; genus Rhinogobius; species Rhinogobius similis. The sequence continues at coordinate 20,414,721 of CM033619.1, read as the reverse complement.
AAGTCTGTAAAATGCATTACAAGTGTAAGGGACTGTTATTAAAAATAAATAAACAATAATGTATACCCTATCCTTAACAGTATGGCATTAAACTTCTGCTTAAAGTAAAATGCCAAAAATACACAGAGCAGACAAAATAAAGGCAATGAAATTCAAAAGATTTGAAATGAAACACAATTTTTTAAAATTAGTAACAAAGACCATATAACAGATGGTGAGTACATCTTTCAACAAGAGCTTCACAAGAAACGCATACAGACTTAACTTGGGCCGTTAACAATTGATAGAAAGTAACAATTTGTTGTAACATTTTAGGCAAGTAGTTTAAGTGGCTATCTCTTAATCTTATCCACTGGCATATCACTGTATCGCTCTGTGACTGCAGGAGGTTTGTCCTTAAAAGACCACAAATGTGATATTTTAGGCCTCAATGTTATATTAAAGGGGGCTCTCTGCTGCCTCTCACCTCTCACCAATGTCCTCTCTTAGCAGTGGATATCTCATAGATTTCTGCCTGTCAGCTTCATTCAGCTTCAACCCTCCTCCCCATTTTTTGATAACTGTCTCCACCCATTCAACCATACTATGTTGTAAAAGTGCCAGCAGTGTGAAACAAGACTCATTAACAAAATGTATTTACTCATATTTCAATAAATGTTGTAAACCTTCTATTACATTGACTTTGTCTTTGTTATTCTTTCCCAGGGAGTACTTGAGCCTAGACTTCCTGCTGGTGATGACCACGCTTCTGAATCAGAGGTACCAGAGGAGGCCATGGAGAGGCTGGCCCACTTGGAGCAGCTTGTTGTCCAGCTGAAGGAACTAATCCGGGATAAGGACTCTCAACTGCTGCAAAAGGACACAGAGCTGGCCAATAAAGATGCACAGATTAAGGTTAGTATTCACCTGGGGTTGGTTTTATTTAGTGTATTCAAGTCCATTCAAACATTTATTTCTCCTTCGAAGAGTGAAAATGAATCCGCTGAGGCTCGCTTCACGAAACTCAAGTTACAGGCCAAAGCAAAGATGGCATCTCTCACTAAACAGATTAATGAACTGAAGGGACATGAAGGCGTAGCAGTAAGTCAGAATTGTCTTGGGGTTGTAAGCGCATTATGACATTTTTTTATTTTTTTGCTCACTGTCATTTCTTTATCAGACTCCAGACAGCTCGTTTACAGGAGCTGGTGGAGCTTCAGAGGAAGAACTGCAGGAGCTCAGGACCAAATTGAGTCAAGCGGACGATGAAAACAAGAATCTTAGAGACAAACTACAGGCCACAGAACAGCTTCTTCAAGACAAGGAGTCCACTCATGCCGAACAGGTGCAACAAAACACAGCCACACTAAAGAAACTAACCAATTTCACAGCAAGACAGTGCCATTGATGTTTTGTATTGGGGTTTTTTTTTTGTCAGGTTAAGATATTGCAGGCTGTGGTTTCTGACAAAGATGTACGTTTTCAAGAACAGATCCAAAAGCATGAAGAGGAGCTGCTAAAGGTCACATCAGAGTCTCACAGTAATGGAGAGCTTCAGCAGGTATGGCATACAATTACTTTATTTACTCATGTTTTATGTATGCAGGACTTGTTTGTCTGTGATGCTATATAATACACTGTGACAGAGTAGACATTTTCTGAATTCAAAAAGACGTGCAATGTTAGGGAACAGTGAGGCCAGGGATGTAGTGCAGCTTAAGTAAATGCATCTTTTGCAATTATATTTGAGGTGTGAAAGTATTACAAAGGTATGACATATTGTATATAACTTGATTAAAGGAGGGGTATGTAGTATTTTATCTTTTATTTCATTAAGAGGACCTCTGTCCCCAAGGTAAAAATGTTTAAATCAAATATTGCTTTTACTGATAACAATTGTAATGTTGATTCATTCTTAGTTACAAAAACATTGGACATAATGGTCAAGTTGTTTGTTTAATTTGATAGTTTGGTTTTCAAGACAATCTTCTTCAAACAGAGAGCCGAATCATTTGGGTTGCCAGTTTCAGTGTCTGCGGTCAATCAGTGAATGAGTTGTGGAGGTTCTTAGCTGAATACTGAGAAACCTCAACCTCCATATGTCCTCCATATGGAGGTTGAGGTACTGGCAACACAGGTTCAACTGTGATTGTTGTAACTTTTTAAACAAGTAGGGGCGCACGCTACACACCCTCCGTTTAAAGAATATGGCTGTAAAAGTGAATAGAAGGTCATTGGTTTATTGTGAGTTAATTTGTCACTAAAGACAAGTGTGTACAGCCAGTCTGACTCGTTGTTGTTGTCTCTCCAGGCCCTTCATGCAGCCCAGCGGAGGTGTGAGGAGCTGGAGGAGACTGTGAGCTCTCGGTCTCAGGTGCTGGAAATGCTTCAACAGGAACTCAACAGCGCTGATCAGCAAAAACAGGTGTGGTTCCTGTTCAACTGGATGCTCTGTTTGTTTTGACATTGTTGGTTATGCATGTATGAGATTGTCATAATGAATTTAGAAAACAATTATATGTATTTATACACTTTATATTTATACTATTGCAAATGAAAACTAATAACCTCCCGTATCATTGTTTTTTTACCAGATCTTGACCAATCAGTTCCGTCAAATGGAACAGGAGCTTGCAGAGTCAGCCAGACTGAGAGAGGAAGAGAAGCAACAGTTGACACATGCACAAGCTGAAATTTCCTCCCTTAGAATCAGCCTGGAGGTCTGGGAGGCAGAGAAAGCTGAGATGGTCAGGCTTCAGAGTGAACTGGTAGCAATAAAAGACATGGAGCTTGTTAGTCAAAAAGCTCTGCAAAAGGAGAAGATGGAGGTTGTAAGACTGGAGCAGGAACTGGCTCAACTCAGAGAATCTCAGGAGGCACTGGAGAGAAACCGGGAAGAAATGGAGCGTGTTGAAAGCGAGCTGGAGTCCGTTAGGGAGACAGAGACAGAAAGAGTGACTGCTTTGGAGAGAGAGAAGTCAGAGGTGGACAAGCTTAACAATGAACTGACTGCACTCAGAACAGAGCATGAACAGTTACAGGAGCAGAATACAGCGTTGCATGAAGTTTGGAGGCATTTACGGTCCCTGGATTTAGGAGAATCTACAGCTTCAGATGAGGGCCCCGTTTGCATTGACCCTACTTTGTTAATGGAGACTGTGCAGTCCATTGAAGCTCAGCTCTTGAAGTTCAAAGAAGGACACACTGATAGTGATGAGAAACGCTGTCTTGAGCTTACCCACAACATTAATATTCTTCAAGGTTGGGTTTTTTATAACTTACACACAAAAACATGCCGTTATTGGAATTTAATAACATTAACAGTTTATCTGCTCTTTCAGAACAACTGGACAAACATGCCAATGACAACGCAGAAGCATCATACAAAATACAACAGCTGGAACAACAAATTAAAGAGGTCAGTGACTACAGAGGAATTGTAGATGTTATATATATTACATAAATATAAATTAATATTACATGAAAGTTGGTTTGTAAATCTTGAATTTATAGATTCTCTAACTGAAAGGACAGAATAAAAGTTGTCCTACAGACATGATTTGTCTGAGGCGGGGCACAGACTCCACACTACTGTGATCCTCAGTGTCTAATCCCTCTTCGTTGACCTGCTTCTGTATTGTACTAGTGTCAGCTGTAGACCATACCTTAAAGTGTTATTGTCCTCTGAAGTCCCCTGTACTTCAAGTGTATTATTTACTTGATGCAAGTTAAAACAATGTTTTTGTTTTTTACAGATGTCTGAATCTGGTCATGATGCTAAATCCACAGATGCAGATTCCTACACAGGTACTCGATGAATATTGTGTGCATAGGGCAGTGAGAAGCCATTAAGATAATGAATCAACTAAAATGTTAAACTATGGAGAATAAATACATGTTTTGTTTTATTAACTTTTACAGAACGCATCTCTGTCCTGGAACAGATTTTAACAGAAAAGGATGATGAACTGTCTGCCTTAAAAGCCTCTCTTGCCCAGACACATGAGTCTACTGAAGCTACAGAAGTCCAAATTTTGGTTCCGAAGCAAACTGATGAAAACAATACACCTGGTCTTCAGGGCCTCCTGGAGGAAACCCAAGATGAGGAGACTACATTAGTGGCTGAGGACACGTCTGTTCTGTCTATGTCCGCTGACAATGAGAGTAGTCCTGAGCTGATTGGGGTGCAGTCGGAGTCCCCGGAGGAGTCCAAAGCCTCTTCAGACGAGATGGTGGCAAGCAGCGACTCTGAGGTGGCCCACAGCAGCTGGACACTTCTGGAGGCTGTGAACCAGGAGGGAGGACAGGAGTGGCCATCTGTGTTACAGGACTTTAGTCAGCTGCAGTCATCATGGGAAACCACAAGCATGGAGCAGGAGTCGTCCACAGTTCAAGTTGAGTCTTCATCAGTGATTATTCAAGAGACTGTGGAAGTTCACCTGACACAGCAGACTTCTTCATCTGTTGAGCAAAATGCCTCCTCTGGCCATGTCTTTGCTCAGGTCTTGGCTGAAGAGCTACAGAAAAGATACAGTGAGCTGCTGGCAGAACTGCAGAGGCTCAGGCAGGATGCTTGTGAGTCTCAGAAGAAAATTTATGCTTTGAAAGAGGAGACAGATACACTTCTTGTTGCTAAAGAAGCTGCAGAATCTCAGGCTTCTCACTATGAACAAGAGCTGAACAATGTCAGAGAAGAGCTGGATAATGTTTCTCTGCAAAACAGTTCTATAAAAGAAAGACAACACATAGAAATACAACTTTTAGAAGAAAAAATAGACATTTTAAATAATCAGTGTGAAGAGAAGGAGGAAAAGATACAGGGCCTGAAAACAGAACTAGAAACTGCACTGGAGTCCTTATCTGAGCTGCAGAGCCAGGCGCAGATGCTCAGTGTTCAGCTTGAGGACAGAGAGCAGTTCTCTTCTGACCTTGAAGAGAAGTTGAGGGATTTGGAGTCCTCACAGAGCAACGATGTCAACAATGAATCACTATTAATGAAGGACTCTGAAATCAGTGAGCTACAGCTACGCTTGAGTGAAAAAGAGCAGGAGATTATAGCACTCAATGATAGTATGTCTGCTAAACTCATTCAAGCACAAGAAGACAGATCTTTGGTAGACAGTGAAATGAATAAATTGAAAGCGGAGATGCAGGATCTTAAAAATGTAGTGCATGAAAAAGAAACTAGTCATGGCCCAACATCTTTGGATGAAGAAACCGTGTCAACTTTACAAAGGGAAAACAAAGAGCTACAGAGTCAACTTACCAACACAAAGAAGAGATTACAAGCGGCTCTTGTGCAGCGCAAAGAACTTATGAAAAAAGTGGCAGATTTTGAGGAAAAGAAGGTTGCTGATCAGGATGTTAAGGGGGAAAAGTATGGAAATAAAGAATTTGAAGAAATGGAGGCTAAGCTTGCTGAACTTGAACAAACTTTGAAAGCCAAAGAGGAGGTTGTTGAGAGTCTGGAGCAGAAGATAAGTCAACAGGATCACGTTCTTGCTGAGACACTTTCTCTGAACAGAAAATTAAGTGAGGAAGATGAAAGTTCCCAGCAAATGGATACTTTGAATACAACTATGTTACAATCGCAAGTGGCCTCCCTTGAAGCAGAGTGTGACACGCTTCAGAGGAAAGTCCAGGAAGCCCAAGAGTCACGCAAAGACACACTCCGTAAAGCAAAAGAGAAAGACCGGCATCACCGAGAACAACTAAAGCAACAGAAAGACGATTACTCTGAGCTTATGGGACGTTTTGAAAAGCAGAGCGATGAAAATGAGGTTCTTCTCCAAAAGTTGAGAGAATTGGAAATGAGAAAGGTGCAAGAAATCCAATCCTGTCAACAGCCACAGCAAGAGGTTAAAATCTCAGAGAAGCCTGCCGCAAATGACTGGGGACAGGAGGACTGGGTTGACTTCACGGCCCCTGAGCCAAATATGGCCCAGCAGCCCTCTAGAGATGAGAGTAGACCAGAGCAGGGTCAGGGCTCCCCTGTTCAAGTGGATGAGTCAGTGGATGCACTCCGAGAAGAAGTCTATGCTTTACAAAAGGCTAATACTGAACTAGAGAAGAAATTGGCAGAAACACATACTATTTTGTCGCTCAAGGACACTACATTATTGGAATTAACAAAAGATCTGCAACAACTAAAAGAAAAAGAAATGCAGATAGATAGTGTTTCTGAAGAGATGATTGTTCTTACAGAAAAATATCAACAAGCTCAGTCTTATGCCGAAAATCTAAAGGCTGAGATGGACGCTGCTGTCAAAACAGCTTCTGCAGAGTCTGCATCCTCCATCGCAGCTCTTCAAGCTGAAGTTGCTGATTTCAAATTGTTTCTTGACAATAAAAATCACGAGATAATGGAGCTCAGTCAACAACTTCAGGAGCAAAATACTTTAATACGCTCCATGGAGACAGCTGTATCACACAAGGATGAAGTAATTGTTTCTTTACAGGAAGAACTGAAGGCAGAGCAAGAAAAAACTCAGAGATTAGAAGTGGATGTCCCACAGAAGCAGGAGGAAGAAAAAGACAGTGAGACAAAGATACAACAGCAGCAAAGAAAACTACAAGCAGCTCTGATCAGCCGTAAAGAGGCGCTCAAAGAAAACAAGACTCTAAAGGACCAGCTAGCCTCCACGGAGCATGTACTTGCTGAGCTGAAGGAGAAAATGACTGCAGGCGAAGAAGAGTTGGAGAAGCTCCGAACTGAACGTGAGAGACTGATCAGTGAGGTGGACCGTTTACTCCTAGAAAACCAAAGTCTAGGTTCTTCCTGTGAGAGCCTTAAACTGGTAATGGATGGCATACTAAGTGAAAAAGATAACTGTCAGAAAGAGGCTGAGCTCGCCAAAGAGGAGGCTGCGCGCACTTGCAGAGAGTGGGAGGAAAAGGTACAAGGCATGAAGGAGGAGTATGAAACTCTGCTCAAGTCCTATGAAAATGTGAGTGATGAAGCAGAGCGCGTGAGACGAGTCCTGGAGGCTGCCAGACAGGAGAGACAGGAGCTTGCATCCAAAGTGAGGACACATGAAGCATCAAGGCTAGAGGCTCAACGACAAGCAGAGGAGGCGCAAAAAGAAGTGGACACAGTGAAAGACAAAATGAGAAAGTTTGCCAAAACTAAACAACAGAAAATACTGGAATTGGAAGAGGAGAATGAACGGTTGAGAGAACAGCAGGAAAAGTCCCCGAACGTGTTCCCTGATAACAAAGGCCTTAAAGCTGAGCTTGAAAGAACGCGTGAAGAGCTGAGAGTTTTACATACTGAAATGGAGGAAACCAGAACTGAAAGAGACGCTTTAAGCCAGCACATTGATGAGTTAAGGGAAGAACTTAGACAAAGGGAAGCCAAAGAAATCATTCTGAGTGAGTCTTCAGCCCCAATCATCGCTGCTGTTCCAGATGAGATTGTAACTGCTCAAACTCATCTGATTATGACTAAATCTGAGCCATCAGAAAGCCACAATGAAGGCCAAGGACACGAAGAAATTACTTTTGATTTATCAAAAAAAGTTCCCATAGATGTAGGTGCCCGAACAGAAGAAAAATATGAACTTGAGCAAATGGAAAACAAAATGAAGGAAATGGAAGCTGCTTTAGCTACAGAAAGACTTCAGTGGCAGCAACTGGAATCTGAATTTAAGGTTCAATTGGCTGCTTTTGAACTTGATATTGAAGAGTGTAAAACAAGGGAAGCCACTTTAGAGCAGTCACTTCACCAAAGCAGGGAGAGAGAAAAGAGTTTGATAGAGGAAGGTGTCAGTAGAGAGGCACAATTCAAAGAGCTCCTTAAAAACCTGGAAACTGAGAAGGATAACCTGGAAGAGCGCCTGATGAATCAGCTGGCTCAGCTCAATGGGAGCATTGCCAGTTACCAACAGGAAGCTGCAGACCAGCGGCAACAACTGGCGGATCTGCAGTGTGAAGTGGAGACACTGGAGCGGGAGCGTGCTGAACTGGAGTCCCAGTACCGAAGTGAGCAGGCGCATGCATTGAGGCTGGAGGAGGACATAAGGCAGGCCCAAAGGCAGCGGGCAGAAGCTGAGGCACAGAGTGGAAAACGGAGGGAGCTGGAGCAGCAGTTGCGTTCTGCTGAGCGAGTGAAGGAGGGCAGTCAAAGCCGATCGCGGCAGCTCGAAGAGCTGCTCAGAGAGAAACAGCTGGAAGTCCGCCAGCTACAAAAAGACTCTATTCAGTACCAGGAGAGGATCAGTGAACTGGGCCGAGAGGTTAAGGCACTGCAGATTAGCAACGATGATCTTCTGAAGAAACAGCAACAGGCCCAACTTGAGATTTCTAAAACAATGGAGGATTTGAAAAGGAATGAAGCGGAGTTATCCGATTGTAAATCTCAGTTAAATGATACCTTGGAACAGTTAAGGGAGGCTTTGGCTGATAAAGCGGCTGTAGAGCTGAAGGCTCAGGAGAAGGAGGCATCACTGAAAGCTGAAACTGAGCAGACACTGGACTCTGTGAGGTTCAGGCTTGGAGCTGAGCTGAAAGAGATTGAGCTGAGGCTAGAGGAGTCCTTCAGAGAGAGGGAGAGAGAGGAGGATGCCACAGCAGAGGCCAGAGAGCAGACGGAGGCAGCGGAAAGGCGGGCACAAGAGATCCAAACTCAACTGGACGAGTCACTAGCCAGGTTAGCTGCCTTCTCACGCTGCATGTCCTCACTGCAGGATGATCGAGACCGTATTTTAGATGAGGCCCGTCAGTGGGAGAATCGCTTTAACAGTGCGCTCCAAGGAAAAGAGGCTGAAGTTCGGGAGGCTGAAACTCGTGTCAAAGTATTGACAGAACAGCTCCAAAAAGAAACTGCACTGAGAGAAGGATTTCAGTTCTCTATTGGAAGGTAAAAACATTGTCCTTTATAAACATATACTTATAATTTAATTTTGGTTTTCACCTCATACAGTCAATATACATATATTACATATATATATATATATATATATATATATACACAATAATACATATAATATGATGTGTGTGTTTTTAGCTTGGAAAAAGCTGACAAAGAATGGCAGCAGAAAGTTGAAGAAATGGGCAATAAGTTGGAAGCCAGTCAAGAGTCTCTTGATAATGAGAAGAGCCACCTGAAGCAGAGCACAGCTGAGCTGCAGGCTGCGCAGCGCGAAAATCTCAGCCTTCAAAAGGAAGTAGAGAGTTTGCATCAGAGGACTAGAGCTCTGGAGGAGGCAGTGGGCCGTTTACAAACTGAAGTTGATCAAGCCAGAGCTGAGCTGAGAGAAAGAGAAACTGAAGAGAGACGTCTGTGTCTGAATGTGGAGCAGCTAGAGGCAGATCTGCGCTCCTCCAAGGCCCTGAATGAAAACCTGCAGATGGAGTTAAACGAGAAGGAAAGAAAGGAGGTTGAGATGCTAGGGGAGAAGGAGCAAGCTGTTGCTCAGGTATATCACTTATTTATGAGTGTAATGTACAGAATTACTTACCTCTTCTGTAAAAAAACCTTTTATGTTATCGTCACAGGCTGCGGAGGAGGCCAGAAAGGAAGCTGAAGGTAGAGCACAGGAAGCTGAGAAGGAGCTAGAGCAGAGAAGAGGGGAACTGCAGGAGCTTGCTGACAAACTGCGAAACATTGAGACTGAAAGTAACCAGAGTAAAACAAGACTTGATTCATTCACTAAGGCCATGGGCTCTCTGCAGGATGATCGAGACAGAGTCCTTAATATGTACAAGCAGCTGGAAGAGAAACATCTTCAGGTATTGGAATGCTATACTTGATATCATTACAGCCATTAAACAATCTTTTGTATATTTATTTTTGACTTTGTATTGTAGGTGATGATGGAAAAGGATGGTCTGATCCAGGAAGCAGCTGGTGAAAACAACAGCCTGAAAGAGGAGCTGCGCTCTCTGCTGGTACAAAGAGACGACCTGTACGCGGAAAAAGCCAAGCTGGCTGCTCAGCTTCATGGATACCGTGAAGAACTCAATCAAGTCCTAAGCATGAAAGAATCTCAACACAAGCAGCTTTTAGCAGCCCAACGCCAGCGCATAGCCACTCTTGAAAAAGAGCATAAAGAAATGGAGAATAAGCTAAAGAGCCTCAGTGTAGCTAGGGACACAGAAGGGCACAGTAGACTGGAGAAAGAGACTCTTAGTCAGACAGCTGAGACCAAAACACCTTCACACGTGGTTGATGCTCCAGGAGCAGAAGTGGAGAAGCTCAGGGAGCAGCTACTAACTGCAAGAAAACAAGTGACTGATCTGGAGGACACTCTGCTCAGAGAGAGGGAAGTGCAGGAGAGCAAGAGCAAAGAGCTTGCAGAATTAAAATGGGAGGGTGGTGTGATGCGCACAGAGTCTGAGAGTGCTCAGGAAAGAGTAGCAGAGCTGGCCCAGGACCTGCTGGCTGTTGAACAGAAACTACTGGAGGAGAAAGAAGTTACTACACAGCTCAGAACAGAGAAACAGTCCTTTGCTAAAGCCATGGCCTCGCTTCAAGACAGCAGAGACAGGGCTCTAAATAAGGTGCAGGAACTGAGTCTGAAAGTGGAGGAGCTTGGCAAAGCAGGCAGCCACACAACACAAAGTGGATTAGCCAGCTCCACAGGATCCACTGGGGAAGTCTGGGGTCTGAAAAATGCTCTGCAGGCTTTGCAAAACGACAGGGATAGACTGGTGAGATACACTTTGATATAATAAATCTGTGCAAGTACGTTTTTTGTGAATCCATAATTGTTAGCCTGTTTGCTTACCCAAATATACGGCTTGTTTCCCTTCAGCTGGAGCAGCTTGAATCACAATCCACAGAGCTCAAAAAGCAAAAGTCAGAGTTGTCTCGGCTTGGCGCAGGAGAGCTGATTAAAGTTAGTCAGGAATTTTTTGAGGAGAAGGAAAGGAACAAAGACCTGCTGGGAGTCATTGCTGAGCTGGAAAATACTGTCAAAGTTGGCAAGCAGGAAATTGATCTATTACGGTATGTTTGATTCAATATAAGGTAACAAGTGAAATTAGTCAAAGGTAATACTTTGTGTATTTCATCTTCTCAGTGTGGAAAGAGTGGACATTATGGCTCAAGCCGAGCAGCTAAAACAACAGACTCTTGCCACACTCTCCGAAAGAGACCAACAACTGCGCCATCTCGCTGCTATGCTGGATGAAGCTCAAAATAAAAAAACACAACTTCAAGAACACTATCAGAGACCGGTATGTAAGTCAAGTTGTCGTTGCTCATGGGTGTATATTTTAGATTTAAAATATGGTTTTGTTAATTATGACAGGGAGCAGAGGATGGTGCTCCTGGTGCACCACAACAAAAGTCCTCTGCTCTGGAGGCACAGGCATATGTGGAGGAGGTTAAGGAACTGCAACAGAGGTATTTTTCTGTCCACAGAAATCAAACAAAAAGTAGTTTATTTGTGTTTAAAGCTAATTGTGACATTTTACACCAGATTAGATCAAGAGACCCAGCAGAGGATAAGTGCTGAGGAGGAACTGCAGGCCACACGAGATCGACTGAGTCGGTATGAACTGAACATATACTATATAACATGTACATGAGCAATTGCATCTTACCACTCAAAAAGACATAGTTTTATGTGGGTTTTAGTTTAATACATTCAGTTACGTAAACATTTCTATTAATATTTTCAGTCACGGTCGGGCTAAAAGGCATTCAGCCCTTGAAGACGATCCCTCAGAGACTGCTGTCTTTATTGAGCCACCGGAAGGAGCTGTGACTAGAGTAAGTGAAGCCATTCATTTGTCACAATAATTTCTGCACTTATAAAGACTTATGCCTTGTACATTGATCATAACCCTGTGTTGCTCCTCTTTGCAGACACGGAGAGTTGGTCCAGGTCTGCTGCGGATGTTGAGAGTGGCTTTCTGCTCTCGCCAGCGCACACCTCTTCTGTTCAGCCTCTATCTACTCACGGTACACGTCCTGCTGTTACTGTGCCTCGGTGGATACCTCTAAAAGCCTTTTCACTGTTGGGACAGTCGGGCCACAGGGATTAAGTCAAAACCTAAGCCATTTTATGCTTTTATTCCACACAAGTGTTGCACTTTGAAGTATAATTTTACCTATTGCCAAAGTTTACGCTGTAGATGTTTGGTATAAATTGATTTGTCATTGAATTTTAAATTCATTTCTTTTAACAGTCGAATTTTTTTTTAATGGTAGCTGAGGACTGAGTTGTACATTTTCCTGAACTTGAAAGGAATGTGTAGATATTGAGAAAAGTAATGTGGCTATAGGAGTGTGTTCCTGTGCCTTTTAAACTTTAACACTTGATATAAAAGGGTCACTTTATGTTAATGGCTTAAGGGTTTGAGACATATTATTCTCGTCCGGTCTCTTCCTCTTCTGCTCATTTTATGCACACAAAAAAAAAAAAAAAAAGGAGCATAGTGCAATTACATTCCTTTTAGGTTATCTTCTACTTTACGGTGACATTTTACCAGGGAACACTGCTCTTCTTCTGTTAAATAGGTTACTGGGGATCTTCATTCTTCATCTTCATTCATTCAGTTTTATTGGACCAATACTGTAAAAGCTATGCTGATGTTGCCTGTTTGGTGGCTAAAATGTGAAGTACTGAAATACATTTGACTCAACATTGTATTTTTAAAGGGCTGAACAGAAAAATGTATTGGACCAGACATTTACCCTGCTTAAATGGTTTTCCGGTTGAACTTTTACAGTAATTTGTTGGTTGTACTACTTTTAATTCATCATGCTATTGCTGGGCATTCCCATGTATTAACAACTTTATAAACAGCCTACAAATTAATAAAATAACCCGTAGACATTATTCTAGTTTGGTTTTGTTAAAATACTGCTGGCATTAAAATAAATAAAAGGTATTTTTATGTGTAAAAGAATTACTTCTGGGTTTCTTCTTTAAACTCTTATCAATAAGATGGCCCACAAATCTTGCAGAGCGTTTCTGACCCCATGTGTCGAAGTCGAGTAATGACAAATGAATAAACTTGTGCGTAATAGTGTCATTGGATGCGTGTGTCTCGTCACCACTCCGCCTTCTCAAAAACTTAAGATCTTTTACCAATTGACTCATGATCTCTGACACCGACCGTGGTTTGCTGACAATTTAAAGGTATGGTTATGCTCATGTTTTGGTTTAATTAATACAACTCCTGTCTTGGAAGGTTTATACCATTCATGTGCTTCTGCTTCCTGTTTATGGGTGGTATTTTGACATTTGCCCAATCAAGACATATTTTCTTATGAATTGTTGATTGTTTTTCATTTCCCTGAAACCCATGTGTAGGTGTTGTACTTATGCAACAATAACATTTCTAACAAGATAAGAAAGATTATAAGATTTTGTTTGTATATATATTCTATTAAAGTGTGATTAAAATGAAAAACAATGAGGGCAAAAGGGTGTTATGTTGTTTATCCTTCACAGATGTGGAAATCAGTTGTAGGCCACAATGTGAATGCAAAGGAGGCTTCAGGCGATGGAGATGACTGGGAGACAGACCCTGACTTTGAGGTAACTCTAAGCAGATTCTGTACTTGGATGTTGGTAATTGCTGTTCTTATTTAACCTGTGTATATTGTTTTTGTAGAATGACATCACAGAGCAGGAGCAGAGGTGGGGTGCAAAGACTATCGAAGGATCGGGGCGAAAGGAGCACATAAGGTGACTCTTATTGTAATCTGTCTCAAAATTAAACTCTGAAGCCAATGTGGTAATGCACTTCACTAGGAAGAGGAAGTGAAGAGAGCAGAAGTAAGACAGCAAGTCTGCCCTAATAAGGAAACTACACAACTCTGAAACATCAGTCATATCTGTAATTTATTTAAACAGCAGAGAGACAAAAATGAATCTTAACATATTTTTGAACACAAATTAAACTTTGTCCTTCACAACACTCCTTCTTTTGACAGTGTACATGCAAATATTAACTAGAAAGATATTTTTACTGCATTAACATTTAAATGACTGTTTTAAGAAAACAGCTGTTTGTCTATTATGCATCTTGAAGTGCATAGGATTCTCGTTTCACTCAAACATAGTTCACACAATGAAAAAACCTTGCCTACTTTTTGACTGCGTGACAGTTTTGGTGAAGTTTATAATTTTATGCCTTGGTTTGACAAAGACAACAGAAGTAACAAAAGAACACAATGTATATAAACAGTCTATTCATAAAAAGAAAGTTTCCCAGAAGCCATACTGTAGACAAGAGCTCACTACTAAGCTATTTCACCTGACGTTTACATATTTCTGTTTGAAGAATTGCATGAGTATTCACGATTATTGGCATTATGATCAAACAACAGCGAAAGCCTTAATTTGCTTTCATTCACAATGTTTAATAGCTCACCATTCATCCCTAACGTTTTGAAATCAAACTTTCTGAATGAAAAAGTCACGATATTGGCACAAGAACAGTCAGATAAAAAAGTTGCTTTTTCGGAATATTGAACTGAAATAAAACCCTACGATTCTCACGATTAATATTATTATTATTGGTTCTTGCGATTATATTGTGACCCAAATTATCACGATTATTGCACATCAGTAATAGGTTACGTGATACTATCTTTAAACATGCGCTGACAGTGTTGCAGACCTCAGACAGAAAGTGGTGGTGGAACATGAACGAGTGAAGCAAAAAGAGCACATTCCCAAAGCTTCGTATGGTTATGGAGGCAAATTTGGGGTGGAAAAAGATCGAATGGACAAGGTTTGTAATGCAGTATTAACTCCACAGTCCTTGTTTTAATGGTTATGTAATTTGTAATTTGCTCTAAATGAAGGTGGCTCTGGGACACGACTATGTGGCAAAGGTGGAGCAGCATTCCTCACAGAAAGACGCATCACAAGGATTTGGTGGGAAATTTGGTGTTCAGAAGGACCGTGTTGATGAGGTCAGAATACAATCAAATTACATGCATTATCAAATACTAAATAATGGCTTTTTTTTTTTTTTGTAGTCAGCTCTGGGTTTTGAATACAAAGGAGACGTTCAACAACATGCGTCCCAGAAAGGTACCTTCATCTTGTACATCAAAAACGATTCTTGTAAATTCTTGTAACAGAATTAGCAATGTTTTTTTTTAATTTAGATTATTCCAAGGGTTTTGGGGGGAAATATGGTGTAGAAAAAGATAAAGTGGATAAAGCTGCTCTAGGATATGACTACAAAGGCGAGACCGAGAAGCATCAGTCACAGAAAGGTGAACACTTCCCATTTCAACGGTTGAGCCTGTAACAAAAATATATATACGGTATTTACTTGTGTCCTCTAATGGCAGACTATGCTAAAGGATTTGGAGGGAAATTTGGTGTGGAGAAAGAAAAAGTAGATAAGGTTGCCCTTGGATATGACTACAAAGGAGACACAGAGAAGCATCAGTCACAAAAAGGTGAGTACAGGCAATAATAAAACTCTTGAGTCATTCTGTTGAATTACTGTGAATTATTACTGTCTTTAATCAGATTATTCAAAGGGGTTTGGAGGAAAATTTGGAATTGAGAAGGAAAAGGTAGACAAATCAGCCTTGGGGTTTGATTATAAGGCTGAAACAGAAATGCATCAGTCACAAAAAGGTAAGAACATCTGCTACTTTGTGTTTTTAGAGGTCTCTATGACATACAGCTAATTACACCATTCAATTATTTCAAAATTCCAGATTATTCAGCAGGGTTTGGTGGCCGATATGGAGTACAAGCAGACCGCATGGACAAAGTCAGCATTTTCAACACTCCATTACTTTAGTATTTTAAAATGCATTAAATGCATCTTTAATTTCATAAATCACTTATCATTTCAGAGCGCAACTGGCTACTCAGATATCGACTCTCCTACTTCTGCTTATGAAAAGACCGTTCCTGTGGAAACATGTAAATACACTTACAGATTATATCCTACATAAGAAATACTTCATGTGTATCATGTCAAGTGCCTTGTGTGTGGTTCAGCGAGTGTTGGTGCTGGTAAACTTAAAGCACGTTTCGAGGGTATGGCCAAACTGTCCAATGAAGAAAACACAAAGAGAGTAGAGGAAGAGCGAGCGAGGAGGCAAGCCCGAGAAACCAGAGAAAGAGACGAGGCTCAACAGAGACCACCGGTAATTCTCCCGAACACTGTAGTCAAGTGCTGCCATTAATGAAAAAAATGCTACAAAATTTTTATTGTCCTAAACTAAATATGTGAAATTGATTCCCAGTCTCAAATATTGCCAAATGTCTTTACTCATCCTCTCCCCAATTTGACTCTGCACTTACTTTACTATCTGATAGTCTGCAGGGCACAAAATCTATATGCACCAAAGATGTGTTGCTTGTTTCAGGAAATGAGCAGAAAGGAGAAACCTCTTCCTCCACAAGCCTCAGTGATGTATACCATAGATGACCCTAAAGACCACCACACCCACAGCAAAGAGATACAGGAAGTGCCAGAGGTAAAATATCAAAATAAACTTAACTTGAACTGTACTTTAGTGACCTTATTAGTAGGATCTGTTTCTAAGCAGATTATGCGTCAACTTTTCTGGAATTTTATTTCTGAGCTTGTGTACAGCAGGAGGCACTTTATGATGAGCCTCCGGCTCTGCCTTCACGTGGAGAGGATTTCCTAGATGCAGATGCTCCTTCACTTCCTCCAAGGTCAGCAGAAGTGGACGAGGTAAATCAGGACGATGGGGAGTACGAGGAACTAGCTGAACCACAACCACCTTCATCTCAGCTCTCAGGTTTGTTCAAGATTAGTGTGCACTTAAATATATTAAACATGTATTAATTTAGACTGTCATCTTTAGAAGAGGGTGAAAATGATTATGAAGACTTGACACATGGCCTGAAGGCAAAAGCCATTTATGATTATCAAGGAGGTACAGGATTCTTAATTAATTGCTAGAGATTTTTCTGTACAAACTCTCACAGCAGTTTCTTAATTTATGCCACAGAAGCGGATGATGAAATCTCTTTCAACCCAGAGGACATTATCACAAATGTGGAGATGATCGATGAGGGCTGGTGGAAAGGACACTGCCATGGGCGCATCGGTCTGTTCCCTGCTGCTTATGTGGAGTTAATGCAGTGATGTAGTATTGTGCTGGATATTTTGAATAGATATTCAACTGCTTATTTTCTAAGTACTATAATTAAATTGGTGTTAAATGAAAATGTTGAACAAGCCTTTTATTTAAGTACTGTTCACAAAGGGAAGAAATTTCCTCTGCATGAGGAAACTTGCGGAGGTCTTAATTTGGAAAGGGACAAAGGCCCGACCTGACCCAGACCGAATAAGTCTTTGCTTTGAATATGAGGAATAAGTTTGGCCTTAATAAACTTCTTACAGGGACAGACCTTTACAAAAGTATAATAGATTTTTCCAAAAACACAATTTTGGTCAAAAACAAATCAAACGGGATGCAATTCCGTTTAAGGTCCATCTAGTATAATGTTGATGAAGTAATGTTTTAGGCAAAATCAGTCTCGCTGTTTTGGAATATGTTACCAAGCAATTCCCTTCTTTTTGCCAGTGCTGCCTTTCTTTGACATCCGTTTGCCTTTCATTTTTTTGGCTTGACGTTGACTCATCCATGCAGGATACTGTCCATGTTCATTAAGCAGAGTTTTCTTATTGCGTTTGCTGTCCATATCCATTTTCTCACCTAAACAAAAAGTGCATGATTATTAATATGTATAAAGTTATATATATATATATATATATATACACACACACACACACACACACACAGAGTTGTTCAAATGTCCTACTTACCATCTCCTGTTTGTTCTGCCATTTCCACGTCTGTTTGTTTCTTTACTTTGGCAGCTGGCACCACAGTGGCTATCTCTTGCATGTCTGTCATGACAGCCTCCCCTTTCACGTCTGTACCCAGAGCTTGCTTGAGCCGAGCCAATTCTTTAGGGGCATTTTTCTTTCTTTTCTCTGCACGCATCTTTCTCTTCCATTTGCTTCGGAGGCTTTTAGCCATGTTAATTATCCTCTATAATATTAACAAAATATCATTGTCAATATAACATATGTACAAAATTTACTTTTAATTCATGTTGATTGCAATAACAGCTTTCAGTGTCAGCTCTTTATTACCCCTCAACTCTACCACTAAACAAGTTAGCAAGCATGCTAACTCCAAGAAGAAGTTACATTTAAGATAAAATAAATGAAGATCGGATCAAACACCAACACTAGAGACTGCAGATGTATAGCATTACATTAAATCAAACCACTTACTGTGTGTGATTGAGGTTTAGATGTTCTTAGTGGTAAACGCACGAGAGGAGACAGAAAATTCTACACGTGTTTACAAGTGACGACATTAACGTTAGGCACACGCGAACAAAACGCGGCCTGATTGGTTAACGTCCAGGCGTCAGCAACGTGAATTCTGATTGGGTTGGATTTTTATTCCAGGAAGTGCGATGTAAACACATTTTGCGACGGTGAAGCTTTTTGTCTATAAATGATGAACATCTCGTCTAATGTCAGTATAGTCTCGGCGTCGCCTAATAGCCGTGCAAGTATCAACTCTCAGTCTTCAATCGGGAATTCAATGCTCAGTTTGTTGGAGTTCACTGCAGAGCAATTTATTTTAAACACAGATTTTGAGACTGTTTTTGTAACTTGTGAACGAGCTCTCCAAGATTTAGTCGATGGTGGAGAAGAGGATGGAAGGTAAACTCTTTAAATATGAATGTTTTCTTTTGTCGATATATGGTTTGATCTTTATATAACGTTTTTCTTTCTAGGTCTGAAGACATCAAGACTAGTTTTTGCATCTTAGGGCTACAGGCACTAGCTGAACTAAATGAGTGGCGTCGGGCTCTTCCTTGGGTTCTTCAATATTATAATTACCATGAGAAAATACCTGCAAAAATCATGCAAATGTGGTACAAAACACTCCATTTTGCTTTGTTAACACTTTGACCTATATGCTATACATTAGATTTAAACATTTTCAAATTCAATCAATGAATACCAAATGCTGCAACAACTAAAATTATTTGTAAAATGCTTTATACATAGATGCATGTTTACATAATGAAAATGCCATTATTGTGTGATTTGGGATCTTAAATCCAATAATATTCTCTGTGTTATTCAGCATACTACTTTATTCCAAAGTTGGAGAGGCGGTTGTGATGTTGGCTGTAGCCGATGTTTGGTTACATTGTGTGGCCAACAGCAGGACTTCTGGGTTTGCAACAGTCATGGAGCTGTACCTTTTACACATTCTCATACCCCTTGGACACCTGGAGGAGGCACGTGAGCTGATTCAGGGAAGAGTGGGGAGCTGTACATTAACCGAGGAGCAAAGACTGATAGCTCTCAGCATTGTAGAAGAAAAAGAACTCCAAAATACTCTTGCTTTAAATCTTTCAAGCAACTCTTCAACGTCTCTTATTGCAACCAAGCCTCAAGGTGTAACAATGACAAATAAAATGCATAGTAAATCCACTGTTCAGTCTTATTTACATGTTGATGTTTTACAGGGACGATACTTCACAAACTTGGAGCCATAATAAAATATTTGTACAAAAAGTTATTGGGGCCATTTTCAGGCACTTTCCATCTTCACAAAGTTTTTCTCATTGCTGTTCTTCTTTACATGCTTTTTATTCGAATGGATCCAGGTAAGATTATGTTATTAGTTTCACAGAGCTCATGAAAGTATGTTTTTAATGAATAACGCAGACATAGTTATTTATTTTTCATTTTGCTTTCAGCTCTTCCATCCTCGTTTCTGTGGATTTCAAAACTTCATAAACTCATCAGACAGTTGTGGACTCCCTTGTTTGGACCCTACTATCATGCTACGAAAAAATAACTGAACAACGATGATCTTTTTCCAATAAATATTCTATGTCTAAAGACAGTTAATCGTTATTATTGTGAATTAGGCATGTCACTGTGTGTGCAAAGAAATAGATTAAATTGTAGCACGTTATCCTAAAATAAATGAATGGCCTTGGGGAATTAGATCCAGAATATGACACAAATTGAGATTGAGATAGATGTAGGCTAGTGGTCCTAATCCAGTTGACCTCTTATTAGGTCCATATCATTGTGTTCATTATAACAACTTGACAATCAAATCCCTTAAGTTTCGATTCCCAACTGAAAAACATTGAAACGTATGGAAGCCCGTTTCCGCCAGTAAAAAAAAAAAAAAAAAGCCCCACAGGAAGTCAGAATTTTGAGTTTTAAAGTCAGAATTTTGAGTTTAAAAGTCAGAATTTTGAGTTTAAAAGTCAAAATTTCGAGTTTAAAAGTCAGAATTTTGAGTTTAAAAGTCAGAATTTTGAGTTTAAAAGTCAGAATTTTGAGTTTAAAAGTCAAAATTTTGAGTTTTAAAGTCAGAATTTTGAGTTTAGAAGTCAGAATTTTGAGTTTAAAAGTCAGAATTTTGAGTTTAAAAGTCAGAATTTTGAGTTTAAAAGTCAGACTTTTGAGTTTAAAAGTCAGAATTTTGAGTTTTAAAGTCAGAATTTTGAGTTTTAAAGCCAGAATTTCGAGTTTAAAAGTCAGAATTTCGAGTTTAAAAGTCAGAATTTTGAGTTTAAAAGTCAGAATTTTGAGTTTAAAAGTCAGAATTTTGAGTTTAAAAGTCAGAATTTTGAGTTTAAAAGTCAGAATTTTGAGTTTAAAAGTCAAAATTTCGAGTTTTAAAGTCAGAATTTCGAGTTTTTTCAGGTATCAGCCGTGTTTCTGATCAGGTGCTGTTGTGCTGTCAGTCTGAACCAGTCTGAACGGCAGCCACGGGAACGCGAGTCTAAGTCCACGGGCTTTTCACTGAGTGTCGGACTAAGACTAAATCAGGTCCAGATCTGAGCTCTGAGCTCAGCATGCGCCGCAGTCGTGCAGCTCTTTGCTTGTAGACTTGGCCAGTTAACCCAGCAAAGTGTCCAGTTTAGACCGCACATGCTGCTTGTTTCCTCAGCAGCAGTGGCACCGCTACTGCAGTGGACGTCTGAACGATCCACGAAGTGCACACCGCAGACGTGTCACGAAGCAGTCCAGACCTTTGAGCCCGAGGTGGTTGTCACTAGTGTGGGGGGAACACTTGAACTGTAGCCGCTGTTATGTCACTGGAGCTCGCCAGCACTGCCAGCTGGCATGCCATTGTGTAAATACCCCAAATGCGTCTGCTGCTTTATACCTGAAAATACTCGAAATTCTGACTTTAAAACTGAAAATTCTGACTTTAAAACTGAAAATTTTGACTTTTAAACTCGAAATTCTGACTTTAAAACTCGAAATTCTGACTTTTAAACTCGAAATTCTGACTTTTAAACTCGAAATTCTGACTTTTAAACTCGAAATTCTGACTTTTAAACTCAAAATTCTGACTTTTAAACTCGAAATTCTGACTTTTAAACTCAAAATTCTGACTTTTAAACTCAAAATTTTGACTTTAAAACTCGAAATTTTGACTTTAAAACTCGAAATTCTGACTTTAAAACTCAAAATTTTGACTTTAAAACTCGAAATTCTGACTTTAAAACTCGAAATTCTGACTTTTAAACTCGAAATTCTGACTTCCTGTGGGGCTTTTATTTTTTTTTTACTGGCGGAAACGGGCTTCCATAGAAACGAAACTGAAACTTCGTAGCTTGTTATAATAAAGAGCGCAGACTCTTGGTGGCGTTGTGCAAACTGAACAAACTGAACAGCCGCGATGTCTTCGGGATTTCTTTGTCGTTATTTCTATTCGCGCACTTCTTTAGGTGAGTGTCTGCCTGATATTTTGATATAACCTGGTCATGTTCATGTTGAGTTACTGTAGCGTTCCCATTTAAAAAGCGTATGACAGGTTTCCACGATTTTCTAATTCTATCTTTAGTTTGTATATTAATGCCTGTTGTAAATATAAATTATAGTTTTGCACCAATGAAGTATCAGTTTGTGGAGAAAAGTTGAAAAATCTAAAGTAAACAGGTCGATCACACTAGGGAGACAAAGGTTATTCATAATTTACATAAAAGAGACAACTTTTTTGACCCTTTATACATTGACTCAAGAAAAAAGATGTTCACATGTATTTTTATTTGTAAAATTAAGAACAATCTGTGAATTAGATGAATTTGGCGGTGTGTACAATGTTTTTTTTTTTTTTTTGGTGTGTACAATGTGGTTGCTAGGTAATTTCCTAATGTGACGTCATCATTTACAACCAGGAAGTAAAACAAAACACCTAAAAAAAAAAAGCTAAACTGGGATAAAATTTCTTCAGTATTTTAGCAAAATATGATTTAAATATATATATCTACACTGAATTTTAGTGAAACTAGTAGTCCAACTTGTCAGAGGCACTGTACAGTCTTCTGCTAATTAGTCATTCAACCCGTCTTGCCCTTAATGTTTCCATTGGTGTTTTACAGGAATACGAGGCCTCACAAATTACTGTCTGTCCTGTTGTGTGAACACGTTATTGCAGACTCTCTCTGCCACTTTTGAACTAGTGGACTTGCTCGACAGGTAACTATTGTGTGGAACTAGGTGCCAGCCTAATTTTCATCAAAAAGCCCACTAATAGCATCTACTGTCACAGGTGGGATGCAGCTCACTTGAGACCAGATGGCGGCTGTAATGTCCCTCTTGAACTGAAAAAGTTTCTTGTCTCTGTGCAAAGTGAGGAGCCTGTTTCACATAGAGACTTCCTGCACTGTCTGGATAGAAATGGTGTTCAACGTAAGAGCCACAAACACAGTATGATGAAAATTTCAATCCCATTTTGACTTTTGAATGTTCGTGTAGTTCACACACAACATGATGCTGATGAGGTTTTCCTGTTCATCCTTAACTTTATTCAAAAACAGATGGATGACAAAAATCTGGTTAGTTTTTAAATTCATACTGTTCATTTGTGAAGCGTTAGAAAATAGTCTTACACTCATTACAGGCTAAACAGATCCAGATGTTGTATAAAATATCGTTGGAGACTTATGTCCAGTGTCTAGAGTGTGACTCAGTCCAAACCAAAGAAAACTACCTGCTCAGCCTTCCTCTGCACGTGAAAGAGGACCACACTTCACTGGTAGGCTATGATACAGGCATCACTGTTGTAACTGGGACATGTTATTTACTATTTACTACTTACTACTACAATCTAAAAATGAACTGACAAAAAATATTTCCCAGGAGCAGTGCTTAACATCTTTCTTTGAGGAACATGAACTCAGAGGCATAAACTGCTGCTTCTGTGTTCAATGTGAAGTCAAAACCTCTTCCAAGCAAGTATGTACCATATACAGTTGCACTTGATAAAAACAAAAATAAAACACAAGTATACATACATGTTAATTGATTTTTCAGGGGGTTCGGCTGCTCTCCCTCCCACCCATCTTGTGCATACAGCTCAAGCGTTACCGTAATAATGGCGGGTTTACACAGAAACTTGGTTATGAGGTGACTTTCCCTGAAACGTTCGACTTCTCAACAACAGTACATCAAGCTTTCTCCAAAGACTTCACTCAGGTATTAGACTGCACTCATGTATTCCTGCATTTTATTTCAGAACTATTTGTGTGTATGAACTTTGTTGCATAATTCACTTCTTAAATTAACTTCTTCCAGGAAGATTGCCTGTACACTCTGTTTGCAGTCGTGGTGCATTCAGGGTCTGCAGGATGTGGTCACTACACATCTTATGTTCGTCACAGAGAGACCCAAGGCTGGTACTACGCTGATGACAGCATCACTCACCAGGTTTTATCCACAGCCAATTTATTTCCATAAAATGCACATGGATTAAACTATGTGAGTTTAATTTGCCTTATTTTATCTTAAGTTTTGTTTTTTTGTTGTTGTTTTGTAATCATAAGGTGTCATGGGAAAAGGTGCAGTCATCTTATGGAGGACAACGCAGGTAATTTAAACATCTCTGGTCTAAGCATTTAGATGTAGAGGCAAACTGATACTTGACTGATATAAAACTATGATAAATATTTACCACAGGTTCTATCCCATCAAACCAAATAATTATTAGAAAAACATGAGAACCTGTCACATGTGCTTTAAACATTATGCAAAACTGATATGCAAATAACTGCAGATGGTTGGCAGAAGTAAAGCAGTTTTTATTGATTTGATTGAAATAGAAATTATTTTGGAGACTACAGTGATTAACTTGATAAATTATGTTTACTTTTAGTGCTTGGAGAATTCTACTGGAATAATGAGGTTTTAGGTTATTAGGGTTATTCATTTACAGAGAATTAAAGTGTTATTGTTCAAAATAGTTTTATAATGGTCTGTCTAACAAGCATTCCTGAAAATAAGTGGAGGTTTTATGTTTAAAGGAATAAGGCCTAAGCAAAATGGCATTTATCTTTGTTTTGGTGTTCTCATCTGATCCAATCTCTCACCTTAAACCAATGAGGAATGCAGCAGTCGTGCCTTCAGCAATTAGCGGAGCAAAACGCATGACTCTCATTTGAACCTGCTTAAACTGGCCTTCACTTGCTTTGAGAATTACAGCTCAGATTTTTATTAAAATAGTCCCAGTCCAAAAAGCCTGACATCATGGGAAGCATTATTTCTCAAGACCTTATGGTTTTTGAAAATTAAGAGGCTATTGTGCTCTTACCACGAAGGCTCCCAAAACATTTGATCTGAACTTGAAGGAAATGCTCCTTTTCCTTTTTTATAATGTGTGATTCTGTGCCATTGTCTTATTATTTTTTTTTTATCCAATTACCCCAAAACCATGCCTTATTTAGGTTGCTTGTTTCAACTGGCTCACTACTTTTATTTTTGCAGACACACAGCGTACATGTTAATGTACAGAAGAAAGCAGTAACACAAAGCTGGGATCAAGTGCATCAAAAGGACAACCAAATAGGAAAACACAAGGACTCAAGTATTGTCTTTTAAGTATTGTAATTTATTGCGTTTTTGATGATGTTAAATACATTTACAACAGGGAACCAGTAGGTGGAGGTGAAGACTTTAAACTCTTGGCTCTCAGACCACACACACAGAGAATGATTATGGTTGGTTTAACAGACTGCTTAGTAGTTAAATACTCACTGTTTGAGGGGAAATACCAGCAATAAGACGCAGAGTCTATTTTTCTGAAATTCTTGGTGATGATTTATAATGGAATAAAATAAAATAATCACTAATTTTAGCCATTAATTCTAACACTACTTCTGTTTACAAAATTACTTTGAATGTTTAAAATCTACAACTTTAAAGGTGCACTGCGTTACTTTTCTGGGGGACGGAACACCACCTGCTCTGTAAATATGTCACTGCTTCGCTTGGAATGTTCCAGAGCATGGCATTAAACATCTATACAGCATTCTATTTAAATATGTGTGTGTTTATTGCTCAGAGACATTGTTTTTACTGTTAGCGGAGCCGCCTTTCTACAGATTTATAATAATAACTATATTTTTCTTATAATTGTGTGCATTATTCACTCTTTTCGTACTTGTGGTGGTAAACTACTATTGTAGCCAGATCTGCCCTGGGGCAGACTGATAAAAGGACACACCAGATTCATTCAGGTGAGGAGAGTGAGTGTTGGTGGTGGTGGAGGGGCCGGTGGCGCAGATTGGCTGCCTTGCTTCTGTCAGTCTGCCCCAGGGCAGCTGTGCCTACAATAGTCACTTACCACTACCAGATGTGGACTGAATGAAAAATACAATGTGAAGTGTCTTTAAGTGTCCAAAAAGCACTATATGAATCAAATTATTACTATTATTACAAGTAATAACATCTTCATGGACACAAGGTGGTGTACTCTTTACTGGAAAAGCACCTTTAGGTATTGAAGTATAAGAGGTTGTGTTGCTGTTCATATCCTTCTTGCTCTAATATGCAGTTGTTACCACCATGGCATTGTGGGTTCGCTTCTCATCCTGGAGCTTTTATCTCTATCCTCTCTCTTCTCATTTCATAACTGTGTCCAAAATGCCTTCGGGCCAGAAAAGTAAAAAGGATGTTGCTAAATTCAACCTCATTAAATGGTACATTTCCAGGTACAGTTGCTGAACCATGAACAGATCTGCAGTAGGACATTTAGCTGCTGCTCTGTTATTGGCTGTGGAGTTGTGGCCCCTGCCGTTCTCACTGGTCTAGTTTAGAGTTGGGGACCGTGTGAATGTGCCGCTGTGCTGAGGTCTGACAGAGTGGAACATGTCTGCACACTGCCACAGGCGCACAGGGCCTCTGCTTAGTCATCTCACTGCCATGAAGCTCAGCCGCTCGATGATTTGGAGCTGCACCACTCTAGCGTATAGAAACCATATGTGCATCGGGGCAGAGCTATTTCCCCATTTTGCATAATGACTGTGCTGTTAAAGCCGGTGATGGTAACTGTGACAATAACAAGTGCACAAACAGATTTTTACCATTGCAGTGATTACTGTAAAATGACTTGAGCTACTGTGTGGGTTGTTGTTGTTTTTTTAAACTTAGTCAAGTAGAGGTCATAATTTACAGTGTTTACTTAAATCTAGTGTGAAGTATTAGGTATTTTCTATAACTACTGCTGCCACTTCTGCTGCTTTGGCTTTTATTTAGTTACAATTGTTCATATTACTCAAAATAAGTTTTGAGTCTGAGCGCAGTCTCCTCTTCACAGATCTGACCTGTAATGTGCCCACGTTACAGGAGAAGATAATGTTTAATGCACTACTGTGGAACATTACAAGCAAAACATTAACATCTCCATGGAGACATAAGTGGCAGATCTCCACTAGAAAAGTTACATCGTGCCCCAAATTATACTCCATGACTCTATAGTTTAACGACTAAATTGATACAGAAAAAGCTAAAGGGCACAACTCTTATTTATGGTGCTAAGTGCTTCCATGACTTGATTTGGCATCATCACAGAGTCTTTTTAAGCCAGTTCGCTGTCCACAAGACAAATAAAACTAACATACGCCATCAGTCTCTGTTCAGCTAAAGGTCTCCCAACATCTTATATTTGATATTTTAACTTTATTTGAAGGGACAATGTACAGAGACATTAAGCTCATAAGAAAGAGTTGTTTCACCACAGATTATAGCTAAATGGCTAGTTCCCTTATTTTAAAAATAGATAGTTCAGTGTAAAAACAGATTCAACAGCGACACAACTGCACGCCTCAGTAATCAGCAAGCATTTACACAAACATTTGTCTTATTGAATATACATTACCCACCAGTTTTGCTTCTCACTATTAAATCAGTCCATAAATGACATATCACACTTACATAGCATAACGATTAATCCTGGAGGCTTTTCATTAATCCAGCCAGTGTGACAGAGGGCCCGATATTGAATAGAACCGATAAACGGTAAACCCACTGCTGCCCATTTTTGGAAAATTCCCAAACCATACTCAAATAAATACAAAAGTGTAGGCTCACAATTTTATACCTGATAAATACTGATTTAATTTAATGCCATGCTATTAGTTCTATATACCAGAAAATTATATATTTTTTACTCTTGTGTGATCAGTGTCAGATTTATTATTAGGCAACAGGCCAAAATTGTCTTGGGCCCCCAACCTGAAGGGTCCACTCATGGCAAGGTTCTGAAACAGTTGCAGTTCATTCAGTATCACAGTAAAGTAGTTCAGTGTAGTTTTAAACAAGAAAAAGACTGCCAAAATAGTCTGGGATTGTCAAATATATTAATTCTGCCCAAGCCACCCCCTTTAATAAAGCTAACAAGTAAATAAAATATAACATTATAAAATTACAAATGAATATCATGTACTTAAATCACTTGGAACATGTGTTAAAATGCACCAACATACGGGAAATATGGTCTGATTTCTTTAACATGTAAAAGCTATTGCACATGAATGAATGAGAATTTTCCAATAGTTCACTTACCTCCCTAAATTCATTGAGCTTGTCCAGACTACCACCATGTAAAAAACAAAACAGAAATAACTAAAAACAAATGCTTCCTTTCAAGAATAATTCAAGAGACACGACAGAAAAGCTATTGAAAGTCACACTTGATGAGGAAGGGCCTGTACTATGGGCCCCCAACTTCATAGGTCTGCCACTGTGTGTGCCTGGTCAGGTGAAAATATGAGTGAACTGCATTGTTAAATATCGTTGTAAGCTAATGTGTGTGTGTTTTTCAACAGTTTTTGTTTAAAATATGCTGTGGCACACTATCCACCAAACAATTACCAAATTACACCAATTAGGAAACAGAGGTGTATACAGTTGTTTTTTTGTTTTGTTTTTTTGCAAGAATAGTTGGTTTTGTGCCTTTTCTGGTTCTGAATTTTGCTCAGGGCACTTCAAAAATGTTAATCTACTACATCAAATAATTGTTTAACTCAAATTGGACTCATGTTCAAGGCACACCCGACAGTCCCCGAAGGCGCACTAATGTTCCCTACACAATGGTTAAAAATCAAGAAGCTAGTCTGGTGCATGAGTGACGGGATTCTCTGTGCTCTTCAGTGGGCAGCAAACTATTTTCTTTGGACAAGTTTAGGAGATTCATTAATGCTTT
The DNA here is from genome assembly GCA_019453435.1 of Rhinogobius similis. Lineage (NCBI taxonomy): Eukaryota > Metazoa > Chordata > Actinopteri > Gobiiformes > Gobiidae > Rhinogobius > Rhinogobius similis. The sequence continues at coordinate 20,386,280 of CM033619.1, read as the reverse complement.
TTGGTCTTTGTTGATGTGTGTTTACCAGTTACTAGGTGAGCACACCACTGCAATGCATCGAATATGGAATTTGGCCATTTGAGAAGCGCTCTTAAGTGTTCCCTTTTTCTTGTGAGGCTTTTACAGGCTTATCATCAGTTGCCGAGCCTGACTGGAATCTTTTATTTGACAGACGGCATATTTCAACTGTCACTATCAGATTGACCTTAATGTAATTTTTCCTAAGCTTTTGTCAATGTCTGATGTCTATTCAAATCAGACATCTTGTGGTTCTATTTTTATTCATCTTAACGGGAAATGGCTTGTGTGCGCTTTTGTTGTACACTTCTTCTTTCTACTGAGAAGTTTTTCAATAGTGATTGGACTATGTTAAAGTTGCATTTTAAAACTTTTCTGGCAGGGGGTATGGATGAACATTCATAGACACGAAATTCTCCATCTCTGCCCGTTGCTTAGACACAGTCACTTTGCTAGGTGATGCTACCCGGACTTAAGTCAACTCAAACTCTCCTTCACAAATGAAAAGTGAAGCCACTCCTCATTTTAAAGCATGCACAATTTTTATTTCATAATAATTATGTCATTTATCTGGTCTTCTCATCAGTAACATGTAAAAGAAGATGTTCAAGATCAGAAATCTCAACTTAAAGTCAGTTAGCCTTTAGCTCAGATGAGAATTTAATTTAAACTAACATACTAAAAGGTTTACACACTCAACAATGACTTTTAACAAGGCTTTGACTTCACCTAAATGTGTCTGATGAGTTAATACCAGCTGACATTCATTGAATTATTAATAATTTGCGTATTTTGGGGGCTAATGCTAATGGCTATTGTGAAAATACATTACACTAAATACATTAGCTGTCAGAGTCCTTCAAATAGTTCCAGACTAGCCACGTTGCTAAGTGGTTGATAGCATGAGCATCGAATGCCCCGTCTACCTATTTATATGTGTATGAGGGGTACGCACTTGCTTGTCTCCATGGAGATGTTGTCGCTTGGGCTGGAATGTTCCACAGTACAGAATTAAATGTATATATCGTTTCATTCATTCATTTTCTACCACTTGTTCCCGTTAGGTGCGCAGGTAACTGGAGATGACTATCCCCGTGACTTTGGGCCTTAGAGTATCTATCTAGTTTTTTATTTTAATACAAATCTTTTTAGTGCTTAAAAATACCTTGGAAAACGTGCATCATTCTTACAGTGGGTGGGATCTCCTCCTCTCCTCAGATCTGACCTGGGGGTGTTACACGCTTGTCTCCATGGAGATAGATAAGTTTGGTGCAATTGACCTTATTCTGGAAGTTTCCGTGGGTGCCTCCATCTTTTTTTCAGTTGTTTTAGTTTACATGGGGCAGACGAGCTCAATGGAAAATAAGTTCTACATGGACTAAAAACACGTTTTCAGGCCGCCCAGGAAATCGATGCATTGCTGCCACATTGTTGCACATGTACATTAAACATTTTACACAATTCAATCTACTTAATATAATGTTTTAGTGACGAGACTTTTCCCTCATTCGCCGTTCGCGTGAACAGAGTTCTCGTCAAACCGGAAGTGCGCTTACTACAGGAGTGCGGATCTGTGGCAAAAACAGGCAAAAGTGGGCGGGGCGGAATAAGGTGAATACTGTGGAAAATTCCAGGCAAAGCAATAACAGCTCTAGGCAGCAAGTGGCGTAATCTCCACCAGAAAAGTTGCCTTTAAACTGGCTTTTACATAGGAATGGAGATGAGAAAGTATGATCGAGATGTTTCTCTTTGTGATGTCAAAACTAGTACCCTTTAACAAGCCCCGTCCTGACTGCCCCCGATAAAGGATCCAACTGCTCGTCCATTGCATAATGAATTTTCTCTTTTGCTTAATCCATGTTTTATGTGGAGGTGGTGATCCAGGAAATTTCTTGTAAGACAAACTGAAAGGGAAAACCCTATACAGTGCCAAGTCTAAGGCATTTTATTGAACTTAATAGTACAAAAAATATGCAAATCTCCATTCTTGCATGGTAAGACAAAACACAAAGACTCAAAGATTTTCTACCCATGTGTGAATACAGCAAAACAAAGCATTACTTTGGTGAATAAATCATAAATATGTGGTTTCTATCTCAAAATGTTTCTGTATCCACCGTATAAAAAAATCTATAATATTGCTTTATATTATTTAATAATGTATTATTTCTGTATTATCTCTTGTCTGTATTATCTCTATATCTCTTGTTGTCCATTTATGTGTCATCGACTGTTCATCAACTGTTTACTCTGCCCTCTGACTGACTCACCAATAACTAGGTTGTGCCCAAAAAATAAAGATCCATTACTGAGCATTATTTTCTAACTTATGTTGTATATTTCACATCTGTATTCTTTTTTTTTTTTTTTTTTGGCATACTACCAGTAAAATGCACATGTCCAAATAATGCAAAGGATCCTAACTCCTGACCTAACCCTAACCCATCTGCAACCTTTAACATCAAAAGAGCCACATTGATCTGTTTTAAACCAAACGAAGGACAGAAACTACTAACTACTATTTGATCCACAAATAACAAGACAAACTGATACATTTAAATTTACTACCACTAGCAACTATTTCTCGCTATTATTAAATTGTGACATCAAAATGGAATTTTTTTTTATTAATCTCTGTCTAACAATGCGGTACCCCCTTCAGCAGTTGGCCCCCCCGGCAACCGGCTGAGTTGCCAAAGCCCAGAGCCGCCACTGCTGAAACTATTAGGACTACATCATCTATTAGGAATCAAATTTGGCAATCTTAAATTGCCCCCAAGAAGCATTTTGCACATGGCCCTCACAAATATAACTTGCCTGTCTGTCTTATAGGTCTTAATACTTACATTGAGTGTGTGACTTATGTTGTTTGTTCTTTATGGTTCTGCAGTTTGAGCGTTGGAGTCTTATCTCTCCTCTGGGAGTTCATAAAGATTCCTGTCTGTAGAGTGAGCTGCGTCTGGTCTGCATGAGCTTCTTTCACGTGCTCCCTTGTCTTCCTCCAGATTCTTGGCTGTCCAAACGCAATAAATACAACATCTGCTGAGTTTTCGAGGAAAAGGATGTTGAAAAGTTGAGCCACATTAATAGCAAAGAAACTCAGTGGTTAGATCTGGTTTGGTTTCCATTCTGGCATCTTGATTTTCTTTGATTTGGTCAACTCTAAATATTAAGTGACACTTATACTTAGTGGTTAATGGGGCCTTTTGGTTTTCAGTTATTTCTATCTCTAAGGCCTAGTGGGGAGCAGGTTGTTTTGCATTGGGAAAAAGTTGAAGCCCCTTTTCTGACCCTAGGAGCTCGTAGGCCACCCCAGTCGTTAACGGATCTGTCGTTAGCCGTCAGTTTGTCTCTTATCACTGAGATCCTGGGGAGGTCAGCTCTTGTCTCCCTTCAGCTCAGGTTTCTGATGCAAAGGCCTGGCCTGTGAGTGTGTCAGTCCATCACCTCCATGTTACGCCTTCCTTTACATACCTGGCACCATGTCAGGGCACATCCACATGTTATTATCTAGTTCTCACACTACGAATGGTTCTTATAGGACCTCTAATCAAAATGTCATTTTGAAAATTAACTCAAACTTACAATAGAATTTGACTAAATATTCAGTTATGTTTCTTTTAGTGTCATTCTACTTAGACTCTGTTCAATTTAGATATTTTTCAAACTTTTAGTGCATGACAAGTGGTTGAATCTGTGTTAAGGAAATAAAGCCATTGTTCAAAGAGAAAATCCGTCAAAAATCCATTATTTGTGAAATGTAGTTTTTGCAGTTGCTTGGCTTGTGCGTCTTGACTACAGGTAAACTTGATTTATTTTTTGGTTTTGTTTCATAAAATACTTATCTTCATCACCGCATTTGTCATCATAAATCTCCAGAATCATGTTGCATCTTTTTATTATAAATTAAATCTTTCTGAGAGGCTTCAGCGTACAGGAATGAATGGAATTGTACCTTGAGGCTAACCGCTGCCTCACAAACGATCCCAGAGCCCAACCTGTGATAAGCTCTCGACAACCTGTTAGCTGCAGCTGACGCTCACTGCTTGTGCTTGTGTATGCATGCCAATAAGTTACTACACCAGCACTACAGTTAATGATTAGCCAGGCCGGAAAGAGTCCTGAACATAGCTATTTAGGTAAAAGTTCTGCAATTAACACTCACTCACAAAATGTAAACAAGTAAAAGTTCGCACAAAAATGACCCTAGATACAACTTAGTTATCTTTTCAAATTAAAGTAAATCCATCGTCTGAATCATGTCTCTAACTCTGCCCCAGTCCAAATATTGACACCAAAAATATTTAAATTAAAATGCAGCTATTAAAGTCAATAATACATTGTTTTATTATGATGAGTGTTTTTGTTGTGGTAGCAAGTTGGCAGTATTTTATGTTAATGTGACTGTTTACATGCACTTAAGAATTGCATTTGATACTTGGACTTTGTACCTACAACTGAAAGATGACTCTTATCTTAGAACTGCTCAAAAACATTACACAATCCAAACATGGTGTCTAATCACTCAGTTGTACAGGTGAGATTTATAATTACTAAAAAAGTTACTCTATTGACAATTAAGTCAAATAAAATGTATAACTAATTAATGTTTATTGTGTTTGAGTATTTGTTTGCACTTTACATTTGAAGCACAACTGTCTTGAGACAAACAGATGCAAACAGTGTGGCATTCTTCCACTTCTCCTTGGTGCCACGTAAAAAGCTTGACCTGGTGTTGTGGTGTGTGTAACACAGACTGGGCACCTTGAGAGCGGGCTATCCTTTGTCAAACCTCTGTGACCTGCTCTCTCCTTCAGCCTCTCTTATTTCCGCACAAAGACACTCTAATGCCAGGTAGCCGCTGCTGGCATTCTTGGTGCATTCCTCCACGGGGAAGTTGCCGGGATCAGGATGAAAAATGCCCAAAACAAAGGCCTACTCTCATTCACAGGGTTTAGGGTTCTGTGGGAAAGTCCTGGCCGGGCCGGGGCTGTGCGGCTGAGGAATGTGAAGCGAGGCATAGCTCACAGAGTCTCTATGACACAAGGTAGACGAGGTAGAGAGGTCTTCTTACACAGGGCAGTGTGCAAGAGGGGCAGCGATGAGACCCACTCTACAAACTGTGTGGTTATTGGCCCATACTGTAACATCTGTATTTCAATATTTAAAGGTGCGCAACCAGTGTGCCTTGAAGTGTATATTGATTGATTTATTAATATTTAACCAGGTATGGACCCATTGAGCTTGAGTATTGTCAGGTGGGCTTTGAAAAATGCCCAATTTGATTTGAAGTGCGTATGACAGGTTTTCATGATTTTTTAATGTTGTCTTTATTTGATGCATTAAAACCCGTTGTACATTTAAAAAAAAAAATAGTTTTAGTTGTCGGAAAGTTAAAAAATCTGTAGAAAGTTACTGGAAGTAAACAGACTGATCACATCACAGTAGGGAGACAAAGATTATATATATATATATATATGTGTGTGTGTGTGTGACCTGGGGACAATATCGTCTGAATATATGAAGACAAGCAATTAAACTCTCCTCCAAAAATGTTAGTGCACCTTCAATAATACAAAAATGCACAGTTTGGATTTTAATTTTCCCAATTTTCATATTTTACTCCTGCCATAATATTCAGGTTTTAGGTTAAACTGTAATCTAAATAAATAAGGAAAAAATAATAACCTACTGATACCTAAAAATGAAAGCAACAGTATTTCTAGCTTTACACCCATGGTCATTTCTTGTTTCTGCTCAGCTCACTGTTAAAGCTAAGCAGTTTAGCAACAATTTACATTTATGTACTGTCAACAGCTCTTCTCAACAGCTTTTCATTTGCATCACATTAAAGCATATTTGTTTTTGTCAGAGATAGACAGTTGTTGACTTTACATTTTATCTTGATTAATTCACACGCAGATACCATTGCATAAACAGTGAAAGCTGGCATTTGTTTACAGTGGGTTTAGCCTGCTATCAGCCCAGCCTCTTTGTCTGCTGTGGAGCTCAGCGCTCTGTGTGGCTGTGGGATATGGGAGATAGAGCACATGGCTAAATGAGAGGAGATCTGCAGCAGCCCACAGGCCCCTCCACACTCTCTGATGTGGCTTCAAAACTTCCTCGGAAATGCAAGGTCTTATGGGATAGCACTTAAGTAGTCCCTGGAGTTTGGTGTTTTGAATGTGCGCATGTGGCCCTCTAGTTCATAGTGTTTGTGCTGCCAGTTCTTTGTTGAGGCTTTGAAAAGACTCAAGTTGTAACTCTCTGTGGCTTTATTGAGGAATGAGGGAGTGCCGCCACAAACACAATCTTACAACAGAGCATATCGCACATACGTATGATTATTTCTGTACAGGTGTGGTAGACTGATAATATATGTGTGTCTGAAAGCTTCACTTCCGCCCCGGAGTACAATGACATTCCCAGTGTTTTCTCATGGCCTCTTATCTGTCTTATTCAAACAAGGTGCTCTATTCACCTGATAAACAGGGAGCCTTATCTTGTCTGTTAAGCTCCTAAAGGCAGAGGTGCATTAGAGCCCACTTTAATAGATCATAAAGGATTAGAGGTTAGATGCAGAAAATGCCAATGTTTATGGATTTTTAACTATACTCAGATTGTTTTAGACATTTTGTGCATGAGAATAGAGGCCCGGCCCTCTCATCTGCTGCCTGTTATGGCGGAGAGGGGCGATGACATCATACTGGTCTCGGAGCGGCGGCTGGTAATTGGCCTGCTCTCCTCCTACAGCAGCGCAGGCCAAACAGAACACACAAGTGGAGCCAGGCAATGCAAGTCAGATGGACTGGGTTTTTCCAGAGGGGCTGCTGGGGCCTCAGCGCAGACCGAGAGCCAAGAGGCCTCATAGAGGGGTGCACCCATCCAACTGTAAATGTCAGAAATGAATGAAGGGCCTCAACTCAAAATGAAATCTGATATAATGTGCCCCAGGCCATCTTGTTTGATGTGCTTCACAATCCAGCGCTGTGGACGGCTGGATAACTCTGCCTATATTCTCTCTTCTGTGACATTGCAGAAGCATTTTCATGTGTTCGTGGAAGTTTAGTGAGAGCCAACGTCAATGAGTTTCAGCCCACACAAAGTTCCATTACAGTCAGCCATGAGTTTTTGCACCTCAGAGCAACTACCACCAAACAGCCAGTCATTGTTTTACTCTTAAGAAACAGTATAGTGTTGTAATCACGCATGTATTTTCTGTCACAGAAGTTAAATGCATCTATAAACATTTGGAATGAAGCTTGTGTTTGTCCAGAGCAGGAACCAAACCCGTTGCTCTGATCCATTCAAGTGAACCAAACCTCTCATAATAATTCATATCATTCATGTTATTGTGTCCCATGTGACCATAGAGAATATAAAATGTTTTGCATACCCATATCTAAAGCATAGCCCTAATCTGTCATAGAGGCAGTTTTGCTTCCTGTTTTGTAGGACTCATCCACTCATGTGTTTGCATAGACCAGTATGCACATAAACCCCTCTGTTATCTTCAAAGGAACAAGTTGTGAGAACATGTTTTGTGTCTAAAGCTTGTGTGGGAAAACATGCTTTCTAGTCATGTCTGAAAAGGGCGCAGTGCTCAGCATGTTGGCGCGTGCCCTTTCGCCTGTCTACATTTCCTTCTTGCTTCTTTTTCTCATCAGTTAAAGACAGTTGTGTAAGAATGAGCTGGACACAGGAGGTTACAAGTGGGTCTGAAGTCTTAACAACAGCGAGATGCAACTCAGCGTCTGTGGTGCAGAAGTCATGAGTCTGCAAAACTGTGAGATGAGACCTGAGTGTTGCTCAGTAGTTTCACTTTGTATGGAAAGAACCAAGTAGTGAAACACCTATGTGGTCATTTACAAACTACATAATTGCTGCTGTTGTAAAGGTGCACTAACTTACAGATGTAATGGCTTTGGCTGGATAATCCACAGTATGGCATGAGACTTTAATTTTTATTCAATTACAGGTGTTATTATTGAGTAAAAAACAATTGAATCCATTGAAAAACATTTTTTATTGTGAATAGACTTGCCTCTCAAGAGATCTGACCTGTAACTTGCCTTTACGGAGATGAATAAGAGACAAACCTACACCAGTAAAGTTACACAGCACACCTTTAAAGTACCATATAGTTGAAGCCTCAAACACAAAACATTTTTTTCTGCACTAATCACGTTCAAGTTCCCACCTGAGTTTATAGCCTCTAGATTAATATTTATTCAGCTTTCATTGTTTGGCACACTTTGGCTTGTCTGAAAGCATTTTCTCAGCTCATAATACCAACCCTTTTCACTTCCTATCATAGACCCACGTCATCAAAAACATACGGTAGCAACCAAGAAATGTCAGCATAAGCAATCACACAAACACAAAACACAATATAATAAGGAACCCATCAAGAAAGTGACTTGATGTTTTCTATGATCTTATGCTCCTATTGTAGGCTAAACTAATGACATAATGAATTAAAACACATTTTCTTGTGGAACATACCAGCCTGACGTATACAGAACAGAGTAAAGTTGCCAGCCTGCAGTTCTTCTATACTCTGCAGGCCTTGTTAAGTACAGTGGTTAGAAACACGGGGCAGTAATGAAATGTATTTACAGTCTATACTTTGCAAACATGTTTCGATGACAGGTGACCTCATCTGATAGCCACATTAAACCCTTGAAATCTCCAGAATAATAAAACTTTACTGTGATGCTTTGTCAAGTTTCTATTAGCGCTATAGATTCGCCGGTCTATCCTCTCCACTGGTGAGTTAGCTGTCGAGGCAGAAACTTTGCCGCAGGGAGGAAATGATCATAACATGCGAGAATGCGTTATCACTTTCTCCCTCTTGTGCATAGTCACTCTACAAGTATGTCATGTTTTGGTTTTTTTTTTTTTTTTTTTTGGTGTTTCTTATCAGGTAGAAAAGACTGAGCACATTTCAAAACTTAGACCAAAGTGGCGTCTGAGCGCTTCTGTCTGTCACGCAAAGATGATTAGCTTAGACATGCACTCTAAAATATCACCTATCAATGTCCATGATGTGTCCACCATCCATTAGAGCAGCTTTCAGAGGGAAGTGGGTCCAGCTGTTGTGCGCTATTTCTGTTGGACCTCAGCAGTCTTTAAGAGAGATAGACAGATCTATTCAGTAAAAGGTTGTAACACATTGTAATATTGTGTTAGAGTTATAGACATACAGACCCTTTCAATATTCTCAAAGCACTTTACATTGCATTATTCATTAATTAATCCTCTCGGTAGGGAAGCGAGACAGTGCTCTGAAATGTATTACTTATGTTACTTATATAAATTATCTCTGTGGTCAAGCCAAACCATTTGTTTTAATTTTTTTTAATGCTTTTATTACAAATGGTTCATTATCCCCAATATTAAAATCTTTGCACTGCCTCTCGATTTCTTGTCCCATTTGTTTTAAAATGATTTTATTTGTTTTTAAACATCTCCACGACCCTTCAGTATCTGTCCAACCTGCTGCTGCATGCCCCACACTCATGGGCAGGCCAATCTGTACTTGTTGTCATGTTTGTCATTTTCTGCTTTTAAGTTTACTTTAAAATATGTGGCTTTTTTCTCTGGCTTTTAAACACATGTTGACTTTATTTCTTGATTTATTTATTTTTATTGCGTGTTGTGTTGTTTTGTACAATAACAGTGTTCAGTGGTCCTAGCTGGGACTGAACCGACCTTTGAGCTCTATAACCACCACAAACTGAGCTGTTGCTACATCTTATAATGCAACATGTGAACCTCTACCTCAATTTAAATGTCAATTACACTTTTTCCCTTTGCTCATTGCTTAACACTTACAGTAATGGGTTATTTAAACTTCTCCTTGTTTTAATTTTTACATACGGTAGCTAGTTGTACACATTTAGGCTTTGATAAATTCCGTACATAGTTTCATTAGCTCACGATTTGGAGGGTTGGAAACAAATTCAGAGCCCCCTATTCACATGTAAGAACAAATATGAGTCAGCCTGCTACAACTGTGCAGATAGAAAGGGAAGCCGCACCTTGAAAGCCCTAGCAACTTTTCATGTCTCGAAAACAGCCACATGTTTCAAAACTCTCCTCCCACGCTGCACATTTCACACATTCCTCAAGAATGTTTGCTTTTTTACAAGGTCAAGGGAATGCATCCAATGCAGCATTATGTCTTGGTCTTCAAGTCTTTTTTTGTGTATGCAGTGTATACTCTTTTGCACCTTCATCATTTTTTTTTCTACACTTTCAGACTAAAAATTCCTTCTTCCCCCTGGTGTATTACTGTCTGACCATGAAGCCAGTCTCCCTGTGCTTTCATTTCCTCAGTGACAGTGAGAGCTCTGACCATGGCTGCAGTTATAACACATGCCTCACTACTTCCTGTTATTAATGATTACATAAGTTTGGGAAACAAAGACATCCTAGGTTGTTCGGGAAGCCCCCTTAAATTTCCATGAGAATAGGAATAACTGCAGTTTTTATTGTTGTGCTGCAACTGGAGTCAGAGATGCTATCTAGACTTTCACTACACAGTTTTGAACATTTAACAACGTAAAACAAAATGAAAAGAGAAGAAATTCAAAGGGTAGCAGATGATTTGTATTGACACATTTTGCAGGGTAGTTGTAATAGTCCTATATAACATGCTGTACGTGCTTTGTGTGAATGGTCCTTTGGCATTTAGGTCACTTTGGGTGTGTCATGGACAGTGCTGAGGTTGCAGAGTGATGCAGCCAGAGCTCCCCAGAGACGAGGCCCTGGTCCATGGGAAGCAGTGGCCAAGGATCAACAACATGAGTGCGTCTTTAGGCTCATGCACTGTGAACCTGCTCTGTTCCCAGCGCGGGACAGCCCACAGGGTGCACCCTGTAACTCCCAGACTTTTGGTGGGAAGAACTGATGAGTTTCGTTAAAAGCTAAATCTTTTCTCCTGGGTTGTAACTATTATTAACCGGCCTGACAGACAGCTAAACAAGGCACTCCTTGTGGGAATGTTGGTATGGATCAGATGTCATGTTAGTGAGAAATGATTTTTTGAGTGTGCAGCTTGTTGTGTCTTGATCGCTCTGATCTGCCTGCTGCTGCTCACAGGAAACAAAAACTTGATTCTGGTTTGGCCTGCTTTTAATAAGACAACACACCAAATCTTATTTTGTACAGTGGAAGTTGAATTACATTTTCTTTATGTATAAACATGTGATACTTGTTCAACTGATCAACATGTTTTAGATCACCTTGCATAACATTTATGGTTCAAAATGTTCTTAATAAAAAGAACAAGGAAGGAAGTGGCTTTTATTTGGAAGTTGGTCACAAGTTACAAATTATTTACTTTTTGATTATAATTAGTTAAACTAAGATAAAAGTTGCTACTACCCAAGGTTTGTTTTAATAGTAGGACTACCTGAAGGAAACCTGAGTAGACACAGGGAGAACATGCAAACTCAAATTGAACCAAGGACCTTCTTACTGTGAGCCCCATCTGCTGCACCTCCGAGCATTCTTCCTAAAATCTTTCTATAGAGATACGACGTCGAGTTTAGTTTGGCTTCTGTTCAAAACTTCCAATGTAATGTAGTGTGACAGCCAATATTGTAGAAGCCCTGACATCTTCTACAGATAACAAGTGATTTTCCTGTCAGGGTTCAGTGCATTTGTGTGTGTTTTGGAGGAAACACAGTAGAGTCCCTCTGTTGGCCTTGCTGAATTTAATCAACCAATGATATCAATGAGGTGAATTAGGACTGAGGCTGACTCAGCCGTACAGAGCTCTCTTTATGGTGCTGCCTGGGTCCCAGGGTCCCTGGAGTTAGCTCACATCACCCGTCAGCCCCCATACAGTCCTAAGCCTGCAGCATTCGACTGCACCTCTCACTCTCCCCTTCGTCCCACAGTTTATAAGGAGCATATCACCTCATAGAGCCGCTTTCTTTCAAAGCGCTCCCGTTCAGGCCCCCCATTTCCTCCGTGCTCTCAGGAGGGAAGTGTAAGTGTGCAGCGGTGGAAATGCTGCAGAGCTGAGGGGAAGTGGATGAACGAAGAAAGCAATGTTATTTGTGGAACAGAGGGGCCCGCTGGCTTAAAATAAACTTATTCAAAATGACTTACTGGAAACGGCTGTGTGCTCTGCTTCTGATTAATGCCTCATTTTTCTATAGGCACAGGCAGAGAGTGTATGAGAGAAAGGGCAAGAGTGAAAAACTAACTTTGTTTGATCCAAGGTCATTGAATGGCCAGCTGCTGGGCCCTTCTATCTGCCCCAGGGATCTTGTGTTCCTATTGGACATCCTGTCTCTGATGAATTGTCACTCTTCTCATCACACAGAGGAAGCGTGGCGCTGCCAGGACACACCCACCATGTCCTCCCTGGCCAATCAGCAAGCAGCAGTTGTCCAGCATCCCTTGCACTTCGAAAACCGCAGCTGCCACAGGAGCTCCTTTTGTGTCCTTTCCTTCCCTAATCTCTGACCACACACTTGTACACTTGTGACAGACTGTTGCTGCCTCCTGGCCCCTGCCCATCTCACTCACTGCACCGCCCCAAGACATCTGTGTGTTGTGAAGCAAATGAGCAGGAAAACTGAGGAAACTTTTAAGTCAACTGCCAGAATAGGACGATGGGGCCCCCAGTGCAGAGTTATGTAACACACCAAAAACTGTATATCGAGAACATCAGTCTCTCTGCAGTCACATGCCGTGCTCCCAAAGCATGTACATGGACTTTCCTGTCTATGCATGAGGCTGTGTACAGTCTGGGATAGGCACACATGCAAAGCTCATCTTATCCAGATACTGTATTACTTCTACGTTTAGTTTGCTCTCCGCTAAGTGGAAAGGATGTGACCTCACCCCCCTAAAATCCATCCTATATACTCATGACTAGATCCAGACTCAGATTTTTGTGAAATATACATCCCCTCACAACATACAAATATTCTGTGACAAAGATGCCCCGATGAAGGCTAAAGAGCCTAACTGCATTTGCATTTCAACCCTACTTGCCATGTAAGGTTTTTTTAATTACTAACTAAAAACATGTACAATAGCCTCCTCCCCTCTGGGGCCAGGTGACTCTTGAAAAAGAAGTTTCGATCTCAATGGGTTCTTACCTGGTTAAATAAAGGTTAATAAATAAAAAGAAATAATTGCATGCCCCTTTTGAGGCCCTTTTGAGCCTCAGTTTGACTTTTCTAAGTCTGAAAGTGACCCCTGCACTGACGAGCACAATAAGGACATATGTAGGCCTCTACATCCAAGTCCTGCACCCTAAATACATACACTGGTGCATGTCTGTAAAGCACTGATAAATATATGAAGCCCCAAAATGCAAATCCAGTAAATGTTTCAGATTCTTTAAGAGATGATTGCATCAGCTCACCCTGCGACAATGCAAGACTAATTCATTTTCTGGCACCCAGTAAAAACCCCTTTTGTTTAAAGTGGACCCTCTTCCTCTCCCTTATTACTCCAGAGCACATGTCGGAGAATAGACCAATGTTCTCAGAGGCTCTGCAGGAATGAGGGATGCAAGCTGCCGGACGTCAGACATACAGTCCTGTTAGAGTAGGGGGAGAACCAGTGACAAAACCTAAGAAGAAACCCTCTTGTGTTCTAGGTCCAGACTGAAAGCCAGGCCCGGATGTCACTATCTGTCCCATCATTGTTTCTTCAAATGTTGGCATTGTATTTTGAATACTGCTTTTCAGTTTAGCCAAAACATTCTTGCATGGGACACATTTTGGGAAACACCCTAGTTTTCCATTGTTGATTTAGTCATTCTCAGTTTTATCTGCTAATTGGTCATGTTCTATGTTTTTATTTGACATAGAAATACATGTATTTGCATTTGGATTCTGTCAATATTTGATTTTATCCTTGACTTTTTACTTTCATGTCTATTAATAATATATTGTTTATAGTTGTATTACTTGCTTACTTGCATTAAACCATCAAAGCCCATTCATTTTCTTTGTGAACTCATGACAATAGCAATAAAGCATTTCTGATTCTGATTATTTAAACGACTGCTAATGTCAATATATAGATGCATTCAAGGCACACTATGTTACATTTATTGAGGAGGGTCCGCCACGTACTTGTCTCCATGGAGATGTTTTTTTTTCTTTTTTTTCTGGAATGTTAAAATTTATGCCATTAAACTTTTCAAAGGCAATAAGCAAGTGGTGGACCATCCATCTGAAAAGTTCCCAAATTTAATGGTATAACTTTCTAGACGACTAACCAATGTAAACTAAATATATAGAAAGCACTAGCTCAAGCTTTGTTGGTTTTCTACTTTTTCAGACAGCCTGCTGCTCTCAAAGTTTCCAAAACCAAATTCAAGAACATGAACACAGCCTGTAACTGTAAGAGATTTACGCATGCAGCATTTATAATTTGTTGGGTGCAAAAACCACAGTGTTGGGTGTAGAGCAGCTCTTAGCAGTTATTCCTCCAGGCAGAGCTGCAAGTGTTTCTTCTAATTCTGGAAAGCACCTTGTTTTCTTTTGTGGACTGCAGCCGCTGCGTTGAGTGGTAGTGACCGCCTGCTTTGACACACACTGACAAAGACCTGTGGATAGAATGACCCTTATGGCATGCAAACACTGTTGTACGTGATTATCAATGTATGGGCCGTGTTTGTGTTTGGTTAATTGCTCCATAATATCCAGCACTGTGCCTGAAGAAGCCTTACATTCTCTCAGCACTGGGAGCGGCTATCACCACTGTTCACACCACAGCATTCCTGCCATAGCAGCCTCCTCTACCACGACAATAAATTAGGATATTATGAAAAGTAAAATTATTACTGTAGTTTCAACTTAAAATCTGTCCTGTCCAAAAACCAGAAAATGAAATTTATACCACATTGCTGCCAATAGAAAGACTTTATAAACAGACTGTGAAAGCACTGGACAAAAAATGTAATTCATACCATCACTGTAAGATTTTTAACAAATATTAATTCTTAAATTGAGATAAGGTAGTCATCTATTCAGATATAATTCTGGTCTGTAAAATTCTCAATGGTCTGGCCCCACCCCCATTAAACAATTTCATTCAAGGATACGCAAATACAAACACTGAAGTGTCGAGCAGAGGAGACTGCAGAAAGACTTAATTTGGACAATTTGCTTTCTCAGTCTGCGCTGCTCACTCTTGGAATCTGGTCCCTCCAGAACTCAGAAACATGACATTATTTCACAGCTTTAGAAAATGTGTAAAAAAGTGGCTTTTGGACAATCAAACATGTGAACTAACCTTGTGTGCTTGTGTGTGTGTGATGTGTTTTGTTCAACTATGTTGTCTATAGTCTGTGCTTTTAGTTCTGTATCTCACTGATTGACTTTGAGGTCATGTCATGTGTATGAACTGTTAGTGTCCTGACGTATCCATCAACCTGTCAATGGGACTAACACATGTTCATTAATGTGCACTGTCCCATATTAAGTAAAATAAAGATAAACATAACATAAAACATTGAGATTAAGATTTGGACTTCACCCAAATAGTAGTCAAAATATTTCAGTCTGCATTCAAGAAGATCTATTAATAATAATCAATAATAATAATAAAAAAAAAAGCATCATAGTTATATAGCGCATTTCTAGACACTCAAAGGCGCTTCACATTGCATTATTCATTCACTCCACACTCGATGCTGGTAATCTACTATTGTAGCCACAGCTGCCCTGGGACAGACTGACGGAAGCGAGGCTGCCAATCTGCACCATTGGTGCTGACCCCCACCAACCATTCACACACTCACCACTCTCATACAAGGGAATGTGGGTGAAGTGTCTTGCCTAAGGACACAAGGACCTTCTCCAGCGCCCCACTGCGGTACTGGTGCTCCAGCGGTCTCCCCTCTAAGTACTGACCAGGCCCTGACCTGCTCCAAGATCTGATGGGATCTTGGAAGCTATTTACCTAGTTTTGAGCATTTGTTTATAGCTTTAACATTTTTTTGACACCCAATCTTCTCCATCCATTTACTTCTTCTTCCAGGGCCGGGTCGCAGGGGCAGGCAGTCTAAGTAGAGACTCACGGACTCCTCTCACCCCAGACACCTTCTCCAGCTCCTCTAGGGGGATCCCGAGGTGTTCCCAGGCCAGCCGAGAGACATCAAGCTCTACTCCAAGCTCCTCCCGTGTGACTGCTCCTCACCCTACCTCTAAGGGAGTGCCCAGCCCAGCTCATTTCAACCGCTTGTATCCACAGTCTTGTCCTTTCAGCCAAAGCTCATGACTATAGATGTGAGGGTAGGAACATAGACTGACCCGTAAATCGAGAGTTTTGCCTTTCAACTCTCTACCACGACAGCCCGATGCACTGATTCGCCTGTTAATCTCAATTTAGTTTTTATTTTTACATTATCGTATATTTTCTTTGGCTATAGGCTTTATAGAACCTATAGTGTAACAGTTATAAATGAGGATAAAGATTGTGAATGAAATAATGTGAACAAAAAACAGACATAGAACAAAACACATAGGGCACAACTGAAACAAAAACGGTATTGCTGACTAAGGAGTGGCGTATGTTGCCTGGCATATTTGTCCCATTTATACCAGTGGCCAATAAATCTCTCCCTTCACAAGTTAACTGTAAACAGGTCATTTTCTATTCTTTAAGGGGCCGATGGCGCACACTGGCAGCCTCGCCTAAGCCTTTGATTCTTTGAGTGTCCAGAAAAGTGCTATATGAGTACAATGCATTATTATTAGGCCCGAGCGCCACAAGCTGGCGAGAGGCCTATTGGTTTTGTAGTGCTGTGCAAAGCACGGCTGCGAAAGTGCGCAAAAAGTGCACATGAAATCGCTCGCCTGCTTCCAGACACTCATGCATACTCCAACTCATGCATGTTTGGTGCATACCAATTAATAGTGGGAAAATTGAGCATTAGCATTGTGAACGGGCGAAGCCCGTGCGAAAGTGCGCACAAAGTGCGCACTAAACAAGCGCTTAGTCGCCCACTAATTCGTTCCCCAACTCATGCACGTTTCGTGCATATATAAATATAACACAAAGATTGAACATTACTATTGTAAATAGGGCCAATAACAGAAAGTGGGCGGAGCCCACTCAAAACTCACGAAAGTGTCTGCCAGTGACCAGGGACCCATACCAAAACGTAGGAAAGCGCGTGCGCTAGGAGGAGTTCATAAAAGTACGAGGTTTTAAAAAAACGCTGAGTCCGGTTTTGCGAATTTTGATCCAATATGGCTGACATTTGGTTGGGTGGACGGCGTTGCCGTAATAATATTTTTTGCTTCTCTTGTCACTATCTACCTCTCTGCCAAATTTCATGATTCTACGATAAAAAAATTTCCACATTTTCCTGACTTTTTGTCAATGTTCACTGGGTGAAAAATAGGGGGGTTGGTCACAAGAAGAAGAAGAAGAAAGAAGAAAGAAGAAAAAGAAAGAAGAAAGAGGAAAGAAGAAGAATATTCCGATGCGAAAACAATGTTTCCCTTTTTTTTTATATCACAAAATATATATTTTCGGAAAGCGCACGCGCATTCCTACGTCATGGGGTGGGGCACCAGTCACTGGCAGACAAGTTTGAGATTTTTGAGTGGGCTCCGCCCACTTTTCTGTTATTTCTGTTATGCGATTTTTGCATTACATTGTTATATACACGGAACGGGCATGAGTTGGGGAACACATTTGTGGGCGACTCAGCGCACATGAGCGCTTTAAAGCGTAAAACGCTCGTTTAGTGCGCACTTTGTGCGAAATTTGGTGAAAATGATCTAGAGGGGTGGAACATCAAAAGTTATCCAAGATTTTAGCACAAGTATTACGGTGTTTGTGCGGCACAGCCACAAACTTTAACCAAATTTTACACATTTTCAGTGAATATGAGCAGTAGGAGGCGCGGTAGCGCCGCAGATTCTGCAGCAGGTATTTTATGAGGAGGGAAATTGGGGCGCGTAAGCTGCGGGGCGGCGGCGTGGTGCGGGCGAGGGCCGATCATTGCCGCTTGCAGCTATATTTATTATTATTATTTCTAATTTCCTTCCAAACATGAGATTTTGCGCTTCTGCACTGAGATAAGTGTTCCCACACTTTATCTACAAATCTAGAGTGTCTGATAAAATCAATCATATTCTTCAGACAATATTCCCTTGGGAGTTCTAATTTATGTGCTTTAATAAAAATGTAAATTAAAGAGTTATAATGGTCATTGTTGCTTGTCTAATCAATTGTAATAATTCTTCCGCAGAGACATAAAGATCCCTCGTACAGTCTTGTACTTAAAAAGACTATGACAGATCGTATTGAAGGATTTAGTGATATCTAAAAATGAAAATTTGAATCTTTTTGGCCAATTTTCTGTTTGCTCTAGTTTGCTCAAAAACTAAATAAGAAATCCAGAATCCCCTCTGTAAATATTTTTATAACTAATGTGTACAAAATTAATCAAAACATTTAAACATGGTTCTGTTCATTTTTCACATTCACAAATATGTGCAATTTTGACCGTTTTATAAATAAAATGCCTTAAATTAAACAACATGATGAACAAATAACATGATGAAAACATGTAAATGTTTTCTAACATTTGTGTGAGTAAACTACAGGAGAAGTTTCAAAATTGACATCTCTAAATGTAACAGTTTTTCCAATTTACTTTGAGTGTCTCACCTTAAGTATCTATTAAAATCCTGTTTCTCAAAAGTTTCCTTTAATTATATTAATTATGTTTTCTCTCCTCTCTTTCCAGAACAAACAGATTTTACCAACAGATTTGCCAATCCCAACAATTCATTGTTTGTTGTCTGCCTGTGAGGCCTGCGCAAGGACTTCTGGTATCGTTGTATCTATAATATTTGTCCATAAAAGATTAACATGAGTAAAGTTATATTTTGGGTCACACCTGTAAAGTAAACTGCTCTGGTTTCAGCTGAAATAAACTGAAACCTTTAAGACGTAGTAAACGTAGTAAACCCCAGCCACCCCTTTCTTTTTAAGTTAAGTTAAGTTAAGTTAAGTTAAGTTAAGTTAAGTTTAAGTTAAGTTTAAGTTAAGTTTAAGTTAAGTTTAAGTTAAGTTAAGTTAAGTTAAGTTAAGTTAAGTTAAGTTAAGTTAAGTTAAGTTAAGTTAAGTTAAGTTAGACAGACAGACAGACAGACAGACAGACAGACAGACAGCTTCTAGCTTCTAGCTTCTAACTATTATTACTTTGATTTTATACCTGTATATGTTTGTTGTTTTTAATGCACTGTAAAGCCCTTTGTTTTGCATTTTATGTATGAAAATCGCTCTATAAATAAAATTTGATTTTAGATTGATTTGATTAAATGGTTGAACGTCCAATGTTGTCTAATTATTTTAATACAATTTTATTTATTGTAATTATTAACTAATTTTATAATCTACAACAGTGGTTCTCAAACCTTTATTGTCAAGCTTCCAAGTAAACCAAAACCAGGTCTAATAAGGACCACACTATTGTTGCAGTAAATCTAAACATAAACAACCCCAAAGGACACAAAATTAAGCAAGGTGCACATTACCTGAGATTACCTCAGCGATAGCTACTAGTTTTATGAATATGTGTTGATCAATGTAAATAAAACACTTTCACTTAATAGCTAAAGTTTTGATTTTATTTTAAAAGGAACTGCACACATAAAATCACTTTTCACTGCTCTATGACCTACTTACTCATGGTTCTGCTTTCCTCTGTCTTTGTCTGTCTCTTTATCAGTGGCAGCCTGCCCATCTGCGCCCCCCGTGCTCTGGTGGGTTTAGTGGACTGGTATGCACCAGGAATCTTTGGATCAAGGTGATTTCACGCTCCTCCACGTTTTCCCAGGGCTCTGAGGGCTCTCTGTTACCTCTGTGCAGGCTGCGCTGTGTGATAGCGCCTGACATGTGTTATCATAAGGGCACATGCACAAACAACACCTCTGCTTCCCTCAAGTACTAGGCGTGCACCCAACGAGAGCAGTGGCTTTGCTCTGGTGACCTGACTTGAGAGTGAAGGCTGTCCTACTTGATATTCACTCTCACCGCACAATTCCCTCAATGGTAATACTGGACTTTTTTCTCAATGGCACTCGTTTCTCATTCAGTTTTTAGCAGTGAATGAGCAGCTTGTACAGGGGAAGTTAAAACTTCCTCAACCTAAAGTGAAGAGGAAATTCAATGTTACATCCAAGGCGCAACTGTCTTATTTGAAAAATATTAATCAATGAATTTCAAACTCACCCATTAGTGGGTAAGCAAAGTAGGACTATAACTACAAGTATCTTCATCAACAAGTTAATATTCTTTTCCTCACTCATGCCAATGTTACGCCATTTAGTTAGAAAGTAGAAATTGCTCCCTGGAAAGAGTAGCCTACCATCCACACCCACTTCTAGAATCTTTTGTGTTGAACACTGGGACAATAAAAACACAGTGTGAGGGAAAACTGCCACCACGAATATTTATCACACGTTTTAAATAACAATCCAGTACCATTAACATTGTAAAGATGAAATGTCCTGAACTTTGTGGGTGTTTGTCAGCCCTGCGAGCCACTGGCCACTCTCCAGAACACCCTGTAGTGTGGAGCCTTTCCACTAGCCCCACTCGGCCTATACTCTACTCAGCAGGATCTAACCAGGCCAACCAGCTACAAAACTGTTCTGACACCGATTGATCTGAGTGCTAGCAAAATCCATGGTTATCATGGAGTTTCTATAGACAAAGGTTTGTTGTGGGCAATTTCAATGAATACGGTTCCAGATTTTAAAGGTTGATGGAAACCTAACCAGGCTCAAAGTTGTTGTTTATCTGTGGGCTGCAAAAATTAAAGTTTCACGGACACATTGGTTCTTTGTGTGTTAGTCCTCTATTGATTCCTCTCTACTCACTTGACTTGTGGGATATAGGCAACTAAAATATGAAAAACAACCTTTTCTTAGTAGGCCCATGGTTCTGTTAGTGTATAGAACTTTTCTGGAATGACTGTTCCGGAAGTAATTTAGAAACAGGTGGTTTTATTTTGGAAGCTCAGGCCGGAAGTGCCCTGAGCTCCGCAGCAGCAGCTCTGTGCATGAGTCAGTCTCTCTAAGCAGAGGAAGAGGCTCCGGCTCAGACAGAGGCTGCACGGCTGGGTTATAACATACAAGCCTACAGTACCAGCCTCATGCTGCACCCTGGACTCGTCTCTTGCCCCCCAGTGCTGTCGACAGCATTGTGACATATTTATTTTTGTATTATTTGTGCTTTGTCCTGAAGGGGAAGAGCAGCGGTGTCATGGAGTTGTTCTGCCTCGAGTCGGACACAATCTTGAAAGCACAGCCTGACCCAAACATCCTCAATGATGACAGAGTGTTTCAAAGTTTATTAACCATTGAGGAAAGGTTTTTACCTCAGAGTTCATATTTCCAGCGAGTCCAGAAGGATATTCAGCCTATTATGAGACGAATGGTGGCGGGCTGGATGCACGAGGTTTGTGGACATTTTTTTCATTCATGCTTACTTTCTTTTCTAATTGGATTTCTGGCCAAATTGCAAGTTAAAGCACGCCGTAACTGCTCAGAAATTAAATGTTTTGTTCGTAGATATTTGTCATGCATGTGACTTTTTAGAAATTGAATGAGAATGACTCACCGAAGGCGTGGGACGGAAATTCCTTCAAAAAAACCCAGCTTTAGAGAAATCGTAGGATAATAACGCTGTTCAAAGGATTTAAACACACTGCTTTTAACAAATTACCTTTTGTACTGGACACAGGGGACGATGATCGTAATTTACATGGTCAATATGTCCATAGATTCTATTTACAGTAATTATTATTAATTTTGAAAGTTCCTTTTTCTAGCTCCAGTTCGATCAAACAACGTGCGGTCACACGTTCACTTTTTTTTAGCTGCAATTTAAGTTTAACTTTAAACTACACAATTTAAAGTTAGAATAATTTAATTTCTGTTTTAGCCTGTCATTTAATGCGTTTATTTAAATGTGTAATATATGTTATTTAAATATATTTAAATAATATTTTTAGCCTAAGCCTTCTGTTTGACTTTTTAAAAATAGTCCTAATGATAGGGACTAGGTTGGTTCCATCTTTTACACAAGTTGCTAACAATTAGGTTAAATGGAGACTCAACTTTGATTAAAATACACATCGGTGACATTGATCATTTTATTACTTTCAGGTTTGTGAAGAAGAGAAGAGCAATGAAGATGTCTTTCCCTTATCTATTAATTACCTGGATAGATTTTTAGCTGTAATGCCAACCAGAAAGAGCTACTTGCAACTTTTAGGGGCCGCCTGCATGTTTCTGGCCTCCAAGATAAAGGACAGCAGGCCACTCTCTGCAGAAAAGCTCTGCATGTACACAGACCACTCCATCACGCCGCAGGAGTTGCTGGTAAGTTTTCTCATTCATTTATAAATGACTCACTGCAGTGTCACATTATCAGCAGATTTCATAAAAAACAAGACTCTTAAGTTTCCTTTGTGAAAGAAACTACACAGCAACATCCATGTGGGCAGGAGCGAGTGGGGACCTCTAGTGTCAGTAATGCAACATTAAACCACATTACATGTCATTCATAATGCAGTGGTTGGCCTCATGGTATAATTTTAAGATTTTAAAGGATGTACTTTAACAGATTTCTTCTACACCAAAAAGTAAATATAAAAGAATATATAAAATAAAAATCAAGAAAATAGAGCAACATTAAAGTCATCATCTCTTTTCATGAGATTCTTGTCTCAGTCCCCGAAGACAACGCAAGGATATTTATGTAAGTCATGCAAGTGATTTGAAATTTGTAAAAGCCTTGACTTAAAGCCTCACGGTGTAAGATTTCAGCCTAACAGACTTAAACAAAGATATTTATTTTGTAATAAGTGTTTTTATTGTACTCAAAAAAATATAAAATGATGCACTCAGCTGTGAGGGGGTTCGCTTCTCCCCAGACCTGGCTGGTAACTTTGTCACTAAGGATCTGGCTACCTGCTTGTCTCCATGGAGATGTTCTTACTTTGCCATGAAACATTCCACAGCCATAAAACTGAATAATCTTTTTGGAGAATGTTCCAAAGTTTAGTTTTAACTTTCTATCTCCATGGAGACATGCAGGTGGCGTGCCCACCAGGAATCTTACACGCTGCTTCTTTAACAGACACTGTTTTGGTTGTGCAGTGAAAAACTGCAGCAGATCTAACTCTGTGCGATTGTGGTGTAAACTCATTGAAGCTGTCTGAGGCTTGTGACAGGAAGGAAGGGGCAAGCTGCCTCATTGGCAGGCCCTGTAAGCAGGGCAAAGCTTGTCACATGCTGATGAAATGAACACAAAGGATGCAAGGAATGAGAAAGGCACGCAGATAATAAGATACAGCAAAGAGAGATAAAGAGAAATGTTTCTCTTCTTACTCAGCCATTTCCGCTGGGAATAGTGGCAGCCTATGATCTTTTTCACAGTCACTGGAAGCGTGGCATCAAGCCATTTAACCCTCTGACTGTGTGCATTAGGAATCTAAGATCAAACTGACCTGTGTGGGTGTGTTTTGTGTCCTGAAGAACTGGGAGCTGGTCGTGTTGGGCAAGTTGAAGTGGAACATGGCTTCAGTCATTCCAAATGATTTCATAGAGCACCTCTTACACAGACTGTCTCTCCCCAAAGACAAGGTGGCTCTGGTCCGCAAACACACACTGACATTCATCGCCCTCTGTGCCACAGGTAAGGCCGCTTCTTTCAGATTTTTTCAATGTTGAGTTCATAATTACTTATTTTCAACATTATTTTGGTCTAGTAGTCCCTCTGAAGGAAAGCCTATAAAGCCAAACTCCTTTATTTCCTATGCTCTGTTGGACTGCATGAAGCATTATCTGCGTATCGTCATGTGCTTAGCTTCATCTGTGCATCTTAGTTTGCCATTTTTCTCTCTGCACACTCTGGGAAGGTGTCAAGCTGCATTTTAACTATACTGCTGACAAGGAAGCTTCCAGGTAGAAAGCAATTTGTCTTCCTGCCGCCTCCCATCCTGGATTAGGTCCAAGACAAACCTTGGCCGCTGTGAAGAAGAATGAACTTAGATGTTTCTTATGGCTTTTTGGTGCTCTTTTACCAGTGTCGGGAATTCTACTAATGTTTTCATATCCTGGTAGGTCTACTGGTGATTCTTCTTGTACTCTTAATAAAGAGCACTACTTCTAAAGCTTGAGCCTCCTTGTTTAAAAGATTCAAATTGTGGTCACCTAAGTTCAAATTCCCTATTGTGGCTTTAGATGCATGCTGGGTTTAGAGCTACTTTCACAATACTTTTTCAGATCTATTTGTGTTCCAGTGCTCTTCATAAGCAGCTGGTTATATCCAAGCACAAAGTAGCCACAGTGGAAAAAGTAGCGGCTGTGGTTGTGCAGAAATGTAAATGTTTGGAGTTTTACATGGAGTGGAGATTTTATTCTTCTGATGGAGTCACTCCTGTGGACAGCTGGCCTAAGGAGTGCAATGTCAGACCACTGGTTTGTACTTGGAGTCATCAAGGTTCTCTGCTCTGTGTCCTGTGTGCACTGGAGCTGCTTTGGTTACTAAACTACTAAAGAATTGAAAGAGAAGCTACTCAGTGGGATGATGTAGTCTTATGGCGTGTTTGTGAGGGGATTCCTGTTGTTCTTCTGCTATTC
The DNA here is from genome assembly GCA_019453435.1 of Rhinogobius similis. Classification (NCBI taxonomy): domain Eukaryota; kingdom Metazoa; phylum Chordata; class Actinopteri; order Gobiiformes; family Gobiidae; genus Rhinogobius; species Rhinogobius similis. Next base: position 20,361,603 of record CM033619.1, on the reverse strand, counting down.
CAGGCTGTGTGTTGACACTTCAGCTTTTAAACGTGAATGTGGACTTAAGGGAGTCTTATCCGGAACTCATTGCTCAGCGAGTAGGAGGATTCTTACTCTGCTTTTCTAATCAAAGAGCTGCCTCTGTGAGGGGAAACCACTGATCCATTTGTGCATCTGTCTTTTGAAACGTACACTGTGGGAAAGTCGCTTTCTGCTCCATAACTTGTTTCTTGATGTTGATTCTGATTTGAATACTACATTGAAGTAGCATGACTACAACAATTTTGTGTTCTTATTTTATTTTTTTATTTTACTTTTGCTTTTTATGCTTTGCTTCTCTTTTTTTTTTAAATTGACTACTTTAAAGTATAAAGCTTACTCACTGGTTGGTGATACTTTCATTAAATTATATTTAGATGACCGCCTTGCAATGAACCCTCCTTCAATGATTGCCACCGGCAGCTTGGGGGCAGCTGTCTGTGGCCTACAACTGGACTACAGTGACTCCAGGCTGAGTCGAGACAACCTGACCAACCTGCTAGCCAAGATCACTAACACTGAGGTGGTAAGTACAAATAATTCTCATGAAATGTATATATTTATACATTTATGTTACATGGAGGCTCTGATTGGTGGCAGAGGGAATGTCTTCTTAAAACGCTGAGCACACATTCTTGTGGTACGACACATACAGTTTCTCAACATGGCTCCAACTTTATGGCCCATTCCTTCTTTTGCAGAGGATGAACTGTTTAGTTTAAAAAAATGCTTCGCATTCATTCATTCATTTTTGACACAAAAAATGCTACTGAGAAGTCAGGGTTTTCATTCTATTCCACCAACCCTAAACTTTAAAAAGTACTACACTAATATTATTAATGTTAAAGTGCATGAACTTTGAAGTGTTCTAAAAACACATCAGTATCTTGCTTATGCTACCTAGTTCATAGGTAACTAATTGTGGCCACCTAAAATGATTCACTATTTTGACTTGAGATTATTATTCCAAATATGTCATCATTGAGATGTTCTGTTTAACTTTTTCATCAATATTTGGGCATGACAACCCTGAAACTTACAAACCCCACACTAATACTCAGTTGTAAGCAGCATAGACCTGGTGACAAAGTGCGCAGACTTTGAAATATTTCTGAAAACCGCATCACTATCTCTGACCGTATGGTTGCATTTCCATAGCAACAGGGTTCCCGCAACGCAGCCGTCACAACAGGCACTCCCACTGCAGCCCATCAGGTTCCAATTATCCGTGCATTTCAAAGGAATGCTGGCCTCTTTGTGAGCCGTGTGCATTCTTTTAGGGTCCTGCTTAGTGAGGTAGACCTCCCACATCTCCCCTGGACCTGCAGGGATGAGAAGATTTTGGACAGACAATAGACACTGGGGTTTTAAAGTAGCTTCAAGGAGAAGTTGTCCAAAAACATCCGCTGCTCTTTTCCTATATTCAGTTTTACACCAAACTCAGAGGTTTGGGGAGCAGTAGGTCAAACCCATTTCCTCCAGGCCTCCACGTTAGACTGACCGCATTGTAAACCCAGAAGGGGGAGGAGAGGGAGGCTTCCTACTCTACACCTCTCTTTTGTCCCTTCACTTCCCCCATGTGCCACATTCTGCAGACACGCTGGTCTTGTGTTCAAGAGAAGTTCAGTGCCTACCAGGCTGCTTGTTTTTTAGTTTGTGTGTGCTGGTACCCATTGTTCTATGGCAGACAGGACCACCTACCACAGGGCTCATAATTCCCCCTTGGTATGCCATGCATGTGATCATTACTGTTAAACATCGTGCAGGCCAGAAGTGCCAGCAATACCATTAAAAAAACCAAACGTGCGTGTTAGTGCTTGGCCCCTTTGATTCAAATGCTTTTTAACATTGTGTGGATTTTAAGTGTAACAGTGCTCAACCTATTGTTTTAGGATTGTTTGAGAGAGTGCCAAGAGCAGATAGAGCGTGTTCTGGCCAGCAGCCTGCAGCAGGACCAACACCACCGACAGGAGTCTGGGGTCAGAGCAGGAAACAAGGCGAGAGAGCAGCAGGACCAGTCAAGCACCCCAACAGATGTACGAGATGTCAATTTATGAATTCATCGGCACCAGTGCAATGCTAGGATCCAAAAGGCATGTCCAGGAGCTTCTTTGTTAAGTTGCTTTACAAACAGTGGCGTGACAATCTATGAACTCTATGAATATTCCTAGTTTTCTCATTTTACCCCTTTTATAAGCAGATGGTTTTATTTTGACCTGTTGTATGGGGCATACTGTATGTATTCCAACAAGCTATTTAAATGGTTATTTCTTGAAAACTTGATAGTCCTTTAGGTTATAGTGGTAACCTAAACATATTTTCATACTTGAATGGATGCCATAGTGATATGAAATATACATAATCATTTTGATAACAAGCGAAATATCATTTATATATATTGTATATCTGATTAGAGAGATAATAAGTAGTTTTCTTTCAAGTATCGATTTACTGTCTTCCTCTGCAATTCATATACATTTATAGTATACATACAGTACATGAATGATGCTGAAAAAAACAGCTGACAGCGTTTATGGCAAGCAGCCACCAGAGGGCGCTGTTGTTGCTGACTCAATGAGCGAGTGCGTCTCTATCTCCTAATGGATGCTTGTGCAAAGAGTGGGCTGGGCCTGCTCAGAAAGGCACTTCATTAGGATTGAGAGTAGGTTTCTATTGGGGGTTTTCCCCTAAATATCTGAGAAAAGGTCAGTTGTTTTAGCAGTTTGATGTGCTCAGACAATTTGCATTTGCACCAGTAAGGTGACTGCTCATACTGTCAAACTGCATTATTTCTTTCTGTGTGTCAGAGATGGACTATAGGCCTCTGAGAGATTGTACAAAAAAAAGATCTAGCATGTTTTTTGGATGTTAAAAGTTTAATGTAGGATGAGGGAATTTAGTGTGGTGTGTGTTGAAAAGGAAAGTAAGTGTATATTGAAAGAAAACTGGCAATTGGTTTTTGAATAGTCGTATGGAGGAACATAAACTTGAGCTACGTTTGTACAAATGCGAGTTACCTAAGAAACGTACTGGAGATGCAAAGATTTGCTTGTATATCCAGAAGGGGGAGACTGCCAGTGCCAGGGAAGACTTGGGTATGTGGCCATTTCTCCTGTACCAAAGAACCAATGAATTTAGTTACTTGGAGTTTTGGAATCGGGGCGCATGGCTTGTAACGATGTTAATGCACTTTTTTAAACACTTTAAATTTAAGAGGATAGTTTTTGAGGCAAGTTTTAGTGGGCTATTGGGGCCATTTTTTTCTTTTAAGTTATTTGATCTTTCTGGGCTGGATTCCCATGGGGTGCGCAGTAATCTTGAGCCGCACCCCGACAGGTTGGTTAGGCGTTGGATCTTCCATGTTATAGTTGTGTTAAATGACAACATCAGTTGCAATGCAAACTACGGAAAGCCGAGTCACACTTGGATTCAGTGTTTCCTGTTTAATCTTACTTGAATTTTATGAATTCATAGCCAAACCTTCCAATAGTTCTTCCAAAGAGTTTGTTTTGAATTCTGTTCATGTTATGTTGTTCTATGTAAAAGGCTCATGAAACTGAGCTGTCATCATTTAAACTCGAGACATGATTAGAGGTTACATGATGTGAAAGTGTAAATAACCAATTTCCCACGAGGAAAAATCTTAGTCATTGCATTTTAGATAAAAGATCTGAATAGTATTCATGGTTATACATGGTTTGTTGTGCAGAGCCACAAGGTTTTCATGAAAGAACTTTAAAATGGCAATTGTTTATGCTTTTAAAGCTATTGTGTAAAAAAAAAAAATCCAAGACAGAAAAAATATAATTCAACATTTTTCTTGCTGCTATAAAGCCTTTCTTATCTAGTCTTACACAAATATGTGTGCATTATTGATTTGTGTGTGTGCTGCTGTATTATGAAATGTACCATATACCAGTCTTCTTAATTAGCTTTTACCCATGTATGTATGTGTTCTGGAGGGACCACCATGACAGCTCAACGTGGGACTGGAAGCTCTTCGTCTATGCCAATCATTTGATTTGCATGTTTTGTATCTTACTGTCAATATTACATTCTTGCTGCTTTTTGTACCTACTCTTGTGTACCTCAGGTTAATTGGATGAATAAAGCGAGAGCCACTCTTGCATTACCTCATACACACTTCACACACATTTGACGGGTTTCACATCTTTTTAAAAAACGTACACAAATTACAGTGCCTGTACTTGAAATAGGCAAATTCCAACTATCTGGTGCTAAATCAGAAATGACATTATTGTTATTATTTCTACTTTGAGAATTCAACATGTAAATTCAGTTCTGTTGTGTTATTCTTAAACGTGTCCTGATCTCCAACTTCACTATGTGGTTGTAAAATTCTGATGTCTCCTGACACAAACACAATTTGTGTCCTCAATTTCTCTTCAATAAATTGGCCATAATAACTGTCGTCTGTGGTCTCCTGATGTTGCTTTATTTTACATATTATCTCAACCATTTGTGGTTGTGCTTTTGAGGAATTCACTCTGTTTACTGTAGCAAAAATGTTAGTTTCCTTTATCATGACCTTCTCCATTTAGTGTATTAAAAACTTTTCTATTGGAGGGTGTGCCACTACCTGCTTGGGCACAAGGCCAATTTACAGGTCAGATCTGAGGAGAGGTGACCCCTGACTCACTGTAAGTGCTTTTCAAGGTATTTTCGAAGAATAAGGGTGTTGTAATTGAATGAATGCTAGATACAGTAGATCACTTACATAAATTAAACATTACAGACAAAGCAATACTTCCATACAAGAACTTGAAAAAGTTACACAGTACAACTTTAAGTGAAGTGATTTATTTACAGGTAAATATATGATAATAAAAAACTTGTACACCTTTTTTGTTGCGTCTCAGAGTTTTTATTAAATGTATTATTTATTAAATTATTATTTAAGAGTTGCATCCATATTACTGGTCTTTTTAAATTTTGAATTATTTTTTTAATTAACAATGACCTCGCTAGAGCTCCAAACGAGCTGTAAAACAGCTGCAGCACATCCAGAACGCTGCTGTTTGGGTTCCAGCCTAGAACCAGGAAGCACCATCACATTAGTCTGTGCTCAGGTCTCTGCACTGGCTTCAGGCTCAGAGAATAGACTTTAAAGCAGCTCTGCTTGTGTTCAAGTCTCTCCAAAGCACCAAAGTACATCTCTGACATGTTAGAGCCATATGAACCCCCCCCCCCCAGGGACCGGCTTCCTGCTGGTGCCAGAGTAAGGACTAAACATGGGGAATCAGTGTTTCAGTTTTATGCAGCTAAAATTTGGAAGTGTCTTCCTGAAGCTGTGAGACAGGTCTCCACTCAAAACACACACACACGCACGCACGCACGCACACACACACACACACGTAACGCACTTTGATTTGCCTTGTGTACGAATTTTGCCCCAGAAATAAACTTGCCTTGCCTAGAGGCCCAAGCTGCCGGTGGCAAGAATTATTACTATTATTATTTTTTTTAATCACAGTTATAGCAGTTTTTAGGTTTACTACCTGGTTGTAAATCATTATCTAAATATGATTATCTGACAAATAAAAATATATGCGAACACAATTCATGTTTGAAGGATCAGAAAAAAAGTGTTTCTTGGTTGTAATGTGTCCTTAGTGTGTCTCCCTAGTGTGATGTCATCATGTTTCGGAACTCTGCTCTGCTTCCTGTAAATTTTAACATACTTTTCAACTTTTCTTCACAAACTAGGCCTTGGTTGGTGTAAAACTATCATATATATTTACAACAGCTTTTATGCCACCAAAGCAAATCAAAAACTGAAAACCGTAAAAACCTGTCATACGCACTTTAATGCATTAACAAACATTTGACAGCATAAGGATTAGTTTTACCTATACAAATTCAACAACAATATTTTCCACAAAGGTTCATATTTATTTTCAGAAATAAAGAAATGTCGAGAGCAGTCCCGAAAAAAATGAGTGATTGATTCTTCAGTACTATGACAGAATTAGCATGGTCTACATTTAAGCGGACTTTAGAAATAACACTGAATAACATCTATTATTGTTTACGTTCTTATCTATCCGTTACAAATAATTATCTATAGGCAGTAGCTAAACACAGTTCCAGTTAATGTCAGTAAATGTATTACTCCAAAGATAGGTTTTAATCATGTACGGTCTATGGTTTTAATCCATATTTCTTGTAAATCCAATTATAGATTTTGCGTGATGACGTTGTAAAAGCGCCTCAGTAACAACCCGGAAGTAACGTGGGGTTTGCTGGCCGCAGGATGTTCACATTCAGTTTAACACTAATACGACAGTAAGTCTATTACACCACACGTGTCTACAGTAAATTGTTAATCTTTCTTATCGTGTGAATAAGTAGTGACGGCTTTTGTAAATGTCTGTGCCGTGTTCACGTTTTCTCATTTTTCCGCAGTGGAGAAACGCAGTACAACAGAGACAAACTTCTGCAAGGTACCGCAGCCACAACAATAAACATACTTACTGTGATAATAACCCATGTATATTGTGTCTATAGCTGTTATCCTTTTGTTGTTTCTTCTATATCAAACAATATATAAGAGATTATGTAATGTGTGTAGAGAGCTGAAGGTAATTACATCATCTATTACCTATTGTATGACACAGAAGAAACAAACAGTATTCAAATTAAGAAGACAAGATTAATATTTGTAACCTTTAGGTGTCAATGTTTAAATACGTAGTAGTATGACGGGCAATGGGTTGTGCAGTTTTTTTTTTTCATTTACACAGTAGTCTATGGTGTCTGCTTCTGCTACAGGTCAAGGTGTGGACACTCCGCTCTCAGTGACAGGTGCACAGCAGGGTCAGGCTGTGGGACTCTATCTCAAGGACATCCCCTTCAGCATCGTGTTTGTCAGCAATCTCCAACGCGCTGTACAGGTAAACGTCTCACCTCAATCATGTAAAGCACTGTGGCTTCATTATTGGGCCTAAATGTAGAGTGAGGCCAAAGTGAACTGTGTGAACTGTGTGAAGTCCAGAGTTTTACAGCGCCTTGATTAATAATCCACAGCATTTTACCTGGAGGTGTCTGTTGAGCATTTTCTCTGTCAATTTTCCAGACAGCTGAACTCATTCTAAGGAATAACACTCACTGTTCAGGCATTAAGATGATTTTGGAGCCTTTACTCAGAGAGAGGGTAATGTTTCAAATTAATTAACACCTTATTTTATTCTTACTCTAATCGAACTCCTCTTACAGAGTTTTGGCATCGTTGAGGGACGTCCTAAGGAGAGCCTGAAAAACATGGCTAATGCTGCTGGACAGTCGTGTCGGGACTATACTCCTCCTGGAGGGGAGACCTTAGACCAGGTCCTATTTTATTTTTATCCTATTATTTATCACTCAAGCTGAGCTCATAGCTTGATTTCCTGGAGCTGTTGGAGTGGAAATATTTGTGCAATAGTGCCCTCTTGTGACTAAAGGAACATCTAACACCTGTAGATTCTTTATATGCTGCCTTCAGAAAAATAATTATTTTTCCACAGATTATTTATTAATCTATTTATCTGACAGGGACACATACAAATAAACATTCCCACCAAATAGTTGAACAATGCCAGGCTTTTTTGCAGCATTGTGTACATACCTGGAAAATACAGACAACAAACACTGAATCAAATATTAAAAACATCATTCAAACTATCACATACGATTTGCAAATAGGTACAGCTTTGGTTTGTTTTGAGCCAAACCTTAAACTGAACTATATGGTCTTAATTAACAGTTTAACTTACAGAGTTTACTGCTTTTCTGTGAAAAGAGTGACTGTCCAATAGAAATCTTTCTCTAAGGGGTATTGAAGTCTTGATTTGACAAGCTTGTTCTAATCCTGCTTTCACATTCCTATGTTATTCCAATATGCGTTGAGATGACTTCTTCTCAGCAAGTTTATGCATTTGTTGGGGGACAATGGTGATATCGCCAGTTACAAACCCCACTGACTCTTTTTTTTTTTTTTTTAAATACAAATGACTTTACCTAGACATCTTCAGAACTTTACAGACTGATAGATCTGTCCTTTTGTGAAGTTGTTACCAGCAGTCAATTGTATGGCTGATAATTGGATTCTTCATATAGAGGGTTGGGCATTGACTTATTCAGTTGGGTCAAATGGCGAACAAATGTCGGTTTCCAGATTTACCCATGGTGGTCTCTCTGTTCTTTCACCTAAAATAGATGCAATTTCAACACATATAAACGCTTGCTTATACGTTTTTATATTCGGCATACCCAGCCCCCACACTCAGTCTTCACCTGCAGTCTCTTTAAGCTCATCCTGGGCTTTTTACTTGCCCACATAAATTGAGTTAGCATTTTATCAAGTGTTTTAAAGTTGACTGGTGGGATATTAAGTGGTAGCATGCTGAACAGGGAATTAAGTTTAGGGACCACCATCATCTTTATAGTTTGCCCTCTCCCCCATAGCGACAATTGCAGTTTATCCCATCCCTTAATAAGGTGCTGAATCTTGTTTAGGACTGGGTCAAAGTTGTTCCATATAATCTTGTCTAGACCCATACTCAAATAAATGCCCAAATATTTCATTTTTTGTGAGACCCAGTGAAATTTCCATATCTGAAAATCAATTTTAGAGCAGAGGTTTGTCCAAATTCACTCTGTATCCTGATATATTTGAGAAACAATTTACTAGGTCCAGAAGGAATGGAAGGGATTTTGAGGTTGAATTAGCACATCATCAGCAAATACTGACATTTTGTTTTCTATACCTGCCATTCTTATTCCTGTTATTTCAGGTTTGGTCCTTATTGCTATGGCCAGTGGTTCCAATGCAATAATAAAAAGAGGTGCCACGTCTAGTTTGGAAGGGAGATGATCAGAGGCCGTTTGTTGTAACCATAGATTTAGAATTTTTATGTAAGGTCTGAATGATTTCCCGGAATATCTTGCCAAAACCAAATCTTCCTAGGACGTAGTGTAAATATCCATAGCAAACCCGATCAAAAGCTTTCTGAGCATCGATCGATATTGCGGCCGTTGGCCTGTTTACATCTTTGGCCTTCCAGATTAAATGTAGCAGTCGTCTCATACTGTCCAATGATTTCCTCCCTTTTACAAAACCAACCTGGTCATGATGGATAAGAGTACGTAAGACATTGTTAATTCTATTTCCCCTCACAACACAAAATGCGTATTGGTCGGTTGCTGCTACATTCAAGTGAGTCTTTGTTCTTTTTTAAAATAAGTGTTATTACAGATTCAGACATTGAGTTAGGAAGTTGACCAGATGTGACCACTGACTCTTGTATATAAGAACATGATGACAATAAGCGTTTGTAGAGCACTTCTCCAGATTCAGTGGCTGTACAATTTACCGCATTATTCATTCACTGAACAGTGAAATGTTATTTTGTTCTTTACAGTTTTTACCAGTTTTGGCTGCCAGCCTTGCTCAGTAGTGTCACTTGTCTTGAGGACATCTCCCTTTTATCAACTGATTGCCTCCAAGACCGTGACAAGGCTGGCAGTTAGCTGTCAAAACATGTCAAGAACTCCTAACATTTTTTTCTTCTGGTATATAATTATAAGAAGGATAAATTAACTTTATTTGATAATGGATTATTTATGTGAATTTGTTGTTCTTTGTATATTGTACATTCTCAAACCCTAACCCCAGGTCGACTATTTACATTTTTAATTACCTTTATTTTTTTAATGGCAATGTGTTATTTCTTTCCTTTCTTAACAGGTGAAAACTCGTTTCAAAAAATTCCTTTCAGTCCTTTACAACCAACTTATGGATGCCCACGACTGGTCAGGACAAGAAGCGGCAACAGTGAAGGATGGAGATGCCCCAGACAGCGCCCCCTGTGGGTTTGCCAGTGAAGGGCTCGAGGGCGTTTCTGTCCATGTTCTAGTGGTGAGCCATGGAGCTTATATACGTGTAGCCACAAAACACATGATTGAAGACCCGAAGTGCTCTCTCCCTGAAGGAGCAAAGATGTCCCAAGTCCTCTCGCCGTGTCCAAACACAGGAATAACCCGCTTCGTCCTCACTCTAGAGCCCTCTGAGTCTGGGCCAGTGCTCTCTGCTGCTCGGTGTGTTTTTGTCAACAGACAGGACCACCTGCAAAACCTGGAAGCTGTCGAGTAAAACAGTTACAGAAGTGCAGTACTTAGAGCGTGCATCACATGTGTGCACAGACACACATTCTCAAAGGGAATTATGGATCCGTATGTGTAGAACTCCAGCTTATGGACCATAAACAGGGTATTATTTTGTTTTATTTTGCTCTGACTCAATAGACATTTCTGCTCATTCAACACTTTGAGACAACTTGCATGCAGAGATTTGGCTAATGAGTGGTTCTCTCATTATTTATTTTTCATCATCAACCAAAGCTAGATTTACTGTTCCACTCAGTATTTATAGTGCAATATATTTGAAATTGTGGTACTACTGCCTGTGCAATACAGTATGGTTAAAAACTATTCGTTAAAAAGTGTTTACACTGTAGTTTAAATAAATTATGAAGACATTTTTTTCATTTTGCATTGTTGTTATAGCCAATATATTTTATTACAATGTTGGTCAGTATGTAAACACCTTTTGCCATTAAACCGTTGCATGTAAGGTTATTGTTGAGTTCCCTATTTGTTTTTTAGTTTGAAAACTAAACTTGATTTAGGAGAATTTACATTTCCGTTATTGCACAAAAGTCAATTATGTGATGTTATGGCATTCAGCATTGTTTAATATGCGTTGCAGTAATTCCAGAACATATTTATAAATACATTTTATTGTCACCAAAGATTGTTTATATTATACATTCAAAGACAATCCTTACTTTCATACAAATGTACATCTGACAATATCATAAGTTACATAAATAAACAATAAAGATGTGTTTAAATAAATAAATTTGGTTCGTTATGCTGGCAATGCCAGCCCCTGAAATCCAACAATAAGAGAAGAACATCCTGCTCTTTACCCTGGTAAACTATCAAGTAATAATTACATTTTCAAAACAACGTTTTTGATCATATCATTAAAGATCAAATTACATTTTATCTAAACATTTAGAAATAAAATAAGTCAAGTAAAAATCTCCCTGACATCTAACGCTGAACAGTATGGATACAGCATCACTTGGCCTATCTTTAACTCTCTAGATGTTCACTTCAGTAAACAAGGTGTTCCATTGTCCTCCAGAGGTAGGCTGTAGATTTTATTTTTAATTAAAACAGGCTTTTTAAACGTGTTGCAAAGCCTCGTGATTTGCCTGCTCTGACGAAATGTAAAGTTGGAGATGTATTTATCGCGCTGCTTCTGCAGCAGATTCAAACCTGGCTGAAGTGTCCGTCAGCCCATGTTCCCCGCGCTCCGGGGGCTGCCCGGGTTCACCGCGTGCACGTTCCAGGGGTCGTGAACGTTGGGAATCAACGGTGTCTCACGAGACACGTTGCGGCCATCGTCCCCGGCCTCCGTCTCAACCTCCAGCTCAAACTCGACATCGTCCAGTTCCGGCACTGCGCGCGAGTCCGCTCCATCCTCCGCGTGGACCACGTAGACGTTGTGCGGGTCCGAGGGGTCCACCAGCTGGTTCCTCTTCTCCCGGTGCAGCATCAGACGCTCCAGCGGCACAGTGTTCTTTCTGGACAGAAACAGGGAGGTTTGGGGCAGGTTCTGTCCCGCGACAAACACCTGTCTTGACCCCTCCAGGTTGAACAAAATGCCCGTCCGGCTCGAGTAGTACACGTCCCGATTGTTCTCCAGGAGCCTGTGGTTGAATAGACAGTCGTCCCGCAGACAGATGGGCTGAGGACGCACAACAAAAACCTGTCACTATCAGCTTCTGCCTGATAATTAAATCAGTTAGGCTTAAATAAACTACAACCCTAGACACAAATGAGCAAATGTCTTAAATAGCCCATGCATCTCATACATGAGATTGAATCTAAAATAATAATAATAATAATAATAATAATAATAATAATAATAATAATAAGGCTAAGAGGCATATGCCTATCCGTAGGTTATTTATTTATTGTAGGCCTACAAGGCTAAACAAAAATAAAGAAAAAGAAATAATGAATTGACTTACAGAGCTGAACGGAGTGCCCTCTGCGTCCATACAAAGATAGCGACTGCTTTTGATGCCGAGGATTGCAATTCGCTCTCTTGTATCACTTTTAAGTAAAATCACACCTGGAGAAGAAGGAAACTGCATGTGAACCAAAACGCGCGTACATTTAAAATGTAATTTTCAAACCAGATGGACAACAGTTTATGTCCAAACGAAGGTGGAAAACTCACTGTATGCGCCTCTGATGGTGCTTTTACGCACAGATCCGTCCTCTCGAATCTCCAAGTAGAAGTTGTTAAGGTCCGTGGATGTTTGCAGGTGGACGTATCTCCTTGGGTTTCCCCAGTTGGATCCCACCAAAGGAGATGGATTCGCGGCTGATTCACAGAAAGGAATCACCCGCAGAAGAGCAAGGAGAAGCGCCAACACAGTGTCCCTCAGCCCGAGTCCCTTGTAGACATCCATCCCTAAGCAGACGGTTTCCTCTAACCTGCTGAGGTTTAAGCGTGAAGGATACTCTGTTGTTCTGGTGTTTGAGACCATTCCTATTTAAGCGTCCCAAAGTGCCACCCCTGCATCCCTCATGTAAAAAAAGAAACTCGCCCCCAAAGCAGATGTGCGGCTACGCGGCAGCGGAAGGGCCACTTCCACTGTTTGTCCCCATACTCCTGTCATACAACGGTACTTTTATTTTAGATCGACTCCTCCACCTTTTAGCCAACTCTTAAAACTAAAAGTGTGTTGGTTATGTGGTCCAGCAGGACACAAAGGATGGAAATTAGCATTGGCTATAATCCTGCATATTTACAGGTATACATTTTTGTTTGGTTGGTTTTCGTTTTATTATTTGTTTTTTGCAGTTTCTTGTTTTAAATATGCATTGTCCCTAAATATAAATAAATACAAACGCAAAAACGCCACAACGTGGGCCGGAAACGAGGTATTGTGTGAAACCCATGACCGGCTACATCTCTTAAGTTAGACAACATAGTGTCAGATATGAATGCAAAAATGTTTATGCTGTCTTTTTGACTGACAGAGAAATATAAATGTCAAGGTAGTTTAAGTTAAACAGGTGAGGAGTCAGGTCAAGCGTCGAGCGCTTTTACGCACCTGTCCATCACTACACTTCTCAGCAGTCACCAGCAGAGGGAGTTCCTGCGCCACTTCGCTGAATGGATATCCTTGAGCCATAAACTGATGCTCAAACTGAAGTGACAGGCCCCGGTTTATTAACCTTAGACGTCACACTAGCAACCAATATAAAACAAACTTTATTAATATCTGATGAATACAGTATACTGTTGTGCACAGCACATACGTACAAAAATAAATGGAAAATTAAATTCATAATCTGTACTGTCTCATTTCTGAAACCAAAATATAAGTGCTTTACAATCATAATCTAGCCAAAACTAAGGCAAAGGAGAGGTATATGAAAACAGATGAGAGGAATAGTGTACATCATTACTGCTTTAGAAAAGAGCACAACAAAAAATATTCTACAAATATAAAGATAAGTTATGTTTAGGACCAAGGCATGCGGACAGCCCATAAACATGAAAAATAATCAACACCAATTTGTTTGTGAATCAATTGGAGGCAGTAGGAAAAAATGGTTAATGAGGCAAAATATTTTTGGTCTATGCTAAAATGTGAACATGGCATTCCAGTCCTTTTCTCCACCAACATCTGGATCATACTAAATCATTTTATCATTCGATCTGAAAAATGTAAGGTGCTGCAAATAAAGGGCGACATCTAAGACCGTTTTCCTCAGCTTCAAATGTTTTTTTCCCCAGGTTTTAGTAAATATAACACAATTTATTATTAATTCAAATTCTTTAACAAAAATATATAGCAAATAACTCCATCTACACAACATGCAGAGTTAACTATACAGCGATGTGTCTTTGAATCATTAAGGGGAGATTTGCAGTCATTTTCCCAAGAAAACAATGGTCACAGCTTATTTGGGCTAAAAAACAAATTGAGATGAAGGAAAGTGCTGTCAAATAAATACTGACGATGGCTGTAAAAAATTATGCTTCTATTGTATCAAAACAACTGCAGCTTTACTGAAGATTGAACTGTGATCTGTGTTTTAGACCGAAACAATACTAGCCAAGGAGCTGATCAACCTCAGTTTAGACAGTCAGTTTAGACAAAGGCTCCACAAGCTTGACCTTGAACTAAAACAGTTGAAAGGAGAGAAGGAAGGATTCTCCACATCCCGCAGCAGTTTAGACTAAAGGGGTAAAGGACAGCTTGGAGGGGTCTGCTCAGGTGTCATTACAATTAATTGATCGAAGTGAAAACACATGGGTATCCTCATGTTCTGTGTGAAAAAAGTAACACTTCCTCCACAACAACACCACACAGTTTATGACAGGTTTTCACAGAAACTGCACCTAATACAAGCCACATGCTGACAATTGTTAATATTGTAAAATGTAATATACAATTGATCTATTCAAGAACCTGTCCAAGAAGGATTTTCATATTAAAGTGTGGTGGACACTGACATTACCAGAGAATTATTTCCTGCACTGTCCCTTAGTCCTTCAGGGTAAGACTGGCTCATCCATAATTGCATTTCTTAGTCTGAGGCAACAGCTCTGACACCTCTGCAGTGCTGCTGCAGAGCCCAAAAGAAAATCATTTGGAGCAATGACCATACTGAACAACACTGACCCAAAGATGAAGAAACAGCTCATTTATCTTGTCATAATATTTAGGCATTATTACTTTGCATCAAAACCTGTCGTACTTCAGTAAAACAAACAAACTACAACATATAGTAGATTTCTACTCATATTCACTTTAACCTTACTGACTTTAACTGAAAAATGTACATAGTTTTAGCTGCAGCTTGCAAACACAACTCAAATCTTAACGCCAAGTCTGTTCTAGTGGTCTATGTGCGTGCTCAGCGCAGTGGCAAGTGGTGTCCAAAGAACTGAAAGGATTTGTCCATGCTCCACCCTGTTTATTTGCTGGTAGTGCTAACAGAAAGCTACGGCTTCATATTTATGGTTGACTGGTTTCTGGTCTCAACCACATATTGTACATTACTTAATTGATCTAATTTCAGAAAAGAAAACAAACCAGAGATAGTCATCCCTCACTTGAGGCCCTCAGATCGTCAGCCCTATTTCTGACTTCAGTGGGTGTCTCTTACATGCAAGTTTAAGGAGGCCACCAGAGGAAATACCAAGGCACCTTTGAATCGTGCAGCAAAGGTAGTGCATTTTAGTGGCTTATTGGCCTACAGCTGATATAAGCGCTTAGAGCTCCAAAAACCTAAACTTGGCTGATGTTTTACTACATGCATTGCTTCATTTGTAAAAGTGGGTCTCTGAGGTAAATAAATTATTTGTGTCACTCTTTTAGACCAAGAAAATATTCCCTTTCCATCACAAAAAGAAGTGACTAAATGTAAAGTTATTGCAAGCACCAAGATACAGTGAGACAGGCAAAGGCTTCAGCCCCCAATCTCTAAGGATCAAAGTATAAGCAGCACAGTATGGCATGTTCATTTAAAACCAAATATACATATATTTATGAACAGAATAAATATTTCTCCTCAGTTCACTGGTGTGTACAGTTAACTGTGTTACCTGGACGTATATCCACATGTGCAAAAGTGAGTTATTGCCAGTTTCAGTCAAAGTCTTGGGAGGAAATGTGTGACCGTCATGGCGGTGGTGGCCTTGTTGCCTCTCTTTACACGACCATGTTTGCTGAGAGCGATGTAGAAGCCCTTGTAAACAAAAGACTCGTAGGCGTTGTAGTTGTTGGGAAGCAAAGTCTCTCTAAACTTGCACTCATCCCCAAAGGATTTCTGAAATGTAAAAAACACAGAAATAAGAACATGTCATTAACACCACAACCTTGTTTCACACATATGTTCATTTAATACAAGAAATACAATTAACATTATGATAGTGACGTTATTATTTTGTTGGAACTTAGAAATAGAAAAATAACTAGTCAGTATAGGGACTAAATTGTTCCTGGAAGCCAGAGCAAAACTGGCCAAAACAAAAATAATAGACTGACTGACTATGCATGTAGGAAAGTGTGCTCATCTGGTCTCTAAGAGTAATAATGATGTGTGCTGTTAAATAAAATAACGGTACACTGTAGTTTATTATTTCCTGGTGTCCAGAGAAAATATACATTTTCATTTTGTGAGGACTCATTGGCCTACTTGGTAAAGTTTGCTTGTGTTCCATTGAACTCATTGTGCATTTGCTCTGTTGACACTGCGGTGCGCACGTACCTTTCCATATAACCTTCCCTTGCTGTTCATTGCGACAAACAGTTGACTTTTGACTCCGAAAAGGGTTATTACTCCTCTTTCCACAGTGGAGATTTCTATGAGACCTAGAGGAAACACAGAGAGGAGAGACTCCGTCATTGTGACTATAGTTAGACAAGTTACGTGATTGGTCAATGCAGTATCGATGGGTGTAACCTTGCAGGTGCACTGCGACTGAGTGATGCTCATTTTGTCCTTTGGGATGTTCTCACACATTAAATCTGAACAACAGAAGTGGCAGGCTCTGGGTGCTACAGCCGGACACGGGATAAAAATAAGCCAGCGTCTAAACTGAGTCCAAGCATGCATGTTATGTTTTTTGGCTAGGGAGGATATTTCGCACTGCACGGATGCAAGGCTCCCAGTGCACTGTTTTTGCTTTGGGGAACTTTCATCCGTGCCGACACGTCTTATTAAATATCACACAGGACAAGTGAGCCGCTGTAACTTTTACACAGCGCAGCCTGCGCATAGGGTTACAAGCTTTTTTAGCCCAGCGCTCTGCCGGATGCAACTCACTGTGTTGGTTCTCATTGTGTACACCACTTATCCTGCCATCCGGGAGCACCTGCAGGTGAAACCCAATGCCCGCGTTGCAGTAAAGTCGCCGCACTCTTTTGATGCCCTGCAAATAGTCACTCTCCCAATTGACTTCAGATTTTGACCCAGTTATCCCGAGATAAGAACGTGAAAAGAGCGTCTCCCATTTCTTTTCCAATAAAGTTGCATTAGTCCTACTTGGAATCGGAAAAGAAGAGACAATCCCGAGGAGACAAGTCCACAGTACAAGAACTGCCGGCAGGGTCCAGTGCGCCTTGGACATGCTGTTGAGGCACCTTTGCGCAATGGCCATCCAGTTTACCTTTAGGGCACGTGGTCAATGCTAGCTGCCCTATATAACCAACTCTTCTTAATAGTTGTCCATAGGCATGGTGGTAAAGGGTTGTGCAGAGGAGGCAGATCAGGGCCCCATAGCCCGGGATCTGAGCAGCAGCAGAGGCACAGTGCGCGTCGCAGCTTGATTCGGTTCCGGTGGCGATGACCATCTTTCGCCGCTCCGCGCTTTTCTACAGGCAAAGCTGGCCGAAGAGGGACAACACTCACCTCAACGTAAAACCAGCTCACCTTGCTCCCTGGCACTCACATCCCAAAATGACATCACTGTGACTTCAGTGCTACACCCCACCAGAAGTATCCGATGGGAGGAGGAGAGTCCCAGGACCCCAACACAGAGGCACTTCTGAGACAAGTGATGGAGCTGCCGTACCTTTGCTGTGAGTGTACGTGCGGCTGACTGAAACGAGGTTCCTGCCCCACCTTTCAGAATAAAAACAGTGTGGCAAATGTCCTGTTGATTAACCTCAAATTTAAACAGAATATTTGAACTGTACACAGTGGACCAGTTGGCTGTGTCCACGACATTTAGACAACGCATGTTGAACCTTATGATTTGATCTTCTACGGATTGGTCCACACGTTTGCAAAAAGTTCAATAGACCACTATTAACAAAAAAAACTTAATTTGAGTTGACCAGGAAACGAAACTTCATAGAAAATAGTAACCCCAGGGCTTATCCACATGAAGCAAAAACTGGCCCATAGTTCTGTGTTCTCTCTAACTTCAGTGTGTGTGGGGTCATCTATGCGTTAACATGTGGTGGTAGTGTCATAAACCACAGGATTAATATGGTAAATTTGTGGATTTACAAGCTACAACAACAAAAATATATATAAGATTCAACATTTGTGTTTTCTGAGCTAGAGGGTGGTGGGCTATAGCTTTGCAATGATAAAATATGCAGCTTTGACATATTATTCATGTACCGTTAAAATTAAAGTTATTGTACCAAGATATAATTTGCTGTTTGAAGTTGGTTACTTTTAATTTGGAGGGAGTGACACAGGAAAAGAAGAGCTGGCGACTTAATGTGTTTGACTTTTGCTGGCATTGAGCAATCAGAAGATGGATGGATACTGTGTCCAGGTCCCAATTTGGGACAGTGGTCATATGTCCTGGCAGCGTGTCGCCTTATTTAGGATGGAAGGTGTAAAAACTGTTATGGGAGAGCAAATGGCAGGGTGTTTGACAGTTCTTTAGAAAATGTTATAAAATATACATATTATATATATATATATATATATATAATTTTGCAGGGTAAACTGTGCCTTCAAATTATTGGACGTATATTACTAGAAGACATTAAAGTTTCTTTGGTGTACAATATGTATATAGGTAGATTCAGCCTGAGAACATTTAAGTCTATCAGGTTTAGTGAGTAAAAGTGTTGACTATCACGGTGCTGCCTCAGAGATGCAGACTCAGGGGAGATCGTCACATCTCACCGCTGCCAGGGAGTCTGGCTTAGCAACTGAGACCTGGAGAAAACAGCAATGGAGAATAGAAGAAACAATTTAAAAGGGAAGAATGAACTCATTACAGGACATCACGAATTATGATCAACAGTTTGGTTCCTTTTGCATCTGTGTCACAATCATTGCCCTTGTATTGTGAGGTTGTTGATTCATTATAAACTCCTGTTTTGTTACTGCTGATGCACATGTGTTACCCAATCTTCAGAAGGCACAAAGAATCCTTCAATTCCCGCTGAAAAGACTGGACTGAGAGACACTGACTGGCAATTTAATGAGACCCAGGATCAGCCATGTGCTTACGTGGCTAATCAGAAGTGTGGCCAAGCCAACCGATAGTCTGAATGGACAAAATACTGAAATATTGACAAAGTGGTGCCTAAATCAATGAAGACTGGGCACTGCTAATGAGATAGTGCTGAGCTGTGATGAATACTGCTACAATTATTGTTAGTATTTAACGTCTTTAAAATATTGGAAGTGAAGAGCAGTAGAGCTTCAGTGACTGGCCGAAAGCTAAATACTTCAACTAAACCAGCATTTTGTTTAACAACAATATCTCTGTACTACCACATGCATATTTATGATCAGATATGGTCAGATACAAGGGCAACATCTCAGCTCAGATGTTTGTTTGTTTTGCATTATGAGATCTACATACAAGTTCTGGACAACATGGAAATTAGCCACAATAGCTATAATTTTGCATATTTACCTATGTTCATTATTATTAGAAGGCATACCTTTTTTATATATAAATACATGTAGAAGACACAGAAGACACAAAATTACAGTTTTAATAACGTTCAAAAGATCATATTGAAACAACAGCTGTTGACTCTGAACAGGGCATTTCCCACGAATAACATCAGAATCCCTGGAATACACAAGGAACGTCTAAGTTACTACACTATCAGAACATTTAATACACAAATATAGACTGTACATTTGATATGTTCTTCAAGTTCACTGTTGCCCTTTGGCATCTCAAATGTGTGATAGTTATATTTCACAGACGAATGCTTTAGTGACAAGCCTGTGCAAAGTTGACAAACTTTATGTGAGTGGAAGAGTGACCTTACTAATGTGGCCATCGATTAAAAAAGAGCAGGATCTCAGTCCGGTTACTGGGGCTTGTAAAGCACCACTCTGCAAAGTTCACTTTTTGCTGATTCACCAAATGCATTATTCAGCAGTTCAGGCTGCTCTGGGGTTGCCCGTGTTCCCTGCTTGAGAAACTGTGAATCACAGAAGATAGAGGTTTAGGTTACATACTTTGCAACAACTATCAATGCTCATTTGTTTATTGAGCAACATTTAAGCTTAAGCAAAATAGTAAAACCTCAGTCAGTCTTTCAAGGGTACGTCTTGCGCACTTTGCACAGAAAGATGTTTCTGCTGCTAATTTGGGCACAGAGTGACTAAGGGGAAAACCAGCAGAGCAAGGCAGAGGTGACTTTTGCAGTGCTCTAACATAGCTCATTACACACAGGCTTAGTGTTCTTTGTTCTTGCAAACGTAACCAGCCAAGCATCAAAACAAAAACATAAGCAAAAAAGATAATTATTGCTGAAACGTACGGATTGGCATATCCATAAAATGCAATACTCACGTAAAAAGGACCAAAATCATAGTTATTGAAAATTAATAACTGTGTTTTCCTTAGAAAATGTGTGTGAGACTATGATGACCAGAAAGCACAAAAGTAAAACATCATAAACAAATCTGTAACAAGCCTTTGAAGCCCTGTTCACCCTGACATTACTGACTTCTACGGGCAACTCAGCCGAGCCAGCACAGCTTAAGAAGTTGCCATTAAACCTGAAGATGCATTCTCTTCACTTCTTTTTCTTCATGCTGCTTCAAGAGCTCAGAGTAGACATGCTGCTCCTCCAGTGATGGCCATTTGAGCTGATGCACACTGTTTCAAGAGGCCCAAAGGCACTATTTCTATGTACACTTTTCTTTAATCGCCTCAGAAAATAAAGGTCACATGCTCTAAAATTTGGTTGGATTGCCTTTAGCTTTGATACAGCACACATTTGCTGTGTCATTGTTTCATTAAGCTACTGAAATGTCAAAAGATTTATTTCACTCCAGTATTGCATTAAGTTTTCGTCAAGATCTTGTATTGATGATGGGAGAGTAACCAACGCCTCTCCAGCACATCCCAAAGATTCTCAATGAGGTTAAGATCTGGAGATAACTTTCTTTGATGCAACAAACTTGCATCTTTTCCACAACCACAGGATTTGTCTTTCGACATGGTTGTAACAGAAATGAGAAGGCATCACTGCATCGCTTGGGTTTAAGAACCATGTTGCAGCTGAAAGACAATCAAAAATATAATAATGCTAATATACTGATTCAGCTGCAATATACAGTATCACAATATCTAAAATATCAGTATTTTGTCACATCCTGATAACCAGGGATGAGTAAGTACGACAGATCACATGTGTGTAAATATTATTGACCATAGCGGTGTACTTTAATTACTGTATGTTTATGTTGTGAGCTGCTGTGAAGAAGCTGACACATGAACTGCTTAACCAGAAGTCCCCACAGACAGAGGGCTGGACAGTACAGATAGCTGGTGGTAGGCATAAAGCTGGAACCACACTTTCAAATAGAGTTTTGAGTAGTGTGAAGTTTTGTCTTCACATTAAGCGATGCTCATACACAATCCTTAAAAAAATGCTCAAAAATGTAATCACAATATGCCGCCATATGCTGATGCAAAACCTTTTGCTTGGTTTATGTTATGCCATTAAGGTTCTGTTTACATGACCTATGCTAAAAAGCCATATGATTTGGTATGGTCAGGGGAAAGATAAGATCAGAGGGGTGTCAGCTGCTCTCTCCCAGGAACCCAACACCGACCCGGGCCACAAGCACTGAGACTGAGAATGTGGAGAATTCTCTCAACACATTCACTCAATGCTTTGCACGTTTTCACCCCTGTGGGATGAGAGCTCTGCCGCAAGTGCAGAGGATGCAGCCACCTTGCTTTACAGTGAGCGAGCCTCAGCCTGAGGCCATGCAAGAGGCAGCAATGAGTACAGGATCAAGGCAATTTGGCTGACGGGGGAAGAAGAGCGCCAGGAATGGCATACTGCTGAGTGAGTCATCCTGGACCGGACTGCTGTCATTCTGCCAACACACAAAAAAAATCTAATCATTTATTTTTGTCATGGTCCTCCAGCATGAAACCAATACACCAGAAGGACTCTTTAATGGTGTGTGGTTCTTTCTCCTTTGGAAAGATCTGTTAATCATTCAACAATTGTGTTTTACGGCAAAACTTTATTGTCACTGGTTTGTACTTTTAATGTAAAGGCGTCACATTTTCTGTCATTAATGAGTCTATCTAAGCCAAACAGATCCCATACCAGACTATCCACATAGACAGATCTTTTCCAAATGTCTTTTCAAATAACGTAATTACAATATTTTAACTGTTGTGTATTATATTATTAAAATAACAAATACTTGCAGAACACAAGGCTTATAGGGTTTGCACGCACGCTGAGAGTTTGTACCAGGACTTTAAGGATTATTAGAATAAATTACAATAATTACATCATGGGAATTTCTACATTATGACAGTTTTCGTCGTACTATGTGATGTCAAGCCAGATTGACGTGTTGTTGATGCCCTCTGCTGTTGAGACACTGCCTCTACATCAGGGGCCTTAACTCACTGCATTGCAGCACAACCGCTCTGGCTCTGGCTTTGACAATGTACAGCAACTAAGCACAACTGTCACCAAGACTTTTAATAATACTATATACTATAACAAATCATAATAACAATACATTTTAATGCATAGGTAATTTTAAAACATATAATTAGCACAAATAACATACAACCCATAGGTTAGTGCAACCATCAAACAATACATCTATTTTATGTTCATGGGTTTCAGCTTCCTGTTATGCAACATTATGAGCATTTTTCACCGTTCAAATAATAGGATATTTTGTTTTAAACTGTTAATTGTTGAAACCTATGGAAAGGTTGTACAATGATTTGTTCTGTAGGTGGCAAAGTGTTTAAAGTCAGCCTTTAAAGTGTTTGTGTGGCACAGGGGAGCCATGTGTTAGTGGAAAATGAGAACCTGATACTGCAGTCCATAAGCAATGAGGCAGCAGCAAGTGCAGTGTCCCAGGCACCAAGGTCTTATGTACAAGTTCAGCCCTAATGACACTGCTCCATGAAAGCTCTTTCTATTGCCATGTCAGAGGGAACAATGTGCTAAATGTATTTTTAACGAGATATGACAAATGTATGCGATTCCTTTGATGTGGTCTCAATCTCACCTATAACAGATCAATCATTCCTCCTGTGTCTGAAACAACGCCAGATGTGTATCAAAATGTATGAACAAATAAACTGTGTTATGTATGTCTACCATAGAGAGAGAGAGAGAGGGAGTGAGAGAGAGAGAGAGAGAGAGAGAGAGAGAGAGAGAGAGGGAGAGAGAGAGTCTGATAGGGAGAGAGTGTGTGTGAGAGAGAGAGTTTGATAGAGATAGAGAGAAAGAGAGTTTAATAGAGAGAGAGAGTGGGGGGGCATGTGAGAGCGAGAGAGAGAGAAAGAGAGAGAGAGAGTTTGATATAAAGCACGCAAGAGTGAGAGTTTAATAGAGAGCGAGAGAAAGAGGGTGAAAGAGAGAGTGAGAAAGAGAGAGAGAGAGAGAGAGAGTGTGTGTGTGTGTGTGTGTGTGTGAGAGAGAGAGAGAGAGAGAGAGAGAGAGAGAGTTTCATAGAGAGAGAGTGTGTGTGTGTGTGTGTGAGAGAGAGAGTTTGATAGAGATAGAGAGAAAAAGAGTTTAGAGAGGTGGGAGAGAGAGGGAGTTTGATAGAAAGCGCGCGAGAGTGGAGAGTTTAATAGAGAGAGAAAGAGAGAGTGAAAGAGAGAGTGAGGAAGAGAGAGAGAAAGTGTGTGTGTGTGTGTGTGTGTGTGTGTGTGTGTGTGTGTGTGTGTGTGTGTGTGTGTGTGTGTGTGTGTGTGTGTGTGTGTGTGTGTGTGTGTGTGTGTGTGTGTGTGTGTGTGTGTGTGTGTGTTTGAGAGAGAGAGAGTTTGATAGAGAGAGAGAGAAAAAGAGTTTAGAGAGGGGGGAGAGAGAGGGAGTTTGATAGAAAGCACGCGAGAGTGGAGAGTTTAATAGAGAGAGAGGGAGAGAGAACGAGCGAGAATGAGAGAGAGAAAGAGAGAGAGAGAAAGAGAGAGAGTGTGTGTGTGTGTGTGAGAGAGAGTGAAATAGAGAGAGAGAGACAGAGAGAAAGTGAGAGAGTTTGATAGAGAGAGAGTGCGTGTTAGAGAGAGAGACAGAGAGAGATAGAGAGAAAGAGCATTTAACAGAGAGAGGGGGGAGAGAGAGGGAGAGAGCATGTGAGAGAGAGAGAGAGAGAGAGAGTTTGATAGAAAACGCACAAGAGTGAGAGTTTAATAGAGAGACAGAGGAAGAGAGAGAGAGAGACAGAGAGAGTGAAGGAGATAGTGAGAGAGAGAAAGAGAGAGCGAGTGAGAGAGAGAGAGAGAGAGAGTGTGTGTGTGTGTGTGTGTGTGTGAGAGACAGAGAGAGAGAGAGAGACAGAGAGAAAGTGAGAGAGTTTGATAGAGAGAGAGTGCGTGTTAGAGAGAGAGACAGAGGGAGATAGAGAGAAAGAGCGTTTAACAGAGAGAGGGGGGAGAGAGAGAGTGTGTGTGTGTGTGTGTGTGTAAGAGAGAGAGAGAGAAAGTGAGAGAAAGAGAGAGAGAGGGAGGGAGAGAGAGAGAGAGAGAGAGAGAGAGAGAGAGAGAGAGTTTGATAGAAAGCGCACAAGAGTGAGAGTTTAATAGAGAGAGGGAGAGAGAGAGAAATGTATAATTCCTGTTGAGCACTCTAATTACTTGGAGCATTTATGCATTTTTTAAATCCTTATAAACTCATGCACCTTAAATCTATTTTTGATACATTTTGTAATTTGTGTTCCCCATGAAATAACTGCACCAGTAGAAATACAAATATAGCTGTCATATTTACAGTTCCAAAAAAAAAAAGTTGCTAAAGCATGCGCAGTAGAAGACAAGCCTTTCGAAAAACAAAGTCCGGAAGCCACTGGTTGACAGATCTGTCTGCCCGTTTGGGTTTGTTGGCTGAAAGTGTGGCCGCTGTGGTCGTGCTGTGGTTGCCACTGGTTCATGCCCAAAGACATTTAACGAAGGGCCATTTCTAGGTCACAACAACACACCAGCACAAATGCAAGACCGGATATCCGAAACACTTAAAGGTTCATCAAGTCAAATTTAGTTTGAGGTTTGTTAAAAGTGCTCTAAGTCAAGAGAAGTAACTGTCAGAGTATTTAAGTGCTGCAAATATCTTATGTACAGCACCCACAGAATAAAAATAAAAATGACTACAAGGTGTTATTCATTGATTGAACACAGCAGAAAAATAGGGAGAAAGCAGAGAAATACTCTCAGCAAGACAGATTCAACATTAGGACCCACGGCAGGAGTTACCTCGTGTGAGCACAGATGACTTGGCATATTTTCTAACAAAAGTACATCATAAATCCAATTTGTACCATAATAAATATTTTTTAATATACAATTTCTATAAATATAAAGCAGTTGTCATTTTTGAAATGTTAAAAAATGGCCTTGGTGACATGTAAATAATAACATAGCAGTCCAGGCCAGCGGAACAGCCATACAAGGAAGACAGCTCTAGACCAAGTGCCCCACACAAACTACTACTGTGCGAGGCTATTACACACATAATGATGGCATTCACATCAGTGGTTGAGGGGAAACTGCCTCCTGACCACTTCCAAACAAACTCAAATTAAGACTAAGATGACGTGACAACTGCTGAGTCGATGTGTAAATGAGGGAAGGCAGATCTAAATCTGAATTTGTCCTGTCAACATACAATGATATTGTGCTGGATGATAGAAATGTTAACTGTTTTAAAATGTTTTGAGCAAACATATGTGATCATTATAAAAGTGAAGGTATGCATATATCCCACATAACAGCGGGCCCTAACAATACACTATGCATGCTTAAAAGTTCTGTGTTGTCTGGAACAAAATGTAAACATCTATATGTGTGAGAGGTAATGTTTTGACCATAATGTTTGCATGAGTGTATTTGATATTTTGGTCATGGCTGTAGGCAGCACTGTAGGAGTGGAGGAATGTGTGACCACAGGGCCCTTCCTTGTCTGGAGTCAAAGAGATGGACCATCACATCCTTGAACGTCTCCACCAGGTCCTCTGTGTGACAAACCGCAACAGACAGCAGCCCACTCACAAACTGGAAAAAGACAACCCTCGAGATGGAGAATGCGCTCTAACATGTGAAGTTAAAAAAAAGAAATTGTACTTTTATTGCACTTCAGAGGGCAGTGATTGCTAACCCCATCAGTGTGGGCAGTTGGGCGGCTAAGGACATGTCAGCGTCATGTCCATCACGACACTGCGCTCATCTACGACTGCACTGCAAATTCAGCAGGCTTGTGCTATTCTCACAATATCTTCACACACAAATCAATCATCTAGAACAGTTAGTTCATAATTAAATGGAATCAATCATTACTCATTACTAAAAAACTGGATGGAACTCTTTAAGGATGATGAATTTATAAAAATACATACATACTGTACACACACACACACACACACACACACACACACACACACACACACACACACACACACACACACACACACGCACACACACACACACACACACACACAAACTTATATTCTAATTACTAAAAGGGAATTATATAAGTTTAATCAACCCTTAATAAACCACTTTCTGAACAGTATCAAAACTTCTGAAAATGTACCTCTAACAATACCTGTCTGCAAAGCGTACTGTCTCAATTCTTCATGATCCAATGGGACACAGCTCAAACCTTCAACTTTAGCAAGTGAGAGAAGCACATGGAAATTACTGCACAATGTATACACTACAAATTTCGTTTTCATTTCATTTGTTTGTTGTATTGACATATATCCAAAATGCAACTTCTGTAATACTGCAGTAGACATTTCTATGAATCGACATGTGTCATCAACTCTCCATGTACAGTACTGTAATATAATTACCTCTGGAGCAATCCTCACTGAACTCACTTTGCCCCTTGTTTGTTCTATCCATGTGCATAGCCATAGCCACCTTCTGTATATAATTATTTAATACATTTAAGCCACTTTAACTGCTATTTATATGATATTTATTCTGTCCACATGCTGCCATGTAACATTACCATATGAGTTTTTTTATGTTTGCCCTACCTGCACATTATGTTAGAAGTTAGATTTAAATCTATTTTTAATCTATTTCGTTATTGGTTTTTTTAATTGCATGTTTTCTACTTTTCTGCTGTTCTTGAACGGTGCATTAAACAATGGAATTTCCCCATTATCGGACAAATAATAAAGGTTCTCATATCTTATCTTATCTTATCTTATCTTATCTTATCTTATCTTATCTTATCTTATCTTATCTTATCTTATCTTATCTTATCTTATCTTATCTTATCTTATCTTATCTTATCTTATCTTATCTTATCTTATCTTATCTTATCTTATCTTATCTTATCTTATCTTATCTTATCTTATCTTATCTTATCTTATCTTATCTTACCTTATCTTATCTTACAGCCTGGGGTTACAGGTTTGAAAAAGGGTGTATTGCACCCTTCAAAAGTTTTTGCCACCTCATTTGAGGCACATAAATTAATGACACTCTATGAAGAGTATCATATTTGTAACCTTTGAAGTCAGTTTGGTCTGTTAGTAAATATACTGTACAATGACATTAGCAGAAAACAGAAAACCCTTATTCAAACCTGAATTGAAGTTAATAAGTAAATTAATTAATTAATTAATTAATCAAATATGGGTTACGACAAAAAAAAAATCTAACAATAATACGAATGGTTTTCTTGATTTATGAATATATTATTGTTTCATAAAATACTTTTTCTTTTAAAACTGTAAGCCATGTGTCAAAAGAAACTCTGATACGGTCTATGGGAACTTTGTTTTGTTTTGTGCATTATTATTTATTTATGTACCAAATAAAGTACTGTATACGTAAAAGAAATCTGACAACACGGGCTGCACTGCTCCCTGAGCAACAGTTTGAAGCGCTTTCCAAGAGTCGCAGTGCCATCTAGTGGACAATTGGCTGCTCACCTTTAGCTTGAAGTTCGTTCACTTAATGAAAGCTCTAAATCGCCTCAACCCCAAATCAGAACTGCAGAACAACTAGAAGAGTGTCCATTATGTTTGGCTTGGAATTAGTTTTTTTTATTTTTATTTTTATTTATTTTTTATGATAAACATGTGATGCACAGCACACGAATTAAACTTTTTTTTTTTTAAGTTTAAACGTGATTGTTAATGCATGTTTCCTTGAGTGAGGTTTGACGTTTCTTCACTTTTTCGAAGCTGCTTTGTGTCTGGCAAAGTTTGTTAGCTTCAGACTATCTCTTAAAAGATAATTAAAATAATTTTCTTTTTTTCCCCATCATATATATATATTTTTTTTGTTTCCCATAAAACTGACCAGAGGGCACGCGCAGGGGAACCGCAAAGAGCTGGAATACGTGCACCGAGGAAAAAGAGCAAGATGTCATACCCTGAGGCGGAGAAACAAGTCAACAATGCATGTAGAAATGACACCAGGCAGCCTCATATCAACAAGTTCAGAAGGAGAATTTTATTTATTTAGACAAAAAACAGTTCCTGGCCTTCATTGCAATGGCGATACACTGTGCGTCGAGTCTACACGGAAAGTCGGAGCGTATCGATATGGTCCTTAATGCTGCAAAGAGGTTTTTGAATATAGAGGACATCTCTCAAGAAGATCTATTCAACACATTGAAGGAGGGGAGTTTACAATAACATAGAACTATATGAAGGACATGGACGGGTTAAATAGCTGAAAGGAATAAGTTGTATTGTAATTGTATTATTGTTATTTTCTTTTATATAAAGCACAACACAAAGATCATTGGACTAATCACAGTATGACCATGGTCTATGAGTGTGAGCAACAACCATTCAACATGTGACCATAACCAGTAGGAGGCAGCAACACGCCATGGTTGCATCCCGTCTGCGGCTCCAAAGAAAGAAGAACAAGAAGAAGAAAAGGAAGAAGGTCCGCAAAATGTCGTCACTTCCGTTTCGCAGTTGTTCGGGCGGGTAACTCGAAAAATAGACGGATGTTGTTTTCGTGCAGATGAAACCTTTAATTTAATGCTCCAAACTCAATGTATCACGATTTTCTTCAAGCGCAAGTTGAAGCGTCTGCATATAAATCAAGCCGTTTCATTCAGCCGGTGAACTACTTACATTTGGCTTTGGTTTAACTTGTGTTTTAAGTGAACAGCGATACAGCCATAGATAATAATGGACAGAGACAGACCATCAAGGTATGTCGGACTTTTTAATCGACATTTTTATGATCTTATGTTGTTAACTTGGACTTTTTTTTTTTCTTTTTAACTGAAACAGAAAAACAAAAAGTGTGAACTACTGTGAGTCCAAGGATTTTGACGATGACGGTGAGTCACAAACTAACGTGTTACTTGGCCATATTTTTGTCTTAGGACATGAAAGTGTTGATGGTTGAACCTTTAACTTTTAAATATTATTCTTACTTTTGAAACCTGTACGATATGAATAAATGCTCCACTACAATATTGTTTGTTGTCATTTTGAGCAAATTTGGATGCATTCAATCATATTTATTGAAAAATATTAAAATCCAAATGATGGACAAAAATCTGATTTTGAATTGTCTTTATACATTTGTGACAGATGAAGATTTTGCTTTTGCTAAAAGCCCACCTGGTAAAAAGGCTAAAGAAACGATAAAACAGAAGTCAAGTCAAGAGTCCAACTCAAGATCTTTAACAAGTCAAAAAAGCAGGTTGGTAACCATGTTGAGACGATCCTTAGTTTTTAATAAAAGAATATAAATATAGGATATATATATATTTATTTTTCAGAAAACCTGTGGATGTGAAGATCCTGGAACGAGATCTAGAAGCAGCCATTTCTCTTTCTATGCTAAACACATCATGTGACATCACGTCAACCTTACCAGGTAAATTACATACAAAAGAAAATCTTATAGTTGTTGTGAATAAGCCTTGTTTTGAAATTGTTTTCAAAAGATTCATTTGTTTGGGCTCCAGTAGATGAGAACACAAAACCATCGTGTTTGTCACCACATCTGTCCAACTGTTGTGTAGACACCATGCGATTAGGTACTTACATCACTCTCTCCAGATCATCTTTGTTAATAAGTTACAGTGTATTGTTAATTATTTGTTTTGCAGGCCTGGACCAAATAACGGCAGACTCAAATGCTCCATCAAAAGAAATGAAAGAAGCTTCTGCCATTCAGAGAAACAAACAAAGAGCACAAGATGAAGATTATCAGCCCCGTGTTATTTCAGGTTGGCTTTTATTTGAAACATTGGCAAAAATTATGTTGACAAGCAAACGTTTATTTAATTGTATCTTTTTATAGACTCGGAGAGTGACAATGACTACAGTGAACATGACAGTGAAGATGAGGAATTTACTGTCAAAAAGGCAAGCAAGACTCAAAAGGAGAAAGTAACCAAGAATGGAAAGGCCAAACAACCTCCGGCGACTACTAAAAAAGACAAACAGCCACAGAAGTCTAAATCCACAGGTTTTGATCTTACCTGAGCTCTAAAGGTTTCTTCCAAGGCCTTATTGCAATGTTTATCCCTTTTCCATAGTCAAGTCATCATCTTCCATCTACCCTGATCTTCTTTCTGACTGCCTCCTTCTCACACATACTCACCCACCAGAACATTTTAATATATTTTCTGTCTTACAGTTGCGTCCACGCCATCAAGGACTCCCCTGACTAACAAAAACACATCTGACCGCTCAATATCGGCCACCTCTTCGAAGATGTCTAAATCTGCTACATGCCTGAGTCCAGCCACAAGCCGGGTACCGAAGTGGAACCCGCCAGGTCTGACGGAAGTTGATGCAATGATTTGTGATTATGACATAATATTCTTTAACTATCTTTCTTGAAATTTTTTTTGTTCTTCACATTTTTCACAGCTCAAATTGGTAAAAGTCCTTCATCAAACAGTCCTCTTGTGAAATCCCCGGGTCAGGGTCTACGCCTGGGACTGTCCCGTCTGGTTCGAGTTAAACCACTGCATCCCAGTGTTACAAGTCACTGACTACTTCCTCTTTGCATGTTTTTGTCTGTTTTTTCCATAAAGACTGCTTTTTGATTCACATACATCCTCAGTAGGGGCAGTATACATTATAAGTTATTCCGTTGTGTTTTTAACTACAGATCATTTCTGCTCCAAAACTTGATGGCTGGTCAAGGATGACATTCAAAGATCAGCTCTGATTTTAGCCTCATTTCTTTATAGCCCAGAACTTTTTTTTTTCATTTTTTTTTTTCATTTCATTTTCACTTCAACTGCCATTGAGTGAAAGGACATTTGCAATTGTTAAAACTCTATGCATGTATGAATAAAACAACAAACAAATAAATGTTACTTATAAGTTAGTTAAAATATTTATTTGAAAGTTGCAAATTAAGTGAAGCACAAATGCATTGTTTGAAAAGTGGATGGATGAAACGATGCCTATACATTTCCAATCTTCTGACCTCTTGCCCTGTGTTGAGTGCATCACTCTTCTCCAGGTAGTAAGTAGAAATTACACTTAAATTACAAGTTCATCCGGAGTTTGTTTACTTATTTAAACATTTACTTATATAAATTTGGCTGTTGAAAACATGACATTGTTTTATTGAATTTAGTGAATTCAACCGTTGATAATATGCTATTTAATCAAAATTTTATTACAACTGTAAATTCAACCATTGCAAATTATGACACTGAATCAACGTTTAATTACAGATGTCAATTAAACTGTTGAAAATTACAACAATTAATCAATGTTGTTTCAACGAGTGATTAAAGTCTATGAGAATAGCTAACTACTAACATTACACCGCAGACGCGCCAGTATCTAAACACCAAACCACAGGAGAAGCAAGCCGGAAAGAAATTGGTAAGTGTTCACTTATTAAACAGGGCCGGTTCGAGGTGTTT
Source organism: Rhinogobius similis (assembly GCA_019453435.1). NCBI lineage: Eukaryota > Metazoa > Chordata > Actinopteri > Gobiiformes > Gobiidae > Rhinogobius > Rhinogobius similis. Next base: position 20,329,660 of record CM033619.1, on the reverse strand, counting down.
GAAGGCCCTAAACAACACTTTGTTTGTGGCCCACCAAACACACGGTTTAAATAATTGGATGTAAAAGTTACATATAAAATAAAGACAAGAAATCTGAAGAGGACTGGGGAGAAAAGTGATTCTGGATCTCTTGGAGCAGGAAGCAAATGTAAAGGGGGTTTGAAGGTCCTCCCCAAGAAAATTTGAATAATCACATGTAATGTCCTGTATTCAGGTGCATTTTTGATATTATGTTTTATTTTATCTTACAAGCCATTTGAATAGAGCACACAAGATTTTATTACTTTTCATACTGTATTAAGGATTTAGTTTTAGAGTGCAGCATATTTGTTCAAAGATATTCATTTACATTTTAACTTATGTTTATGTTTTTACTAGAGCATGTGGCCCCTATTGGTGGTGGCCCTAATCATTTGCTTAGTTTGTTTATGCTACCGGTCGGCGTTATAAAATTTTTGTTGTATGTATGTTTATCACTTGCATAACAAACGAAAAAAACGAAAAGAATGGACTAAACTCCGGTAAAGGGTTATGTGTCTTTACTAAACAAGTGCCATATCACAATTGCAATAACTCAACATAAAGTAGTGCCTATTAATATGCAGTGAACATATATTAAATTCACAAGGAGTATGGGAGCTCAGTTCCAGCAGTTTGTGTGAAACGCCGTCTGTGCAGACATTCATTGCCATGTTGCCCTTTAACCACATCTTCAATAGTCAGAGGTGCATGTAGTCAATAGGGAACATGGACACCATCTTTGCTACCTCAGTTAAAGGACTGAGTCTCTGTCTCAAATGGTGTTCCTAATCAGCCATGTTGCAGTAACTCTCATCTGTCCTGAGGCTGACATTAGTTTCCAGGAAAGTCATCTTGTTACTCCATACACCATCCTGAGAAAACATTCTCTTTATTTCCATGTTTATGCAATTTTATGTATACTGAATCCTCCATAGAATATTTGCAAAATGTGTCAAACTGACTCAGAGCTATAGACAAAGCGACAGTTTCCCCAGTGCTCAGGTGACACTTTTGATGTTACTAGCCCATAGCATGTCAAACTGTTTCATAACCTCGTTTATGTAAATTGTTATCTACTTGCTTCATTGCACTACTGGTTAGATACTAACCTGCATTGCATTGTACTTGGCAATAAAGTTAAAACTAACCTAATCTACTTTGGTAACGTTCATCTTGTCTTCAGTTAATAATGTATATATGTTTTCTTCTGGTTAGACAACTTTGTGAGCGAGATGTAATGGAGATAAGTCTGTTATCTAAAGTTCGGGAGCAGGACCACACCTCATCCACGCCCCTTCCGGTGACTACTCTATTTAAAGGGCCTATGACAGGTTGAAATACACATTTAACTAAAATGCAGTAAAGATAAATATATTCAAATTTCCACTAAAATCTTTACAAATTTTACCCCATTTTAGCTATTTTTTTAGGTTTTAAATTTTACACCCGGTTATAAAGTATGACATCACACTAGGAAATCACCATAGCAACCACACTGTACATTGGTCAAAACTCAGCTGATGTCACAGATTTTGTTCATTTGACAAAGAAAAACACATGTGAACGTCTTTATTTTGTTGAATTAATGTTTAAAGGGTCAAAAAGTAGTTAATTTTGTGTAAATTCTGCATAACCTTTGTCTCTCCAGTGTGATGTCATCAGTTTGTTTACTTCCTGTAATTTTCAACAGATTTTTCAACTTTTCTCCACAAATAGCGACTTGATTGGTGTAAAACTATCATTTATATTTACAAGAAGCATTAATGCACTGAATAAAGTCAAAATTAGAAAATCATAAAAACCTGTCATACGCACTTTAAGCTTCCCGGTCACACACACCAGCGTTGGTTGTTTCGTGCCCCTCCCACCCTCTTCTAATTATTCTGTCTTATCTCCTAGTCAGGGGGTATCGAGGCCCGGGAGCCTGCAGCCCTCATCGCTAGAAGCCCCAAAACTGCATTTATCATCTACTCTCATGCATTTTATCGTTCTCCTTCGCAATAAACTTTCTGCATCCAAGCTTGAGGTTGTGGTCTTTGCTAGTGAATTTACATTGACATGTTTAAGCAGGAAGCTCAGAAAGTTGTTTAACTAGAACAAATATACCAAAATATATATACACTAACCTAATCTACTTCACCAAACCAAACGCAAATGCAAGTGGTAGAGCGGTTTTGCAACAGTGCAGTTTCCTTAGTGGCATGTGACCTGGAACTTGCACAGCATTGCTTTATCTAAAATCATGAAATATAGATAAAACAATCCAAAATACACGAAAACATAACCCCACTTGTGCTCCGCTCCATTAAAACCAAACTGACAGCCATAACAAGCACTAACCCTAACCCTAACCCTTTTACTTTTATTTTTCTACATATGATTGAACAAGAGGTAAGAAGAAAACCTATTACAAATATAGTCACAATGCACAAGCCTAAAGGCAAACAAATGAGGAGGGGAGGTAGAGTGGGTGGAGTGAGCACCTAAGGTGGGGACTTTCTCCACCCATTTCTGTTGGAGGCAATTAGGAGAGCAACCAACACACTCTGAAAGGCAGTCATGAGGCCTGGAGGGCTCAAAGGATTTCTTCTCTGTCTTGCTGTTATTTCTGGTCTCTGTTGTCTCTTTTACCTTGGATCTATCAAATTGGAGGATCATAAACATGTGATGAAGCTTCAACAGGCAAACCAAAATGACATGACTGTGAAAGGACAAGGCATGCTGCGGAGAATGGACAAAATAGAAGCAAACATCCTACAACTATGTAAGTAAAATAGCGAGTTCTGCAAAAAAAGACATGTATGTATGTATATATATATATATATATATATATATATATATATATATACATAAATATACACACACAAAAATAATCAAAGAACAACTTTGATTTTTGAACAGCTAACGTTCTGAATAAACTTGAAAAAAGACCTCCAGAGGCAGAGAAGATGAAAAAGGAGAAGTCATTAGTAAAGAAACTATACCCAAATTCTGTTCTATTCAAGAAGTGGGGAGATGAGTTGTCAGAAGAAGAACAAGAGGAGGCAGAGAGACTGTTCCGGAAATATGGCTACAACACTTTCCTCAGTGACCGACTGCCAATAAACAGAGAAATCCCTGACACTAGACCAGCCAAGTGAGTATTCCATCAGACTTGTGACACGTGTGAATTCTACAATTTATTTATTTATATTTTTTTTTACAGATGTGCACAAAAGAAGTACTCAGATGATCTACCCACAATGAGTGTTGTGCTGATCTACCTAAACGAAGCCCTTTCCATCATCAAGAGGGCAATCCGAAGTATTATTGACAAGACACCATCGCGGCTACTCAAAGAAATTATTTTGGTAGATGATCATAGCAACAATGGTACAATCTTTTCTTTTAACAGATCTTTTAATGTTTTGCCAGTTAAATGAATCTGCTGTGTCAGCTTACATCAGCTTTTGAGTGTAGCTACATTATTTGCATAATTAATACACATATAGATTTGAATGTTTTGTTTCTCCAGAGGACTTGAAGACAAAACTAGATGATTACATTGACTCCATAAATGACGCAAATCCAGGCTTGATTAAGACGATTCGTCACTCAGAGCAACTAGGTCTTACACAGGCCAGACTATCGGGCTGGAAAGTTGCACAAGGGGACGTGGTGGCCATCTTAGACGCTCATGTAGAGGTTGTCGTTCAATGGTATATTTATATTTATTCTGTTTAATATTTACATTTGTAGTCTTGTCTCAACTGAACTGTTCTGTCTGCATAGGGCAGAACCGCTGCTGGCCCGTATTAAAGAGGACAGGACTGTGATAGTGACACCAGTGTTTGATAAAGTCCACTTTGATGACCTCACTGTAACCCCTTACCGTCCATATGCTCATACATTTGACTGGGAGCTTTGGTGCATGTACGAGCCTTTCAGACCAGAATGGTACGCTTTGAAAGACCAGTCGCTGCCAGGAAAGTAAGCCCCTTTCATCTCATTTACACTATACCGCTGTATCGGTCATGTACAGGTAGTAGCTTTAAGGAAAAAAGAAAATACTACACTACGATACTACACACAAAGGCAGCACCATAATGTAACACAGTGACATAAAATTTAAATAATTAAATCATATTGGTCCCAGACATGTGATTTTACCTAATTTTTACCTTTTTTTTTTTTTTTAAACTTTTCTTAAGGAGTCCTTCCATCATGGGAATACTTGTAGCTGATCGCATATTCTTTGGAGAGATTGGCTCACTAGATGGAGGTATGAAGATTTATGGAGGCGAAAATGTGGAGTTGGGCATTCGGGTGAGCATTTTCTTTTCAAACATGTCATCCATGGAGATTATCAGTCAAATGTGATTGCAATTTACTCGACAGGTTTGGTCATGCGGCGGGAGCATAGAAGTTATTCCTTGCTCTAAAATTGCCCACATTGAACGAGCGCTGAAACCATATCTGCCAAATTTGAGTAGCGCAGTGAAGCGCAATGCCCTGAGAGTGGCAGAAGTGTGGATGGATGAGTATAAGTATAATGTCAATATGGCATGGAGCTTGCCTTTTGAGGTGAACTGAGCTTCTACAAAATATTGAAAAATGAGAATGAGACTGATGTTTAAAGTGTCATGTGATCAATTGTTCCAAAGAACCATGGAATAGACATTGGTGATGTCTCTGAGAGGAAGAAACTGAAGGAGAGGTTGAAGTGCAAGCCTTTCAAGTGGTATCTTGATAATGTTTATCCCATGTTGGACCCTCTGACTGACATTCTGGGTTACGGCTCAGTAAGTCTGCACACATTAGTTTCAAGGCCTCCAAATACAGTGGATTAAATGGTGTTGGGTGTGTAACCCACACATGCAAATAAATCAAACCACAGATTCAAAATGACGTTAGGCGTAATACTGTAACAAGAGTTGTTATCTATCGCCATCTGTTACAAGGGGTTTCTGAACTTATGGAGTCTACTGGAAATGAGCAAGTACTATTAATAAAAAAAACAATATTCTGACATGAAAGACAGGGAGACTGTAGGCTGGTCAACTAAAATAGAAGTTGTAGTTTGTAGTAAATTGAATGTCTGTTATTGCACAATATAAATGCTAACCCATCCAATACCAATGTTAGCTTCAGTATAAATAAATTCTCTGTAATAAATAACATTATATTGACTGAATTCAGTGCACCTGATTTGATTGATATAATTTCCTGTAATGCATATTCTACTGTTCTACTGTACAGATTTTAAATGATCTTAACCCACACCAATGTATTGATCAAGGTCCAATAACTGGAAACACACCCATAATTTTCCAATGTCATAATGGGAAATCTCAGGTCTGTATTTTCTCAGATACAATTACAGATCAATTACTTAGCCATCTAACTATACAAATTATTTTTCTTTAGCAATGCTTTTACCGCACAACTGGAGAAATATATATTGGAGGAATAAAATCCCACAAGTATAATAGCAATCACTGTCTGGTGGACCCAAACACTGGAGTCTACCCTGCACTTTATGACTGCAAAATGGCCAAAGACAAGATGTTTCATATTTTGTGGGACTTCAAACAAGTAAATATAACGTTTAAAATGTATGTGCATCAAATAATTGTCTATCTGCCATGTAAATGTATTTTATTTTTAGGGAGGAGAAATCCAGAACAGAGATACAAAGAGGTGTCTGGATCTAACTCAGGGCTCAGATGGCTACAATACACTAGTCGTTCAGCAATGCACCGGCCAGCCCTGGAGAATACAAAATGTTATCACTGATCGCTGGAAGTCAATGGAGTAACTGTGATTTACCTCAAGGTTTAAAAGTGTTCTTTTTTTTGCATTTTTTTTTCATCCTTTGTAATAGAAAAACTAACAAACTCATTCAAAATGATTGCTATTTGTAGTTATAAAGACATACAACCAGTAGCATTCAGATCTGAATCTGATGTCGGTTAATAGTTGAAAATATATACTGGACAAAGGACTTTTTTTTTGTCTAGATAGTGTGTTTGTCTGTAATTGTTTAACAACTTGTTTTAAAACACAACTTGTTAACTTGAGTGTGCGCAATCAAACAGCCATATTTGATCACATCCCTGTAGGTCGTATGCAAATAAATAAATGTGATTCAGTAAATATTTGTTCATGTTATTGAATCAAGAAACAAGTTTTAATGGCATACCACAATTTCTCAGGAGTCAATACAGGAGTCAGTTGTTTGCAGTAAACAAGTCCCATTTTTTCAGCCACATATCATGGAGTTTGTTTTTCAGATTAGCAGGCAGTGAGCTGTACCTGTGGAGAAAAATGAACCTGAGTAAAAACAACTAGTAAATACAGTCAGTTTAACAGAGTCAGTCCTATAATTGTGGTAACGTGATCTTGCTAATTAGGCCCGAGCGCCACAAGCTGGCGAGAGGCCTATTAGTTTCGTAGTGCCGTGCAAAGCACGGCTGCGAAAGTGCGCACAAAATCGCACGCGAAGCGCTCGCCCACTTCCAAACACTCACTAACGCATTCCCCAACTCATGCACAGTCCGTGCATACCAATAAGTAGCCGATTGCAAAAACATCCCATGTTATTCCTATGGGAAAATCGCAAAATGTCTTAAATTTGCATATTTTCTTACTGCGCATTTTAACGAACTCCTCCTTGGGCACAAGCCCGACCAACCTGAAATTTGGTGAACATCTTCCTGTGGCGTGGCGCGGGCGAGGGCCAATCATTGCCGCTTGCGGCTATATTTATTTTATTATTATTGCTAATTTTATTTATGGATGTTTAAAAACAAACAATACAATAGCAGAAACCTTATTGAGTTAGAAGCCAGTTCCTTCAAAGTCCCCAAGTTCGCCTTGAGTCCGCCTATCCCGACAAAGGCTTGGTAGAAGTCATATGAAAGGCCTGACGTCCCAAACAGAGATGGATCATCTGAGCTAATGACCAGTGGGTGGCCCTCAGACATCAGCACTACAGCGGGATGGTTTCTCAGATCTGAAACCAGCTTCAATACCTATGAAAGGTAAAGATCCAATTGTCAAAGACCATACACTATTTTATGCATGTACTAGTGGTGGAGCGTACATTGATGGTGCAAACTGAACATAGAAAGCATGCACCTGGTTGGAAATGGGACACAATTCAACCGCTATGTTTCTTTTTCGGGATAGCTCTTTAGCCAGGGGGTGATGAGCTATAGCATAACCGTGACCAATGCGAGAGGTGTTGAACAAAAGAGCGTCCAAGATGTTTTGGTCCACATCGGATCCTTCGTCATCTACAAATAATAGCATTCAAACTTTGCATCACATTGCACTGCAGATAACAGAAAAAAGATGTACATGGCAAGTTATAGAATTTTTGTAAATCAAGAAACTATCCAATCCATTCTGCCCTATAATATTACTAAAGTTGTGGACCCCTCCCTGCTCCCATGATAGAAAAGAGATGTTTAAAAAAAAAAAAAAATGAATTAAAGTGAGTGATTGTGGAAGATTGGTGTTCAGTTTGTATGTTTTGATTATCTCTTTCCAGGTAGTAGGCATATATTTAACCCAAGGATTTTTTATTTCCTCCATTACACCCAAAGGTGTGTCAGTAAAGGACTTCTGGCACCACATTACACTGCATTTTTTTTTTAGTTGAGCTTCATATTCTGTTGCATCAGTATGAGGTATATGAATGTTCATTTTTATATACTATAGTTTCAATCTTTTGACTTAGACTTAGGAATAAAATAAAACTGTGGCTAAAAGAGGAGTATAGTATATATAAAATTTTTGACCTATCTTTATAACATCTGCTACTAGGCACTTTTATGTTTCATCCCATCAATTGAAACCACTGATTGTTCTTGATTGTCGACTATATTGGGCCAACGGCTCTAAGTACCGAGTGAACAAATTGGGAGACCAAGCACAACCTTGCCTCACTCCTCTTTCTAGAGTCTGTCATGTGGCAGTTCATTTTAATTCTCTTCTTAGTCACCCATTTGAAATGTATTAAGCACTTTAAATAAACAAGTCTGGCTAATAGAATCAAAAGCTTTCTTACCGTCCAGGTTATTTATAAATGCTTAGTTTTGCTGTAAAAATATGGGATTGTTGATAAAGCACCTGTCTCTCCAGCATGGAAGAAAAAGGGAAGGGTGGCACCAAGTTGAGCAGGCAGAGAAAGCGCCTCTCTAAAAAACCACAGCGTTCTCCCATCATCTTCTCTACCAACCTTTACAGAAACAATATGTGATACAAATTTCCATCTACAAAACAAGCATGATTTGAGCATAAAAAAGGAGGTATCTTACTATGTCAAAGCCGGCCACCACATCTGGAAAGTCCCTCTGCAGTTGAATAGCTTCTTTCACAGCAGCTTTCACCTCAGATACTCCCAGAGCCCTGAAAACAATGGTTGTTAATGTAATTTGACAATTGTAACACAAATATAACAACATATATAGCTAATATGTTATTCTGTTGTGTTGTTAATTCCTGAGATATTTGATTGGACACCTCAAAAACAGCTAATAGGTTTAATGTGCTTTATCCATTTAATTAAATACATTGAAACATTCAGAAAAAACATATATTCAATAGTAAAATGTTATTACAGCAAGTAGTAAAAAATGTATTTAAACAAAAAAGAAACAATATGAGCTTCGACCAATGGTACCTGTGGGCGGAAATTATTATTCGAGCTCCAAAAAAGTCTGGGTGATCTTGCACAAACTTTTGTGTCACTTCTTCAAAAATTTTAAGAGTCCACACTTTGTCATGAATTGTGCCATCCAGCTCATATGTCTGCAACAGTAAAAAATAAATACATACATAAATAAAATAACTATTAGTTCAGGGGGACAAAGGAGTTTGTTTTCCTGGGCTCTCAGGGTCTTAGGGGCCCAGAATTGTACCCGCTTCCTACTAATTTATATTAGAGGGGGGCCCATGTAAGGCTTCTTGTCCTGGGCCCCCAAATTTCTGTTGACGGGCTTTTATCAGTTACTACTAAAGCTTTAGGTCTACATTTGCTAAATCTCTACCACCACTCCTTATAACGCTTAGTTCCTGTTTAATTATGTTAAGTACATCCTTATTAAAGCATAGGGCTTATGATAGCGTTGTTATAAGCACGTACCCTTGAGAGGCCGCTGCGTAGCTCCAGGTACATAATGTTGTCATAGTAAAGCTCCTCTAAGCCTTTATAGATGTAGTCTTTTAGCACAGGAGCATGAGTGATTAGTCCTGCAGCGGCAATGAAGGCTTTCTCAAATTTCTCCCAAACTATATCTTGATTTGGGTACTCCCTTTCAGGAGCCTCGGTGAACAGTGTGAGGTGCTGCATTAGGCTGAAAAGAAAACATGACACATTTTACACACAAAAAGGCAATTACAAATGAAGATCAAATTGCAACGAACAATGACAGGTTAAATTAGTTTTGACCAATCCCTTCCAGGATACACTCATATGCAGGATATTGATGTTTGATGATGCCACTCCTTTATTTGAAGATGCCATCTTCTCCTTTCATACTATGTGATCGGCAAAAAGAATAACCTTTTGGATTACGCATTACAAACACCATTCATTGGTTTCAGAGAGGACTGTTGCCAAAGCAATTAAACAATTCAAAATAAAAAATATTTTATCTTATGAAAAAAAGTCTTTAAAATCAAAAAATGCCGTCGTCACCGATACCCATAAATAAATTGTCACCTATCATCAAATCCCTTTGGATCTCCTATTCTGGCCCTGAGTGCCTCCAGCAGCTGCCAGTAGAAACAGTCCCATCTGGGGAAGGGCTGTTTGTCGGAGAAGAGGAAGCGGACGGAGTTGTCCCAAGTGAAGCAGATGTAGCAGTGAGGCCTGTATGTCACATTTTTTACCAGCCACTCCACACTGACCATTGATGTGCTGTGAATGTGAAGGGCAGCACCTGTTTAAACATACAAGTTTTTATTCAAATACATACTTTTTGGCCACTTTAAATATATTTTGGATCATGAGGATACAATGATAAATAATTTGGTGGAGTCTTCCTTACCTTTGGGCATCTTTTGTATTAGTTTATAAACAGGGCTGTTTTGAATGAGAGGTTTTGCTTTGAAGAAGTGCATAGCAGGTGGAAACTTTGTAGCCGACATCTCCTGTAGCTTCAACTTATGCAGATGGGAGTCCAGTTTTTGCTCGACCATGGTCAGAGCCATCCTGCCCCCTGTCTGCCGGGACGCCTCATCACGCAGTAACTGGTCCCTCTGAGCAGGGTCCGGCATTCCAAAGCTGACCCTCACAAGCCACAGGAGGGTGACATAAGAAGCAATAGCCCGTCTCAGCCACACAAACATGTCCTGGAATAGATCAGGGAGGTGTCGCACTGATCATGATCTTAGACTCTAGGAATGACAAAAAAAAATAAAAATAATTATTACCATTACAATTCACCTTTAACAAAGATGAAAATAGTAAAGAAAATGTCTACTTAGGTAGGCCTATAAAAAGCCTATTGTGCATTGAAAAAAAAAGTTTGTTGTTTTGAGAATACCAGGGGTGGAAAGTAACCTGACAAATTACAAATACTCACATTACTGTAACTGAGTAGATTTTTTGGGGTAATTGTACTTTTTTGATTTTTTTTTTTTTTTTTTTTAAACATATGCGACTTCACAACATTCTTGATTCCCTATAGTCTAAAATTGGACTGGAGGACAGACCACAATTCAACTGTCAGATTGCAGATTTGTTGACCATATCTCTGTAAATACTCCAACATGAAACAAAAACTGGCTCGAAGTCTCTGTCAGCATAAATAAACAAAAGTTAAACTGAAAAACAGAACTAGTTCATTTTAAACTTTTGCAGCAGTCCACAAGTGCTGTATTTCTCACTTTCCTAATGCATTCTGAGCACCCTAATTATTCACCACAATAAGTTTATAAGTGCTTTTCACAATTTTCAAAGATCAGAGTGAGTTGCCATTACAGTAAAACTAACAGTTCTTGTAAAGCTAAAAGTTCTTGCTTTGCAAAGAAGAAAAATCGCTCCATAATTAGATACAAAGAGAGCATTGTGGTCTCATTTTGACCCTGACATATAGAATTCTCACAGCGGGGGCAAGTTGTCCTCAAAATGTTGCTTATAACAAGAAGCTGCAACTTAATCACATAGTTTTCCTTTAGCAATCAGTTTCTGTTAATGATTCCTACTTGTTAACCTAAATGTTTTTATTAGTGCATTATATATTTTTGAGTGTATTGTCTCTTATGTGAGTAAACTGAATAAAGGTTATATCATGTTAACTACCGCTGCCTCACTGTTAACTATTACAGTTTCTTTGCGCCTATGTTTTATATTATGCACTGATTTAATTTGTGTAACATATACCATAAGCTCTCTATACTCAGTTAGTCAGTTTCTTGCTCTGTGCTACAGAAAACCTCACTTCAAGCTACATTTTGGAATACATTTCAATCCAAGCTCCTCTCAATCTGCTCCATTTTTTTTGCCTCATCCACTTCCAGTGGCAACTCCTGTCTAATTTCACTTGGGGTGCTATGATCAGTGCAATGTCCAGTCTAGGGATCAAAGCTGACAAGCAATTCAACGCGATACCATTTTAACACACTAGATGGCATACACACAAATGAATAAGAATCACAAGAATAATCATAATTTCATGATATTTATGTCATTTATCTGCTCTCCTCGCCCGTAACACACAAAAGAGGATGTTTTATGGCCACTAGTCTCACAAGAAGCACACAAGATAAAAAATCTCAAGTTAGTTAGCCTTTAGCTTTAGGATGCCAGTTTTATACACTAATCATCACTAATCATCGTCTATATTAAAACACCAAATGGTTTATAACGAGGCTCTGACTTCCTTAATGTGGTCCATGAGTGGTACCAGCTGACTTTCTTTCATCATTCATTTTTCATAAGGTGTGTTTTGCGGGCTAATGCTAACGATACATCAGACTGCCACCGGAGTCCCTCAAATAACACTGGACTAGCCGAGTAGCTAACGTTAAGTGATGCTAACATGAGCATGGAACTTCACGTATGCTTATTTCTGTCCATGAGCAGTGCCACCGCTGCCAGAGTGAAACTAGAGACAGGGGCAGAAAAGAAGGCGTGGGTTACTTGACGTTAGCTAAGATTTGCACTCTGACCAGCTCCGCGTAAATCCACAAAGTTTTCAGAGCATATTTTCTATCCATGTCCATGTTCGGAAAGGTGGCCATGACGACGACTGATGAACGTGGCTTGCGTAATCATGTACACGTACATGACGACAGCGCTAGATGCAAGCACCCAAAACAAATTGTAAAACTGGAACTTTGAAAAACGGCTCTTACATTAGATTGAATGAGACCAGGCAGAGATCGCAACAAAAGGGGCAGGACTATGTGCCGAGCACTGAACACTGGCTCAGCTGATTGGACAAGGATATTTATAAGCCTTTAATGTATGGGAAATTCAATAACATGAAGGGTATTTCTTTCTTTTTCCCCCCTTTTTTGCTGGAGGTACGTCGCACCTGTCAAGTCACAAGTCACAAGTAGTGTTATGGCCAACACTACAGGTTGAATGCGGGTATAAATACATTGCCTCGCAATCTGCACTTAGCTTGCTCCTAGACAGTCACAGCCTCGCTCCACTTTCTACACTTACAAACACACAAAACAACACTGCCCCGCCTGATCTGACTGGCCTAAACTTGCAGTTTAAAACAAGTTACGTCTACTTGAAAGAAATGCTTTAATGAGTGTAATTAGTGTGTGTAAAATAAAAAGTAATTAGTTGTAGTATATTTCATGCTTACTTTTTACCTTTACATTTTAATGTACAAAGGACACTTTTTAACTTCATGTGCCCAATTACAAGCTTGCAATTGGGCACATTTTTAGCCATGCAACTGTACTTTTACTTGAGTGCACATGTTAAGTACACGCTCCACCACTGAAGTAAGTACAGCTTATTGACATGAGTCAAGAAGTGTTTAATGTGGAAGTAAAACACAGTCTTTAAAATGTACAAACAATTTAAAATGACCCAAAATCTACAATAATTTCACCACTAAATTTGCTAAAATAAACTTTATCAGTGTTAGAACAGACATGTCTTCGTCAGTGCTCTGTGAAAGGATTCTCTGAAGGAACACAAGATGTTTGCAATTATAACGATGACTGCTGAGGCAGTACATTGAATTACCAAACCCATTCATGGTCCAGACACAAGTCAAAATGTTGTCCAACATTTAAAGACAAAATACTCACAAGTAAATGAATTGTAGTTTAGCGTTGTGCCTTTGTCGTGTCACCGCTTGTTCTCCACAGTGCTTTCACTAGAAAATGTCAGCAAAATACTGCGAGTAACTGCGTAATTGGGGCGATTTTGTCTGACAAACACCATGTGATAAACTAATGAATAGGGCATGAATGGCCAGAGTAAGGGAAAGCGTTGAGACAAAATGCTGAACAATAAGGAGAAGAGCAAAACATGTAATGATTTAGTTTTATTATGGTTTACATTTTCATACAATGACATTTAAGTTGAGACACTGTCAAAAAGATGAAACAAAACACAACCACACATACATATAATTTAATCTGGAATCTTCATATACATATAGTGCCCTCTGGAATGACATCGAATGCTTTTAACATGGAGGAAGAGGAAAGTACAGTCAGTCACTGCAACATCTACTAAACATATTTTGGATCTGCACAGTTTTGTTTAGGTTCTATGGATAAGCTTTTATCTCCATGTGAATGGACAATGCTCCATGCAACTTCAGTGGGTAGAGGTTAATGAAACAGGAAAAAAAACTGCCTCTGGAAAAACTGTGTGCTGTGATAACTGATCCATTTAGAGAGCAACTTTTTAACAGCTGCCAATCGTTAACAACTCGTCCCTGACTGAATAGTGTAAACAGAGACCCTCGAGGAGGAGCAGCAAAGTAAACCAGTCATTATAACAGTGCACTAACCATGACCACATCTGTAAAATGAAATTCATTTCCCTTAATGCACAGAAAAAAATACAGCAACACATCACACAACACAATGCACTCTTGAGCTTAAAATCTTTTCACAAACAAAAAATGGATATGACAAAATAAAAAATAAACATGGATCTAGTACAATAAAGCAGACGCTCTCAATCCATAAACTTGCGATTTGGATTGGCACCAAAAAGAGCCACTCGGATATCAGGCATCATCTGAAATGACATCATATTTGCATATTAACAAAACATATCAGTTGTCATTAAGATCTAAGAGGGAAAAAGTAATATTTATAGTGAATGTTAATAGTAAAAAATGCTACAAAAAAAGTTAGGGCAAAAAAAAAAAAGTGATTAATTGTCTGATCTGATTGTCTGATTTTCACATAATATCGTCTTGTTTATGGTTATCGGTACTCCTCAGAAAAAAAGATATATATATACATTTTGTCCTTATTGCCGAGCCCTACTCATTACAATGTAAATGCTCTCGTTTCTCATCATACCTGCTGAGCCATGAGGTCCAGTCTGCTCTCCAAAGTGTTGGCCACTTTGATTTTCCCATTACCATTATAGAGCTCAATGCCTCCAGAGCTGCAATCAATGTCAAAAGTCATTCCAATGTGAAACTTTAGCAAACCCAAACCATTTGTTGTTGTATAACAAAAACTTACATATCTGGGGAGAGGTAATTGTCCTGATCAATGTGCACTTCCAGATTAGTTTTTACAGCAGCTTTATAAATAGGAATATTCTTCTGGATTGATGCCTGTAAAATCAGTTAAAATTATACATTCACATTCATAGAAACATTTTCAAATCAGTGCATACATAAAACACACACAGACTCTTACCTGTACCATTTGGACATCTTGCTTTCGGCAGCGAATCGTTACTTTTTGCTCCAAAAGTTGATACAACCCCTTATGATTAAAAAAAGACAAAGCAGCAAAGGTTATCATACAATGTAATAATACCTCTTGCCTAAAAAGTTGAACCAACCTGCAAAATTAAGCCGTCCATCAGAGCTGAATACCTGGCTGGATCCTTTGCAACGTTTGCAAGCCTCTGACGAGCTTCATTCAACATGTCCTAATAACATTTTATACACATTGTTGAGGTATAAAATAAATGTAACTGGTCATGTTTATTCTGCTATAATGCTTCTTACCGAGATCATGTCGTCACGAGCCTTCAGTACCTTCAGTCGAGCCTGGTTCATGAGGTTAGACATTTGGCTGGAACAAAGATAGGTTACATTAGGCTTCTCAACATGTATTTCACCTCTTGGAGCTTGACAAAACAACACCATTACAGTTTTCCAAGGCATTTGTTTCATTTACATTTTTAGACTATGACTCACATTTTCTTTTGCTGCTCAATCTGCTTCTCTTTCTTTTCATAGTACTCCATTATCTTCAACCGCTGAGTTTGAACCAGTCGCCCTTTCTCAATGTTGAACTCTTCTTCAGCCTAAAAATAAATAAACAATTCAAAGGAACATTTTCTTTCACAAATGTATATAATGCAAAGTGTAAAAAACTGAAATGCTTTTCAGGATTACATAAGAAAAGCACATTACGTTGCATAACATTAAGTTTAGTTTTGTAAAACTAAACATATATTGGCAGTAAATGTTATCACCTTACATACCCATTTTTAATGGAAGCAGATTGAGTATACAACAGCAAAGATAAGAACAGTTCTTTTAATAGAGGGTTTCTTGTACCTTGGCATCAATCTCTTCTGCTTTCTCATTGGCCTCCTGTTCAATGAAGGCCATCATATGCTTGATCTGCAGAAATAAATTAATACGAACAATTAGTAATAATTAGTACTAATATGAACAACATTTAAAAACATGGAAACAGTTTTGAATCACGATACTTTGTAGGCCTAGTTTTGATGTCTTCACACAGTGTGAGTGAGTATCACTGTGAAGTAATTGCTTTCACCACTAAGGCGAGACATTTTTGTTCAGTTGAGTTCACTAACTCTGTTTCATGTAAGGTTCTATCTTCCGTTCACATCAGTTCCTCTTTGAGCCAAAGCATGTGCTCATCATGTGATCCAACTGAAAATGTATGCCTACGTTAAATATTTTTCCATCAACATTTTTATGTTTATTTATATTAGGAAAAACTGCAAATGGCATGTTTTCTGATGGCCTTTGCCAGCTATGCAGTACACTTTACTGTTAGCATATTGCTATGTCAATGTCACTTCTGTCTACATCCAACTGAGACGTAAAAATTGGAAATCAAACGTATATTTTCATCTCCATCAACAAAATTACTCGCTTTGTGTATAATGTGGGAAGCTGTTCCATTAAAGCTGAAGGTTAACGTGAACATTTACCTGCTTCTGTACGTCGGCATCGCTCAGAGCCATGGTTGCTGTCAAATATCCTTTCGGGCCTGAAGACAAAGATGAGGATAAAAACACCGAGAAAACACTAAGAGGCTCGACGAGTGAGGACTGTGGCAAATATGTCTATTTTAGCAATAGCAATAAAGACTGGATGTCTGCGTACCTTAATAAACGACTAATGGACGTCTTTGAATTAATCGCAGCAGTCGTGACTCGTAAAGATGTCTACGGAGGATCAGCTGATGCACGAGCTCACGTGATGTTTACTTCCGGTCACAACGTACCAAAGTGACGAAACTCTTAAAACTGTAATAATAATATGTACTGTACGACAGCTCTATATTGTGTAATACGTGTTATCACATTATCCATTTGCGTATCCATTTATTTAAGTAAGTTTTATTGTGCGGCGCACAGACACTAGATGGAACCAGAGCTTTAGAAAAGAGGGGAAAGGAGAGCGAGGAGAGAGGGGAGAGGCAGAGAGAGCACGACCCGTGCATGAAGGAACTGGAATGACCAGCCCCTGTGCTCCTATGTGTTCAAATTGTTTGTTTCCTTTTTTTCCTCCTCTTGACTTTGCTTTTTCCTCAGCATTTGACCAAACAAAAAATCTTCTCTCCACCTTGAAGACTCAGGTATGAATGATCATTGTACCAATTTCCTTTTCCTCAGGGTGGTCAATAAGATTGCAATACTATATGTTTAATAGCCAAAGCCCTAAACCAAGGACCCTGGATTATATTAATCACCCTATTTTGGTGAGTTGAAAAAGTGTGCTCCAAAAACTGCTGTCTTTCCCATTTCAGTTTGACCTCTACATAAATGGTGCTCTACATTTCCTCTCACATACAAATATTAGGCATAACATTGGTTTGTTATGAATCTCTGCGGTCAAATGAAGTCAAGACATCTTCAAAATAATAATATATATTTTTTAAATTGAATAATTTTTCAAACTTTTAAAACAGGAGTAAATTAAATGTTGACAATCATTAAAACAACAACAAACAAAAGAACTTCCTAACTGCATGCTTAACACATTAAACATTAACATTTCTAAATTAATCTGATTAAATTGGTAAAATGTTATTGACTTGGTGCATTTAGATCTTAGTTACATGAGAAGTGTTTTTTGTTTTGTTTTTTTTGTTTTTTACAAATGTGATGAAAAAAAAAGGTTTCCTTATATCATCACTCTTTCCCCTTCTGAAGTCACATGTAATATAACTTGAATAGCTTCCACTGCTCTACACAGATGGGAATGTGCAGTTACTAATAATAGTAAAATATGAAGGCCAGCGCTATAATTAGGTACGAGAAACTTTTTCCAAGCTCAGACGTGGTGCTGCCACTGGAACACAAAAGTATAACAATAGAAACCTATGTTTTACAATGTGATTTACTTGTTGTTTGTTGGTTCCTTCTAAGTTAATGGATGGATGCAGTGAACTGAAAGTGCATTGTCTTTTTAAAGTACTATTTCCTTTTATTATTTAATATACAGTAAATTGTGAAATGTCTTATGATGTCTTTGATTATTGGTAAAATATGTAACTGATCATATGATATCTCTTACAATAACTTGTGCTGCAGAGTTCAATCTGGAGGGGAAGGACCCAAACGAGTTGAGGGGGGGCAGTGGAGATGATGAGGAGGTCAGCTTGTTTCCTCCTCTGCCCCTGACAGACACCGACAGGCCTGGTCCATGGCAAAGCGAGAGCCTTTTGGCTTCCTCCTGGTCTACAATGGAGGATGCAGACTTTGACTCTCATAGTCTGGGCAGCAGTGGTAATGGCACTCAGGCTGCAGATGAGAACTCATCCTCCTCTGAAGCAGAACCTCTGGGTCTGGAAGAGGAGCAGGGGCCAGAGATAGGACGCAGGGATGAGGAGCGAACAACCAGTGGTCTCAGCGAGTTCAGTGTGGAGGCAGAGGATGACATCCAGGCTCCACAAACTGTAGAGCTTCTAGTTTTGGCAGAAGAGCCACACACTGAGATAGAGCCTGCAGAGTTCATGCAGGTAGTTCCTCCAATGGCACTGCCCCCTCTGCCTATTCTACAGCTGGACCCTCCATCCAACACCTCAACCCCCGTCCTCCACACCTCTGCAGCTGAGGACAGTGAAGAGATCCTCTTCACTCCACAGGGCCTTCATCCGCCATCAATCCTCACACCTATTAATCCTCCCATATTGAAAACTGCGCCAGACGATTCAGAGTCATCACAGAAACATTCAGTCCAGGCATCACCACCACAGACAGAACACTCCAAGTCTAAACCTGCAAAAACACAAACTATCACAGAAGTGCCTGTGCTGCTCTGTGGAGGTGCTGCCCTCGTCGCAGTTGTAGGAGTAATGGCCTATGGAGCTGTGGCCCTCCTACGAAAATAACATCACTCTGAAAGTGCAATAAAATCTGTGTCAAATCAAATATTTCTTGGTCTACTGAACACATCTTTTTTGGGTTTGTGTGTGTGTGTGTGTGTGTGTGTGTGTGCGTGCATGCGTGTGTGCATGCGTGTGTGCGTTTTTCCTTTTTTGTGTAAATTATAAATGTTTGTTTTTGCCTACATTTCATAGTAACAGAAAACTGATCTACTCCAACCCAACTAATAATGGATTTAAATATTTAATTGACAAAAAAACACACTTTTTAAGTAATGCCTGACATATAACTTAAAATCTGGCAAGATAATGGTAATGTTATCTGGATCTGCGGTTAATGCTGCATTCTCTGTAATAGTCATTATCCAATCATGACTTAACACTTCTTGATTTTACTGAGTGCCAGTAAATAGAGAACAATAGAACCTTTCTGTGCTGTGGTTAGCTGGCCTGTCCCACATGCACACAGCTATTGAATTAAGAAGAGGAACAAAAGTGCTGGTTTGTTTGGACAACAGAGCAGCACGTAAAAACATTTAACATTTACATCACTTTTGCTCTTATACATTTATATAGGTATTTGATGATTCTGTAAAACACCAGTGCCTGTTAGTAGATGCATCTCAAATAAGCCCAACTAAAATTATATAACAGAATAACAGATGCAACTGTTTAACCAGGAACCCAACCAAACTATTAAATAAGCAAATTATTTTTTATGCAGGACCAGATGACAATTCAGATCCTGAAATTAGTATGTTGTACACACTTTTCGTATACATTTTTTATGTTTATGTGTGTGTGTGATGTGTGTGTGTGTGTAATATGTGCCCCTTGTCTCTAACAATATAATTTAGTATTTAAGTTTACCCAATAATCTCGTAAGTGTTCCGCTGTGGGTTTTAAGGTCAAATTTATGGATCAGATGGCAGTCAGCAGCAGAGAGAATGGAGCAGGATTGTGGTTCTTTTGTTTTTATCAGTGAGCAGCACAAGCAGGAAACACACCACCGCAATTTCACTCCACTGCCACTCTCCTCCTGTAATGGCACATATATAATCTTACTCACAGTCTTCTAGTTAAATAAAGGGGGATGCATTGCAGAGGCTGGATGCTAAAGCCATACTGAGCCTGGGTCAGCTTCACTTCTGTTTGTTCCTTTGTTTTTATTTCAGTCTTAAGCCCTGACTGTCCATGCCTTTTACCGGGACAAAAGGGGAACTTCAACGACAAGAGTCGGTTGATATTTAAAACGGAACGTCCAGGATAAAAATTACTTCTCAAAAAGCTTGTGTTTATTTGCACAGGGGGATGCCTTCTGAAAAAAGACACGGCATGAGGTTAACAGTGATGACCACACCATTAACCATTAACCTTTACAGTCTTGATGATCAGAGAAACAAGGTTTTATGAGATACCAACTTCAGCACCAAGACAGCACCACCAGGGCATTATCACTCAAAGATCATTTTAAAAGAACTCACAAGTTAGATTCTCAAACTATGCAAGAAGGGTCCAAATTTGTTTTTGTATTGATTGTATTGATGCAAACGAACATCTAGTTTCAGTGCAAGCTTTTGTATTTACTTAAGGTTAAGGTCCTTGTCCTCTGCATTTGACCCATCCTTCAGAGGAGCAGTGGTTGCTGCAGTGCTGCAGTCAGGGATGCATCTTCAGATCTTTTTTAAAAATTATACAAAAAACAAACAGAACAGAGCGCAAGATGACAAAATAGAGTAGTCCAAACAAAACCCTCCATGTAATATAAAAAAACAAAAACAAATATTTGTATATGTGTTGCATAACTGTATAATAATAAAAGAAAAAATAAGTTGTCCATTTATTTATTTATTGTTCTTAGGAAGTAAGAGAATATATCAGAGACTCATCCACACTCACCATCGTCAACAAAAACACTAAAAACTCACCTGTTCAAAATTGCATTTGCACAATAATCTTCTTTTACCCACTGCCTCTTGTTATTTGTTTAGTGTTATTGTCTGTCTTTAACTGTGAAGTGTGAAATCTTTAAGTGTCATGAAAAGTTCTTATGTATTATTATTATTATTATTATTATTATTAATAAGAAAGAACTCATTTTTAATACAGCCCTCAATAATATTTGCTGCCCATTAATGCCTTTGTTATATGTTTTAACATCTGTACAGCACTTTGAATTGCGTATGTTGCGCGTGTTACTTGTGCTATACAAATATGTTTTGCTTGCTTGTTATATGAGATAATCTATGCAAAATGTGTTTAATCTAATTTACCGAAAACAGTTTTACCATAGACCACGAATGACAAGTGTTAGATTATAACTTAATAATATGCAAATCCTGGGGTCACTCGCAATTGATGGTGGTATTATTCTGCGGTTATGAGCCCAGTAAAAGAGCTTTGTTGTTTAAGGATCGTGATCTCTGTAAGTGGTGATACCTAGATCTGTATCTCATCTATGCTTTCAAAAAAGAGAAGTGTAGATGTAAAAGGTGACGTTGCCAAGAGTGAACAGGTATATATATATGCCCCTGACTAAATAGTCCAACACACAAATTTGTGCACAACTGGTCGTCCTCTGCGGACAGAACTACATAACATGGTGAGACCAATAAGAACCTTACTTATGTTTTTTATTATAAGTTTATATAACTGAATGTTTATATTGATTTGTGTATGTTTTAGAGTTCCATAGATGACGACTTCAACCAGAACTTTCAAGATGCAATTGATGTTTTTAAACAGCATTCAAATAACTACTATGATTTAGGTATGCACTAAGCAGCATCAGTCATCAAAATATGAGCTGTTTAAAGAAGATTGACATTTAACAGAAAGAAAAATAAAATCATATCTGATATTTGTTTGGTCATTTCAGAGTATCCCCAATATGGGACACTGAGCACAGTCCAACAGCCCTGGTACCTGGTCTCTCCTCCCTCTGATGCTGCTGCTTCCACTTATGAATGCAATGACACTGTAAGGACTCTAAAAGCACACACAGAACACAGACAGTCCACTATTTTTGTCAAAACTTTGTCCTCTTGTCTTACAGCAGCCGCCATGGACCCCAGCTCTTCCTGATGTGCCACTGAGCCAGTCTCTGCCAGAAACCCCCCATTTCTACACCATCCCACCACAGGGCAACAAAGGTAACCCAATGATCAACTTACTGTTGTGTAGATTAAAGATGCACTATGTAACTTTTCTGGTGCAGGGTCTGTCAACTGCCGAGCCACTCACAGTACCAATTTCTATATTTCTATGGTATTTTTTTAATTACCAATGCAAACATATGTATTTTAATAAACGCAAGATAGATAGGTTTAATGCTGTACAGTGAAAACTTACATGAAAAGCTATACTCTTCATGAGATAATCAGGAGGCGGATCCCACACCAGAAAAACTATATATAACAGCTCGAAGTATTCTTATGAAGGCCGTAGGCGCTTCACACAATGTAACTAAATTAGGGCTGCACAATTTGGGAAAAATATCTAATTGCGATTTTTCTGACAAGTATTGTGATTCCGATTAGATTTGTGATATATGTTTTAATAGAATTACTTTCAAAGTTTAAATTTTAAACATGTCCATGAGAATTAACTGAAAAAGACTGAATTAGTATGACAAACTAATAAAAGACTCATATGTATTTCAGAAAATGTTTGTACAGATCTAAACTAGAGGGTTCGTAGTTTATATGCAGAATAAAACGGGTTATTATGTTATTTAGGAAATTATGGCACTTAAAAAAAATCCAATCTTAGCTATTTGCCAGATGCGCCATTCAAATTGCGATTTTGATTTGATTGCGATTAATCTTGCAATCCTAAAGTAAATTAACCAAGCTAAACTAACAAACTGTGAACTTTTTAGGGCGGAAGAAGCTCAGATTGTATGAATACCTCCACCAAGCTCTAAACGACCCAAACATGTGCGACTCCATCCAGTGGACAGACAGCGGCAGTGGCACTTTTCACTTCATCTCAAAGAACAAGGAGAAATTGGCGGAGTGCTGGGGTCAGCGCAAAGGCAACCGCAAAACCATGACCTATCAGAAGATGGCGCGAGCCCTGAGAAACTATAGCCGCACCGGTGAGATCATCAAGGTCCGCCGCAAACTCACATATCAGTTTAACCCGGACATCTTGCACCGTCTGGGCTCCTCACAGATGAACATGGCCCTGTCCCGTCAGCCCACACAGGAGGAACACTGCCCGCAACAGCAGAACCACGGAGAGCAGGGCTACAGCAGCTTCACAGCAGGAGAATGGCACAGCTGTTACGGACTCTATCCGCTGCCTGAAGACTACGACCTGTGCCCCAGCTACACCTCGCACTCCTGCATCAAGTCCTGAGCCTGATCAATGTTAGACCAATGATCCATATAGCAAAGCACTAAGGGGTTGGGTTTTCAATAATGTTGTCCTAGGAAAAAACAAACAAACATTCAGGTTTAATCCATTCTAGTATATTTGCACATAGGGCTGTAGTCGGCTACAGAAATTCTTGGTCGACTAAAGACCTGCCCTATTGACCGATTAATCGACTAAAAAGGAGTGTGGCAAAAATATATCAAAACTGTTAAGTATTTCCACGTATCTGACCCAAACTGAACTCAAAAGACTAAAACTTCACAGGAATTCATGCAAAAACAACTATTTATACAGATAAATGCTAGAAAACTGTGTATTTATATGTTGGATTCCATAATCTTCAGCTAACTTACTCAATATGTTCTTGTTTTTGCCATATAATAATATAATCCTTTAAATCTAAATAAAATAATTAGTCGACTAATAAAAATGTTGGTTGACTAAGACACCATCGACCGATTAATCGACTAAAAGACTAAAGGCCTACAGCCTTTAGTCTTTCAGCCCTACTTGCACACTTTATAAATAGTGCAGGCCTGGTTAATTCACAATAATGGTACAATACAGTGCATTCTTGTGGCAGGGATTGTGTCAATTTACAAAGGGATGTGTTTGCAGAGTCACACTAAAAAGCTGCAGGTGCTATCTAAGACCCCAATCTGAAAACATGAAGGTCACTGTTTATAAAAACTTTTTATCTTTGGAATATAACAACTGTCTGAATGTTTATACCTCCTCTTTTCTGATTTACACTACAACTGTCCTGTCAAATAAAAGGCCAGAAGAAAATGAATATGACAGTAATGGTAGCGCTATTGCTCATCGGGGCATTTTTAGAGAAAAGTAGCAAACTGTTAGCCTCCACAAAATGTTGTAATCATTGTACTATGAGTTCAGATAAATGTGATAATATCGAACCATGGGACAAGGAAAACTTCACATTCCGACAGTTTGGACCAAATTCTTAAATGTATATTTTGTATCATATTATGCTATTGTCTTAACACAAATAATGCCTAATTTATCTATAGAACCATATAATATGTATCTGTATATTTGCATGGAAACTACATAGCATGGTACTGCTCTTGTCTTTTTTGATTCAAATAATTTGTATTTGTGTTAATAAATCTGATTTGAACAAACCTTTAGAGTTTTGAAATACTTTTGAATACTTTCCAGTGTCACTGTTGAATGAAATACAACAAGACACCCAAATGGCCTGAAGTTAGAACATATCCTGTGAGGAAAAATATGGCAGCAAGTGAGTTCTTCCTGAGAGTGTGACAGGCCGCTCCAGACCACGTCTTATCTGCAGCAGCGGGGAGGATGTGGTCAGGACAGGGGTGCAGTGTCAAGCCCCTGTTGGCTTTGTGGGCTGGTGGTCATTGTTTAGTCAAAAATGGGGTGTTATGGAGAGTCAGCCCCTATGAGGGTATATTAAATCTCTGGTTTCACAGCTACTCAGATGCAGCAAAACTCCTCGATGCACAGCTGTGGGCAAATCATATGATAATGGTACGTAACAATGTCTAATGCATTTGTTTAGCAGTTTAGTAATAACTAATAGACTTTGTCCTTATCTTGCTCTTGACCTTTTCAGGACTCTCAGTCTGATTTGGAGGTGATTGTGGATTTTCTAGAAGAGTGCTACCAAGACTATAATCAAGAATATTGTAAGTACAGCCTTAAACAGTACAATATATTATTTGTTTTTTGAATATTGATTTTAATTCTTTTAATTTTTTGCTGTTTATTTTAGTGCAGTGGTCTGCACCTGTTTCTCTAAATGAGCAGTGTGCGCCTTCACATTCTCGTCAACTGCAACAGATCAACTATGAGTCACCAGTAAGTCTTTTAAATTATTATCATTTAAATGTAATCCGACTCATTCAACACTATGGCAATTTGTCCATCATTTTACCATCTATGTCATCTCATCACAGGATCTTCAGACTCTTCAGCAGTCTTATGATATGTGTCCAGCAGAACTCATGGGCTCATTATCAGGGTCACTGCCAAACTTTGGATCAACAACACAATCTTCTCAACACAAATGCCAGGCCAGAACAACAGGGAGTGGTGAGTTCTGCTTTTTCTGCTCAGTAGATATAGTTATTGCCTGTAGCTTGAGGGAAACAAAAACCACAAAAGCAAGAGGCGTTCCCTTTTTCAGTAAAACACTAGAGCTGTGCCGCTCATCAGTCCGTGGTCTCTTTTTACATATCTCACTGATAACCGCTGTGTTGTTTACACAGTCACTCTCACAATAAAGCTGCACCTGATCTGAATAGAGATTTTCCAGGAAAGGTAGAATTTCAGGAAACAATAAGTGAGAGCTGTTATGGTTTGGCACTACTTCTCATTAAATCCTTCTACATCGCTTCTGTTCATTTGTAAGTAAAGGCAGTCTACCTCTGTTTACAGGAAAAAGAGTGCGCCTGTTTCACTTTCTGTTTGAGTTATTGGAGGACCCCACTATGGCCCACTGTGTTTCCTGGGTCCCATCAACCATTGGGGTTTTCCGCTTCTCATCCACCAACAAGGACCAGGTGGCTGCACTGTGGGGTCAGCGAAAGGGTAACAAAAGGCCCATGACTTACCAGAAGATGTCCCGTGCCCTGAGAAACTATGCCAGATCTGGAGAGATATTGAAGGTGAAGAAGAAACTCACGTATCAGTTTAGCCTTGACACCCTGCTGTTGTTGCAGAAGAGCAGACATAGACCTTTCTGATTCAGCTGTCCATCACGTTCTTTGTCTTTGAGTCTGTTAAAAGAAATATATATAAAAAAGAAAAAAACCTTTTTGTCTGTACGAATTTGCATAACATGAAAATGTGTCACATGAAGATGAGGCCATAAACTACCACATAGCGTTATTATTAAAGAGGGCATATTTTGCTGGATATTTATTAAAGTATAACATACATAGATAAACCTTTTATATTCTGTTAATTATAAACTGCAGTGTTGATTTCAGAAATGGGTTCATTGACTGATAAGCCTTGCCTCTTCAAAGTATTTTACAGTAGCAAGAAGCAAAATTCTTCTTAGGTGTTTTCATTGTCTTGTTGTTTATTGAAAAATGGCAGATGGAGACTGCATTTTTTGAATAATTGAAAGCAAGTAGTACAGAGCAGTGGATGGGTGCAAGGGGTAGGAGGAGGTAGGAGGTGAGGGCAGAGATTTTCAAAGCACTCAAACTTTGAATTTACGACAATACAGAATGACTCAATATTAGGAAAAAATTTAATAAATCGTACTATATTAATATTTATGATAAACATAATCTTCAGAAGATTATTTCCGGAAGAATGGCTTGTTCAGAACTGAAAACATTCAATCCTCAACTCACACGAAATAGATAAACTCTGTATTAGTTTAACTTGATAAAATTAATAAAAAGTCAACTTTTATTTTTTAACATTTAATTACTTAATTTCAGAGCCTTGTCCTGGTATCCTTTTTTGGGTGTCATTCAAGCATGCATGACGCAATCGAAATAGTAGTAGTAGTAAGTAGTAGTAAGAAAATGCTGAGAGAACACTGAGAATGTTTATAAACATGATTAAAAGCTCATAAAAGTTGATTATACATAGGAAACTTTTCTGGCAAAAGTTCTGCCGCTTCCTTGTCTCCATGGAGATGTTATTACTTTGTCTGTAACATTCCCCAGTTGGGCAAATAATATGTTTAATGTAATATTGTGGAACATTTTGGGCCTCCACCAGAACAATCAACACACCTTTAGGTCCCACTGAAAAGGGTATTATTAAATTTGTATTAAACCAGGGGTT
Organism: Rhinogobius similis; assembly: GCA_019453435.1. Classification (NCBI taxonomy): domain Eukaryota; kingdom Metazoa; phylum Chordata; class Actinopteri; order Gobiiformes; family Gobiidae; genus Rhinogobius; species Rhinogobius similis. Next base: position 20,302,702 of record CM033619.1, on the reverse strand, counting down.
GGACAGTTTTAAATACCTTTGTAGTTCCAGAGACATCTCGTGGAAAGTACAATACAAAAAGTAGAAAAAGAAGTGAGAACTTAATTGACTTGATTGACTGTGCACAGAACGTCAGTTGGGTTGTTTACTTTCAGATTATACTGCATTAACTTTAGCATTGAGACACAAACATGTCCCTTTATAAACACACAAGTGTCCTTTGGTGAAGTAGTCGCTTGTTCTGTAAAGTCGTTAACGTGTTTCATGTTAATCCAGAACAACTCGTTCACTGCACGATCTGTCAGGATTTATTCATTTTAGACTAACTAGACCAAAACCCCACAGAAATGAATTAGACAGGAAGCACTGAGCTAGCCATTTTAAAAATAAACAGACCAACTACCACCTTGTGCACAGAGTCAATTAATGGGGTTTACGCATCTCACTGTGGGCCGATGACCGATGTGAAGCAGAAAACAGGTGAGAAGATAAACTGGTAAAAATATATATTATTTATACTATATTTATACTATTTATAAATTGTTTTACTATTTATAATATTACGCTAGCTAACTGCCATCCGATCAAAGTAAAAGGAAATTAGCATCTATCTTAGTTTAGCTAACAACCTCGTGCACATCGATAAGATTATGGATCCATGGTGCACATATGGATGTAATGGTAATGTAAGCATGAACTGTGATATTTGACTGTCCGCATCATTAATATTGCAGAAACATGTCAAAGTCAAGCTCACAGCGCTTCAATACATTTTTACGGTTCTTAGACGTTTGATTGTTAATTGTCACCTGAGTGTATTTGTAGTGTCCATCTGCAGCCATAGGGGGTCAGTGCTGTCTGCTCCAGTGGACCACTTATTCAACATGCATGAGCTCATGGCTGAGGCTCTTGTGTGATGTGACCTCCTCTGGACCAGTCACAAAATGGTTTTGTATTCTTTGTAGCTGACCCACACGATGCTTCTCTAAGCCTAGTATTTACAGCTGGAGCCCCGTCCAGGTTATAAATGTGTCATTGTAGCTATGTGGGCCTGTTACTAAGAAAAGCCTGAGTCAAAAGACTGAAACGGAAGACAATTTGAGGTAGTTTGTGTTTACCAGGGAATGGTCAGTTTTGTAGTGATTTTGCTAGCAATTTATGACTTAGAAGCTACAAACCTAGACCTACTGTATTTGTTTGTCCCAAAATATGGATGATGGAGTGATTACTTAGTTAGGGCACTTGTTATGCAAATGTATGGAAATGTAAAAAAGAAACAAACATACATACAAATGGTAGATAGGACCTCCTTTTGGCAATGTGAAGATTTTGTCTGATTGTAGGAACCTTTAGTAAAATCTGCCTTGCTCTTTTACAATTTCACTACCTACAGTCTTGTGCACCTCTATAACAAAAGATAAAGCAGGTCTAAGCAGTAAAATCAATTTTACAATTTTTTTTTTAATGTTTAAAACTTTATACGTGAAGTGTCAAGGTTTATGACAGCTTTCTAACTATAGGCTGTATAGCCACTGCCTCGGCATCTCTCCACAATGTATTTGCCAGCACAGAAAGCCTGCTGTTGTTGGACAGCATTCCCTTTGGATTAAATGGGTATCTGACACTTGCCATTGATTTGCTGCGTGCCATATAAAACATGTATTTTTATTTTTTTCAGGAATAGCGCTGTGGCAAAGTTTGTTTCATATAAATAACGATATAGGCGTGTTGGCAGTGGCTCCTTAAAAATCCTGCTTCCTCATTTGTTATGTAGGTCTGTAAAGTCCCAACAAACATTTTAATTCCAATCATTATCTTTAGGTGGCTTTATTGCATACAAATCGCCCATATTACTCTATAACCAACAATAAAAGCATACATATCTTTATTTAATTAATCTCTTTGTGAAGCAAAACTATAACATTCCTACTCAGAGCTCATTCATCAAGGCCACAATTTAAGCAGAGGTTACAGCAAAGATATATAGATAGTTACATTTTTGTATGTATCCAAAATTATTTATTAAATCATTCTATTTACACAAAGTCTCTGGACTTAACACAGTGATGATGCAGTATGTTTAGGGTCCCCAGATTTCCATTGTTGAGAGGAGGAGCATGTACCTCAGTATATAAGGCCTTTAAGCCAGTCCTTTTTGATCTGTCTCTGTTCCTCCTCCTCCACAGAGATTTACAGACTCCATCCCACATTACTGAGGCCCACTGAATCTGAGAAGATCTGCTGCTGCAACTACCCCACCATCATCATCTGCCTCCAGGACAGAAAGATACTGAGCTTTTAATTGTCTGAAGAGAGAAGCTACTGACAACATCTGTCTGTTTCTTCTCTGTGCCTTTTTGGGGAAAAAGGGACTCGAGATGCCAGAACCTACAAAGAAAGGTAAGAGTGCCGTCAAAAATGGTTAGTACACAACCTCAGTACCTGTGAGACCATTCATTGCATTGCAATGGGGACACTATATACACCCAGTGGCTAAAAAAAAATGAAATTATTTTATTTTATGAAAGTTTAATATTCAATTTAATGTTTTTGGAATTGCTGAAGGCTTGTCCTTTGATTTTCCTAAAGTGACTTTGACTGTGGTGTTGTATTACTGATGCCTGTGTGTAGGACAATAGACAATTTAAATGTATGAACAGATACTACAGTTACTCTGAGCTTGATACCGGATTTGTATGTTAGTCACGCCAAGGATAGACAATGGTAGGGCCAAGGGGAGGAATGTTGACAGCAGTGGCTTGGCAGTGTGTAGATGGATCAGATCAGGCACTCTGGATGAACTGGCCAAAGGCTAAACTATATAAGGGTTGATAATAAAGGTCATGTGACTGGTCTTTCTTCCTCTCATCACTAGCCAAAAACACTGAGTGGATTTGTTACTGAGCCAACTCAAGACCACCATTACAGCATCTTAAAACACCTCCTGACATGGCTCCAATCGCCTCTACTCCTCATCTCGTCAGTCAGTGAATTGTATTACAGTGTCCATCGACATTTATTTTTAATCCGCTCGTGTCTGTCAATAGGTGATGGCATTACTCTCACTCTCTCGTTAGCTTAGCTCTTTGGGCATTGACAGCCAACACTCACTCATCTAAAGTAGAGACATCCTTTTGATTTTGGTTTTTTGCAGCCTTTCTGACAGAAGCTGCTTAAGTAGATCCAGGCTTAAGAGAAACATCTTTATTGATCATTTATTGGGATCAAAGATTACTTGTCTAACAGGCATGATTATCACTATTTGGGATTTAGACTTAGATATCCTGGCAAAATGTGTTTAGACAATAACATTTGATGATGACAGAATGGGTACTAAAATAGTGTGGATATCAGTACCAATTGGCATCACTGACTATGTGCACAACATAGCCTCCCAAGTCTTCATGCACTGCCATAAACATCTGATCCCTGGAGACAATGCAGTGGGGATAAAGATGCAGCAGATGCCAGTCTGGTAAAACACAGTCCATAAATAACTGATAGCGCAGAGTTGCCAATAAATGTAGGAAGAAACATATTGTTCTTTAAATGAGTCTGAACAGCTGAGGAGAAAGAGGCCTCTGTTGTTTTTGTCACCCCACTCTCCAGCCTTTAAAAAGGCCCATCCAGAGATGACAGAGAGGCTGAGTAGCTCAGGGCTCTCTTGGGGATGGGATTCTTGTCCCTGGAATAGTTCAGAATGAGTGCACTTCTAATCCTCTTCCCTTGTTCCTGCCATCTCCATCCTCTGCCTCCCCACCCCTCACACCAGCACAGCGCTCACTGGATCATGAAGAGGTCACCCATCCACCAGTCAGAAATCTGACCTTGCGGCCTCTTTATCTTTTGTGTCTGTGTACTACGTTTAGTGATTCAGAGGGAAAGAAGCACCTGAAATTTACCGTTAAACCTGTCTAAATAGCATAAATACCCATCATAAATCAAACTTACAGAAGAATACAGTCAACAACTGTTGACAGCTTACTGTCTCCACGATCTCACGCATTCTCAGCCACCTAGTTCCAATTAAAGATCTGAGATAGATATGAGAAAATAAAAAACTACCAAAGGAGATTTATTAATGTACAATCATCTGTTAAAAACAATAGAAATCTATAAAAGGAAAAGGGAGTTTGCCAGCGGTTTGACTCTTGTCACAGGCTGTATGAGCCCCTCTGTCTGCACGCCAGTGGGGCCAACAGCTGAAAATACCTGCACCCCGTCAGCTGCACTGGGGGTACGCAGAGGTAAAATAAAACCCTTCCCCAGTCTAATTATCTAAATGATGATGAGACAGTGAAGTATTGAGCCTCATTTTGGACTGCATGATGTAATCAAACCGGGCTGTGGCCCATCAGCCAGTTACATGGTTTTTAAGTGATGTGGAGGCGTATAAATTGAACTTGGAATGGTCAAAGGCAAATCGTTATACACAAGTAGATATCAGGAGAGCTAATGAGTGATGGGGAACTGCTTGTGTCTTCCAGTTTATGGCAAACACTTTGGCAAGATTAATAGATTAGATTAAACAGTTAAGACTATCCTATGTCTTAACTAAGAAGGTTAGAAAACATAATTAACAGCTATAAGTCAAGATTATTCCGCCCCAACATAATCGTAAGAACAGAAGGTTAAGAATCATGACTATTTTAGAAGCAAAATGATCCAAATCAAAATATGATTTATTTATAAAGCACATTTAAAAACGCCCACTTACCAAAGTGCCATACTGACAACAATACACAAGAACAATAAGAATAAAAACGAGCACAAAGTAAAATAATAGTACGTCATATATTCAATGATTCAATTCCATTTTAATTCAATCTGAACTCCAAAAAAGTATACCAAAATATATTCAACAACTTTACTTTTGCATTCAGAAAGTTCATAAAGCAGGCCACGTACTATTATTGTATTAACACTAATGCATCAGAATAAATCAAAGGATAACACCTGTTATGTGTCAATAATCGTGAATAATTGTTTTATTATCAGGATGTTTCTTCTCACAATAATCTTAACACTGAAATTAGTTATTGTGACGTCCCGTCTACCGCCAGTGTTCAATTTTTTTTTTTTTTTGCTAAAATCCTTGAAAGACATGCATTTTCTCAGTATCGCCTCTCCACAGATTTGACACAAATCCTATCCTATAAGACCTATTGGCCTTTGGCATCACCTCCTTGTCTACATGGAAATGTATACATTTATTGCCATACTGTGGAACATTCCAGGCAAAGTAGTAATAATCATGGAGAAAAGCAGCAGAAAAGTTACATACTGCTCCTTTAATTTGGCTATTGCTCAAATTTGGCTATTTGAGCAAAGAGATCTGAAAGTAAATTTTTTTTCAGACTCTGAATCTCACCAGGGCAAGCTGTTGTTGACCAGTCACTGTTATTATCATAATTTATTCTATTCTATTCATTTTTGTAAAACATAAAATTACATCAGCAGTTGTCTCGCTGGACTTGTTGATTTTAGCAGCAGAAAGTTAGAAAACCGAACAAAATCGAATTAAATAGTCTTTATTGTGATTGGAATTTTAATTGTTGAAATTGTTGATTTAATTGAAATCATAATAATTATTTTCTTTTTCAGATGAGATGCAAAATGGGCAGCCAGAAGGTGAGTGGAATTGTCTGCACACACTTTTAAATGATCAATGAAAGAGGGTTGCATTGAAACAGCAGCACTTATATATAATACAGAGCACCTTGTTAAACTGGTGCAAATGTGTAAACTCAGCTTTGTAGGTGTGTAAAGGATGTTGTGCTCTGTGAGACGGGCCACAACAACCGAGCTGTCAGCATCTATGACATTCCTGTGTTCAGTCGGCTGATCCTGGAGTGTTGATTCAGCTGGCTCACTCTTGTCCCCTGTGAGGAAGGTGCTAGCATGCCTTTGGACTTCTGCTGCTCTAGGCTTGACCTTGGAGCAGCAGCATCTTGAAAGAGCAGTGTTGCCTCTCATGTTGGCGTTTTTGGGAATGTTTGTGGTAAACACCAATAATCATGTGGGTTAGTTCTGGGTATAAATCAAGCAATTGTCAAGCTACTTTAACTAGCATTCCTTTAGATAAAACTAACTCAGTCCCTATATTTACAAACTAGTATGAATGTCCAGAGTTTTCTTACTATGCATGTAATTTTCCTCGAATGTTGTGGTGATTGGATATTCAAATAAAATTCAATGTAGCCCTTTGTGTGAATATAGTCATCATACCTATTTGAATATACAACTGCTACCACAACATGACCTATTTGAAAACAACCCAAGTAGTGTTATAATCACTGACAAAAGAACAATTTAATGACCAACACATTAAAACCCACATCAGGCTCTACACTTGTGTGTACGCGACATCAAGCCTGCACCTGTGTGTGCGTTGCATCAAACACTACACCTGTGTGTGTGTGTGTGTGTGCGACGTCAGGCACTACAGCTGTCTGTGCGCCGTACCTGTGTGTGCCACTCCAGTGTGCGCCGCTCCTGTGTGCACCACTCCTGTGTGCACGCTACACCTGTGTGTACGCGACATCAGGCACTACACCTGTGTGTACGCGACATCAGGCACTGCACTTGTGTGTACGCGACATCAGGCACTACACCTGTGTGCAAGCGACATCAGGCACTACAGCTGTGTGCACGCGACATCAGGCACTACACCTGTGTGTACGAGACATCAGGCACTACAGCTGTGTGTACGCGACATCAGGCAGTACACCTGTGTGCACGCGACATCAGGCACTACACCTGTGTGCACGCGACATCAGGCACTACAGCTGTGTGTACGCGACATCAGGCACTACACCTGTGTGCACGCGACATCAGGCACTACAGCTGTGTGCACGCGACATCAGGCACTACACCTGTGTGCACGCGACATCAGGCACTACAGCTGTGTGCACGCGACATCAGGCACTACAGCTGTGTGTACGCGACATCAGGCACTACACCTGTGTGTACGAGACATCAGGCACTACAGCTGTGTGCACGCGACATCAGGCACTACACCTGTGTGCACGCGACATCAGGCACTACAGCTGTGTGCACGCGACATCAGGCACTACAGCTGTGTACGCGACAATTGTTTGTGTATCATAGAAAAGAAAAGCTGAACTGTGTGCCTGTGAAATACTGCTAAAGCTGTGATCATTATAAGTAGCTGGTGCATCCACAGTTATACTGTATATCTGTCACACACTCAGAAATGGTTGCCCCCGAAACTGTTTGCCCTGAAAGTGTTCCCTCCGAAAGTAATGGTGCCCTGCCTTTACCTGAGATTTCCTTGGAGGTTTCACCGCCCCCAGGTGGGTAACACTGGCATTGCCGCATTATGACGGTGCATCCTGTGCACACACTCACATCACGAGTGGAGTTTGTGTTTGTGGTCACAAATATTTTTTAATCTACACTGAAGCCTGAAATTGCACTTTTCCAATGGAATAAACAAGAATGAAACACATAATTGAATAAGTTAGTAACTATGTCACCTTTCAGGAGACACAGCTGTCTTGTAGCATGATTATACTGTCACTACTAACTGTGTTGTGGATTTTTGTGTGCATGATACTTGACACACTAAATATGATGCAAATTTGTGATGGAAATATTTTACCTACTTGTGAAAAAAATATATAGAAAAATATATAGAAAAAGTAAGAACATAGTAGAGATAATAGCATAAAAATACACAAGTTGGTACATTTTCCATTGCTTTACCGTACATTTGATGACCAGATAGACAGCTGTCAATAATCTACCCAATATTGTTAATACAGCTGTAAAAAACAAAACAAAAAAACAAACAGATATTGACAGTAATGAGCAAATACTATCTGGCCATTAAATATACTGGCACAAAGCAAGCATTGTACTGCAATGCTGCAGTATCTTTGCTTGATGCTTGCTGCTCCAGCTTGGTGCTTTGTCTGCTGTACAGAGCCCATAACAGAGGCAGTAACCGAAGCGGTAACAGAGGCCGTAACAGAGACCATAACCGAGGCTGTAACAGAGACCATAACCGAGGCCGTAACTGAGACCATAACCGAGGCCGTAACAGAGACCATAACCGAGGCCGTAACAGAGACCATAATCGAGGCCATAACAGAGACCATAACAGAGGCCGTAACAGAGGGGAAAGAGCCAGTAGAGACTGATGAGAGGAAACCAGAGCCCACAGAGACTGAGCCTTTAGCTGTAGCTAAGGAGCCGAGCCCCACAGAAAATGGCTCTGACCAGCCTCAATGTGGTGTGATGGGGATGAAAGAGGCAGAGGTTCATTGCTCTGCAGTAAAGGAGGAGAGTTCTATCCCTCCCCCACCCACTGGTAAGTAAACCACTATCAGTCTCTCATGTCTCCTGAACACGCACATTTAATTTACTAACTTCCTCATGCTACAATAGAAACTTTGCTTGCCTTGCACCTTACCTTTATCTCCTTTGAACCTTTGCTTGCATAAGTTGTGTGTCTACTAAAACCACTCACCCTTGATAAAGTGCCTTGTTAAACTGTATACCACTAATTTGACTTGGGTTTAATTAAGACATGCAATTATATATAGAAACATATACAGCTTCTTCACCACTAACTTAGAGTGAATCATGTACACTTATTTTTTTTTTTATGGTTACAGTAGCCTGTACTCAAGGGTGTTTTTTGCCCACATTACAAAGTCAATAGGAATACATTAGGCTTTTATTTATTTAAATCAGAGGCAATACAGCACATTTTTGTTTTGATCTGTTGGTAAATGTCTACAGTTCTATTCAGATTAGAAGTGACAGTTTGTTCTTTTGAATTGTTTACTTTTAGTATTTCTGTCCGAGAGCTGCATGGTGAAGATTGTGTCTCGCATGTGTGCTCAATGGTCCACACTCCTATGTCTACTATGATGGATGTGTTAGGTGCATCTATTTGTCAATCAAACCTTTATTACAGGTGATGATGCTCCTGCTGCCAATAGTCCCTCCCCAACATCCCCAGCAGGTTGGTACCAATACAAAACCCCAAAAGCTCCTGATGCGCTATTGTGTCTTGTGAAATTATGAAGCTACTCCTCTTTTTAGTTTAATAGACGCATACTTCCACTGGAATTCTCTTTGGTAAATGTTAAGGTTTGATGTATGTCACCCCAGGGACATACATCCAAAGCATGTGTGATTTAAACACTTCAACAAGCTTGAAACTCGTATTAGATATGGAAGTAATTTCACTCCATATGACACAATGTGTGCAAAATACATACAAAGATATTTATTTTGTGAATACTTGTGTGCGGCTGATTTTTTGTTACTACTTGCTCAACTCTAATAATCTTTTTCAGATTTCCTAACGGAGAATTTTCTAAAACTATTATCTATTAAATTTTCAGGGTTGGAGGAATAATTTTGCTGAAGCTCATGTTACAACAAAACTGTATTGATTACTGAACTTGTAGAATGTGTAGAATTAACATACGCTTTCTCTCTTTCTCAAGCTTTGGTTTTAGTAGCATCAGCAAAATCTAATCCAACAGAAATTTGTAATCATTTGTATTTGATACAGCATATTTGCTCGGCTTATCCTTGACTGAACGCCCACGTCACCTTTGCAGGCTCATTCATTTCTCTTAAATACTTAAGTTATCCTGATTAACATCAATGATGATTTTGCTTTCTTCACAGAAGATGCCAATTCAGTCAAGAAACTGTCCGTTGATCTGCCTAGTAAGAGCCCTCTGTTAAATCCTGGCACTGTTTCAGTACTTATCATCAAACTGAGCCACGCCTGAAACAACAAAACGTGTGTCTAGACCTAAACCAGATTTAGATCGTAGTTTCCATTTTCTAACATGTTAACATGCATTGGTTGGAGACGTCTAAACATTCTAGAACCCTGAAAACCTAAACACAGTTCTGGAGAATTTGTTAAATTTAATAAAATAAAACATTACCAGAATTTCTAATAACTGAATTGTCATCTGTTATTTCATGCCAAGGTATAACTGCTTGAAGGTTTAACCCCACGAGTGTTTGTTTGCTTTCGTGGACTTTACAGTACTATTTCTTACAATATGCTGTAAATCTCTCTTTTTGTTTAGATGATAGTGTTCCTGTGCCAGCAATGGGGAGAAAGGACTCAGGTAATAAAGTGGTCAAAAGCCTGTGTTTCAGGAGCACTTTGGAACAACACCAACTTCACAAATGTATTTTGTAATTTGATGGGTGATCTTGAAGAGGAAGAAGTATGTTTTATATTGAAGGTTTTCAGAATGATTTTGGTTTTCAAGTGGCTTTACATGTCACTTAAGGTGCTGCTGTGCAATGTATGATCCAAGTGAGATTCTGACGTATTGTTTATAACTTTTCAATTGTCTTTGGTAACACTTGCAGGTGGGTTGACTATTTGAATTGATATTTTGTGCAACGTTGAGTCAAAATATTTTTGTTTTCTTTCTAACTGAGCAGTGTGGTCTTTGGGAGAGGGTCAGGCCCCCGAGGATCTGGACAAGCCCATCGACACCCCTCCGCTGTCCACTCTGCTCATAGAGAGACCACAGAGTGGCACTGTGCCTGTGGGTGAGTGTAGAAGACATGGTTACATACAATGCACACATTCCTACTTCTACTTTGATTTTGACATCATATGATTATTTGTCCAAAGGAGGTGACATTACCTTTGTTGCCAAAGTGGAGGCTAAAGATCTTCTCCGTAAGCCAACTATCAAGTGGTTTAAAGGAAAATGGATGGATCTCGCCAGTAAGACCGGGAAGCATTTACAGCTGAAAGAAACCTTTGACAGATACACAAAGGTACACCGCATGATTCACCCATTTGAGTGTTGGTTCATCTTTATCACATTGAAGAAATGTTCCTCTCTAACAGATACACACATTTGAGATGCACATTATAAAAGCCAAAGAGAATTATGCTGGAAACTACAGATGTGAAGTCACCTACAAGGACAAGTTTGACAGCTGCTCTTTTGACTTAGAAGTTAAAGGTTGGTCAAGTGCAATGAAGTTAGTGATATACTGACCTCTCTCACACTTATTCTCACTGAACTGCGTTCTTTTGCAGAAACTGAACAGAGCTCCCAAAACATTGATATTCGCTCAGCTTTTAAAAGGAGGTAACATAAAATGTTTTTAAGCTAATGACAACTGAACAGCCTTTGTCTGTTTTATAAAGACATGATTTGATGTAATCTTTGTTATTTATGTTTATTAAATTAAAAAAGGTACTTTGAGTAATAAAAATCAAGCCATCCAGTCAACCTAATATATTTTAATGAAAGGCCATCTCTTGCTTTTCAGATCTACCATCAAACAATGTGCGTTGAAAACAATGCAAAGCATCCCAGTTTGACAGCATTAGCACAATGTTGACGCAAAGTAATGTTAACTTAACATTGCAGAAACACTGTGTAAATGTGACTGGGAGCTCTCTGAGTCTTACACAAATCACAGTTTCAGCCTGAAAAGATAGTTACAGTTTTGTGCAAGCCCCAACTGTGTTAGCTTTGCGAGCTAATGTACAGTTGGTCTCAGAGCAGTTGCTTTGTGCTGTTCTTTAGACATTGTTTTGTAGTATGTGTCTGTATGTACCTCTGATTAAGTCTTCATTAATCTCTTCTTGTTAACAACAGCAGTGAAGGACAAGAAGATGCAGGGGAGCTTGACTTTAGTGGTCTTCTTAAACATAGGTGAGAATCACAGCCAGCTCTGATTGATTTTTTTTTTTTAAGTATTTTACTTTTGTTGTCTGTGTTTTTGTTATTTTTCTCCTAAATAAAACACACAGCCAATGTTTTTTTTATTCTCAAATATCAAGTGGTATGTTTATGAAATACTACTACAATAGTGTTGAGACAATGCATTTCTGCTGAACCTTTTCATTCACTTTTGTGGTGGCCCAATAGGTTTACTGTAAGATTTATCTGACGACTTTGAGGGTATGGATGTGAGCACAAAAAAAAAAACAGAGAAAGATCACCACCTAAATTTTACATTTACGTTGGGCTTGTCTCTTCTTCTCCCCTACATATTCAGACATCAAAGGTTAGTAGAGTGAAAACCATAAGTATTTAAGCTATTAGACCTTACTGCGGTGAGTAATCCCGTAGAACCCCAGCATGACATAATGTAGCTCTAGCAATCGAACACGCAAGAGTGTTGGCCCCCTGTAGTTTGGTAACACTTCATTTGGACACAGCATTCCTACTCGGTCTGCCCTCCATCAGGAATGATACAAATGGACTTGTGTCTTAAATGCTGACTGCACTTCATTGAATTATGGAGTTCATCACTTGTATGACACAGAGGGCACCATTTTGAATCGCTGCTGAGATGAAAGGGCCCTGAGGAATGATGCTGTAAAATAGTGTTACTGCTACATTGTCATTATTGTTTCATTTTAGAAATGTATAAGACAAACCCATTTGTTTTTCAGCTTCTTGACAATTGCCTGAAAATAAACAAATGAAAAACATCGAGTCAGAACCAAGTTAGCTTTGCGCTTTTCAGCCTTCAACCTTTTAGACATTTGGGAAAATGTCTAATTTAAGAGCTGAATGTTTTAAACTAATTGTGCTGTGCATGACCAGTCTTCATTTTCATAACTTTGATAGACTAATGTATTTTATGGATAATTTCATCTAACTCTGTCAAAGCGTCTCTGAAGTGATCACTCAACCAACAACAAACAAAGGGATGGGCCAGCTTCAAGTGCTTAAAACACATGCCATTTTTCATTTCAAATATTTGTTGCAGGTTAATTCTGTTCCTGCATGCTACGTTTAATTGCACACACTTCCTGTATAACAATGTGTTTAAAGTTTAATTACAGAAAATATCTGTCGAACTGTAAGCTCTTGTGTGCATTGATATGTTATTTTCCTGCCACCTACATGTACCTAAATCTAAATTATCTCCCTTTCATGCATAGACGCATGTCAATCTCTTATTATAAATGTTATACACCAAATGTTTATTTATGTCCCATATATTATTTGTCCTAACCAGAACACCACACTGGGTCTTTTTCATACAATTTTCATGCTGTAGAGGCATTCAAACAAGCAATGTAATTAACCCACTTCAAACATATTTGCCTCATAATTGGATCAAAGACCGCTTTCATGCCCATCTCTTTGTGTGACATGTCCTGAGGAACAACACTCTTATTTTATGTTTTTATTTTTGCATTCAAGTTTTAACATGTAGTGGAATAGTTCCACAGGACACGTTGCAAAAAAAGTTCTATTGCTCTTACCCTCATACTCTGACCTTATTTGGGACCACTAGGGAGCCTAAACAGCAGGACGACACCCCAGAGGTAGACGTTTGGGAGATCTTAAAAAATGCTCGACCAGATGAGTATGAGAAGATTGCATTTATGTATGGCATCACAGATCTGAGGGGTCTGCTTCGGAGGATGAAGAAAATACCCAAAGAGGAGAAGAAGAGTGAAGGTACATGATCAATTCCACTGGTTCAGATTTCTCCTCTCTAATATTGCTTAATTGTGTATTTAAGCCTTTGCAAAGAAGCTGGAACCAGCCTATCAGGTAGATAAAGGAGGGAAGATTCGCCTTGTGGTGGATTTGGCCGACCCCACGGTTGATCTGAAGTGGTACAAGAATGGACAAGAAATCAGACCAACTCCCAAGTATGTGACATATCAGTACACATCTGTCACTCAACAACTCAAATGAATGAACATTTTAATAAAATGTCATTCATTGATGGGGAAAGGCACTGATTTTGCACTGCCGTTAAATGTTTCATTTTGTCCCTAGAAGACAATGGTTCACATGTAAATAAAGCTTATGTAAACTTGAATATTTTTGAAAATTAGCCTTCTAGCTGTCATGTTTTATCCATGAATTGCACTGTGAACCATTGGTGGTTGATATCCAGTTGATGTTGGGTTTATAATCCTGTGTTTATAATGTCATTGTATGTTTACTTGATGTCTCTTTTGCATAGGAAAAAGGTGTTACCTTCTTTATAGGTCTTTAACCAGGCTTGGTTTTGTGACAGTGTGTAGCAAAATGGTGATGTATAAATTTAGCCACAGCATTGGCCAGTGATCTCAGTGACATTTGTTATGAACTGTAGATTAAAACGAGGTGTTAATCGCCTCATCATGTCATTATTTCATATAATAATTTGAATCAACAAACCATCTGGGCATTTGTTTTTGCTTCATAGTCAACCTTGAAATGCTCAGATCACACCGGGACCCAGTAAAACTATCATTCACAAAGGCCATCAATAGAAGTATATTTTTTATTAGTCTTCATCACCATCTCTCAGGCCCTGTTCAAACTCATGCAGTGTTAAAGCCATCTAGGAGGTTTCTACTGTTTTCTGGTTCGGACCCTCTTTTATTCAGGGTTCTGTTTTTGTGGTTGGCATTCATACTGTTCCCCTCCAGGCATGATGTCTTTGTCTTTTTGTCTATTTATCATATCATGGTGCTCCTTCCTGTCTGCCATAATTACTTCCTGTTCACTGTGACCTGGCTGTTGTGGCTCCCTGATGACTTAAAGTCAGAGGAAGTAAGTCCATCAACACTGTATATTTCCATGTTTGTCCCATTTATTTTGTTATGAACTCAGTCACAACTTAAGTTTTGTGTGTGTATAATGTATTATCAAGTCATTCATTCAATATCACTAACCTAATAATTGCATATGTTATTAAGTGTTGTGGGTGTACTCATAATTACATGAATTTTAGGTATATCTTTGAGCATAAAGGCACACAAAGGATTATGGTCATCAACAACTGCTCCATGAATGACGATGCAGCCTACTCTGTGGCTGCAGGAGATGAGAAGTGCACTACAGAGCTCTTTGTGAAAGGTATTTAGCTCTATGCAGTGATTATTGTCACGGACATGTGACAATAATAATTAAAAATGTACTGATAATAACAAATATTGCTCCAATGAATCATAAAAAAACAAAACACTACGTGTTTTGAAATATATTCTGAAAATCTGATTAAAAAGCATTTTTTGGGCTTCATCTACAGGTTAACTTTTGACAGTACATAAATGTTTCAAATAATCATGATTTCAATGATGATCCAAATAAATGTGACAATATTTTTCCCATTACCCTTGTACAAACATGTTACCGATGACTTATTAGTCTTATGGATTTCTCTCTTATGTTTCATTTAGAGCTGCCAGTTAAAATCATTAAAAGTCTTGATCCTGTGAAGACTACTGTAAATGAGCGAATTGAACTGGAATGTGAGGTGTCGGAGGAAGGTGCTCAAGTGAAATGGTGAGATATAAACTTAAGGATCTGTTTGAAGACCCTGGGTATACTTTAGGGTTTGTTTTGAAGACAGTCGAATCTGCAAACTGGATCATTTAACGTTTTGTTATCATTATCAGGATGAAGAATGGTGTAGAGGTCCCAACAGGAGTACGTTCCCGATATCGAGTTAAGTGTGAAGGCACCAAACACTATTTGGTGATTGATGATGCCTCGAGGGAGGACACGGGGACGTACTCAATCATGGCCACTGGTGGCACTTCTGAGTGTCATGTACAGGTTGACTGTAAGTAACATCTTTTGTATCACTCAGTTGTAACATATTGTTTACTCTAATTTGTGTGATTTGATTACAGTGAAACCTCTTAAGATCTTCCAGGACCTGCAGGACATAACCGTAAGGCTGGGGCAGCCTATTAAACTGCATTGTGAGATTTACCCAGGCAACGTACCAGGCCGTTGGTACAGAAATGGACAACTGATCCAGCCCAATGACCGCATCAATATTATTCACAGGAACAAGTAAATATTACAGACAAATCTAATTTTACACAAAACGGCGAACACATTTTAAATAGATGACTTAAAGGCTAAGAAAATGGGGCTCTGTGTAGTCCAACGTGAAGAACCAAAATTGTGAAGTAACAATTATCCCTGTCCTAATTGTTACTTCTGGAACATAAAATTGTATGCTATGCAGATGATTTTTTATTATTTTTGACCAAATGAGAAACTTCCATACCAAATGTGATGCATTTCCTTCATATTATTAGTCCAATGTCTGGACACAAACGGAATATACAAAAAAAAATTCATTTTTGCTAACTGGCAACCTCCCTTGATCTTTGGAAAGACCTACCCATTTCAATGGCAAACAGAATCTTTTTAATATTTGAGTATAGACAGTTTTCCACAAAGACCTGTCTCTGACACCATAAAAAAGACCTTGAAGAAATGGAATCTTATTCCATACTCAAGTCAATGGATTGAAACTACAAATAGTCATAATATATACTTTCTACAGATTTCTCTGTATATTCTCTCCCAATTTCCATCCCCAACTGGCTATTTGATGAGTGGGATTACGTTACAAGGCAAAAAAAACGTTGTATCTGATTCCAATCCCTACAACTATCCAAACAAAAATTTCAGCTCAAATCAGAGCCTTGCTGTTCTGGTATGACGCTCGGTGGGAAAATATTGAATGGAATGTGTTACAAGAGGTTCCTATACAGGCCTTACTGGCAGATGACTAACGGCTGGGTCAACTGGAGGAAATGGAGAATCCCTGGGTAAAATCTGTGTTTACTACCTCGAAAGAACTACTCAAAACATACAAACTAAACAAAGATATGACAAGATGGTTGGCTTATGATCAAACTTTTCTACCAGTCAGCACTTACCTGAGATTTAAGCTCTGGATGAACAAAAGTATAAAAGTTTTTACCAGATTGGTAAAATGTAGGACAACAAAATCACATATTTGGAAATAATTCTGCTGGAAAAATGTATCACAATGTATCAAAATGTATACCACCATGTCAAAGTGCCCACTACTCACAGGGAAATACTGGCTGTTGGAAAAATTGTGGATGCCAAGTGGCCCATCATTACCATGTGTTTTAGGACTGCCCTATTTCCTAGAAATATTGGCTTTACTTAGTACGCCAGACAGTTTTTGACATTGCCATTTGATTTCAGAATTATGTATTTGGCCCTCAAAATTCCTGCCATTTACACAATAAATGCACATCTTTAGACAAAAAATTAGACAAACTTTTGGACTAGATGGGACAACAGGATTGTAACTTTTTTCTCTCTCTCTTTTTTCCCATTTGCACTCTCTTTGCATGGTGTCCTGTCTTAAAAACTGAAAAAAGAAGATATATTTTAAAAATCATCTATCATATTTTTATTTTATTTTTAACCTTTTCCTTTCAGAATCCATCGACTGGAAATTGAAACTAGCTCCCTACACGATGCAGGAGATTACACTTTTGTGCCCGAGGGATATTCTCAAAGCCTCTCTGCCAAAGTTCACATCATTGGTGCAGTCACACATATTTCTGTTCAAATATGTAGTGGAATTGCAATTGTATTATTTTTACTGATATTTTTTTTTCCAGACCCACCAAAAGTTCATTTAGACAGTTTGAACTTTCCAGACAACACCGTGGTAATTGTAGCAGGAAATAAACTTCGACTGGAGGTTCCCATCAGTGGTGAACCAGCGCCCAGGGTGGTGTGGATGAAGGGTGAAAGGGTGAGTCTGCTCTTTTCTGCATTGCAAATTGTTTTCCTTTTGTTCAAATCTGTTTGTGAATTTGCTATTACAGGTCATTCTTGAGTCGGGTCATCGTGTTAGAGCAGAGACTTATGGAGACCAGACCAGTTTGACGATTGATATCACTGAGCGCGATGACACAGGAAACTACAAGATAGTTCTTCAGAATGAGGCTGGAGAAGCCACTGCCAGTGTCAAGATCAAAGTTGTTGGTAAAGAAACCCAAATAGCCATGCATTTGTTTTGTTTGTCAAACTTTTTCAAAGCTATTTTAGTTAGTAATTTTATGGTCTTTGGTCTATTGTCTGGATTAGAAAATTACACAACTGACACCCAAATAGTACTGAGCCCAGCGATATTCATAGTCAACATTTACGGGAACAGTATTGTATGTGACTCGTCGCATACAGTGATCCCTCGTTTATCGCGGGAGTTGCGTTCCAAAAATAACACGCGAAAAGTGAAATCCGTGAAGTAGTCACAGCTTTATTTTTTATTATTTTACAATGCAATACTGAACTATGGAATGAAACCAAAAATCAAAACCTGTTTTAAAGCCCCAAATTTGTTTAAAACAATAATTTTAATATAGTAATACAAGGTTGGAAACATTGTCACTCGCGTATTTCACAGTCTGTGCCTCTTCGTCCTGACTCCGCTCCGCTGTAGCGTCTGTTTCTACTGAAGGCGCAGTCTCGGAGTCTTTCTCCGAGAGAAGAACATTGTTATGGGTAGTTGTTGGCGCTCTTTCTTTTTCTGAGCAAGAAGATTTTTATAAACGGATATGCCACCTTCGATTATATTTGAGAACTGCAACGAACGACTCATCAGAGGGTCCCGTTCTTGTGCCGTGCGCTGAAGTTCAGTGGATGCACTGTAAAAATATCCGCATTGTAAAAAAAATCCGTGAAGCAGCGAAGCCGTGAAAGATGAAACGCGATATAGCGAGGGATCACTGTATAGCCATAAATATGCAGTATGTAGTCATAAACATTGGCTATGGATCAAACACTTTATTTGCTTTAATTCAATAATCAGGGAAATAGTAATCATTATTTTTTAAATCAAATTATTTTGCTAAAGATACGGCAGCATACATGACTAATCCTTGATGGCTATTGTCTGCAGACATTCCTGATGCCCCAGACGCTCCACTGGTGCCAGTCGTGGGTGGTGATTGGTGCTCCATGACATGGGAAGCTCCCAAATATGATGGGGGTTCCCCTATATTAGGTAATAACAGTGGCCTTATTTATGATAGCTGTAGTTAACATTAATAGGTAAATAATATACATTTTTAATATTATCACATTCAAAGGCTACTTCATTGAGCGAAAGAAGAAACAGAGCTCGAGATGGATGAGGCTAAATTTTGACCTGATCAAGGAAACGGTGTTTGAACCAAAGAAGATGATTGAGGGTGTACCTTATGAAGTGAGGGTCTTTGCTGTCAACGCCATAGGAATATCCAAGCCCAGTGATCCATCAAAAGCCTTTATTCCCCTGGGTAAGTGCAGGTCTTGAATTGGCTTAGCTGTCTAAATATTTAAACTTTGCTGCTGATGTTATGGGAAAGTGCCCCATGTAATGCTGCAGACTGCTTGTCTACTGTAGCTGTTGTTTTACAAGAATGTGCAGATTTCCATTCTTATGATGGCTGGCTGCATGTGTGATCTGCCCTTGGAGCCCCAGCAACACAGCTGTTCATCAACATACCACACCATCCCAAGCATTCTGACTGTGACCTCTACTAGGCAGACTGGAGCTTTAGGGGATATTAAATATGTCTTTATAATGGCTGCCAAATCATCTGTGGATTAGAGGTTTAGAAGAACAGGTCTGCCAGAGGCTCCAATAGGAGTTAAATATGATTCAGAACACAGGAATAGACAATAGCTTGGACTAATGAGATCTGACACAGCGACATACCAGCCAGAAAGTCCCACAGCTTTTTCACCTGTCCATGACATGACAAAAACCTGAGGAGTTGCCGGTACGACTCCTAAGATTCAAATCCTTTCCCTTATTTTCAGCTGTAACCAGTGAGCCCACTATGCTGGTTGTTGATGATGTCACTGATAACTCTGTCACTTTGAAATGGCGCCCACCTGAAACTATTGGAGCCGCTGGTCTGGATGGATATTTAGTGGAGTACTGCGTGGAAGGAAGTAAGAATCATCTCCAAAATAATTTTTAATTTATAATTAAATATTTTTTCCTTGTTAACTAATGTGTATATGTATATAAAACATGCTGAAATAAAGCTTAATATTGGAAAGTTATTAAATGCAGCTAGACTAATACATACAGTAAATATAATATGCTGTAATATTCTCTCTACAGCTGATGAGTGGATTGCTGCTAACACAGAACTGACAGAGAAGACCAAGTACACCATCACAGGATTAAAATCAGAGTCTAAAATATTAGTACGTGTTAAAGCCATCAATAAAGCTGGGGCTAGTGCTCCGCGCACCATTCAGCACTCTATACTAGTCAAAGAGGTTATTGGTAAGTTTTCAACATAATTGAAAAAATTAAAATTTGAAAAATTTGAATGATTCATGATATCTTTTTTTTAGAACCACCTAAAATCCGTGTGCCACGTCACCTTAAGCAAACATACACCCGCAGAGTTGGAGAGGCAGTTAACCTTGTTGTTCCATTTATGGTAATTTGACTCTGCTTTAAACTTTAATGTTGATCCGATTTTCACAGTAATTCAGTAAAAGCACTTTAACAAACTTAAATGGCTTTTTAGGGTAAACCCAGGCCAAAGGTCACCTGGCTAAAGGAAGGCAAACCCATTGAGCCCACTCATGTAAGCATTCGCAACACTGAATGTGATAGCATTATTTTCATCCGCAAAGCTGAGCGCAGCCACTCTGGAAAGTACGAGATGACAGTGCAGGTCGAAAATCATGTGGACACAGCTATTGTTGACATACAAATAGTAGGTGAGGAAAAGTAACAGCCTTCATCAAAACCAAGCACCACTGTTTATAAATTGTGTTTGTATTTAAATATTTTCTACTCACATACTGTTTACTGATTATCAGACCTACCTGGACCTCCTCAGTCTGTAACAATCGAAGATGTTTGGGGAGGAAATGTCGCTCTGGTCTGGACACCACCAAAAGACAATGGAAACGCACCAATAATAGGCTATACTATTCAAAAGGCAGACACAAAAACTATGGTAAAATTCAAATCTTTTAAAAAAAGACCCCTTTAATTAAGTTATAGAAACTCAAACTGTTCTTACACACAGGAGTGGTTCACATGCATCGAGCATTACCATCGCACCTGCATTACGATCACAGAGCTTGTGGTTGGTAATGAGTATTACTTCAGGGTCTTCTCTGAAAACATGTGTGGCTTGAGCGAAACAGCCACTCAAACAAAGAAGAGTGCCCTCATTGTGAAAGAAGGTACGGCTTTTTAAGTGAAGAACATGTTAAAGAACTAGTCCCCTTTTTCCCATTTTTGTTGCATGTTTCTAGGGATGCAACAATACTCAATATAATATTAAATTATTTAATACGACCCTCACAATATAACACGCGTGGCTCAATACACTTGTGGTTCTACTCCAGAGCCATTTGCCACAGCAAGAAAAGGATTCAGGTTGCCATATTTTGCAGATACAGTAAGGGAATACCAGTTGCCGCAGTGGTGTTTCTAGCGGAAACAGTTGTTAGTCTGCCCCAGGGTAGCGTCATGAAAAGCACTATATAAATGCAATGTAACATCATTAGTATTGTTCTAAAACGGTATCTTTGCATCCCTACATTGCCCACCCACATTCTTTTTAATCTCAATGTGAAATGAATGTGAAAATGGTTGTGTAAGGCTTTAATCATCGTAAAACAAACCGAGGAAAATGCTTCCATGAAAACTACATGGAAGGGTATTTTTATATGTTTATTTGTTGATTAATGTTTTAAATATTAAGTCTTTTACAGCTGGTTTGAAGGTACTGTCAGTGATGTTTTCCACCCCACAGTGAGTGTCAAGCAATAACTGACAGGCCCTTAAACAATGGTGTTGCAATCTTGGCTGATAATGAATGAACACAAATCATTGTCTTTCCCTCATCACATAGGGAGTTCCCCACATGATACAGCTCAGCGCCAGTATCATGCACAACCCCACTCCTTTACACTTCCCCCCACAGGCATGGAGCTCAAAATTCCTGAGTACAACGACCGTGACTTCAAGGAGGCGCCCAAGTTTACCCAGCCGCTGATCAACACTTTTGCCATCGCCGGATACAATGCCACTCTAAACTGTAGTGTTCGTGCCAACCCAAGGGTAGGTGATGTGCTGTGTAGACCATTCGATAAAATCAGGTAATATCAAATTTGTAATTCATAGCAATGTATTATATTGTCATTATTTGTGTGAAGTTGGACATATGTAATCACCAAAAAGTTGTCTGTTAATGTGGGATTTCCATTTCATTAATAATGTACTGATTATGAAAATAGTACCAGTTAAATTTAAGTTTAGTTAGGTTAGAGTTAAATGTTATCTATCTATCTATCTGTCTGTCTGTCTGTCTGTCTGTCTGTCTGTCTGTCTGTCTGTCTGTCTGTCTGTCTATCTATCTATATAGTGTGTGTATATACATATACACACACTTTTTTATTATTCTAATTATTATATTTTTATATTTTTTTCAATCTGAACATCTTATCTTGAACTATAGCCCAAAGTGATCTGGATGAAGAATAAAATAGCCATCCTAGATGACCCTCGTTACCGTATGTTCAGTAACCAAGGTGTCTGCACACTGGAGATCAGGAAGCCTAGTCCTTATGATGGCGGGATGTACACTTGTAAGGCCATCAACGACCTCGGGGAGGCGCAGGTTGACTGCAAACTGGAGGTCAAAGGTCAGTGCAAACCAGAAAGTAGTTACATTTGTTACCTATTTCTCAGACTGGTTTCCCAAAACCATCTTTCTAGTTTTCGGCTTTATGTCACAGATTAATTAGTTTTACTCACATAAACATAGTTTATTATTGGAGGTAACTTACACATACAAAGGATATTACAGTTTGTGGCTCTTCCTTCAACAGTGATTTTGAAACCAAGAAAAAAAAGCAAATATATAAAATATTTCATTTTTTACAATTAATTTAATGATTAATACATATGCACAATGATTAGTAAAACCGTACATGCTTTCAACGTGTTTACTCTGGAGGCTCTGCGCAGTGATATAATCCTGTGCTCAGCTCTGGACCATATCATGACTAGCTATACAAGTCCAGTTGGGAAAGCAGGGCTTGATAATTCATGCAGTAGTAAACCAATGATGTGGACATACTGTAAGCTGTGCTTCCGTAAGTATTGAGCACTATTGCACATATGTGTAATCTATAATTTGTTCATGTGTGTGAAGTGAACATAATCTCTGGAGGATCTTTACCACTGCAGGTTTATCCCTGTGTTTTCCAGTCCATTCAGTCATCTTGTCCATCATGACTACACACCACATACTGAATATTTGAGTCACACCTCCATAGGCATAACATACAGACCTGCGTTGTCCCTGTGTCAACTGTGAAATGCAATTACTCCATTTCAAATGACTGTAATGTTTGTGCACAGTAACTCCTCATTTAAAGAGTTCAGTAACTCGGTGGACTCCCTGGTGCACACATATAACACCATGTAAACATTTTGTTAACCCCTCTTCTCTTCTTTCTCCCCCAGTCCAAACTCAAGAATTGTGAATGTATGTTCTCATATAAGGTAAGCTTTCATATGATCCAGGCATATGAAGCTTATGTCATTCATTATGCATCGTTCAATCAGAATATAACTTCACTTTCCCTGGTTGGTGGTTTCAGTGCAAATAGTCATAAAATGTTGAAGGCATAAGATATTAGTGTAATCAGACTAATAACAAAATGTGCATGAGACATATTTAGCACAGACCCTCACTAGCCAACTTTAACATCTTTGGAAACTAAACTTCTATAGTGTGGATACAGAGCCTACCTCATGTATTTTGTGGCACCTCTAAGGTAAGTCTGTTCAGCCTCTAACATTCTTCTTTTACACAAAAGCAGCTGCAAACGTTTTGCTTTATAAATACATGACACGCTAACGCCAAACGTTCCCTTATTACAAACTTATCAATCAGTTGTGAATGTTGAGAAATCATATCTCCATTCAGAGCTTTTGCTTGTTGTGATCAAATAAGGGTGCATTTTATTTTAATAATTTGCAATGTTCAATGGCTTTGCATTGCATATTAGTTGAAGCAACAATATCTCATAATTTGCCATAGTTCTACAAACTGTGTCCCAATTCCATTTCCCTACACAAGAAATATTATGGTAAAACTAAAATAGCTATTAAAACGTTATTTTTTTATTGTTATATCAACAACACAAAATCACAGTATACACATTCATCAACAGTGTTTGTGTCTCAAGTAGTTATAATCATGTGGTTACATGTCATAATGTTCGGAATTAGGACACGATTTGATTTAGCAATTGTGTGCATCTTCGGTCTTGAGTTTGTGCGATTTTTGCGGGTTTGTTCTATTGTCTAGTTTTACTTTTCTGTTCTTTTTTTTCTTCCCAACTCCCTCTCCAAGTAATGTATGATTATCTCTCCATTGTTTCCAGGAGGTTTCACCTTTTATGAGCTCATGCAGCGTGGAGTGCCACTACACTTGATTGACAAGTACATGAACGAGGCAAAGATTGTTGAGCAAGAGAAGTAGATGCACTGTGCAATTAGACTCTGTCAATTCCCATTCTGCCCCAGCAATCTTTCCTCACCTGGACATCCCAGCATCCCAAAGACGATGAAGAAAAGAGCTTGACTGCATGTAAAAGGTTTCTCCGGCCTCAAGACTGAGTCTGAGTCCAGGCATCAGTGTGTGCAAAATATAAATATTGTACATGCTTGTACATGTACATGAGCTAGAATTTTTGTTTACTCGGCTAATTAAAAAAGATTACACTGTAATGTGCCCCACTTTAAGTGGTATATTAAATTAATTAACAAATAATGGCACTGAAAATTCTGGATAAATTCTCCACATGCTTTGAACTAGGGCAAGATTTAGGTCATTGTGGGAGAGGTGTGAGAAGAGAAACTGGGTGTAATTGTGTGCAGATTTTGTGCCATTCTGTTACCAGTGCAGTATAACATTGTGTAAAAGTATAACATTGTTTAATGGCCTTTGAAGTTTTTAAAACTGTAAGAGCAGGAATGCGTGTCATTGCTTTTGCAACCTTCATAAACATTGTAAGCTAAAAACTATTGCACACGTTGCTAGATGTGTGGCTTGTTGTAGTTGAAATCATGTGAAGAAATGGTGATGATGAAAGAATATAGATCTTTGTGTGAACCTCTTTTGGCTGTGGCAAGTAAGCTAGAGAGTTGAGTACAAAATCTGTACTAATTAATTAATTAATTTGATTATAAAACAAGAATGGATTGAAGGAAAAGTGAGATGTATCTGTTTTACTAATAATAGATTTGTTTTTTCCCACACACAGACACAGCTTTGATGTCATTCATACACACGCAATAAATTTGTGATTATGTCATACAATTACAATAAAATTGTAACCGGTTGTATTTACAGGACATGTGCACATTTTAATGGAATCTCTGTGTTCTTTATTAACCTCAATATTCCTTTACTTACGTTTGGCTCTTTGTTGCCTATGTTGCCTTCAAAGATAATGACAAAGAAATAAGCGAAATATTATTGAAATATAGCTATAATAAATTATATCTGGTGCATCTGTTTTCATATGGATTTCAGAATCGTTGCTATGGCAAAAAAAAAAAAAAAATTGTAATAAAACAAAAGGTTTGTCTGAAGCTGAAGTCCAGGAATTCATCTAATAGACTTGAGAACCTTTAAAAGTTTGTCTACAAATATATTCTAAATTCTATTCCTGACAAACAAAATATTACAAAGAAGGCAGTTTTGGCAAATACACGAAGGTAGACAGTTACAGTATGCTACATGATATTTTTTTAAGTTCAGGTTATTAGACAAATAGGCTACATACAGAATCGTTGACCACAAAATTGTTTCACACTTAACCACAAATCATACTTAGTCTTTTAGTGAAGCCAAACATGACTTTGATCCAAAAAGCATTTCCCCCAGCCTTTGTAATAGAAAAACAAATAAACTGCCATTTTTACCCTGGAAAATCAAATATGTTGCTTTTTTCTATTTAGATCTGATGTCAGGTAATCATTGAAAATGTGTATACTTTATGTTTGGTTCTATGTTGCCTCATTTTGATAACATCGTTCAGAATGCAGGCTTCAAAATGATGAGGTATTTGGACTGTTACCATAGTGATTGTGATCAAACTAAATATTGTATCTTTTACGTGGGGAAAAAGTAAATTTGCATATAAGATGAAGCTGAAACACATGAATAAGTCTTTGATAGTTTGCTTGTTTACTTTCCACTATGACTTTTATCACAACAATGATGAATTTGAAAGAACCCGGTGTCTTACGGTCTTCTTCCGGTGGCTCACTTCCTGTTTGTGGAGACTTTTGGTTCCGCGGTGCCATGGCCTAGTCCAGAGTTAGCTGTAAATGTCTAATGAGCCGCCTTTGCTCGAAGTTGGTCAAAACCACAGGACAGCACGCTCGACACACATCTTCTATGGCAGTTTGTCCACACCGACAGCACGCCTGACCCGGAGGACTAACCATGACACACTGGCTGTGGCCTGAGCCGCTGTCGCCCGCACAGCTCAAGCGCCTCGAGGAGCACAAGTACAGCGCCTCGGGTCGCTCCCTGTTCGAGCCCCCCTGCCAGATTTACTGGAACTGGCTGGTGCAACAAATCCCGACATGGATAGCACCCAATACTTTGACTATTGTTGGACTCGTGGTCAATATCGTGTCTACTCTGGTGCTGGTGTATTTCTGTCCCACTGCAACAGAAGATGTGAGTATTTTTTGGACACCGATTGAAGTATCAACACAACCAGTCTGTTATTAAAAGCAACAGTATGAAGGCCTCTAGTGTCAACTGGATTGTTTAGCACCACGAGTTAATTCTGATTCATCCAGTTTTGTCAGTCTGAATCATGAACCAGGGAGTTGACAAATCATTGGATAAATCATTGGACAAATCTGACGTGTTGAGGCACAGTGTCACGTGTATCACAACACTTCTTAAATCTCTGTCAACAAGAAAGGACACAGCAGAGACACGCGTTGGACTTAATTGAATTACTATGGTTTGATCCTGATAGACTTAAAATAGCATAGTAGGTGTGGCTGGTTAAAATTCTCCAGACACAGCAGAGGCTATAATTACACTCTGTTTAAAAGTACTCCAACAACTCAGTCAAAGTTTTGGCTGAAAGTTGACCTTTGCCCCTTGAAACCTGTTGCTCTAGGTGCACTTTAGAGCTATAGGCCCACTCCTAAGAGCGTAGTGTGTTTATCTCTCTTGCACCTTTGTCCAGTGACTCCTAAGTTCTCTGACTTGATGTTTTTCAGTCCAAGGAGCAAATCGGGCTCTGTCAACTCACCAAAGTTCATTTGATTGGTATTAATTTCATTCTTCACGGTGAAAGTCCAGTGTCTGAACGAACATGTTTATTGAAAGACACTAGGGTGGCACAATATTGAACAATATCGCTATATAGCGATACAGCTGTTAAGTATTGCGGTATTTTAACATAATTTATGATACCATAATTTCATTTAAAAGAAAAATATGCATTAATTAATTTACATTTTAAAATAAAACTTAAAGGCAAAACCAAGACAAATCAAGGCTACTTTTGAAACTTTAATAAAATCACTTTCACAGTTTTGATTTCAATTGTTGCATTTGCCAGCATTACCTTAAGAATACTTTTACGATATATTGTGCAGCCCTAAAAGACGCCTTCATTTTTAACTCCAGGGTCAGGAATTAGTTACTCTGAACAACAGGCACCAAAACACAGTATGAGCGCAAAGCATGATAATCTAGTTGCTCCGAAACAGAGGGTCTTTGTGTAGTTGACCCTAAGTGTCTCTCACAAACTTTCGCTCTTCGCTCTTGACACACACACACATGCACACTTGTAACAGTGCTGGAATCCAGATGGTCTGAAACCTTAGTTTTCTGATGAAAGGTCACTGCTCAGCTGGAAAAACAGTGTTTTTTGTGAAAAAAAAAAAAGAAATTTTCTTACGTCAAGCAAATTCCTCTGTTTCTCTTGTTCAGGCTCCTTCCTGGGCTTTTGTCCTGAGTGCTTTGGGCCTCTTCATTTACCAGTCTCTGGATGCTATAGACGGAAAACAGGCCCGAAGAACGAACAGCAGCTCAGCTCTCGGGGAGCTCTTTGACCATGGTTGTGATGCTGTCTCCACAGGTGCCCTCACTATTAAAGATTTTCTCTCAGCTGACGTGCAATACCTTTTTGTTTTAAAATAACAAAACATGCCTATTCAATGCCTGTTTTGCTTTGCAGTCTTTGTTGCAGTTGGAACGTGCATTTCATGTGGAATTGGAGGATACTCAAACTGGATGTTCTTTTGTGGTTTCATTGGGATGTTTATGTTTTTCTGTGCACACTGGCAGACGTATGTGTCCGGGACCCTTCGGTTTGGCCTGTAAGTCTTATTAGAAGTATTAAATAGATGTTGTCCTGCTGTGTAAATACTGACCGAGACATTTTTTTTTTGTTTCACCACCTCTAGGGTTGACGTGACAGAGGTGCAGGTCGCTATTATGATAATGTATCTGATGTCTGCTTTTGGAGGCGTGGACTTGTGGCAAACCACGGTAACTAAGTGTGATGCTTTTGTGCAGTCATACAGCAATGGTACACTTTCTTCAGCTGAAATTAAATTTTGAAATCTCAACTCCTAGTTGTCAGTTTAAGTTGTAGCCTTTAAATAGAGTCTTTGTTTTACTCTCACTCTGTGCTGCCTTTGGAGGCTTGAGTTAACATCACATGAATTGAGAAGGTAACAGGTAATCTATTAGACATGATCGGGCTTACACAGCTGATAATGTCCCACGCATTTATTTTATTGCTTTTCCCCTACATCATGCTCGGCCTGCCTGTAGCTTTCATATCTGCACCAAAACAGCACAGTACTCTCACATCTAATCAAACCTTGTGTCTTCTTTAGTTACCAGTCATAGGACTGAAGTTCTATGCCTTCCCGATCTTAGGCATTATCGGTGGAGCCCTCTACTCTTGTCACAATTACTTTTATGTCATTCTGAATGGTGGTGTTGGCAAAAATGGCTCTACTGTTGCTGTAAGTTTCCAGCCCCATACGTCTTCATGCTCTTTGATGTATATTACTTAAATAACTGTGGTTGTCTTGTTTTTATAGGATACTAGTGTTCTGAGTCCAGGTTTACACATTGGTCTTATCCTCACTCTAGCCTTCATCATTTTTAAAAAGTCATCCAGCCAACTCTTTGAGCACCATCCCTGCTTATACCTTCTCACGTTTGGCATGGTCATTGCTAAAATTTCAAACAAGCTTGTGGTGCGTATGATGGATCTCCAAATCATTTCAGCCCCACTCCTCAAAGTTTTGTTGCCTTTAACATTTTGTTTCTGTGTCTCCTCTGTAGATTGCACACATGACAAAAAGTGAGTTATACCTTCCAGACACTGCCTTTATAGGACCGGCAGTGCTTTTCTTAAACCAGTATTTCAACAGTTTCATTGACGAATACATAGTACTCTGGATAGCCATGGTCAGTGCCACTCGATGTGTCCCATTTTTCGGTTAAATCATGATCACGGTGATATTAATTCTTATTTTTATGTTGCCACAGGCTTTGTCTCTCCTTGATCTGGTTCGTTATTGCACAGGGGTTTGCCTCCAGATAGCGGCACATTTACGCATTAGAGTTTTTAGCATCACACCTCCGGGCCAGTCCCATCGTGACTGACGGCTTGCCCGGCGGGAGGAGGCGGGGAGCGATGCTGACCTGTCCCCGCTCCTGAAAGCAGATGATGAAGAGCGACCCTCAACCCCACACAGCTGCAGCCTTGATAAAGTGACCACTTCTAATTAAAATTTGAATCCAACACTACTTCATTAACTTTCAAAAACATGAGTTATATTTCAAGTTTCCAGAGAATTGGCTGAAATGTTTTACAAAGTCAACAAATTAAATTAACAATGTATTTCTATTTATAGCAAAATGCTTTTAAAAGCTTCAATACCAAAATATTTAGGTACCATATTGATAACAGCAAACGTAACAATTGTGTGCAAATCTCATTTTATATTCATTTTTTTTTAAATATTTTTAAATGTTCATTTTTAATTTGTTGTGAATTGGTTGATAATTTGAATAACGTCCTCTAATGAAGTGTGTAAATCGGTGTGCAGTTGTCAATGGGTTAAGTGTATGGGACTGTGTTAATGCTGATGCTGTGGCAGTTTTTTCTCAAGGTTCATAATTCAAAAAGGACTCCCATCGCCAAACTATTCTGGTAATGTGTTTAATTCATTTTTACAATTACATAACGCATAAATACTTTTACCTTGGAAGCACTGTCAGTTAGTGAAGCATTATCACTAGTCTTGTTCTGCTTTCTCAGTTCTTCTCCCTAAAGGGCTATGTTATATAATTTTTATTGATTGTACAGATTTGAACTTGAAAAGCCTTAATTTTAGTAATTACCATTTGTGTGAATATTTAAAAAGTCTGTATTTTTTCCACTGAGGTGTAAAATGAGGTACAATGAGCTGTATAACAACGAGTTTAATACCAATGTATACCCTTTGTTTAGGCTTTCATAATTCTTGTAAATTATTCGTGTAATTATGTAATGATTTCATTTGACTGCAGTTTTGTGTTGACTTTGAGACGCGTTCAGGTTTGGGTTTTGAAGGGATGTTTATGTATTGATTGGGCAGACTGTACAATGTTAAAAGTAAATAATGACGGAACAATATTTCCAAGTTTTGGGTGTTGCATTACAAATGTTTATCTGAGAACATTATGTGGCACTGTTCAGTAATTAAAAACTCTTCTACTTGCACTAGTGGAAAGGATTGTAATAAATTATATTTTACAGATTCCAATCTTGTTGTGTGTACTCTAGAAACTGCTAACAATGACAGTTGATTGTAATTTTTTATTCATCATTACAGCAAATTTGTCACGTTTTGCATAAAACACCGAAAGACAAGAATGCTAAAACACTGACAACCATTTTCATGAAACAGCTGTTAAAACCAAAAGCATTTATAAATGACAACCGCTCACTGTTACATGATACAGTCATAAGTTACAAAACATGCTGAAAGGGTCTGAATTTCAGACAGTAACCTGTCGCGTCCCACAGGGACACACACACACACAGGTGTCTAAGAGCAAAATGAGGATTCTGCCATCATCTGACCCCAGTTCCATTCACTCATTCATTCTGGACAACACATAACATGTTAAGTATGGACCAGATTTACAAACATTAAAGACTGGACATTTAAAAAGCCCTCAGCACACAAGACCACATTCTCAAGAAGGAATGACTTAAAGATTAGGGTATCCCCTATAAATACGATAAAGGCACTTCAAGTATTAATGACAAAAAACTAAAGTCAACAGTTACTTCAAAAATGAACTTTTGGTACCCAATAATTTAAACCCATGCTGATAAAGCAAAATCAATTACAAAAAAAAAAAAAAAAAGCAAACACATTCTAAAAATCTTAACCTGCAATTTCATAGTTTTTACTTCAGCAGGACAAACTGGCCAGACCCGACGAGACGTACCTCAATGCACTGTAAAAAAAAGAGAGCCCCTAGTGGAGAACTGAAAGGCAGCACTGTACCAGCCACTGTGCCTCTGCCTAATGACCACAGTCATCAATCATCTTCAAAATGTGTCATCACCAGAACATATGCGACTCTGTGCCCAAGTCAAACTGATGCGACACGACAGTCGCCTGGCAGGACCCGCTGCTGTCCCAAGGTGCTAAGGAGTATACGTTAAGGAGGAGCAGGAGCCTCAAACACGCTCAGAGTTTTGGTCCCTGTAGATTCGGCGTCTGGGAAAGATTTTTCTCTTCAGAGCAACCAGCTGCAGTAAAGACAAAGACAACTACCTTAGCTCAACATCTTAACATTTTAGTTAACAGGCGGTAGCACAATGCTGTATTCAAGCTCAAAGATAAAGCTGTGACTAAACACCGAAAGAGTGTGGCAAATTTTCACAATGTGAACTGTGTATGTGAACATTCTCCAGAGGACACTTTCCCCCTTTGTTCAAATCCACAGTGGAAACTGAACACCCAGAGATTCGAAGTACTGCACAACAAGAACAAAACTTAACACAGATGCTGGATACTTCTGCCCTTTTAGCAGCTTGTGTAGATTTATGAGAGCTGTATTAACTTGCGTAAACACTCAAGTCTGACGGATACAGATACTGACCTGTTCAGCAAAGAAGGACATGACAGTAAAGATGACGAGTGCCACAAGAACACAGTGAGTCCAAAACTTCAACTTGTCCCGATACACCCGCCTGAAAAATGAAAGTTGATCAAAAATCTATACTATGCAATTGTTGTGTAACAACTGGATGTCTTAAGTAGAGCGGGGCAAATGGCAACTGGGTGACAAGGTGACATCACCCAACACCTTGTGTCTGTGACATGACAGATTCCAAGCCAGCTCGGCTGTGTTATGATCTTACAAGTATCTTACAGCTAGTGGATGATCTAATTTTAAGGTCTCTCTGCAGGACTGGAATCCTCTGGCTGAAGCCAAGCTCTCGAATAAACTCCCTCTAAAACCCACAGGGATTCCCACAGCTGCAGCAAGGCAGCACTTCATCTCAAGTGATGACAGCCACAAATACTGTTTTGGAAAAAAGGCTTGATAAATTACAGCCATATGTGAAGCAGCTTTGTTTTCACAGCTCTGTTAAACTTTGTGTAGTGACTTTGACAATGCATAAAACACAAGTTCATTATAAAACAGTAGTAATCAGAATAATTACTCCCAAAAAATGCACGTTATCTTAGCTTACCACTCTTGTAGCTCTTCCATGTGTAGAAATCTGTTGCGATACTCTCGAGGTAATTCAAACTGCGAAGGTAAAGGAAACATGGACTCGTAGAAGTCTCTCAAAACCGCCTTCACTGTGGCTGCATCTTTATGGCTGTGATCAATGTTGTCATTCAGACAAACAAATTTCCTGTTGAGATCAGCAGAACATAGTTTTAGATAAACCTTAAGGTAGCATAAATAACATCACACAAACTATACACACCTTGGGTTTTTCCTTATGTCATCTAACTGGCCAACCACATGGGACACATTTGTGCGGACCATCTTGAAAGCAATCTCCTCCTCCCCCATAATCTCAAACCTGTCCAGAAATCATGCTTTATAAGTAAAATGTCACATTCTTCATCAGTTGAGGAAATCTGAAAATAACACTGACTTATATTTGTTCTGGTCTTTAAAAGCCTTGTGTATCCGCTCTGTGATTGCTTTGCAGTGAACAACCAGGCCTTTTGTAACAGGTGGCTGTATTTGAAACAGGTAACAGAATATTTACATAAAAGTACAAAAACAAAAGTTTAGCATGTTAAATAAACAGCTTACCATGCTAGGGTCATAATATGCTTCTTGGGTTGGCTTCACAACATTGAGCTGAGTCAAGTTGGCTGGCAGTGTCTTAGAGCAGTTTATCAGCATCTGTTCTAAACTGGTCAAATCCTATATTCACAAGCATAAGAAATAAATACACAAAATAAAATGAATTCTTGAATAACGTTGCAGTAGACCAACCTGGAGGCTTAGGGGTAGCTCATGGATCCTTGTGGCAAGTGTTCGAATCTCACGATCAGACAGGATTCCTGAGTGGTCGGTGTCAATTTCATCAAACACTTCAGAGACATTGAGCTGCTGCTGTGCACTCATCAAGAAGTAGAAGTACGAGAAGGCAAACTGCATATCCTCAGAGTGACGGACGCGATGGCCAGATGTTTTGTCAAACTCTTCAGGAAACCTAAAAAAAAAAAAAAAAAAAAGAGTGATTAAGATACATTGCCGTGACATAAAGGCCAAAAATTTCTATCGCTGACACATACACATCTTGTAGTTCCTGCATTATTAATCGGTCTATCATGTGTGGCATGTGAGCAGGGACTTTGCGGGACGTAAAACCGAACTGACTGTTGAGGAGTTTGTTGACGTAACGTAAGGAATCAGCAAAAGTGTCTTGCAGCCTTCGCCGTGCAGCAGCACCATCGGCCTTGTACTTTAGTTCTGTTTGCAGCTGTTCTACTTCCTGAAGAAAAATCAAACATAAGTGGCTCAAAAGGCACAACTGAATTAATACTAAATGAGCTAAGTGAACTTACCTCTAGAAGGCTCTGAAAGATTTTCCTTCTCTCCCAGGGAAGGAAACCTCTGTCAGCGGAGGTGAAATGTTGCAATCTCCTCCCCACTGCAGCTCTTTCAGGTGCATCTTCTGCTGGTGAAGTCTCCGAACTTTTGGCTTTGGAATTACCGTTTAACAATTTTGAAATTAAGGGTCTTTCGATCGCAGCTCTTATCGTATGTAAGACAGTGTTTGGGTCATCCTGAAAGTTATTATTGATGTTGACGGGGATAGGAGCTGTTGTAGGTTTTATTTGGCTTTTTTCTGTTCGTAAAATGCCTGTTTTGGCCTGTTTATCAGCCAAATTTACTGTGGACTGTGTATCAAGAGATTTGCCATCCAGATCTTTAACAACCCTTGAATTTTTCTCAGAACTTGCCAATTCCTTTATGAGGGACTGTTTTACGTCTTTGAAAGGCCTCAGCAACTCGGCCTTGGTTAAGTTGTAGCCTTTTAAAGTAATGTCACCAATCAGGAGCTTCTCATCAAGTTTTTGAATCTCGCTGCGCACTGAGGCTGGCAACAAAGAATCATTTACAACAGGGACTTCCATAGCCATCTGCTTTTCTGACGAGTGCTTCCTGATAATTCTGGGACCCCGTTTTTCCTCTGGTATGTCTGAGAAAGGAAAGACGGACTCAGGGGTGGGCGTGGGCTTTGGGTCGCTGTTGTCGTCTTTGCTTGTAGTCTGAGACACATTAACATGGGGAACCTCACGAGTGTCAACGACTACACTAAAACCCATGATGAACTCTGTATTGCCTTCCTTTTGAAAAGTCACGTTATAGTGGATTTGTGTCCGGTTATGGCCTGGGTAGAGCAGGAGGTGAATAGTCTTCCACTTGTTGGCAACAGAGGTGTGGCGTACCGCTGCATTTTCACTGACATGGGCTTCAGAGACTCTGAAGGCTATTTGCTCAAAGCTGAAGTAAGGTTTGATCTCCCCCACTGGAAGAGTATAAACGCTCTGATTTCTTATTAGACTCACTCGATACAGCTCACCAAAGTGCTCTACAACAAATAAAAATGTGTTAGCCCTTAAAGAATTCGTAAACAATTGTCTAAAATGCACTCACCTTGACCACAGTCGCCGACATCGTACCCGCAGGAAAGAACGTTACAAGCCTGATCACAGAACTTGTCTGCCAGCCAGGAATTGGCACAACCTTGATTACAATACGACATCCCACCAAGGCCTCCAACGCCACCTGCAAACTGCCACACCTGTGCACCAGCTCCTCCTGCCCCCCCTCCCGGGATCCCACCTGCAAACCGTCCAATTCCACCTGCTCCTGTTCAAACACAAACAGCCTTTAAACACCAATGAGAGAATTATGATCGGGGAAAAAAAATTGTGTTGACGTTTTTACCCAGGCAGTCTCCTCCATCCCAGTCACACGCCGAATTGTTACAAGCCTTATCGCAGTAGCCATCTTTGATCCACGATCCAGGGCAGCCCTCAGCACAGTTAGGAACAGGCCAAGTTAAATACACCTGTTGGCAAAATATTGTGTTTGAAGGCTTTTATAGTTTGATTCAATGCAAAGCTGCCTAACTATATAAGCCGGTCTTATTTCAACAAACTGCACAAACATTTCTTGATAGGTTTAGACCTTCTGTCCCTTTGAGTGGGTGTAAAAATCATCTGGCCAAACATCTTTGCCAAACATCACATCGTCATTGAGATAAATGAACTTCTGCGAGAGGCCGGGGATGCGGTGGATGTGGGTCTCAATGGCAGGAGAGCTGAAAGTTGGAAGGTGGCTGTTGTTCAAGAAGATGTCCTGTGTAAAGTATTAATTAAAATGAGAAAACAATAGAAACAAGCATAGTCTGCGAAAAACACTGCCAATAAAATAGCAAGTAACAGATTGAAATCCTACCTGGTGTGTGACAACGCTGACTCTGGGGTTATCCAGGTTAAGCCAAGAGGGAATTTGTCCATTAGTCACAATGAAGATGTGGCGCACCCATGGTGCATGTTTCTCCACTGAGCGGAGAGAGTAACGCAGCTCCTCATTGTCTTCAAATCGACTGGCAGATACATCCTCGTCTTGTTTGGACTGAACAATACGCACAGAAAAATACCATAAATTAATACAATAATAATGGTCAATATATAAAAAGCTTTATTGAAGGTGCACTCGAGATGACACATTTAATTCCATACTGTGGAATACTCTTGTCAAAGCAACATTATATCCATGGAAACAAGCAGATGGTAGACCCTTTACCAGAACGGTTACATAGTCCACCTTTAAGCTCTATTAATAATGAAGTTCTGTAAAAAGACAAGGTGAAACCAAAGTGTAAATGCTTTACTTGAGATATGGCTGTTAGGTCCCAGAAGAGGTAAGTCGGACTGATGTTTAACTCCTTCCCATCAAGAGTCAGGTTCTTTTTAGCCTGTTGTGTCAGATCTGGAAAGTCCAGTGAGCTCTTCAGATAAAGCAAAGCGATACTGGCCTCCGAATATAGTTCAAACTGGAAATAAAAAAACAAAAAGGACATTGGGAAGCAAGTAATACAAATACGGGCAATATTTCTACCGATAAACCTATGCATTCTAATAAATTTACTCCCCAGTCTCATTTCCATGAGAACCTATATGCAGGCAAGTCTCTACAGGCTCTTAGATACAGGGATGTTCGCTGAGAGTTAATGGTGGTACAAATGTTTCATATCACATTGATCACATTCTGTCACACAATCCTAGACTGGACTGATGAAATCATAGTAGGATTTGACCTAGCGGTCAGTTACTTTTATGAATGAAATATGTTCAGGACCTGAATTTTCAGCAACCTTCTGTGCACATATGAAGTTTCTGTAATTATGGTTTGTGAAGACGAAACACACAGTCAAGCCTGTACACAAAGGGCTGGACAACCTGGGCAAAGGATACGGCCTGAGCTACCCTAACACCAGCTATAAATACCAAATAGTTCCTAATGTTCACCCCTGCTTTCACAGAATCACCAACACCAGGAAACACCTTCAAATTTAACCTGGCCATTGTGGTCTCTCTAGCCTCTAA
Organism: Rhinogobius similis; assembly: GCA_019453435.1. NCBI lineage: Eukaryota > Metazoa > Chordata > Actinopteri > Gobiiformes > Gobiidae > Rhinogobius > Rhinogobius similis. Next base: position 20,265,727 of record CM033619.1, on the reverse strand, counting down.
CTACCACTGATTTCCATGCAGCTGCTTTACGTTGAGGCACACTTTTGTTCACAGCCTTTGTGAGCTTTAGAACATAAACATTGGCCACTGTATTGAAAAAGTAACTCGGACCAACAGGGTCTTGAGTGCAGGAAGGGGGGCAGAAAAGGTCATTAAAATCCTAGTGACCTTTTCACTTATAGGCTGGCGCCACTCCACTCTAAACAGTTGCTCTAATGTTAAACCCCTGACGTCTTTGGTTTCACTAGCAGCAACAATCACATGACCAACAGGACGCACTACACCAAAGTGAAGACAAGCACAACCAAGTAAAACGATGACAAAGTGTAGGTTAAACGCTGCTAACCTGTATATTCAAGACCCTAGAGTGTCAAGCTCAAGTCCATTTTATAGTGATAAATTATACAAATTAATTACAAAACAATCCCCTTTTCTTATATAAAGAAATATTTAGGTGTTAAACAACAATACATTTTCAAATCCACATTTATCAAGCATTTAGTAGGTGTAGGAGTATAACTAAAACAATGAACACTTCAGTGCCAACAATGTTTTTAGGATTTATTTTGATTATTATAATGCAAGTGTATCCATTTGTATTCATATAGCATAGTTTACATTATTTATTATATTATTTAACTTCAATATTTAATTCAGAACAGGCACAGCAAGTCCCTTAAGCCAATGGATACGGTGATCAACTGTACAATAAATTATACATAAAGGTTTGAATATTATGGCTTATATAGTGCATCATTTTCAATAGAGATAAAAAATCTTGAGACTGAAATAAAATTAAGTGAGGTGTCCATGTTGTGTGCTCCTCAAAAGGATTATTCTGCCATCTGCTGGTGCTTTAGTAAGAGAGAAGAATAGCTGTTACCTGTTTGAGCTTACTGGTAATGACAGAGGGTAGCTTCACTTTTAATTGCTCAGTTTCTTTGTAGGATCCTGGGAAGCCACTCAGGAAGGCCAGAGTCTGCATGCGGATCAGACCTGGGGCTTCTTTATCTGTGGTCTAAAGGACATCAAATAATGTCAGTCATCTGTGTGTTTTTGTTTATTAATAATAATATCCAAATTCTTACCAGGTAGCATCTAGACAATGTAAACGTATGTTTCTCTCTAGAGGCAGTAGAATAAGCCTGATCAGCTGAAAAAAACCCAACATATATGAGGTCAAAGGTCATTGTTTAGGAGGATGGTATATAGCCGCTCACAACTAATAAAACATTTAAAGACCTCATAAATATGACAGACATTTCAGAAAACGTGTTCACATTTAATGTACGTAATGTTTCACAATGGTATTCATTGATGTCAAGTAATATACAAAACACATTACAAAAGTTTCAAGTTTCAGTATCTTATTTGTTTCAGATTTAATACATGGTACAGTATAGATATAGAAGATGGGTGGAGTGTTATGACCGTACCTTGAGTCTGAGAGTGGAAGACAACTAGAGAGACAGCAGTGGATGGATGAAAAGGCTTGTTTATAAGCAGCAACTCCTTCGCTTCAGAGAAGGAGGAAACAACAGATGGCAGGTCTTTAAGTGTAAGGTTGGCAGGCAGAGCCGGGTCCAGAACGAGCACTGGCGCCATGATGCAATGGGATAGCAGGCATTCTGGCTTTAAACTAAAAAGACAAAGTGTATTAACATTTCCACTGGCTATGTTTTGACCAGCACCACAGCTCACGATTTTTCAAATTGTATTGTAAATAAAAGGCAACTTTGATTTACAATACAATTCGAAAAATCGTGATCTGTCTTTACTGAGTCAGTGCACAGTCACTCACTTGTCTTTTGGCACATCACTTGTGTCTGTTGCATTTTTCCCTAGGCGTTCCCTGAAAATTATGGATTCATATTATAACCATAGTAGAATTCTAAAAACAAACACAAGTCAATATACAACCCTCCTTTGAAAGAAAGTCATTCTCACAATAATGAATAATGATCTTGTTAATTTCTACAAAAGAATGTGAAGTCAAAATGTGAGGTAGGCACGGGCAAGTTATACATGGTTGTCTGTCATTATTCATGCTAATATCACACCTGTTTTGTACATTGTGTTGAAATACTACCTTAAATCTTTTTGTTCTTGCTTCAACTCTTCTTTGACATCCTTTAGTTGTTTTAGAAGTGCTATGTCTGTGCCATTCACCCATGTGTACACAACATCTATAGGCATTGGCAAACATAGTCTGTAAAAGAAACAGAACAATTACAGTAGGATAGCAAGCAACTATACTAGAAATAATTTTGACAAAGCATAACATATTTCAACCAGTATTACGGATTTTTGTTAAACATAATGTCCAGTTCAATAGTTGCGAAAGAATAATACTGAGTTACCTGCTTTGAAAAGACTTCCCACCAACATTGTCTCTGTAGGAGTCAAACAGCACATGATACTGATCTCGACTCCACTCCATCGCCACCTTTACAAAAGAACAGATCACATTTGAATGGCAAGCGCAACTTTTCATTTTACTTTTGGTGATGTGAAATAGGTAAGAAGAATGGAATAAATAATAAGGGAGCCACGTTACTATTGACACAGAGGGCAGATTTTGATTTGAAATAAGTCGTCCAAACATAAACGCAACACAATGAACTGAGACAGGAAGCGTGACCACTTCAATTTCTAAAAACACTGTTGAATGTGGTGTGACAAGGAGGGAAATTTAAAGGTGCACTATGTAACTTTTCGGTAGAGGGTTGTGTCCATGCGGAAATGTTCCACAGTATGAAATTAAACATTCCCATCTTGCATTTATTGAATTATAAGTGTTTTATTGCTCAAACATGCATTACAATTAATGCATTCTTCCTATGACTGAGCTCACGTCTCCACAGATCTGATCTGTAACTTGAACATGTGGCATCACTTGTCTCTGTGGAGTTTAATTTCATACAGTGGAACAATTCAGGCAAAGCAATAAAATCTCCATCTTTTTTTTAATCAATCAACAGGGAGAGAAATGAAATGAAATGGCAAAAGTGCAACATATCACAACCCAGAACAACCAAAAGGTCTTGATTTCTTTGCGAGAATAAAATGTATTATCACGTTTTCTACAATCCATATGTCATCAATAAAAAAGTGGGACATTCTCTAAATAAGTGGGACGAGGGACAAAGGCCTAAATGGCTGTGCAGGACAACCAAAACAGGACAGGTGATCGCTCTACAAACAGGTAAATACTCCCTTCCCTAAGACACACGTTAGCGTTAAATGCAAGGTAAACAAGGCGCGCCCGAGAGGCAGTGCTGCAAATGTACAGCTAACCAGTCTATGAACTCACCTCTCCAAACTGAAAGGCAGAAACTATCATGAGCACGATGCCCCCGAAGCAGATGTACAGTCCATACCGGTGGGACAGACAGGTGTACGTCTGCCTTTGTACCAACTTGAGCACGGAGTTGACGACCACCATGGTTCTCCTCAACGAAGCATGACGCGGCATTCATTCAAAACAGAAAGCTTTGAGCACCAACTATGAAGGAAACATAGCACACAACTCGTATCAGTCAGCTGACCAAAAGCACGACAGCACAACACATGACCGCCATGGTCCTCTGCTGAAGTTACAAGCTCCAATGTAGAGCGCCCTCTAACGGCCCGGAGCAGAAAACAGGTTGTAGTGATGGGTTTGAGTCACACGGCGGCGTGCGCTGCAACTGAAATCGGTGGGTCGTTTTTCCTCCTCTAAATTAACAAAACTGGTGAAGTGTGATATCGATACATAAAACCTTTATTTATGTGTTTCTGCTTCCTCCGGGGTAACATTTGAGAACTTTTCACCGTTCAAAAGAATATGTTGTTGAATTGCTGAATTGCTATGGCAACGGTTCCAGGAATTTGGAAATGTTTTTGTTCAATTTGCTGCCATATACTTCCATAAAGTCACTTACCACTGGCGACCACGAAGTTAGCTAATGCCTAATTCAGCATTAACATTCATAGAAAGTAAGGTCACCTCACCAGAGTGTGATTTTTTAAAAGAATGGGTTTCAGAATGATGAGGATTTAGGACCCGTTGTTATCACAAATTACTCATTTTGACTAGGGAACTTAAATCGATGCAACGAACATTGTTGTAACATGGTTAGAACATCATAACAGTAGGCTGTATTTTAGATAAGATGTCACATTTTTTTCTTTTCTGATTACATTTTTTTCTTTATGAAATGCAAACAAATAACAAACAAATCTGGTGGCGTACAAGATATAAAATATAATATGGGTTCAATCACGGAAAAAAGGGAAAAGAAAATTAAAACCATTAAACAAATAAATACAACACAAAACGGGGCACTATACAGGACAGTTCTTTAGATATTCAAATTATCCAAATGAGAGAAGTTTATGCACTTTTGTTTTTAACTAGAGAGAGAGATGTATGAAAAAGTTTAAACTAATTCCTACACAAAATAATTATATTAGTAATACTATTGTCAACGAGGCTTTCAATAAAAGTGCCAAACAAAATGTTATTAACAGATAAATCTGCTGTTTGAATCCCCTCAGAGTGAATCCACTGTTGAAGGCCAAACCAAAATCTTGAACAGCTGCACATGAAAAATAGACGGTCCAACTCAATCTCCATCTCACAAAATGCACAATTACCAACATCAATCATAAATCTGCGTCTTAAAAACTTAGGGTTAGGGTAAATTTTGTTTATATATATATATAATTTATATTATATATTTGTAATTGTATTTCCTTTGTTTAAAAAAAGAGAAGGACATTTGAGGACAATTAAAAAGGTCATACGAGGTCAACTAACCCTAACACGTTTTATTCTTATACCTCACACAGAGGTGTCATGAACCTGACACTCAGAGTCAGGTGAACTCAAATAAGTAAAATTACATCCACCAGCCACCAGTTAATAGTATTCACAAAATAAAAATACATGTTACAATTTAAATAAAAAGCATACTTTTGTTTCATCGTAACTTATCATGCAACATCAATTCCACAACTGCAAAATTATGCTGGCTTTATCCGCCTTAAATACATTAAACACATAACAAATTGTATCATAAGAATGACTTAGATGTTTGTGAAAGACGGGGGCGGACCACAAGTTTGGGGAAGAAGTTCAGGTTGAGTCCTACGTGACCATGTGACTGCCAGTAGCAGCCACACTTTATTCTTTATTCTTTATTCCCCATTTATCATTTCTTTATTTTATTCTTTCTTCATTGCCGTGATTTATCTCCCCGTCCAAATGTTTTGGTTCCAACAAGGACTGTGTATTCTACCGGTGCTTTTGGTCGTCTCGTCATCCAGCACCTTCATTATCTCCTACATTATTGCTATATCGAGACATGATGTTGATGTTGTCCTCCCGTACATAAGGTAAGCAACATTTTGGTTATTGATATGTATATATATATATATATATATATATATTTTTTTTTTTTTTAGTTAAATTACGCTTGTGTTGGATGAATTTTGCTTAAGTTTCACTTAAAGTTTAGTTTCGTTTTCCTCATCTGAGCTGGGCCAGCTCATTTCAAGTAGATATGAGATATTGGAGACCCAAGCGCAATGTTTTGTGTGATGTTAGAGGTATCAATGATTGTCGTGATTTTGTTTTCCCTTATTTAAGCGACACAGCCAACAGTCCTCCCGAAAGTTGTTTTTTTGGCTTGATGACATTTGTTTCGGCCTGTGCAGGTAGACCTATTTTTAATATTAAGGACTTAAGAATGAGTCTGTCTGGTCTGGAGATGTTAAACAGACGTGTTATTTCTTCGTCAGGTATTTCCACCATTTACGCCATGTATAAGTACATGGCACGGCTTGGGGAGGACACGGGGCTGGTCAGCGCCTCCTGTAACAAAGCAGCTCTTGGACTCGGGCTCATCTCCGTTTTTGGCATGTGTATTGTTGCAACTTTTCAGGTAACTTAAAATGTTTGTAAATATAATTAATTAATACTTAAACAGTTATGCCATTCATATTATTATATGAATGTTTATAAAGAAATTGCATTATTTTTTAGGAATCTGCTGTGAAAGATGTCCATCTAATTGGAGCACTGCTTTTTTTTCTTTGTGGAGCATTGTACATCAGTGTTGAGACTTATATATCATATTGCTCCTACCCCTATGGAGCTTCCCTTTTTATATGTCGCACACGTTTGGCAATCAGTGTGATTTCTGTGGTGGTATTTTTCCCCAGTATCCTTTCATTTGTTTTACATTTTGCAGATACATGTTTTGCTTGAGATAACGTTTATGCTAATCAATTTCCTTTGCCAAAGATTACATACATTTTCTTAATTTAAAAACAGCTGTAATTTGTAAATTCCTTGAAAAGGTAGGATTTTTTTTTTTAATCTATTAAACTCAGACATTATTGAACCAGAAAATAAATGACTGGGGCACAGTAGCTCACAAATTACAATACAATAACAAGCAAGCAAAATAAACTGGAATGAAATTTAAAAAGTAAAGTAAGTTAGTAAATGTAAAGGATAAGATGTTACCATTGCCACAAAATGTTAGTCATTGTTTCAATTTCCAGGACCCATTTCTCCAAAAGACAAGTGCCGGATGTGAGTGGGTTGTTGCCTTCAGTTTTGTCGCCTACTTTTTCACCTATGTTCATGACTTCAAAGTAAGTAATAGATGAAAATTTTTTCCCTTTTACAATTTTAGTACATGACCAGTCTTTTCATTCTTTTTCAAGCAATTTACATTGAAAGTCAAAACTTTGTGTGGAACTGGAAACTGACTGTGGACAGACAGCATCTTCTTTACTTCAATTGCAGTATTATTCCGCTTTTGTTTTTACACAGCACAGATAGAAGTTGAATTTGAATATTACAATTGCTATAATGGTCCTTATGTATCTCTCAATAATACACAGTGTTCTTCTCACTCACTCACACACACTCACTCACTCTCACTCACTCACTCTCTCACACACACACACACATATATATATATATATATAGAGATTTTTTTTTCTTTCTAAACAATGTATTAACTGTACACAATGTTTAACTGTATGTATAAAATGTTTGGTGTACTTAAACTGTGTGTTGTTCATGTTAGTAATTATCCCATGAGGCAAAGTATGGACACATGAATTCTAAGCACAGTGGGATGAATTTGGATTAACCACAGTAATTGGAAAACATGATGAAGTGAAGGGGTAGAAGGCCATCTCTAAAAGTTTGTGAAATCAACAGTGAGAGGCATTTCCCAATCCCCTTCATTTGATTTTCAACTACTGTGCCTTGAGGTATTGCCAGATGTCAGAGTTAACTCATTCACACATGAATTAAACTTAATAATTTAAGTGTCCTGAAAATACACCTGAGCCCAAAAAAATAAAGCGAATCAATCACTATACTAAGTTTAATGAATCAGGCACAGTGGCACAGACAATATTTGCTACATTCTCTTTTTTCGAAAACACGGTCATATTTTAATAGGTAGTGTGCTGCGTAATATTTTCAACCAAAAAAGAATGCCATGTTCAAAAACACTGCACTATCCATGGGGAGAACACACAACTGTCAAAACTCAGCTTGAATCTTCAACCAAAAACCCAGACAACATATGTAAAAAAGTGTAGAAGTTACTTCAATGAAAGCATTCTAAAAAATACAATCTCTATTTACATGTGTTATCATGCATTATACATTACCTTATTGTGTTTACAAAGACAGTATCAACAGTACGTTCCATTGTACAATCTGCATTCTTTTTTTCTGTGGAACACACCATCTTTGTAGTTAGTCACTAAAGGATGATTCACTATCTGAACTATTGACATCTTGATCATCATTGGTTCCAGAAACTCCACCAGGCAAAGGAGCATTTGGCGTGCTATAGCAAAAAGAAGATTGGTCACTTTTGAATGTTTACATAACTTTGGCTATTTCGTTTTAAACTCACTCAAGAAGATTGGGATCTAAACCCTCCAAGACCATTTTGTTTTTTATAGCCATCACAGGAACACCCTGCGGATAAAATTCAACATTGGTGTACATAGATGTACATTTCAACTACAAACATTTTGAAAATTAAACATACCACTTGAACCATCTTAAGATAACGTGCATATTGTGGATCCTTGGCAACAGTTATCACATTTTCAGGTATAATCTCTTCAGCTTTCAGTGCAGTTGAGGGATCAGGTTCATTCTGAACAGCCTACAAAACATGCAATTAACAAGCTTAAAAGTTTATCTGTATGGTGTTTCAGGTTTTACACAATTATATATATATATATTTTTAATAACCTCTGTAGGCGGTATATTTCTCTCAGTTTCCATCTGAAAGCTACTGGCAGGAAGACCATTTGTTTTTGTATGTTGCTGCAGACTAGCTTCATTTACTGTTACATCCTCAAGTCCTGGTATAGAGGAGAGCTACAAGTACACAAATGTTTAAATAATATGGTACTAAGCATTCAATTAATATACACATACAATATAAACTTACCTTGGCCTCCAAAATGCATAAAGTTGTTTCTATCTGCTGTACGCGAAGAGATATGTTAGCGAGTTTCTAAAGACAAAAGAAGACAAGTTAAGTAAAAGATATTGAGAAAGGACTGTTTTTGAGAACTGTAAAACAACAGCCTACAAACCTCCTCACAGACCGTAGAAAATCGGTTTAGAAATCGAACTGTGTGCACAATAAATTGATTGAGAAAGGCAATGGTTCTTCTTTGTTGAATAGCAGGAACCTTGAAAAAGAACAATTTTAAAGACTTAATTGAAAATGTAGATTGTCAAAGACTTTTCATTTTGAGGCTACGTAGGTCTACCAAATATCAAAGAAACGATTCCTTGCAAAAATTTTAACGATAACTTTAGAACAAATGAGTTGAAGTAGGACGAATAGATTGTTTATTGTTGAAATACGAAACACAAACTAGATATCAAACGATGTGTTGTAACAGTAGAGACGCACCTTTGTTAAATCAACACCAGAGCCAACTATCGGTAGACCGTCTTCATCCATGTTTAATACTTTGATATTGCACGTAGTCTATGATTGTGCATATTTTGTGCACAAAATAGAGAACAAGTCCGATTTCACGTGACCCACCCGGACCCACGTGACTACACCGTTCATGACGTTGTCTTCGTCTGGTTTTTCCGGTCAGCTGGATGTGTTGTGCCCTCTATCGGTGTGGAAAGGATGCTGCATTGCGCATCTAACCATAGCCAGTCTAAGGTTCTATGGGGCCAAATTCATGCCACGTTGTAAACACGTCATACATGGTTTCACATGTGCAACAGTACTTGCAAATATAATTTGTGTTTTGCAAATACACCTTGTGCTTTGTAAATTCACAAAATGATTTGAACAAATGTGTTTTGCTTCACACATATAGCCACCTTAAAGGTCCCATAACATGCAAAATCGACTTTTCAGAGGTTTTAACCTTCCTACAGTGCTATTTGGGCCTCGTATGTGTGCCCAAAGTGTTTTTTTGATTGATTCCCGCATGTTTTCGCTAGAGAACTGTCTTTTCCGTCCCCCTCGGCTGAGCAGGCAGACGGGGCTCCTCACAAGGATGACGCGCTTCCCAAGGATGACGCGGTGTTTAAGCCATGCCTCCGGGAAGCGCGCAGCCGCAGAATAAAAACAGCTAATGCTAATACTATACAGTAATTACACGATAGATACGACAGATCGAAGAGTTAGCTTGTTATTTACCAAACGGCAACATCCGTCGTCGAGGTACTGGAGCACGTCAAACTCCAGGTCAGATCCAGGACGTAGGACTCAGCACGACGCACCGTCATGACGGATAAAATGTTTATTCCCGTGTTTGTGTATCGCTGTTTACCGGAGCACACAGCGCATGCGCACTATCTCCGCTCTAGGCTTCGGCACGAGTTGGGCGGTGGAGGCAGCCTGCTCTCTGTTCGGGGGGGTCAGATCTCAGAGTGAGCCGTTTGCTTTTGCAAGGAGGGGGGCCAGTCCAAGAAATGGGTGTTTTTTGGAAACTGTTATGTTATGGATATTGCACAACGCAAAATTTTATCAACAAAGCCCTTAGAATAGACTGTGTAAAGGGCAAAATAGCAGAATATGGGACCTTTAACATGTACAAATGAGTTTTTTGATTTATACAAATATACAAATAGTTTTGTACAAATATAATTTGGTTTTAAAATATATAAATCTTAACATGAACCACTGTGCGAAAAAGTGTTGTACAAATATATTTGGGTTTGCAAATATATGCATTTTAAACTTTGCAAAAGTGTTTTTGTACAATTTGTACAAATAATCCCATGCAAAAATATTTTTATTTATAAATGTATATAATATAAATTGTATACAGTTGAAATAAGTTTTTATTTGCAAATATAGTACTCTACATTTGTACAAATGTGTTTTTGATTTGTGGGCACATCTTACTTTGCACTTGCAAAACAGGCTGCCTTTGTATACAAAACACACTGGATGTCTTTGCAAAACCAAACTGCAGTAGGATCCTGCCAAAAGTCACGTGACAAGCCAAACAGCTCTCATTGGCTGAAGCAGGTCCATCATGTTGCTGAGTGATTTATCCAGATCTTGTAGCATCTACACTGTGTTGGATTTTTATAATGGTACTGGATGGCAGTAAATGGACACAGTGGATGCAGCAGGTACAACGCAACCAACAGAAGACGTGGAAGAGAAGTCTTCCTTGGTGCATGAATGAGTACGAAGCCTTATTGTACTCATAAAAAGATATTAGATAATATTTAAATTGCAAGTACCCAGCCAAGCTCTTGCTTCCCCAGTGCCAGGACGCTTTGTGTAAGGTGCAACATAAAATAATGAATAAAATATAATAAAATATATAAAATAGACATGCATAAGATTAAGAATAAGATAAAATAAAGTAGACCAAGATAGACTAAGACTATATACAGAAATGTACAGTTGGACAGTCAGTAGTGCAAATGTAGCAGTGCAAATAGATAGCTCTTTTATAATATTTTGTTAAAGTGGCAGGTGTTCATGAGTCCAACAGCAGAGGGAAAGAAACTGTTCTTGTGGCGGGAGGTTCTGGTTCGGATGGACCGTAGCCTCCTGCCTGAGGGGAGGGGCTCAAATAGTCCATGTCCAGGGTAAGAAGGGTCTGCTGCAGCCGATCACCTTCTCAGCAGAAGCACAATGCGCTGTAGTCTCCGTTTGTCCCTCGCTGTGGCTCCTGTACCACACGGTGATGGAGGAGGTGAGGATGGACTCGATGATGGCCGTGTAGAACTGCACCATCATCTGCGCCGGCAGCTTGGCTTTCCTCAGCTGCCGCAGGAAGTACATCCTCTGCTGGGCGTTCTTGATGATGGAGCTGATGGTCGGCTCCCACTTGAGGTCCTGAGTGATGGTGGTGACGAGAAAGCTGAAAGAGTCCACGGTGGTGATGGGAGAGTCTGTCAGGGCGAGGGGGGGCAGTGGGGCTGAGACTTTCCTGAAGTCCACGATCATCTCCACTGTCTTCTGGGCGTTGAGCTCCAGGTTGTTGTCGCTGCACCAGGACACCAGCCGGTCCACCTCCCTCCTGTAGACAGACTCATCGCCCTCCGAGATGAGTCCGATGAGGGTGGTGTCGTCCGCAAACTTGATCAGTTTTACAGAGTCGTGGCTGGAGGTGCAGCAGTTGATGTACAGGGAGAAGAGGAGAAAGTACACAGCCCTGTGGAGTTCCTGTGTTGATTGAGTCTCTGAGACATTCTTCCTCAGCCGCACGCACTGCCTCCGGTCCATCAGGAAGTCAGTGATCCACCTGCAGATGGAGTCAGGCACGTTGAGCTGAGCGAGCTTGTCCTGGAGCAGAGCAGGGAGGATGGTGTTGAATGCAGAGCTGAAGTCCACAAACAGGACACTGGCGGGCAGTCCAGATGCTGCAGGATGAAGTGGAGGGCCAGGTTGATTGCGTTGTCTACAGATCTGTTGGCTCTGTCATGCTCAAGGGTTCATTCATTTTCGAAAGTCTATAAACGTTAGGTTACTCAGTGCAGTAGAGCTTTTTTTTTCATACACATTCAATGATTCAGTGATTTAAAACTGTTATGCAGAAATCAAGCAATCAGTTTGGTCTGTACGTCTTTGTCTAGTTTCTAAGGTTCCTGAAACTCTAATTCATGCATTTCTGAGCGACTGATGACTAATTTCCATTACATTTCCCCATCCCCACACTGTACAAAACAAATGCAATGCCATTAAACAAAACTTTGACAAGCTTTATTGTACCACATACTTGGAACAGTGGCTCGAAAAACAGAGCATAAAAACAATGGTGCAAAAATTAACCCAACTTCAATATAGTTTTTATCCTGATCTTTTTAGTAAAATGGTTATTAGTTTAAGTCATTATTTAGTCATTCAATTAAACTGTAAATAATATAATTATATATATGGGATATGCACATGGAATTGTTACTTGGACATTGAGTTTGGATATGGTTTGGATAACAGCTCTGTGATCGAAAGGGGAGGCTTTAGTTTCCTCTTTTTCATTATTTATTTGTTATGTTAGATAATTTATTAGTGGGTATGCAATATTTTAACATCAGATCTTTATAATGTACATGACAAATTGATAAAACGTATTTATTATAGTTTTCCATTAGTAAAGTTGACATTTATGGAGGACCCTGAGAGCCATGTTAAATCAAATAAAGCTTTTATTTAGAATTTAGATTTTGTTTTTAAAAATACTATTTAATACATCAATCAAAAAATATTTTATTAAAATAGTTTTTGAAATAGTCTTTATTAAATATATCTGTAAACACTTTACTTTATTCATGTACAAACCTTACAGGACACTCTATTGTAGTTTTTTGTTTTACCTTCTCTGATTATACTCTGATTAGCTTTTCTGTGGCTCTCCTGGTCCTCCTGGTGGAAGTTAAAAAAAAATAAAAAATTAAATAAAAATGAACAAAGGAACTCTCTGATTGGTATACAAGTTGCTCCAACCAACCAGAGACTTCCTTATTACTTCCCTTTCATTATTTACTTGACTTCAGCCAGGAGCATAGGCATTCATTATTCTAGTTTCATTTATATGTCTATGGTCAGCAGGACAAGAAGGCTACTTTTTAAATGGAATAAGTAGTGCAACCAATTCAGTGCATCTATACCAACTGTTCTTCTGTCTGGTGGCTCTTCATGTGAGTTTTCAGACAATGACTTTGAGTAAAAGCTTTGTCACACTGTGTACACTTGTAGGGTTTATTCCCAGTATGGGTCCTCATGTGGACATCCAAGTAGTGTTTTCGCCCACATGTATACCCACACACTGTACAGGAATATGGTTTGATGCCTTGATGGCTTCTCATGTGACGTTTAAGATGACCATGTGTTCTAAATTTCCAACCACACTCGGAACAACTAAAGGGCTTTTCTCCTTTGTGTATCATCATATGTAGTTTCAAGTTACCTTTTAATAATTTGTTACAAAATGAACATTTCAAAATGTTCTTCCCCTCGTGTATTTTCTGGTGTCTTCTTAAAATGGCCTCCTTATGAAATGCTTTGCTGCATATCTCACATAAATACTTTCTTTCTCTGACTGTGTGAATTTTCTCGTGTTCTTTTAGTGCATGGGAAGCATAAAATAGCTTCCCACAATGTTTACAGCTGAAATTCTTTTCACCTGTATGAATCATTTTGTGGCGGGAAAGTGATCGAAAATCTGACAGGGATTTACCACATATATCACAGCAAAAGGGCTTCTCACCGGTGTGTTTCCTGTAGTGAGCATCTAGCATTGCTTTAAATCTAAAGGCCTGAGGACAGGCGTCACATTTGTAAAGTTTATCGTTATGGCTCAGTTCATGTTCTCTTAAAAACTTATTGTCAGAAAAACGTTTTTGGCAGAACTGACATATGAGAGGCTTCTCTGTTTTGTGAGTATCAATGTGTTTTTTAAAACTAAAAGTTGTTAGAAAATAGCGCCCACATGTTTCACAAAAATTTAGTTTTTGATGAGTTTGCAGATGGCATCTTAACTCCGCTGATGACTCCAGATGTTGTCCACAGACTCCACAGACGGATTTTTTATCATTCAGATGACTTAAAGCATGTTTTGTTAAGATTGTCTTGGACCTGAATAAAACTCCACACACCTTACAGGGACCGCTGCTGTCCGAGGATGACTGTGGTTTTCTTCTTTTGAAACAACCCTCTCTGGTCCTTTTTTCACACTCTTGAGTGTCACTGTTTTTTTCCTCTTCTTTGTTTTTTTCTGGTTTCCAGTCCTCACTCCAGTCATTGTCATCTTCTTCACTCCGGTCAGAGTCCTCCACAAACATGTTGTCAAGCTCATCTGTCTGATTTATGGTACCTGTTGCTCCTGATAGTGGTTCTTCATCGTGACTACAACGGGAATAAAAAAAAGAAATACATATTAAGTGACAATATTAAGTGACATTTCCTTAGAAATAGTTTAATCCATTTAAATTTAACCTTGTACAAGACTTGTTATTGTGTGATGATGAAGTGATTGCTGGTGATTCACAGGTGTCCTTGTTATTCTTATAAAAGAAATGAATTATGTTAAGTGACACAATTTTGACATTGATTCAATAAATATAATTTTACCTTTAGCTGTATGTAAAAAACAAATAGTCTTTTCCTGCATGATCGGAAGGCCCTGTAAAGCTCAATTTGAGTTAATTTAGTTGTTAATCTAGGTGATCTTTTGCTACTGTCAGTCAAAAAGGCCTCAAATGGTTCATTTTCTCCAAGCTCGGGAAAAGTAGACCTGAGCTGACTGAAGAACGAAATCTCGTTTAGATGATAAGGACAGATTATTGTTTGAACTGGACCTTTAAGCCTGAAAGCTGAAACAAATCGCAGTGTTACAAAATAAGTAACATGTTCAAGTGTGCCGATACACGCATTTGAATGTCATACCATTAGTTAGCTGAATGTCAGGAACGTTCTGCAACAAACCAATTGCAAGCTTCATCGAATGCTTTTTCTTCACATTTGAAGGTGGTCGTTTTTTCTTTTCACTTGGTTTCAGTTTATTCTTCCGGTCAGCAGTGTCTGTCACATCTGGGTTTGATCTGTATCGTCTTGGCAACCGCTTGATTCTTTTGAGCTCACGGTCTTTCTTGTGAACATACTTTAGTTTATCATCATTGTGACACTCCTCTACATGAGCAGGGCTGGACACTGAACAGTGGGAATCACTGGACAGATCTGCTGAAGTACAATCGCTTCCTTCACGCTCCAACAACAGCGTCTTTTCATGTGACCCTTTTGTAGGCACAATGTCAACTCCAGTGCTGAGAAAATATAAATACAATACAAAGGCTCAGACTAAGTTTAAGCACTAAAATAATTTAATGCAGATTTGTTCTTAATATGATCAAACCTTGTCTCAGTTGCTCCACAGAATTTATCGTCATAGTCCTTGTCCTTGTGTTCAAATTCAGATCTACTTTCATCTGTAGAAGCACAAGGCAAAGTTATAGGGCTTCCAGCACCACAAACCCACTTCATCTATTTAAAGGGGTACCGCCCCTGATTTTTACTGTTTTGAAACATGAAAAACAGAACTAGTTGTTATTTAAGTCTTTACATGACTCACATGTATTGCTCACTTTCCTAATGCAGTCCCAGCATTCTAAATATCCACCTCCATGAGTTTACTTTTCACCAGTCTTTAAGCCTGAGCATCACGAAGCGTCGAAGTAGATGCAGTGTAAAATCTGCGGTCTCGTTTTCACCTGAATAGATGCTTTTACATTATATCTGTGCTGGAGCAACAAAGATTTTAGTTTAATACATGCAAAAAACTGGCACATGAACTAGTTATCTTTTTCCCATTTCAAAACAGTAAAAATCAGGTACAGCACCTTTAACGTTCAGGATTAGCTTTCACGTTCAAGCTTCTTTGAAAATGAACTATTCAGTAGTTATGTAAAATCTTGGGGGTCTTGCTAGTGTCAGCAAAAGGGATGACTATTTAAATAAACGCTAAGCTACTAAGTAGGTTCAGCTGTAAGGGTAAAACTAGTTGTTTTGTTATTATTTAGGTACTAGTGTTTGTCATGATACTAAAATTTCAAATTGAATTTCGATACTAAGCTCAGTCTCTTAACCAATTTCTTTACCACAATAATTAAACGTCAAGGTTTTACACGGACGATGACATTTTCAGCACTAAATAGTTCTTTATGTTATCATTTGGTTAGTTCTGACAAAGCTCAAGCTAATTCTAAAAATCTGATTACAAAAAAAACAAAAAAAACACACTGATACTTGCTCAGTATCTGGCTTCGATACTAGTTTTAGTATCGATTAGTACCTCATTTTGGACACTTTGTTCTGCGTAACTAGTAGTCCAATGTCTACACCAACCTATTTTACGGAGATTGATTTCAGGGAGCAGGATAGCGTCCATTTGAGTTTTATGGCGATGCAACTGCTCCTTCAGCGACGAAACTTCACTTTTGTATGAAGTTACAGTCTTCTCCACCACCGCTAATATTTCCCGTACAGCCACGGACACGGTCTCGGTAACCACCTCTCTCAATATGTCAACTTCAGATTGTCTGTTCTCAGTCGAGACAATAAAATCTCCATTCGTCTCTAGTTTGTAGTGATTGGATTGAGGCTGCAGGATCGCGTCCAGTTGTCTCTTACAGCGACACATCTCCTCTTTCAACAACAGTACTTCGTTTTCTTTTGCATCAACTGTCGTCTCCACCACCGCGATTATTTTCCTTACTGCTACAGTCATTTTCTCGGTCACTAAACCTCTTAGTATTTCAGCTTTAGATGGTTTGTGCTCGGTCGCACTGATAAAAACCTTAAACGAGTCCATGCTTTGGTGAATTTGCGATGTAAATGAACGAACTGTGTGTGCACACGCATATTTAGTCCGGGTGGAAACTCTTGCTACCTCTTTCCGTGTAGATCCATGCTCCTCCTGCTGGACTGAGGTGGGCAGCAGAGCATCCATTGTTTCAGACTGAAAAAATACGGCCCTGGTGCTGTTCTTCTTCTTCGTTTCTGGCAGACTAGACACCTAGCGGCGTATTGCTGCCCCCCTCCAAAAACAAGAACTGCATGTTATATCACTGCTAAATTCTTTGATGGAGCCCTGTGGAAGAAACAAAGCCCAGCACTAACGCAGCAACTTCTCTCTGGCATTTATCAGGATTTAGTAAAGTTCTCAGAGATACTGCTGGGAGCCCAAGACCCAGTACTCCAATAAATACATTTTTCCTGGCTTCAGTGTACTCCCTACACTCCATTAACACATGAGCAACTATTTCTGGTTTATTACACTGGGCACAAAGGCCATCCTGATGTTTCCCAATTGTAGCCAGGGTATTTGCCAGCCCACAGTGTCCAAGCCTCAATCTACTTAGAATAACTTGGTCTCTCCGGTTGTTCCCGCATGCCAAACACCCCTTTTTAACACTTTTTTGGATTTGGAAATAATGCCTCCCTTTTATCTCACACTCCCATTCCTCCTGCCATTTCCCCACTATAAGTTCAATAACCAGGCTTCTAGCCTCAGACTGCCCAATTGCCAGCCTTACTCCAATACTGTGTTGCCCAAGCGCTTCTTTAGCCACTCCATCTGCCTCCTCATTGCCCCTGACACCCACATGTGCAGGGACCCAAACAAAACCGACACTAATTCCATTTTGCTTTAACCTGCGCAGTATCATGAAAATTTCACACACTACATCAGGCCTTGCTCCTGCACCATCACCCCCTTCCAACACCATCAAAGCAGACATGGAGTCTGAACAAATCACTACTCTCTCTTCTCCACAAGTTTCCACCCACAGTAATGCCCACAGTAAAGCAGCAAGTTCTGCTGTGAATAGAGATAATCTATCAGGAAGCCTGTGACTTAGTTTCAACTGTAAATGAGGGACATAGAAGCCAAACCCCACCCTTCTGGTCTCTGGATCTCTTGAACCATCTGTGTAAACTTGGATAAAGATATTCCACCTCTCAAAAAGATGCTTCTCAACAAAAACTGGATAATTGACTGCTGATCCATCATTCATTGCTTTTTTAATCGACAGGTCAACATCTGCCTCCGGGCACATCCAGAGAGGGACTGAAGGCCAACACACTGAGGGAGCCACTTCAACTCCCCCCATTCCAAGTTCTTCAAAAGGTCTGCTTATACACTGCAAAAAATTATTTCTGTTCAGTTTGGCACTGTTATCACGATAAGACAATTTTAAACTCAAATCTTTATGAGGATGGTGTAATAACAAATGTATATGAAACTGTTTGTTCATTGTTGTTGTTCATTTTTGTTTGGCACACAAATATTGTTTCCTTAAGTCCATTCCAAACTTTATTCACTGAAGGTAAGAGTTTAAAGTTTTCCATACATCTCGTTCTCTTATTAAGTCCAAATGTGCATTAAAACTTCTCTCATTTACTCTATAGATAACATGGATATCGTAATAATTGTTGTCATATTATTTGTTTTAAATTTTGTTTTAGTTTAGTTTTTCTTTTTACTGTGATTAAACCTCTGTGTTTTATATTGTATATTTTGTTCAGTGCCTGATTTGACAGAAGAATCGGGTCAATCAATATTTTATTCCAATTTTGATAGTATAATGCAATTTCTGACATTCAATAATAGTTTAATTAAAGTTATGTGGTCTGGGTCTATAGTTCTGATTGAGATTAGTTAACTGTTCATGTTAATTAAAAAAAAAAATCATGTATATCAGGGAAAACTCAATGAGATAAAATCTCCTTACCTTGTTAAAATACATATAAACAAAACAAACAAACAAAACAATTTAAAAAACAATCGCAAATTACAAAAAAACACACATTAACTATATGGGGGGTAATCTCTGACCAGTGCTTTGAATTCATTTAAAGGGATAAAATAATTTAATTTAAAAACACTTTGTGCTTTGTTCCACAGGCTGGGGCACAGTTTCTGAAGGCCGTTTTTCCCAGTTCTGTGTTGATTCTATATAACTCTAAAATACAAATGACCCGCCCGTGATCTCAATCAGTGAATACTTGATTTGAATTTCAGAATACATGTTAAACAATCAGGCAACGTACCAATGAGTGCCTTATAAATAAACAAAATGCAGTGTTCTCTTCTTGCAGTTAACGATTGCCATCCAACAGAATATAACTGACAGTGGTGAGTTCTATATCCTTCTCCTGAAATGAATCTTAATCCTGAGCGGAAAAAAAACAAGTTCAGAGGTTTTAAGACTGTTGCTGTGGAATGCTTGTAAATAATATCACCATAATCCAACAATAAGAGAAATGTAGGATTAACTGTTGTTAATTGTTCTACAATTAAGAGGTTTACACTTTTTATTCCTAAAGAAGAATGACAATCTGGTTTTAACACCTATTTGTCAGCTCATGTGTGTGCGTGTTGAAAGAAAGTCATCAACCCAGATGCCCAGGTATTTATGGGAACTTGTTCAATCATATTACACTCAAACATAATAGACAATATTTCAGTCACTAGAGTGTCTTTTGGAGAACAACATGCATTTAGTTTTGTTTATTCATTTGCAATTTTAAATTAACCAAGTGTTGGTGGATGGAATGAAAGTCCACTTGAATTGTTTGAATCACTTTTGCCATGGAAGGATCTGTAGTGTACATACAAGTGCATGGACTATGTTTTAGATTATGACCAATTGAATCAATATAAACTGTATACAGAGAGGAATACCTTTGTTGAGATAAGAAAATTCCAATTGAAGGCCATCAACAAACAGCTTGAGCTCCATTTGTGAGGTGATCTGCAAATCCCTTTTTTGCATTAGTATCAAACCCAGTAGCATCCAATTAATCTAACAAAATACAATGATCTACAGAATCAAAGGCCTTTGATAAATCAACAAAAACAGCAGCACATTCTTTATAATTGTCCAAAGCAAAGGCAATATCATTTACAACTTTGTAGCCGCTGTGACAGTCATATGGCCTGGTCTGAACCTGGACTGGTAACTATTTAAAATTGAATGATTGGTTAAAACACTAAAAACACAGTACTTGGTTACTGCTTCTCTTTAGCTAAACACGGTCATCTGCCTTATATTTTGGCCCTCACACTTCCTGCTGAATTGGCCCAAATGAAAAGCTTGCCTACTTTTTAATGCTTATTTTGAAAATGTTCTACCATCATGGCTTCAGTAATAAACATGTAGATGCTAGCATCACAGTAACATTAAGTTTGTTAGCATTCTTGGACCTTTCATTCGACCACTTTATTCTTCTTCATGTCCTAGTGTTTGTATTTGGCAGAACATAACTCCTAAACTCAACATTTGTTCTTGTAGTTGTTGAACAGTTCTGTTAAGTTTAGTTACTTAGTTTTAGTTGTACAAACACATACATTTAATTTACTCAAGGGCAACTTAAGGAGGAGAATATTATAAGTGGGCCTGATTATCTGTCAAATGACCTCGGGGTAGAAGCTCCTTCTTGTCCTCTCAGTTTTTACCTTGAGAAGACTATAACGCCTTACTGATGGTAGCAGGGAGGACAATTTGTGGTCAGGATGTGTGTTCTGTACATCCACAATATGTTCTTCATAAAGACAATTAAATAGGACATGTATTTACCTTGTTCACATGTTTTGGCTTTTGGTGTAATGTCCTCCAGACGGGACAGGTGCATTCTGAGGATCTTCTCTGCGGATCGTACTACTGAGAGTTACCCCCCATCCACACTGTGATGCTCCCGGTCAGAATGCTCTCTGTGGTGCAGGTGTAAAAGTTCCTCAGGTTTCTCAGTTGCCTTAGATCAGGGGTGTCCAAACTTTTTCCATCGAGGGCCACATATTGAAATATAGACCAAGCGGAGGGCCACAAATCAATCGCGAAACGTTAAAAAAAGCTGCATTTATCTGATGTTTTAAGCACCACCACGTCTACATTCAGTCTCATTGCCTTAATATCAGGTCTGTCTCGCACCAAAATGTTAGTTATTTAGGTTGGAATTGTAGAAAATCTGAAATGTGCTATAAATAGTACTTATCAGGACAATGTGGGCCAGTTCACCAGGAAGCCTAAGGGCCAAGAAAAATTGGTCCGAGGGCCGCATTTGGCCCCCGGGCCTGAGTTTGGACATGCCTGCCTTAAGCCCTGTTCACACCGCAGCGACAAAATCGCGCCTGTCGCCCCTAGTTTGTCGCCTGTGCATTTAAGGACAGTCGCTTTAGTCGCGCGACTTGGTCGCCGAAAAAAAAGTCACCAGCGGACACGCGGCGCGACCGGCGCGACCAGCACAGCTAACCTGCTGCTAGAGTTTAGATTCCTGGGAGCGGGGCGTTCGGGACCACATTTTCCGCTCTGTTGTCGGGCTGGGCGCGGACCTGGGCCGTGTGGGCTCGGTCTCAGGGGGCAGAGACGAGCACGTGTGGTGTCACGTTTGTAACATGCGCTTCACGGCGAAAGAGCGCGGTGTGTAGCTAGCACTGTGTTGTTTTCCTCCTCATCCTCCAATAAAGTGGTCAAAATATGTGACGGCACCATAATAAAAGTGCGCGGCTGCTACACGGAGCGGAGCAGAGGAGAGAGAGGGAGAGAGAGCCACGGATGCCCTCCCAAAAAGCTGAAGAAAAGAGCGAGGGAGAGGGATCATTGGTCCAGCGTCAGCGGAGGGACAGGCACTTCTGGAACAGGAGACGTCCCGTTGGTGCAGGTAGAACACTAAACACTTGAAGCCCTGTCAGGCGCTTATTCTGCCAATAAAACTCTGCACGGAACTCAGTTTATGGTTCTACTCGTGCGCGGGCTCGGGTCTGTTCGGTCAATCATGCGTTTGGTTTGTTTACGTCCTTCTTTCCGGTGTTCCGGATTGTCTGGCTAACAGTTTAACTGGATAAGGCGGAGCCAGCTCGGAGCCAGATGTGTAGTGGGCGGTCTTACGAGGCTTCCATTCAATCCTATGAGGACAAGCTAATGCAAGGAGGCGAACTATCGGAGCTGTATCGTCGCATTTTACTCGTTTGTTTGGCAGTCTGGATGTTTTGTAAAGTAACGCACATGTGTCCTGTCCATGTTCCCACCGTTGCCTGGCTTCGTGGTCACAGTTACGTTGCTTATTGTCAGCGCACGTCTGCACAGAGTGGACTACGAGTTGAACTGAGTGAGTTGATCTGGCCGCTGCTCCAGACGCTGTCAGTCTGACCCTGGATTATGAATAAACTGTCCCTGTCATTATGACTCTATGCTGTATGTTATGTATAAATAAATAAAGTCTATGTTATATCCACCAGCACAATGTTGTCCTGCTTGTTGCTGTCACGGATGTTGGCTATTGTGTTGTCGCTTATGTACATAATTTATCAAAGTGGAATACTGGATTGACTAATAGGGAGCTACTGTTTCATAAAGTGTGATACTGTAATGTGCTTAACACAGGAGCATCATGTAGGTGTAATCTATTATCTAGAGTGAAAACACATAAAACACAACAGGAACAAGTCAGATCAACTGGTTACAGATGTGGGGGGCGTGTCCACGTGCTGGACAGATGTGTAGTGGGCGGTTTTACGCGGCGTCCATTCATTCCTATGAGGACAAGTTAATGGAAGGAGGCTAACTATCGGAGCTGTATCGTCGCATTCTACTCCTTTGTCTGGCAGTGTGCATGTTTTGTTCCATTGTAAATTAACGCACATGTGTCCCGTCCATGTTCCCACAATGGCCTGGCTTCGTGGTCACAGTTACGTTTCTTATTTTCGGCTCATGTCTGCACAGACGTGGACTACGAGTTGAACTGAGTGAGTTGATCTGGCCGCTGCTGCAGACGCTGTCAGTCTGACCCTGGATTATCCATAAACTGTCCCTGTCATTAGAGCTCTATGCTGTACGTTATGTATAAATAAATAAAGTCTATGTTATATCAAGCACAATGTTGTCCTGCTTGTTGCTGTCGCGGATGTGGGCTATTCTTTCTGTTGTATGTACCCTATTTATCAAAGTGGAATACTGGATGGCCTAATAGGTGTGATACTGAAATGCATGTAACACAGGAGCATCATGTAGGTCTAATCTATAATCCAGAGTGAAACACACACATAAAACACAACAGGAACAAGTCAGATCAACTGGTTACAGATGTGGGGGGCGTGTCTACACCGCTGCAGATGTGCAGGTGACATGCCTTCAGTCAAGCATCGATTGCATTATTGGATGCAACAATGACACAATTTTCATTACACTGAATAAATAAAAGCAAATTGCTGATAAATGTGCTGCCCCATATATACAGCAAGTGTTGCTCATCTAACAGCATATTGGTGTACATATGCACAAGGATCCCAAATGATAGAAATGACACAGGGGGACCACAAAAAACAAAACATAAAAAACTTTGGGCTACGAGTTGAACTAAATTAGTTGATCCAGACAACTTAAGTGATCGCTGCCATGCATGTGGCATTCCTCAGAGGATGGAAGGGGACACAAATGAACCAGATGAGGACATAGTTGACTGGGTAAGAATTGTTTCTGGTTATGATGAAGCATGGTAAGATTGTTAATTTTTATGTTTATCTTGGTAATGTATAATGTTTAGTCTGAAGGCACAAATGAAACATTAAAACTCCTAATAGACAGGTGACCTGCAATATCTTCTCTGCTCTGAATGGGAGCTAAAGGCACGCCCTCCACATCTGGCGAGTGAGTTGGCCACGCCCCCACATCTATAACCAGATGATCTGACTTGTTTCTGTTGTGTTGTTTATGTGTATTTCCACTCTGGATAATTTCTTAGGCCTACATCATGCAATATCACACTGTCTCAAACACTGGCTACCTATTAGGCTATTCAGTATCTATTCAGTATTTCAGTTTAATAAGTATCAGAATGATAACATTGTCCTTGATATCACATAGGCTTTTTTGTGCATATGTACACCAATATGCTGTTAGATGAGCAACACTTGCTGTATATATGGGGCAGCACATTTATCAGCAATTTGCTTTTATTTATTCAGTGTAATGAAAATTGTGTCATTGTTGCATCCAATAATGCAATCGATGCTTGACTGAAGGCATGTCACCTGCACATCTGCAGCGGTGTAGACACGCCCCCCACATCTGTAACCAGTTGATCTGACTTGTTCCTGTTGTGTTTTATGTGTGTGTTTCACTCTGGATTATAGATTAGACCTACATGATGCTCCTGTGTTACATGCATTTCAGTATCACACCTATTAGGCCATCCAGTATTCCACTTTGATAAATAGGGTACATACAACAGAAAGAATAGCCCACATCCGCGACAGCAACAAGCAGGACAACATTGTGCTTGATATAACATAGACTTTATTTATTTATACATAACGTACAGCATAGAGCTCTAATGACAGGGACAGTTTATGGATAATCCAGGGTCAGACTGACAGCGTCTGCAGCAGCGGCCAGAACAACTCACTCAGTTCAACTCGTAGTCCACGTCTGTGCAGACATGAGCCGAAAATAAGAAACGTAACTGTGACCACGAAGCCAGGCCATTGTGGGAACATGGACGGGACACATGTGCGTTAATTTACAATGGAACAAAACATCCACACTGCCAGACAAAGGAGTAGAATGCGACGATACAGCTCCGATAGTTAGCCTCCTTCCATTAACTTGTCCTCATAGGAATGAATGGACGCCGCGTAAAACCGCCCACTACACATCTGTCCAGCACGTGGACACGCCCCCCACATCTGTAACCAGTTGATCTGACTTGTTCCTGTTGTGTTTTATGTGTTTTCACTCTAGATAATAGATTACACCTACATGATGCTCCTGTGTTAAGCACATTACAGTATCACACTTTATGAAACAGTAGCTCCCTATTAGTCAATCCAGTATTCCACTTTGATAAATTATGTACATAAGCGACAACACAATAGCCAACATCCGTGACAGCAACAAGCAGGACAACATTGTGCTGGTGGATATAACATAGACTTTATTTATTTATACATAACATACAGCATAGAGTCATAATGACAGGGACAGTTTATTCATAATCCAGGGTCAGACTGACAGCGTCTGGAGCAGCGGCCAGATCAACTCACTCAGTTCAACTCGTAGTCCACTCTGTGCAGACGTGCGCTGACAATAAGCAACGTAACTGTGACCACGAAGCCAGGCAACGGTGGGAACATGGACAGGACACATGTGCGTTACTTTACAAAACATCCAGACTGCCAAACAAACGAGTAAAATGCGACGATACAGCTCCGATAGTTCGCCTCCTTGCATTAGCTTGTCCTCATAGGATTGAATGGAAGCCTCATAAGACCGCCCACTACACATCTGGCTCCGAGCTGGCTCCGCCTTATCCAGTTAAACTGTTAGCCAGACAATCCGGAACACCGGATAATGATAAACGTAGTAACGTCACTCACGCATGGTCTCTGATTGGTTGCCATCCGCGGCGGTCGCTGCGTTGGCCGCAGAAAGTTCAGCTTTGTTTATCTTCTGCGACGGTCGCCAAGTCTGAAGTCGGAATGAAGCGAATTTGCGGCCGCCGCAAAGTCGCTCTTGTCGCGTCGCGCCGCACGACAGAATCGCAGGATTCGCGCCGCACAGGTCGCCCCTGTCGCGCCGCAAAATCGCAGAAGGCTTTTTTCGCGCGACACCATAGACTTAAGCCCTGTTCACACCGCAGCGACAAAATCGCGTTTGTCGCCCCTAGTTTGTCGCCTGTGCATTTAAGCACAGTCGCTTTAGTCGCGCGACTTGGTCGCCGAAAAAAAAGTCACCAGCGGGACACGCGGCGCGACCGGCGCGACCAGCACAGCTAACCTGCAGCTAGAGTTTAGATTCCTGGGAGCGGGGCGTTCGGGACCACATTTTCCGCTCTTTTGTCGGGCTGGGCGCTGACCTGGGCCGTGTGGGCTCGGTCTGAGGGGGCAGAGACGAGCACGTGTGGTGTCACGTTTGTAACATGCGCTCCACGGAGCGCGGTGTGTAGCTAGCACTGTGTTGTTTTCCTCCTCATCCTCCGATAAAGTGGTCAAAATATGTGACGGCACCATAATAAAAGTGCGCGGCTGCTACACGGAGCGGAGCAGAGGAGAGAGAGGGAGAGGGAGCCACGGATGCCCTCCCAAAAAGCTGAAGAAAAGAGCGAGGGAGAGGGATCATTGGTCCAGCGTCAGCGGAGGGACAAGCACTTCTGGAACAGGAGATGTCCCGTTGGTGCAGGTAGAACACTAAACACTTGAAGCCCTGTCAGGCGCTTATTCTGCCAATAAAACTGCACGGAACTCAGTTTATGGTTCTACACGTGCGGCTCGGGTCTGTTCGGTCAATCATGCGTTTGGTTTGTTTACGTCCTTCTTCCCGGATGATATACGTAGTAACGTCTCTCAAGCGTGGTCTCTGATTGGTTGCCATCCGCGGCGGTCGCTGCGTTGGCCGCAGAAAGTTCAGCTTTGTTTATCTTCTGCGACGGTCGCCAAGTCGCGCGAATGAAGCGAATTTGCGGCCGCCGCAAAGTCGCTCTTGTCGCGTCGCGCCGCACGACAGAATCGCAGGATTCGCGCCGCGCCGGTCGCCCCTGTCGCGCCGCAAAATCGCAGAAGGCTTTTTTCGCGCGACACCATAGACTTAACATGTAAACTGGTCGCGTTGGTCGCTGCGGTTTGAACGCCCCTTTACATGTAAACTGGTCGCGTTGGTCGCTGCGGTTTGAACGCCCCTTTAGATGGTACAGGTGCTCACAGGCTTTTTTCACTAGAGAGGTGACGTGTGATCCAGCTCAGGTCCTGGGATATATGCACCCCTAGATATTTAAAACAGTCTGCTCTCTCCACTGGTGAGCCATGATGCTGATGGGGCGGTGGCTCTCCTGCTCGTCCCTGCGAAAGTCCACTATAAATTATTTAGTTTTGCTAATGTTAAGTTCAAGGTTGTTATTTTGGCAGTAGTTTATCTCTGACCTTGAATGCCAACTGCATCTATGCTCAGGAGCAAATATGTACCAGATTTTACCTTTAAAAATTGAATTTCCATTAGCAGTCCTTACAAAGGGAAGGGGTAGAGGGGCACAGTGCATTACAGGTTGGAAAAAAAGAAAAGGTAAAATTGTGTGGCAGCTATTATTGAAATTTGGTCTATTGAAGACCGTGCAAGTGGAAGAATAACAGATAAAGAGCTTATTGGTGCAAGACAGCTGTGGATGCAGATAAGCGAACAGCATAACACCCATCATCCTGATTTACAGTGCAGCTGGTTATGGTGTTGAAAGCAGATTAATAACAAGCCATAAAGAACGGGGAAGAGTGCAAGGGCAAGAAAGAAGGCATAGGGATAAAAGAGAGAGAGAGAGCATAATTAAGACTGGACCATGAGCTCTGCATTACCTTATAACTCCCAATATGCAGCCAAGCCTTGGATAGGAACTTGCAGTGGAGGTTGTTTATCTCCTCCCCCTCACCGACCTTAGGCTATTGGTTATTTACTGAAAGCATATTGCAAACAGGAGTACTACCTTCAGAGCAGTGTCACGCCTTGTCTATGGACTCCTTCCAGGCTTCGCTGGCACCTTCTGTCCCTTCATCTTTTGCCCCTGTACCCTGTTGTCATCCAGTGGGAGTCATGCATCTTCTTCGGCTAGGTCTTCTGGCTTTCAGCTGTCTTTTTTGGGCCGCTGGTTTAGGAATTTTTTCATTAGGTGTTTGGGCTCAGATTTCACTTTCTGACTTTGTGCTGCTGTCTGCCAATCGTTACCCTAATGCCCCTTTAATACTTTTGTCCACAGGGGCTGTCGTTACTGCGTGGGGTTTTCTTGGTTGTCTTGGAGTGGCTGCAAACTTGCCGTATGTTCTTAGGGCCTATGGATTTTTTCAACTTGCTGCTCTTATTGCTGGACTGGCAGGTGGACTCTCTGGGCTTTTCTATCGTGAAGACATTGCTGGAGGATTTCGGAGTGGCTTACAGCTGGCAGTGGCCGGTTACACGGAGGATGAAGGTCGAGCAGATGCTTTAGATAGCCTGCAAAGGGCCTTGAAATGTTGTGGTGCCGAGGGTTGGCGTGACTGGTTGTCCTCAGACTGGGCCATTCAACATAATGCCTTTATTGAAAATGGCACCTCTGTTTCCCTTCCAGACAGCTGTTGCGTCAAGCGTAAAGGCTGCAGGAACCGTCCTCTGTTGTCAGTTGACAACGAAGAAGTAGTTTCTGCTGGAATCCACCCACACGGTTGCTTCCGTAAAGTTTTCAGCTTAGTAAATAATAACGTCTTTCATATTGCGGCCACTGTTTTAGGACTGGCCTTTACCCAGATAGGAGGCATTGCATTAGCTTGCATGCTGGCAAACAGACTTGAGCCACGGCAACATCATCGAGTTGTAGGACACTGATATAGTCAAAGCAACAAATAACCAATTCTGTAAATAACATTGTCAATATAATATTGGCATGTGATTCCAGAACATTTGCATGTGTCAAGAATATAAACTCATTATGAAGAACTCATTATGCAGCATGTGAGACAGTGGGTTAACTACAGTTATCTTTTACCATACATGTATTATACAGTGCTCAGTGTAGTTTCTAGTAAGCATTTGAACATGTGAAAACATTGTTTAGCCAAAATAGTTTGATTTATAAAAGAGTGAGTGTTAAGTTGCATTTTAAAACGTACAGATTTCTCAATATCTTATCTGAATTTATGCTGCCTTGAATTTCTGTAAGGTATTAGTGCATTTTGTGTTGTTTATCCTGAAGTTTATTTTTATTTCCTTGCAATGGTCTATCTGTGTTGCATGTAAAAAATGCCATGTTTGTGTGCCTATTTTTGTGAAAGACAACAAATATATTGGAGGAATTCAAAACAACATGATAATTGTCATTAGTTTGTACTGAATCTGTGTCAATGTTAGCCATTGTTAACCATTGTGTGTATCTGAAAAAATGACAGAGCATCTATTTGGAATCACAAATCCAATTAAACACACACACACACACACACACACACACACGCGCACACGCACACACACACACACACACAGACAATTGTATATGTGTTATATGTATTTTGTCATCTAAAATAGTGGTTTAAATGTAAAATGTTTATCTGAAGTAAAGGGCAGAGGGCATGCTGTGAACTACAATGGAAGTGGTCTCTAGTGCCACACTATTATACAGCAAGTGATTTAATGTATTGTTCTTTTCACTAAGTCAGCGACATTATCTAATACATTACAATCCAAATGTTTATTCTAATATTAAAAGCACTTTTAATCAGATAGGCCTACTGTGTGACAGCTAAACCACACAGGTCATTTTCATGACCTGATTATTCTATTGATTAGACTGCAGGGCATGTGGGTCTTTGCTGTGTCCTTGTTTAATGTAAATTGCTGCAACTTTCAGCACACAAACAAGCTATGTATGAAAAATAGTCCATTCATATTTGGGGACAAGGGAACCACTGTCCTGCACACAACCATATTTGCTTTGTTCCCCATCCTACTTTTTAAGCTTGGTAAATTGTGTAAAAAAAAAAAAAATAAATAAATAAATTTTAAAAAACGAATTACAAAAGTTAAAAACAGACCTGAAAGAAAAAAAGGTCCACTACATTAATTTCCAGCTACCTGCTTGACGCTTCAGGAAGATGTCATTGCCAGGTATGCTTTGCAGTACGGCATTAAAGATACACTGAGTAACTCTTCTGGTATAGGTCCCGCCATCTTTAAATGTTATTTCTTTGGGATATTCCACAGTATGGCATTTAACTAAGTATATCCCCATGGAAACAAGCAGCTGATGAAAAACATGCTTGAAAAACAGGGACTGGGAGCTGGTCACCTCTCCACAGATCTGATCTGTAATTTGGCTTGGTGGCATCCTGCCTGTCTCCTTGGAGTAGTACGTTTCATGCCACACTATGGAACCAGCAAAGCAATATAATCTCCATAGAGACCACTAGCCAATTGTTGAGCTGACCAATAACACTCTCAGTGGTGAATATTGCCGCTGAATAGCTCATAGAAGTAAAAGGCGACTCAACATAACACAATCCCTCCTGTTGGGAAAGGTGTGGGGCTTCTCCGCCCACTCTGTCCCTACATCTGCAAACTTGTGTGTGTTTGCATAGCAGCGGTGCTCTGCCCTACATTTAGAGCATTGGGCAATTCTTACCGTCGCCGCTGAGGTCCCTCACATATGACTGAGTAAAAAGCCGCAGCGCTCAGCTATGCTGCTGTTTGTGCGCACGCCACGGTCTGCAAATGGATCTAAAATCGGAACTTCTAAAATCCATCTGGTACGCGTTTACATCGCTGGACGTTGAAAAATGTGGAAAAGTGTCAAAGTCTCAACTTAAGGTAAGCATTATATATATATTTTTTTCATATTGTTGCTTCAGTGGCCTGTTAAGTTTGAGAGGAATGAGATGCGGTCCCCTCATACAGGATCTAGGCCGGTGTGGGCTGAGTTTGGGATTAAGACCCCATTTAATTTTGAAAATCACATGAGTGGCAAGGCTACAATAAAATACGTGAAAATGATTGATAGGGTTGCAAACTTACAAGCCTGAAGTTTAGACCTACTGAAACTGCTCTGGAAGACGTATGATTCTTGTAGACTGTTTGCTTAGATTATAAGGCAATTTCAGTCTCTCAAATGTTAATGTTCCTTGACCTGTTTGAAATGTGCACTTTGAACTGAATCTCACTATCAAACTAATCACAAATCTAGTGGCAAATGCAGTGGTTGTTGGAAAATTGGATGAGATATTTCGTTCAGCACTAGATTGATCACAGTCAGATTTCAATCCAATCAGAGTTTCAATTCCGGCATACCACAGATATTTGTCAAATGCTTAACATATCACGCAACATGGAAAGTACAAGGTTCAAACTTGTTGGGCCTGAAAAGATAGAAATATCTAGTGACATCATTGGCCTACAAGCTTTAAAAACAGCCATAAGAATAAAACATTTCAGATTGCAGGCCATTATGTCTTTCTGGTAGCAAACTGAGCTTGTGTTCAGTCCCTACATGCCTGGCTGTGAAGAATTCAAGGAAATACAAAAAGCTGTCCTGACATGCACAGAGCAGAGCTGAGGACCACCTGTCCCAGTCCATGTGTCTGTAAAGATTTACTTCAACTTTACTTTTACAGTGAGCTGTAAAGTAAAGATTTAGATATTTTTGGTTTGTTGTATTTTGTCTGTTAGGTCCTTTCCCATAACTTGTACACCGTACTGAACATTCCCCATGACCCCGTGGCCCTGGAGGAGCACTTCCAGGATGATGACGATGGACCAGTGTCGAATCATGGCTATATGCCCTATCTCAACCAATATATCCTAGATAAGGTAACTTTCATTATTGCTTTCCAGGTAATACAGACAGTAAACCATGATCACAAATGCAGGAAATTTTACATTATAATTTTTTCCCCTCCAGGTCATAGAAGGAAACTTTGACAAAGAAAAGTTTGATGATCTTTGTTGGATGATGACAAAGAAAAAGAACTTAAGAGGTGTTTATGAGGGTGCACTTTTGTGTCAGAAAGACTGCTTCAAGCTTTTCTGTTTATTCAATTTACTGTCAGAGGATCGTTACCCACTAGTCATGATTCCAGATGAGGTAGGTCCACATAGATGTACTTATGTTGTAATTAATTCATACTTGTCTCTATTTTCAAGTTAAGTAAAATCCATCCAGATCTGACCGGAAAAAATACAGGTTTCAAAATACACTGCCTATCCAAAAAGAAGTTGCAGCCGAAAATAAAGGTCCAGCACAATTTTGTTGGACTGCCTAGCTTTCATTACCGTACATTTACTGTATCATTGTTTCAATAAGCATCTGAATTATCAAAAAAAAATTTAATTCCACAGTTGCATTACATTTTAAAGCTCTTGTATTGATGAGAGAGTGTAATCACTGCGCAAAACCAGCACATCACAAATATTCTCAATGGGGTTTAGATCTGTAGTTGATTAGTTTCTGCTTCTCCTTAGATATTTTCGCTGCTTGATGTCAATGATTTGACCCTTCTCTAGCAAACGTACATCTTTTCCACAATCTTGCTATTTGTCTTTCCACATAGTTGTTTCAGAAACCAGAAGACACTCACTGCATCACTTGAGTTTAAGTACCATGTTGCAGCCATGAAGCCATTATCCAATAGGAGGCTTGTCCTGTTTGCTTATTTAAATCCCGGAGGCAACTTTTTTGACAAGCAGTGTACATTATAATACGAATATAATACATGCTGTGCGCAAAATGCGTCCCATGGCTGAAATTGGTGCTTGTTTAAGGAGTCTGGCCCATGAGCCGGTGTTGAGATCTGCTTCCAGTAGAGTATCAATGGAAGGACACAAACCCAGTTTGCCCTTCTAAACAGTATACTAATTAAAGACACATAATATATCTCTATATCTCTAACTTACTCTTTACTTGCAAAACATTACTATATTGCTGTATAGTAATGCATTTTTGCCCACCGAAAAAATAACGTTTGAGTTTTACATAAAAAGCCCCCTTACAAGATTTACAATAATGGTCATGACTCAGCTGTGTGTTTAAGTAAAGAATACATACATTTGGTCTCACTTGTACATGATTGATACAGCCAGCCAGAATAAATTTGGTTTCTGCTTTATCCAATTTGAAGCCTTACAAACTTGTAAGTGACTTATAAGTCATTCCGTAACTTCTAATGCAATGTTTTTGTTCTCTTTTTACAAAAATAAAGTACTTCTAGATTCATTATAACATAATTTTGATCCCATTTAGTTGGAATATCTGTTGAAGAAGATTTCCACAGCAATGAATCAGGAGTGGGATGGAAAGCTCTTGGAAGACCTATTGTCCCAGGACATGACTGTGATGGAAGATGGGATGTCGGTGTGGGCCTTCCTGGAACACATGAGCGCAGGGCGACTGCTCAGAGTGACCAATAAAGAGGCCTTTAGTCTGGCTTTACATGAGGTGTTTTTGGAGATGTACCACAATGTCCTCAAGCGGGTCAGTGTTTTTCCTTGTTTTCCTTGTCTCGGGTTTTGTAGTTTACACCCTGTGCTGTTTGTAGGGTTACATGTGGAAAAAGGGCCATGTTCGAAGGAACTGGACTGAACGTTGGTTTGTGCTGCAGCCTTTCTCCATGGCATATTTTGTCAGTGAGGACTTGAAAGATAAGAGAGGCGAAATACTCCTAGATAAAACCTGTTTAGTTGAGGTTAGTGAAACATCTGAATACACTATTTGTGCTGTATCGTGTTTTTTTAGTTTCTCTTTACTTAAATTGCTTCAGCTACTGACTTCAAACTACTGAAAGATGCCTCTGAACATCCTGATTCTTTATCTTTTTAGAGCATTCCAGACAAAGAGGGAAAGCGCTGCTTATTGTGTGTTAAAACCAACAATAAAACCTATGAGATGAGTGCATCTGACCAGAAACAGAAAGTCGAATGGACTCAAGGTGATGATGGGTGCACACTCTTCAGATACTAAAACTGTATCTTGATTACATTGGTAATTAGTGTCATGTCAAGTAGTTTGTCATTAAGTGCTGCAATGTAAGAAAAATATAACAAGGGTTGGGCAGTGACAAAAAATCCCGAATCACAATCAATTGAAATTTGATTAACTGCACAGCCCTAGTTATAAAATAGAAAGTCAGATATGAAGGTATGATAAAGAACTACAACAAAGTTGTAATGTCTCATCTACAAATTTGTGCAGCCATACAGACTGCCCTGCGCCTCCAAAGAGAGAGGAAGGCATCTCTCCACTACGAACTGAAGCTGAAGAGAAGAATTCAGCGGGAACATGGCCAACGAGAGCGGAGTCGCAGCACCCGCAGCAGCTGCAGTAGCAGAAGCAGCCAATCAGACGACTCTAATATCCAGGACGTTGAAAAGATGGAGAAAGAGAAAGACAGACATGATCTGGAAATAGAGAGCATCATAAAGGTAAAAAGAGCTTGGCTTGTTTGTATGACTCAGGAATTGGGTTGAGTTTCGGGAAAAGTTTACATGAAAGTCTTTGTTGGGTCTGTTAGCATGCCCGTGAATTGGAAACCAGACGAAGGGAGGCTGAGGAAAAAGAGAGGAAGAAACAGAAGGAGGTGCAGATGGAGTTGGAGAGACAGTTGAAGGAAGCAGAGATGGTACGTAAAGTAAAATTTTTACAACATTGTTCAGTTCTAGAGTAGTGGTACTTTGTCCAGTGAGGTGTCGTGTGTGTGGTAGCTCAGAGACAGCCTGCAGGCAGAGATGCAGGAAAAGAAAAGGGAAGCTGAACAACAGAACAAAAGGATCCTGGAGTTGGAGATGACACAACATCAACTGGAGACAGCCCTCAACATGGAAATACAGGCGCGGCTTGAGGAAGAGAGAGCCAGACAAGAGCTCGAGAGGTAATGTCCTGCCAAAGCATTTGGAGACACAGATACCCAACCCTCATACTGGGTTTGAAAGAACAGAAGAAAACTAAGACAATGCTCCATAAAAACTTCAATACACCTCCTGTATATACCAACAAGTTTGTCAAAACTCATGTACAGTAACTCTCTCTGTATTTAAAGTGAAATGGATATTCTCAATCTATAATTTATTTGTTATTTCAAAGAGGAGTTGCACTGCCTTGATTGCCTGATTATTGCATTGTGTTTTCCATTTTATACATTAACCTGAGAGTTGTATTATTTCTACATTACTCATTTACACTTTTCCTCAGGTTACTGCTGGAAGAAGAGGAGAAAAGGAAGCAGTTTGACCTTCTTCAGGAGCAGCAAAAGGCCTTGAAATGTCTCAGCCCCATTCAGGAGGATACAGACGATGTGATGGAACAGGACACGCCTTCAGTCCTTCACTCTGCCTCTAAAGAACTGCAGGATCTACAGGAAAGTCGCCAGAGAAGCCATCAGCACCTTGAGGCAAGAAAGGCTTGAAACAGTGAAATTGTAATATTATAACAATATAACAAATAACAAACTGTGTGCCTCATTCAGGAAGTACAAGAGAAGCTAAGGAATGCAAGTCAATATGTACGACACTGGAACGTCCAACTTAATCGCCTGATGACGCCTATCACTCCTGGAGGTGGTTTTACACATTTTTTACCTAAAGTCCATCTCTTTCCCTCCCGTTTCTTATCTGTGCAAATGTAACTAAATACTTAATATGCTTTTTTGTGTCGTTTTTCAGAACGCTTGGAACATCGACAGAGCTCAAAGCCTATGTGTCCCAAAAAAGAGGGTGCTTTAGCCAGTAATGAATTTATCAGCAAATTGAAAATCAAAGGCCAAATCATTGACACAGAAAGTCTGGAGGAGCAGATGGGAGCTGCAAACTTGTCAGATAGCCCCAAAACATGACAAGAAAAAACACATAAAACAAAAAATAAAACTACTCATCAGGTGTCATACTGTAAGTTTTTGTTATAATTTGATCATGAAAGTATTTTTACATTTTATCTATATATCTATAGTATCATCCACAGCAATTAAACAATTGTACCAACTGATGACTACAGTAAAGCAGATCTTGCATTCTTATAGAGTGATAAAAAGCCTATTCCACTACAAAAATAATACAAATACTAATACTAATAATGTAAATAAAGAAACAAGTTAATACTCAGATTCACTCACTGTGTTTGTGAATTCACAATTACTGAGGTGTTTTAATCATTTCAATTTGAACTTTTAAGTGGAACCAAACACCAAATATATTTTTTGCAACTAAAATGTGTGTATGATGTTTAATGTTATCTACTGGTCTAAGTCATTATTTAGTACAAACTAGGTACATTTGTGTGAGCTGCCTCCATTACAGATCCATGGCTCACACTGTACTGATACTGCCCGTTCCCAGCCAGGTGTTTATAGCCAAACACAGCTCCAGGGGCTTTGAAAGGACTCCCTAAAAATCATTATGTCCAGGGCTGGAACATAGCATTATTTTTTACTATTTTTTATTAGCAAATGTTTATTTTTGATAACATATTTATCACAGTCATGATAAGGTTATGGGATGGATTTGTATATATTTATATATATAAATATATATTTTTATTTTTATTTATTATTATTTTTTTTTAAAGGTTAGAATTATACAAAGTCACTGTGATAGGCTTCAATTACCCTTGACTCCTAGCGGGAACAAGCCATAGAATAAATGATATTAATGAAATTATTTTTTTTAAAAAGACCAAATGTTTATTTTAGACAATATATAATTTCACAATCAGGATAAAATTAGGGTTAAATTGATTATGGTGGAATAGGACATGGAAAACAAAGTCCCCCTCCAGGCACTGCATAGTTTAGCAGCTTTTAATTTTGGTGTTGGGTGTAGTTTAGGTGTTAAGTCACATTTTAACCATCAACCTAATGACCACCATTGGTGGCGCTGTTGCATTCATACGGTAAATATAAACCGGAAGCGAAATGGTCAAGTCAAAAACATGGCGGCCACCATCTCTTTCATGCCGATTGACGATTGAAGTTTTTTTCTTCGTAAAAATGTGTTAAACACGTGTTTAATCGCGTAGGACTGATTTACAATACTCGGTACCAGTAAAGGAGGGTGGCCTCATGTTTTGGTCCGCTGTCCGTGGCCTGACGTTGCCCCCTAAAGGGAGACTCCGATGTGTCTTCTCGTCGGTGAGGGGACTGTCCAGCTCCAGTAGTGATGGACCACATAATACCACCGCAGACGGAGACCCTTCTCCTGCGAGGAAACTCAGACCACGAAAAGACCCCAGCGACAGCTCTGTGCTGCTCTTCCCCGGGCAGGGCAGCCAGTTTGTGGGCATGGGACGAGGACTCATGAAGTACCCCAATGTCAAAGAGATGTTTAATGCTGCTCAAAGAATCCTTGGCTATGACCTGCTAAGTCTCTGTTTGGAGGGTCCTGAAGAGGAGCTCACGAAAACAGTGCACTGCCAACCTGCTGTGTTTGTCATCTCACTGGCAGCTGTAGAGAAACTAAACCACATCAACCCCAAGGTGCCTGCAACTCACCTATGTTTAAAATAAATAAAATACCTAAGAACAATGATCTAAAAATGTCTCTCTCCAGGCCATTGAGTCATGTGTCGCTGCTGCAGGTTTTAGTGTTGGAGAATTTGCTGCATTAGTGTTCTCTGGTGCTATGACATTTGAAGAAGGTAAGTAATATGTATTAAATGCATTAGATCTTCAGATGGCACAGTGTCTACAGTATGTCCTGTCTTTCAGCTCTGTATGTGGTGAAGGTTCGTGCAGAGGCCATGCAGAAAGCTTCAGAGCTGGTACCCAGTGGAATGTTGTCAGTGCTGGGCAAACCTCAGGCACAGTATAAGTATGCATGTCTACAGGCCAGAGAGCACTGCAGGAGCCTGGGCATTGATGAGCCTGTGTGTTCTGTGGCCAACTATCTATTCCCTGACGCAAGAGTCATTGCAGGGCATCAACAGGTACATTTTGAACAAGATCGCCAGCATTAAACAACTTAAGTTTATTCTGAAAGTGGAGTCATGTTTTCTAGGCATTAGACTTCCTACGAAAAAACTCCAGGCAGCTTAATTTTATGAGGACCACAGTGCTTTCTGTCAGTGGGGCTTTTCACACAGAGCTGATGCAGTCTGCTTTGGAACCACTCAGGGAAGTCCTCCGCCAGGTGGAGGTATGCCAGCACTGTCCTGACACCATTAAACATTTAATTTACATGAATAATTTTTACCTTTGAATATTTTGCACATAATGCTCAGTGTATTAGATTACACCTGTAGACCCTTTGCGCTCTGTCATTATTATCTTTAAGAAAAGCACTTTCTGATTTGAAAATATTATGTTTCGGAGGTGGAAAGAAAGAAGTGGCACACACTGTACCACATTATACTTATTATTACCTCATTAAATTAGACTATTGGGCATGAAGATTGTAGAATATTATTGCTTGACTAACAAAAAGGATGAATTTGACTGTAGTGAGAGTAAAATTTTTTTGTGGAAACCAAACTAGATTATCACAACCTCATTTGTTTTAAAACTGATCAGATTTTGATATCTTTTAGGTGCGTCGTCCTGAGATCAACGTGTACTCAAATGTGGATGGCAAACGCTACATGAATGAGACCCACGTCCGGAGGCAGTTGGTGAAGCAGCTTGTGTCGCCAGTGAAATGGGAGCAGACTTTGCATGAGATCTATGAAAGGACACAAGGACAGTCGTTCCCGCACACATATGAAGTGGGTCCTGGGAAACAGTTGGGTGCCACTCTTCAGAAATGCAACAGGAAAGCTTTCAAAACGTATACACAAGTTGATGTTACTAACTTGGAAACCTAACCCTAACCCCTTAAATGAGTTTTCTCAAATACTGTATTTTAATACAGTTGGACATTTTTTGCTTTAACCATTAGCTTTTTAAACTGGGTAAATAATAAGAACATTGAAATAATTAATTTGGTAGAGTATATTTTACACACTTGCACAAATTAAATCAGAAAGTATGAATATAAATGTCATCTCAACTGA
Organism: Rhinogobius similis; assembly: GCA_019453435.1. Classification (NCBI taxonomy): domain Eukaryota; kingdom Metazoa; phylum Chordata; class Actinopteri; order Gobiiformes; family Gobiidae; genus Rhinogobius; species Rhinogobius similis. The sequence continues at coordinate 20,227,235 of CM033619.1, read as the reverse complement.
GTTAAACACACTTCAAGTACAAAAAATGTAAGTCAAATGGGAAACTAAGCACAAAGAACACTGCCGCCACTGCTCCCTAGGTCCAGTCATTACATGCCACAGGATTCAAAGATATCTGTGGGTCAAAGCATGAGTCAAACAATCTGCTCTTTGCTTACTGCATTCTAAGAAATTTGCACAAGAGTGTTTTACCCAATGTTGTGGCTGAGTTAGTGTGCTTGAAATCCAGGCCTTCACTGTTGTAGACAATCCTCTCAGCTCCCACATTTGACTGTTGATATCCTAGTATAAATTATAAGATGGGTTACTAGTGACCGGCATTTCTTAAATAAAACAATAACTTGAATATTTTACTACATAATTGCCCTAGCCGGAGCATGGGCTGGTCTCATTGTATGGGGAAGAACTGTTGCCAAATCCTTGCATTTACTGTGTGTGATTATATTTGGGGCCTGTGGGAAATGTGTCAATTAACTAAACATCTACAGAACATGTCAAAGGATCTTTAGACATGATATCCTGGTCTGTTTCAAACCCACCTAGACTTTTGAAGGACAGAGCTCTGAGCTATAAACAAAGTAATGTGTTGTACTCCATTTAGAGTAGTGAAGATTGTAATGAAACATCCAAACATTGGATAAGCGATCGCAGGATCAGACCCTGGCAAAGGAGAAAAGGTGCTTTGAGAGAAGGCAATATTTCAATCCTTTGAACAGACTGGATCACATGTACAACCTGTCACCCATTTACAACTCTAAACACAAACAATATGGCTAATAGGATTAGATGACCCATTAAGGTAGCCTTGTCCAAACCTTTTTCACCAAGGGCAGCAAAATGAAATATATTTCAAGAAGAGGTCAGACACTTATTTTTCATTTGACCTTTATTTGACCAGGTTAAACTCGCTTTTTCAAGAGCGATCTGGCCAATTGGCAGCAGCACATGAAGATCCACACCAACAATTTGCTGTCCATCCCTCTCCCATTTCACCCTGCATTCGTCTCTCTAATAAAGCATACTGGCATAAAAATCCTTTAAAAATTTAATGGGTGCATGAATCAAAAATTGGTCTGGGTTATACTTTGGACACGCAGGGTTACATTAGGGGCTAACAGCAGATAGTCCTTACTGTAAACATTAGGTTGTGTTAGCGCCTCCCTTCAGACAGACATTCAGATGCCTTTCAGAACTGAAGAAACCCCTTGGATGAGTGGTGAAACTTATTCAATCTTAAAAATGTTAGTATGTTTTACGATGGAACCAGGTCGACTGAGGGATTTCACAGACATCCTACAACCTATACAGCGCTGGTCTGGGCTTAATAAAAGGTTGATTACTTTAATTCCAAGATAGTCAAGGCCATTTTGAAGATCACAAGATTAAGCCTCAACAACAATGATAAATTAACTCTTGCATAATCCACAAAAAGTAATTAAGAATAATACAACATTTCAAATGATGGATAAATTCAGTGAATACGCTTATTTTATGTGGTGCTTATTTCAACAGCAAACAAGATGGTTCTAAATTGTTAAAAAGTATATATATATATATATATATATATATATATTCTTAATTATAGAGATAACAAAACCTAATTAAACGATTTAAAACAAAGAGATGAACAGTTATGTGTTTATAACCAGTGCATCAAAAATGTATGACCTACTTAATACACAATTCCAAACTGCTTTTATTAAGAGCTGCACAGCGTTTTGAGCTGTGACAGCTGAACACCGCCGCCTGCTGGCTAGTCCCGGTAGTGTAATGAGGTAACGCAGTGGGTGCTCTGTGTCCACGGAAACGGTTGCTATGTTTCCTAAAACAAAGCCATTAATGAGAAGTGAAGAGGTTTGTCGCGTATGTATTGAAGCTACGCCGTATTTGTCATTTTAGCTCATATTTTATCCTAAAAGATCCATGATTTTATTTGCCTTTACGCCATATATCGCGTAATGAAGCTTTTATTTTGAAGATTATTTTGACTGCCTTGGTTTCGTCACTGTCTATACCAGCTGACGCCTAGCGTTAACGTTAGATCAATAAATGTTGTAGCTCTTTACTTGGCAGTAGAACATCTTAAGCAACATAAAATGCTAATATTGCTTGTAAAGTAGTTTGCGGTACCAAAATGATCGCAAAGACAACGGATATTCTGAAAGTGCACCCTTGGGCGAAGCCTCTGCAGTTGTCCAATGTGGACTGGGAGCCTGCTAACTGAGTCAGACCAGCTAGCTCATACTGATGACTGGCTATTTCCTTGCATTGGTGTATTGGTATGTGAATAGTCATATTGCACTGAAAATAAGCAACTTTCTTGCATTGCCATCACTAATTATATAATTATTTCCCATCGTTTTGTGCTTTACAGTGGGGGGCACCATGGCTGGCAAAGTGAAGTGGGTCACAGATATTGAGAAATCAGTGCTTATCAACAACTTCGAGAAAAGGGACTGGGTTCAAGTCTCAGAAAATGAGGACTGGAACTTCTATTGGTATGTTATTCCTCCACTAGATCTAATGTTGGCATTACCTAATTCTAAACCAATCATTTACTTAATAATAATGGTAATTTAATGCAGGATGAGCATCCAGACTATCAGAAATGTGTTCAGTGTGGACACTGGCTACCGTCTGTCAGATGACCAAATGGTGAATCACTTTCCCAATCACTATGAGCTGACACGGAAAGACCTAATGATTAAGAATATTAAACGATATCGCAAAGATTTGGAAAAGGAAGGAAGCCCATTGGCAGAAAAGGATGACAATGGAAAATACATTTATTTAGGTAATTAGCTATTTTAACAACAATGTAAAATTTGAATATTGGTTTCTTATAAATTGTTTTTTGTTTTGTAGATTTCGTCCCAGTGACATTCATGCTTCCTGCTGATTATAATCTTTTTGTGGAAGAATTTCGTAAAAATCCATCCAGCACGTGGATCATGAAACCCTGTGGCAAGGCTCAAGGCAAAGGCATCTTCCTCATTAATAAACTATCTCAGATCAAAAAGTGGTCCAGAGATAGCCGCACCTCCACGTAAGTTCAAAGCATTTATATAATGAAATGTAAAGTATACTTACCTTGTTACTTTTTGGTTACATTAGGTTTGTGGCAGCATCAAGCGGCAAAGAGGCCTATGTCATCTCACTGTACATAGATAATCCCCTGCTTATTGGAGGAAAGAAGTTTGATCTACGTCTTTATGTTTTAGTAACAACATATCGACCACTCAAATGTTACATGTAAGTTGCAAGTATGTATACTGAGTTATACAGTAGGCTAGATTTACATCTGCTTGAAGGAGGTGAATTGAATATTGAATATTCTTGGTTGGTCTTCTAGGTATAAACTGGGCTTTTGTAGATTCTGCACAGTAAAGTACACTCCCAGCACCAGTGAGCTTGACAACATGTTTGTTCATCTTACCAATGTGGCCATTCAAAAACATGGGGTATGTTTGTATTGTCATCATAATTGGCAAACTTACAAACACTTGATCAGATTCAATTGACAAAATTAAAATTACTTGTAAAGACACTAATATGGATGCTTATTTTTATTATTATTGTTTGCAGGACGACTACAACCATGTCCATGGGGGCAAGTGGACAGTCAGTAACCTTCGTTTATACTTAGAGAGCACAAGAGGAAAGGAAGTGACAAATAGACTGTTTGACCAGATTCACTGGATTGTGGTGCAGTCTCTAAAAGCGGTTGCTGTAAGTAAAAAATACTAATATTTTTCAACCAGTACATGTGAGGTGATCTTCAAGTTTTGCAGTTATGTTTCCCAAGAGATTTTTTTTCAAGAGAAACATACAGAAACATATTATATTTATTTAGTTCAAACTAAAATGTACATGTACAGTGTTTATTTTTCTGATTTATTCTCTTCCTCTTGGTTTATCTTAGCCTGTTATGAACAATGACAAGCACTGTTTTGAGTGCTATGGGTATGACATCATCATTGATGACAAGCTCAAGCCGTGGCTAATTGAGGTGAGTGCTGTTTGTTGTTTAAAAATTGTACATCTGACTATTTAGAACTAATATCTTGTTTCAAATACAGAAGGAAATATATAAACCAGCTATTACTTGACCAAGCCCTTAGATACTTGGCATACCTAAACTTTTATGCTTTCCTCCTTGAGTGTTGAGCAACTTTAAATGCCTTCAAGGTTAATGTTTCTGTGTGTCTGTAATGCATGCCAATCTTCCCATGTGCTATTGTCCCAACTAAATGAACTATGAAATGTACAACTACCGTATCTATTTGTTTTAGCCATTGCAATTTTACTGTTGTTTTATGTTGAGGTACACAACGTCAATTTTAATCTACAGAATTTTAGTTTAAGTCACAATTGCTTCTTTCTGTAAAACACTGCAACACATGTTTTTCTCACTGCTGTCAAACTACAACTTACTTAATGACTGTGTTGTGTGTTATTCCATAAGGAATAAATCAAACAGGCGAACCACTGTCCTGTGTGACCTGAACTCTGCCTAATGCCCTCATGCCTTCTACATTGGTTACTAAACTTGTGATTTTTAACTTCAGGTGAATGCCTCCCCTTCACTGACCTCCAGCACAGCCAATGACCGTATTCTCAAGTATAACCTCATCAATGACACCTTGAACATAGTGACGCCCAACGGGGACATGCCTGACTGCCGCTGGAACCGCAGCCCCCCTCGAGAGGCCATGGGCAACTATCAAGTTTTGTAAGTAGCAATTAACCTTCTCAGTAAAAAAAAAACAAAAACTTAACCTTCTCAGTCACTAAAACACCCATCATGAAGAGCTGCAACTACTTACTAACATTAAACATTTTGGGTTGTGGAAATTTTTTTAATTTTTGTTTATTTGTACTGATAGAGAAGATGATACACTTTGTGCTAGTTTTTATTTTGTGTGATTAAGCCAAGTCAGTACATCGGTAGTAACAATAAAGTAGATGCATTATATGCAAAAAAGTAGAAATTGTAGTATTGACCCACAAAACAATTTTAAACCAGTTAAAAGCTTCTCCTTCCAGACGGATTTGAACCGGTGACTTAAGGATGGCAGTCAATAACACTACAGTCCCACTCCATGCCACGGCAGATTACAGACACTTCACCTGTGTTCCCTTTGTGTTTTTAGGTATGATGAGGAGCAGGCACAGACCGAAAATGCCGAGCGGGACCTTAGGAGCCGCTCAGGTCAGTCTCTGGGATCAAAGGGCAGCAGGGGAAGTGCTGGGGGTCGACCCACTGCTGCCACCTGGAAGTGAAACTGTTTTGAGGACTATTTCTCAAAAACCTCTGGGGCCACGACAGGTACAAAAAAATAGACTGCTTTTGTTACGACTGACCTGTAGAATTAACATTGTTGAGCATGTAGAGAACCATGGACACTTTTAATGACATTTCATGACATTTTTATAAATCTGAAAAGTTTATTTCTTCCTAAATCATGATTATGAAGCCCTTTCCCAACTGACAAAATATCTGAGTGACTGCTATTCTACTTACAGTTGAATCTGATTCAAAGTACCTCATTATACATTCACTCAGTGGCAAATGAATAAATGAAAAGAAAGGTACAATGACGAAAGAACCTATGCATGATGCTCTGGTACCTGTATTTCTGATCATGTTTTGCCAACACAGGTGCTAACAAAATTCTACTGATATCCAGAGATTATATTAATTAAATATATTTTTATTTATATAAGTCAGGATGTGAAGATTGATTGTATTTAACTTGCACTTTATTCTATTTTATTTTATGTTGACATTTGCAATTTACAAATTACCTGCACATTGACATGTGAGTATGTTATTTATTAATTAAATATTTTTTGTGATTTTTCAAGATGGAATGTAACTTTTCTGATGGAGGGTTGCTTTTCTTCATGTGGATATTGCCTTGCCAGGGAAAGTTCCACAGTATGTGTTAAACTAAACTAATCTCCCATCTTGCAGTTATTTTAATTATATATTTTTTTAATACATGCATTAGAAAACTATGCATTCCTACTGTGATTGGGGTTACCTCTTCACAGATCTGACCTGTAACTTGGCTTAGTAGCATCTCCTGTCTTTAAATTATGAAATTAAGTTCCTACTGTTGAATATTACATGCAAAGCAAAAACATCTCTGTGGAGACAAGCAGGTGGTGGACCCTCCACCAGAAAAGTTAAATAGTGCACCTTAAACTGGACAGTATGTATGTTTTTTTTTTCTTTTTTAAGGTTTACAAAGTAGAATTTTTATGCTGGTTTAAAACGGTCGTAATACCTTTTGGATACATATTTTGTACAGTATATATAATTCTGCTTTCAAAGATTGTTAAGTATTACCAGAAAATATCCATCCTTCTCTCTATGGTTTTGGAAAATGTCAAATGTTAAAGAATGTAACTCATTTGAACTTAATCTGTCTGGAATTAAGATTATTCTGCCTTTCTTACTTTGGTATTGTTGTGGCCCCCATAATGACAGGGAGTAGAAGTCCCTGTAGCAAATGTACATAAACTTTATTCTTTTTATCTACATCATGGTTGCTGCTGCCTTGAATAATAAACATGTAAATACTGGTCAACAGTAAAATGGAGATTGTTTTAATTTTTTTTTTTATGTACAATAATCTATCTAACCTAAAACTGTCTGCTGTTGCTGTGATTGTATAGGTCTTTGAAAACTAATTTCTCATCATAATGACAAAGATGCAGTTAAACCCCCATAGTGGCCCCCAAATACCCCACAGAGTTGACCATGCCACAGGATAAAACAATCCTAACGGAAATGACATGACTGGAAGCACATTTTCAAAATAAAAGTGTAAATTATGGCATTTTAGTTTCCCGGTTGTGTACAACATTTTGAGCAATTTTACCCATTTCAAAATGTATAACATATAGATTTAAATCGCTAATCACTATGGCAACAGTCCTGAAACCCACGAATAAATGGGTCATCTCACTCAACATTACGCCGTTAAATGCTAGAATTAATCTCTTACAAAACTACAACATTTATTTTATATTTACTCTGTTTTTATGTTATTATTATTATTTTTTGTTTGCTAATATAAATGTTCGTGTTCGTGTCTGTTGTATTTTGTTGTTTTCCCGGATGTGCCTCTCGCAGCTCAGACCAGACTTCAGCCCGTGTCAGTCACAAGTCGATGGTGCCGCTGAGGAGAAAAAACACAGCGGAAAGATTAGTAAAAGGCTGTAAAACTATCTTAATTTCTCAAGCCAATTGCTAACTTTCAATCGGAATAGATACGTTAAAGGTAAGTTGCTCTAAAAAGTTTCAAATCGACTTTTTAAAACTTTTTGACGGCAGGGATGTGGCTAATTGGCTAACTTTAAAGCTTAGGGCTAACACTGTAGACAACTTCCCAATGACAAAAAGTTCCCATCTGTGGAAAATGTGCTGTTATTTCCGATATCCAAGTTTCTGAGTGTACTGTGCAACCGATTGTAGAAGTAGATTCTAGTTTTGATTGTGTTGTAAGGGTATTGAAATTACCTTTGACAAGATTAAGGCAGTGGCTGTGTGGATTATTTAGCAACAGAGGCGTTTAAATTGTCAATTATTCAACAAAGTCTATCGTTTTACGACTCAAGCTCCATTAATGACTTTGGTTTAAGAGGTTTTGTTTACAAAAGGACAGAAACGCTCCAATGGCAAGAATGATAAAGGGCGGGGCAGGTTTCGTTTGTAAAGATAAACTTGTCGTGCGCTTACAAGAAAAGAAAAAAAGGTACATATTTGACTCGATTTAAAAACGCAATGTATGTTTGACTTTAGTCTGGAGCACATTGTTTATGTGGTCTTTGGTGCCAGTCAGGAGGACCGTGTGCCAGTGTAGTCGACGCCAAATGCAGTGTCCATTACATTGTTGATGAATGAATCTCCTTTTAAACGCACAAGGCCATATACTTGTTTAATTTTTTTTTTTTTTTTCCTTTCTGTGTCAAGTATATGAGGGAATTTGCTAGAAATCACCACTCATCAGTCACGCACGCTTGAGTAATAGGCCTATTTCAACATGTGTTTAGCTATGATATTTTCTGTGTTGCTAACAGACTGCTGCTGTTATAGTAAAGGAGTAGTGAAAGCTTTGCAAAAAGTTCGGTTCCTTTATCCCGAGGCTCGTATGAACTAGTTGTTCTGTCACAGATGAGGGTTAAACTTAGAAATGGTGCTCTTATTTGGTGATGGTCATATTATTTCGGTCATGTATGTGGTGTATTTTGTGCTATAATAGTTGGGCCACTACAGCTGTCTCTTGCTATATATGTCACATTCTATTTCAACCTTTGACAGATAAAAGGGCTGGGCGAGATGACCGTTAATATATTAACTCCCTGTACATAAATTACTGGCTTTTAATCATTGCCATTTAACACAAAAAATGTCCTCTTCCAAACTTTGAATTCTGCTCCAAACCACATGCTTTTACTGAAAGGATTGACTCTCAATCTTGATTAAAGTTTAATTAATGGTACAGCACTTTCTAAGAAGCAATGGTAGAAGGCAATGGAAAGACCAATTTTGGGCCACAGTCTGTCTGTAGCCTTCGTTCAGCCCATAGTAGAGTGAAAAATTATTTAAATTCCATCTTTTTGAATGCATTCAGCTTCGTTCACTCAGTGACTATTCTACAATACTTGCCTTTGTGGAATAGCAGAATCAGAATATAGGAATTAGGCAGGAGTTTTTACAAAGACTCAGATTGGTGACGATGTTTAAGTCACTTCAAGTCATTACAATCAGAGTCAGAATGAGAAGTACTTTGATTCATCCCCTAGGGGAAATTCTTTAAATTTGGGTGAACTGAAGTATAAAGTTGTCACTATCAAAGAAAGACAATAGTAAAAAACAAAAGACTGTCTACAATGGACAATGAAAAAACATCACTTCATCTTAATTTATTGTTTATATTGTTTTGGAGTGAAATGTGAGTTCAAACTGCCTTTTTATATATAACAGCTAAATACACAGTTTCCAATGACTTTGTCTATGAATTGTTGTTTTGCCTGAACCCCATGCGGCTGTTGTCTCATGAGCCCAGTTTTGGTATAATACACGGCTGGATAGAGATGCTGAACAGTTTTGAGAGTTTTTGCCAGTTTTGCTCTTGTCTCCTTTGGTTGACTAACTGATTGGCAGGGCATGTCTTCTCGACTACAGCCCTTCTAATTTCCCTGCACATGAGGGTCACAGGGTTACCACATGAGTCTGACCAGCTCCTGAAACGTCCACTGCTTCACAGTGGACATGCCCCTCCACAGGAAGCACTGTAAAATGGACCATGAGTGACGTCATGGGGTCTGCTCTGTCATGTAATAGAGTTCCCTCCATTATGTGTTGGTCTCTGGGCTGTTGGCTGGTCCACTGGAAAATACCTGAAAGTGTGGAACAAATGCCATTGTTTTCAGCTGTTCATGGAGCAATCTTTTTACCTATAGTCATCTGTGTTTAGACTACAGTTAACCCAATGCCATGGACGTGTTGGCTTGGCTTCTATGGTAACAGGTAATTCAACTGCAGAGAAACATTTTATTTAATAGAACTGAAGTTTTTGTTGTTGTCATTTTTGTTTAATTTGCATTAGACAGAGTTGGTTGAAGTTTCAGTGATATAAATAGGAATAGGACAAATGGAAGTAGGAAAAAAGCCCTCAACACCGCCTTCACTATTGTAAATAAGGGGCCTTCTGATTATTTAGTCAATAAAGATAGACCAATATGTGTTGTACTTTTTTTTTGGGGGGGGGGGGGGTTCCCATCAACATCAAGAGACTGACATAGTGAGATATAATAACTAGCTGAAGTAAATGCTGCACTGAAGTGGTCAAACAAAGCTGAATGTATCTCCTTTTGTCAGTGTTTTCAGCACAATAGATTAGTTTGTCTCTTATTTATTTAGCGTATTCTTGTTTGATTTTTTTTCTGTTTTATTGTACATTGTAGTGAATGTTTCTGTGGCCAACTTACTATGATTAAAGCAATCCTAAGTAAATTGACAGATAAAAAGCAAAGGCCATCATTGGTATTTCCATGGAAAATGTTGACCCTTGGGTTGGTGTTTCTGCGTCTCCTTATCCTGCTGTGAAAGTGCAATATTGAAGGATCCGCTTAGCTTCAGCTCTTTATGAGACCTTTTCTTGTGCTGTTAACTGTACGTCATACATTTATAATAAGATAAGATTAACAAACTACTTTTCCAAGAATAAAGCCAGCTACCTTATTAGCTGCTTATGCCAGCCGACTGTTCAACATATATCCAAGTTTGTCCTTGCTACAATCTGGTAAATGGCGTTGTGAGAAAGCAGCTGCTCTTTTTCAAACATGCGCTCAGAAAAAACAAACTTCATCAGAGACTTTGCTGGTGTCTTGTGTGCTGTGGTGCGGACTGTAACTTTACAGGGCAAACATAAATAAACATCTTCAGGGGAGGCATGCATGTGCATGTCAGCTGTGTGAGAGCGGGTGGTAGAGGGACTCCAGGGAAAACTATTGTCTGTTCAGTCAGCAAAGGTGAATCTGGACCTGGGCCCAAGTCTAGCTGGAAGATGCACCAATTAAAATATAGTTATTGTGATTTTCATAGGGCTGTAGTTGACTAAAGATATTCTTAGTCAACTAACGACATGCCTTGTACATCAGTTAATCGACTATAATTTGCCGATGTGTGGTGGCCTTTTATCTGACCAAAACTGAAACAAACAAGCAAACGATCACAGGAGTTCACAGAATTACAATACTTATACTTACTTATATAGAAAACTTCTAGTAAATAATGTAATAATCTGTAAAACAGCAAATTAAACTCACAATTCACTCCCAAATCTCAAACTATCTCAATCCAAGTCTTCTCCTTTCTGCTCCCATCCATATAAATCCTTATAATCCCTGGTAAATTAATAATAAATTAATATAAATGTTCATTGACAAAGACTCCATCAACTGATTAATCAACAGATAGACTAAATGCCTTCAACCCTAGATTTTTTAGTGTCATGTCAAAGTAATTTAACATTAATCTGTATTTCATTCTCTCTTCAGATTCAGTCAGTGTTAGCCATTAGCCTGTAACTTTTGTGACCTTCACCAAGCTACAAGAAAGTGCCTCACCAAGGACACCATGGAGAGGATTTAACTAACAACCCTCCAGTTAGAGGGTGAAGGCCTAATGCTGAGTGAAAGCACTGTGGATACATTTTCACATCAATCAGTTAATGTAAATTCATTATTATAGTCACCTTAATTGTGAATTTTTGCTCGTATCATTTTGAATAGAGTTGTCGATCTCAAATAAGTTCTACTCAGAGTACAACACCATTTTAAAACCGCCCAGAGAAATGGTGCAGTGTTGACTTGTTGGTGCACATGAAGAATGAAGAAGAATGAAAATTTTATGCAAATCAATTTATTTTAATGTCATATTTTAGCAGCAAAACCTTTCCCTCAGAAGTGCTGTTGCATGATGATCTGATCCTTAGATTATCTGATGTTTTTGTGGTCTCTTCATATCGTGCTTTTGTGCTTTTCTTTTTAATGCTCACACACACACTTTTGACGACCCACTCCTCCCACTGCTCTGTGTCCATCATGCTCTAAAATAACAACTGTAATTGTATCTGTCATGTGTTATTTATCATAATTCATTTCTGTTTTTCTTTTTTTCATGATCTCGTGGGAACATGCCAAAGTTTCGGCTTACATTCTGTCTTCATTTGATGCAATTGTGTACATAGTTTTAACTTATTGCCAATATTGTATTGTATCATGATTTATTTACAAACAACCTTTTGATAGTCAATAGCTGTCATTTGAATTAAATGGTGATTTGTTTTGCCTTGATGAAGTTGCACATACTTGCTGAGTTTGCCGAGCACAGATTGTAAGTGGACTTTGGACCCTTCATGGTCTGAGCTTTGTTTACAGTTCTGGGTCAAGCTGCGTTCAGCCGGCAGAGTCCTACAAAGTCAAGGCAATGTTTTTCTTGTGCGTCGTTAATACATCAGACCTGGAAAAAAAACGCTGGACTTTGTTTGGTTTGCTTTTTACACATTTCTAGTATTCACTTCTGTACTTGGGGTTTTTAAGTACCGGTAATAGCTTTCACAGCCTTTTGAAACTTTTACATCCTCTTTTATTCTTAATATCAACCACTGCTGTACAACCCGCTATAGATCCAAAGTTTTATTTATAGATTTGCTCATGCTCCTGGTCTTTGAGTTTAGTGGAGGTATTTGTAGCCTGTTCATCTGTCCGTCACTTGTGCTGCTCCACTGAGGGAGGACTGAGGGATATAGACAGCTGAAAGATGGCTAGAGTGACAAAAGGAAACTTTCCATTAGGGCTGCACATTTTAATCGAAAAGTATAGAGTTTCCGATATTGGCTAATGATCGATATTGGAACAAACTAAATATATCACAATAACTCATGGTTCTCCAGCTGTATGAAATGTACTGTACTGTTTAAAAGTTATGCATTTCTATAAAGATATATTTTTTTCAAATTTAGTGTTTGTTTAGTCTCTGTTTGAGTCGTGTTTTATAATTTAAGGTTAGTCATTTAGTAATTTAAGTCATTTAAATATTTGGTTATATGTATTAATATACATATTGTGTCAAAAATGCATTAAAATATTGCAGTAATATCTTAATGACATTACAAAACATAGTTATTAAATATAGCTTTTTTTTTCATAATGTGCAAACCACACATAACAGATAATATAATGATGGTTACGTGGGTTCATGACTTGGTGCCAATAAGAAACAATACTTAGAATATTAAAATAAAAACTCAAACAACTTAGTATTTTAACATGTATAAATGTGAATCTGTTTTTGTTTTTTAAAGAAAATAAAACAGTCAAAACGGTCTTGACTTCAGATATAAAATACTTAAAGGTGCACTATGTGACATTGAAGGTGGAAGTCACATGCTTGTCTCCATGGAGATGTTATTGCTTTGACTGAAATGTTCCACAACAGCATGACTATAAAAACACTTGTACTCGAGTAAATGCTACAAAAATAGATATGCCACATTGAGGAACGTTACATGCAAATAGTTAAGATCTCCATGGAAACCATCAGGTGGCTGACCCTCCACTAGAAAACATAGCTAGTGCACCTTTAAAGTTGTCATTGACAGAGGATTTTTCAGGATTACCTCCGATCTTGTTTATTTTGCAACAATACTAGAGTCACAATTATCAGTGAAACTCTGTGTGAGCTACATATTCTGAATATTTCACATTATAGATAAGAACATGTACGAGGCTTCACATGTAAACACTGGTGGTTGTCTGGATTAAGTGACCGACAACATCTGGTGTGTCTGAGTTTAAAACCACAACAGTAAAAAGAAAAACGTTTCAGTTCACAAAATGCAGCCCCCTTCAACACCCTGCATTAAATGTATCTGGTGTTTAGTTTGTTTTTGTTTTTTTGTTTCCTTCCTTTCATGACTCGTAGTGAAAGATTATATTGGATACACAGTTTTTCCATTTATTTTTATTATTTTTTAGTGACTGTTATCTCTCTCTCCAATATTTCCAAACTTTAAAAATAAAAATTAAATACATCCACTTCAAATGTAAAATGCATGGAGTGAGCTCATTTGATCATTTGAATACTGACCACAATCTGCCTCCTTTCCTCATCTGCATACATTTGTGTACGAGTCTCCAGATCTGCTCCTGCCTGAGAGGAAGGCCAGGTAGAGTCAGTATAAGTCAAGACTGCTCGTGTATGGCGGAAAAAGCATAAGAATTGACTTGTAGATTCAATTTTAAGGTAGAGCATTATATAAAAATGTAGATAATATTGTGAATGTTGTTTTAAATATGCTACATGTTGTTATTATTATAGTATTATAGTATAGTATAATAGTTTATAGTAAAATATACTACAAAAAGAGAAGATAAAAATGAAAAAAATCAACTAATGCGTTTGATGCAGCACTAAATGATTATTTATGTGGTTTTTTTTCTAATTGTAGTGTAGTTTTATTGAAACTAAAAAAAGCATAAACAGGACAAAATTGGACAGTTTTAGGAAGATCTTGAGCTTTATTTATTATCAGGGTTTGAAAATGTTAAAAATGTGTTACAAAATGTCAATCTATTGTCTAAAACCTTGACCAAATAAAGTGCATTTTATTCATTAATTTATATCATTGTAGTATCTAAATTGGTATAGAGCATTGAGGATATTCTTTAGTACCAAAATTGACTTTTGTTCCGAAATTTTAGCATCATGACAACACTATTTTATTGGATCTTTCCCTGTTATATAAAGCACTTTGAATTACTTTGAATACAAACCGTGCTCTACAAATAAACTTGCCTCACCTGGACTGAATGGCTTTGCGCAAAATACTGAGGGACAGAATGAGCTCCCATACCGTTCAAAACAATTTAACAGATTTTTGATCACACATTTTCTGTTATCGATTGGGGTAATGATTAAAACTTGATCAACTGCACAGCCCCACTACAAGTTTAGAGGAAGAGAGAAGAGGTGGAGGGCTGCGGACTACACAAACTGAATAAAGAGATACTGTTGGGTTTAAAGGATGCACAGGAGGAGAGCGGGGTCTAACACAAGCCCGTCTGTAAACTCGGTCTGAAAGAAAACGGAAGCCGCCTCCTGTGGCTCTGGACCCTGGTCTATTTGGCCTCTGTCTGATTCCCAGTGCAGCCAAGTCTCAGTCGGAGCGCTCTCTGCAGACTCTTTATCGCGTGGTGGGATTGAGAACACCCACCTGCTGCCGAGATTATCAAACCAGATCACTCCTCCTCTCACGCTGCACCAAACGGGAAAACATAACTGTGTAGAATATAATGAATGTTTAGGCTTTTGCTATGGTTTGTCCCTGCCTTTACTAGTTTATGATTTTGGAAATTATTGCAATATTTATAGTATTTTAGTTGTCAACTAGTCAGGGATAATTCCTATTGTAGATTGAGATTTAGAATAAACTAACATTTTTAACCAAATAAATGAAATATTGTGAATGATGGCTTCTAGATAGAGAAGTATATGAGTGTATAATTGAGGAAAATTAGAAATAATCAGTTCTTTTTTACCATTTTTCTGCTAATTTAGTTTGTTTATTCTTGATTTTCCCTTTTGATTGTTTTTGTTTTATAAATCAGATCTATCAGATGAAGATTTTGGTTTTACTGCGATATATTTAGTTTGTTGCAATATCGTTATTGTGTCAGCCAATATTGCAATCGATACTTTTGCGATATATTGTGCAGTGCCCTAAGTGAAATACAAGAAATATCAACTGATTTATTATCCGTTTCTTCTCGATTATTGCATTTATTTAGCCCCATTCGCCTTCCAGGTTGGTAAATGTTGTAAGAAAGAAGATGAAAAGCTTTCTCAGTGCACGCTCCAGCTGTTTGTTTGACTGACAGGTCACGTGTGAGGCTGCGAGCGAAGAGGATGTGTCCCCTTTCCGCTTTACAGGATACTATTTTTTTTTTTAAATACATAGTTTCAGTGTCAGCAGTTCACATTGTGTAATCATGGCTAACAATGGCCTCAGATTTTGTGAACTGTATTTTGGGAGAAGGGCTTGGCTTGACTATGGTTTCTGTACACAATGTTAAAATGGTCTTTGAAAATGTCAGTCTATTAATCTAAAACCTTGACCTGAAAAGCATTTCTAATTATCATTGTGGTATCGAAATTGGTATTGAGAATCGGGTATATGTCTTAGTATCAAATCGAGTTTGAAATTTCGTATTGTGACAACAGTAACGATTTGTGACTCTTAATTGCAATCAAGTCAAAATCACACCTTGAATGGTCACTATTAGCAAATTGCAAAGACCGCAGTTATTTAAGTAACATTTCCTGGTATCCTGGCTTATTATGTATGAAACCTCTATTTACAGTTCTCTCCAAACATGTTCAGCCCTAGTGCATATGACAAAAAATCATGTCTGTGTTTGTTTAGAAATTGAGTGGTACTTTTAATGTGTTTTTATTGGTTTACTTGTTAATATCGATTCAGCTATATCTCCTAAATCAACATGTTCACCATGTAATCGAGGCATATTGCGTTATATACATCTACTCTATTTCATTTAATTGCGGTTATAACGCTGTGCATATTTTCATAAATTAACCAGCTCTATACACTGTTGTCTGTCCAGGCCCTGCACGCTGAGTGTAAAATAGGGCAGCAGAGATGTCAGGCTCCATGGACGACTCCATGATCGATGTGTCCAGCGACAGCTTCTGGGAGGCGAGTAAAACGTGTTTGAATCTTCTTTCAATATTTGTCCCTTTTTACTTTCAATAAATAACTGTTTTCTGGACACAGGTTGGGAACTACAAGCGCACAGTGAAGCGGGTAGACGATGGCCACAGACTTTGCAGTGATCTGATGAACTGCCTCCACGAACGAGCACGTATTGAAAAATCCTATGCACAGCAGCTCACAGAATGGGGCAAGAGGTGGCGGCAACTCATCGACAAAGGTAAAAAAAAATTATTAAACTGATTATTAAAATAATACATTTATTTACTTTATTTAAGTATAATAATGTCATTGCTATGTCTGTGTCAGGCCCTCAGTATGGCACGCTGGAGAGGGCCTGGTCCGCGCTGTGCACCGAAGCAGAAAAAGTGAGTGAGCTGCACATGGAGGTGAAGGCCGCGCTCATGGGAGAGGACTACGAGAAGCTGAAGAACTGGCAGCGCGACGCTTACCACAAACAGATGATCGGGGGATTCAAAGAAACGAAAGAGGCGGACGACGGGTTCAGGAAGGCACAGAAACCTTGGGCAAAGAAGCTAAAAGAGGTGTGTTTTAGGGCGAGCCTGTGTTATTAATGGTCACCTGATGGGTAGTTTCCTATTTAAAATACTTTCCACCAACAGAGCCTTAGCCAGCCCTGTAATAAGTCAACTGCACTAAATATGGTGGTCATGGCTATAAATTTCCTCTTTGAGTTATGACAATTCACATGAGTAGTCTTTGCTGTTGTTCGTATCCATAGTGACCAGCTTAAGTAAACAACACACTGTGGAAATCTCAGAGGTGGAGGAGGAGCCAAAAGTACTATTCAAAAGAATATTACTCAAATAGAAGAACAAAGTAGTGCTTCATAGAGCTAGAAAAACAAACAACTCAACTAGCAATAACTGTTATATAAATATCTTATGATTCATGAAGTTAGTGTAATTGGAAGGACAAAACCTTAACTGATGCATAAAAAATTATATTTTCAAAGGATAAACCTCAAAAATTATAAATTTAATCATATATGAAAGTAAGGTGGAAGAAACACAAATATTCAAATTGTTTAGTTCTGACAGCATAAAGCTTTTGTGACTTGTAGACTTACACACAGTAAGACTTTATTAAGTCTAAGAGTTAACAAAATCTTTACTTAAGTGTTTCCAAGAGGACTTATTTTGATATTAAAGTCCCACCACATACATTTTTAGCCAAATATTTGACGGAAATAATGTTGTTTAATTTTGGATGTTTTTATTGCACTGAAAAACACTGGAAAACATGCGCCCTTACTGAGCGAGCTTGCATCTCCACAAACCTGACTCCACCTGCCTGTCTCCATGGAAATGTTGTTCCTGTGTGGCATAAAACCACATGGTTAACAGCATGTGAATCGGCTTTTGTGAACTGTATTTTGCGAACAGGGCTTCTCTGTACACAATTTGAGTTAAAATGATCTTATACAATTAGTTGAATGTTCCAAAGAATGTTTTTTACATTGTATTTTCATGGAATCATATAGGTGACATACAACCTCTAGAAAGTTACATGATGTTGCTTTAATACTACAAAAATACTACACACGTCTGCTTAAAGTGCAGTTTGTCCACTAACTATACTATGTCTGTGAATGCACATTGTTTACAAGCCCCTGTCAGTGGCTCGAGGCAAACTTCAGAATCGGGTCACTCTAATTTCCTTTGCGCACATTCATTTGGACAGTCTGGCAGCCCTCACATTCCGCTTTGTGCACTTGTATTTGAGCAAGCACGTACATGTTTTTGTCCGTTCAAAGCCAAAAACTTTTGCAAACATCTTGCTGCGACTTCCTTTTCAGTGATGTCACATTGGGTGGTGACATCCTTGCCGCTCTGTAGAACAATAAAGTGTTTCTGCCGCTGTGGTTTATTGATTAACCAGCCAAATGCGGACAAGTGGTGGGCTGTTGAGGAAATGAGGCTAATCAACTCATCAGGAAAATTAGTTTGTCATGGTTTACAGAGGCAGCATGTGTCAATACAGGCACACACAAACTGTGCTGCAGATATTTGCTCTACTTCATCCACAATTTGTCTCTCTACAAGTACATGAACTAAGTTAATATTAGTGTTAAAACCAATATGTTGATATTGGTGGTGTTTGTCGTTTTTTAAACCTACTTCACAAACCGTAACAAATCTGCTTGTCCATAGCTGCCGTCAATTACAGTGCTTTCTATATTTACATAATGGGTTGGGAAGGGCATCAGGTGAAGCTATTAAAAGTACCAACCTTTGCCTTTCACAGCCTTTTACAAAAACACTGTCCATCTTCTCAGGTGGAGACAATGAAAAAGACCTTTCACTCGGCTTGTAAAGAAGAGAAGCTGGCAGCGAGCAGAGAAACCAACAGCAAACTGGAAAGCAACAACAATCCCGAGGCTCAGAAAAAACTGCAGGAAAAGCTTGAGAAATGTCAACAGGAGGCACAAAAGGTAAAGCAAAAGGTGTGCCCCAATGATCAATATTGTAATTATATATAATATTATATATTTCTGTGAAGACAAAGGAGCGCTATGAAAAGTCCCTGGAGGAGCTAGACAAGCTGACTCCTCAGTACATGGAGAACATGGAGCAGGTGTTCGAGCAGTGGCAGCAGTTTGAAGACAAACGCATCCGCTTTTTCAAAGAGCTGCTTCTGGAAGTCAAACAACACCTGGATCTATCCACCAATCACAGGTCAGAAACCCACCCCAGCTTTTTATGTACGGGAAAAACTTGATACAAATCTTGTAAATGTTTTTAGATTTCAGACAGTCTACCACACGCTGGAAGACACAATTTCTGCTACTGACGCCGAAGATGACTTGAAATGGTTTCGGTCAAACCATGGTCCAGGCATGCCCATGAACTGGCCACAGTTTGAGGTACTTTATACATACGTCATCCACAATATTCTTCTAAATAAACTCATCAAGGATTTATTTGGTCATTGGAAATCAATACTAACTGTGTGTCACCTGTTTTATTTTTTAACTTTAACTTGCACATCTTTGACAGAATTTGGATTTGTCCGAGCCTCGCTCCTTTAAAAGAAGGTCCATTGTAGTGAGTGTTGCATGGCAGGGCTGGTGTTTTTCTACACTAAAATCTATTTATCTCTGCTCCACATCCTGTGTGGTTGAAGTGGTTGTTGTGATGTTACTTTTGAAAAAAACAAAACAGAACTTGGATTTTGCAGGTTTTATATTCATCTTATCTTAAATGTATTAGATTCTTCACAGCTGAGATGGCATTTGGGATATCCTCTTTGTAGTATTTAAAGGTGCATTGAGTAACCTTTCTGTGGAGTTGAGGACATCAAGGAGATGTTATTGCATTGCCTGGGATGTTCACAGTATGGCATTAAACTTTAATACCTTGCATTTATTATTGGTCATACCTACTGTCAGTGCTAGATCTTGTCAGATCTCAGAAGCTAAGCAGGTCGGGGTCTGGTCAGTACTTGGATGGGAGACTGCGGGACACCAGGTGCCACACTGGGGGGGTGAGAGGAAATGTCGTTTGTCCTTAGGGAAGACATATTGCCATATTGCCGAATATGAAAGCGTTGTATGCGTGAACGATTGGTGGTGGTTGGAGGGACCAAAGGCGCAGATTGGCAGCCTCGCTTCTGTCAGTCTGCCCCAGGTCAGCTGTGGCTACATGAGTAGCATACCACCACTGAGTATGAAGTGAATGAATAATGACAACATTACAAGTGTGAGGCATTATTATTATTATTTATTCAAATACAGGTGGTTTTGTTAGTACAAATAGTTTGAAAACATGCATTCTTACTGTGTACTTCTTGTTTCCATGGAGATGGATACATTTAACAACAATCTAGGCAATGCAATAACATCTCCATAGAGACAAGCTGGTGGTGGACCTTTCACCAGAAAAGTTACATAGTGCACCTTTAAATTGTAGTGTCATTTTTAAGCATTTGGTGAACAAAGTCTGTTTTGTAGTTGATATTTTTGTGCCTGTACTTCAAGGTGATGGATGATATATCTGCCTTAACTTTTACATGTCTTAATTTGTGCAGTATACACGCGCACACGCACGCATGCACGCACATGTACACGTTTTCAATCTCCAAACAAGCTTGACATCATATATAAAATCATAAAGTTCACTGTGTGTGTGTATATTGCTGTGTATGAAGCATTTTCCTCTTTGTTGGTTGTCTCTTGTGGTTGTGGAGCAGCTCATGAGTGTGTGATGTATGTGCTCTCCAGGACTGGTCTATAGATCTGAACCGGACTCTGAGCAGACGAGAAACAAAGAAGAAGTCGTCTGAAGGAGTGACGCTGACGGGGATCAGTCAGACGGGATCTGATCAGCCTGTGAAGACCAGCAGCAGGTACACATCAAACCAGCATCAGCAGTTTCCCTAATGTGTAAAATACCAAACTTTCCCAGTGGACTTGAGCAAAAAATATTGTAATTATGTGCTCATCAAATTGTAAGAAACATGTTAAAATTATTTATGACCTTGTGTTAAAAAATTGTGGATTGCATTTGTGGGAACACACACTCGCTCCTAATTAAAATCTTTGCACACCTGAGATATCAATAGCAGCCAGAGGCTGTTGATCTTCAGGAATGCTCATAAAATTACGCAAGTCACTCGAGAGCGATGCCTGTGTTGAGTTGTAGTTACTGTGGAAACACAAAACATTTCTTCAACATCTCCTGCTGGGGTCGTAGTGAGCTGAGACATCAAAAGGTCCATGATCATGGTGCTGAAAACTGCTTAATCATACATCACCAAGGAATTATTTATTTCAAAATACACTTTTACGTTAAGCCTCTTGTTTTCCTGTTTTGGAAACAACAAAGAGTAGATTTGTTGTAATGACAGCAATTAGGAAATGAGACCTGGATTTGTTCCAGGTAAACATTGATGTAACATTGAATCTTATTGGATATGCAGGTACAGTGAATCAGCTGACATGGCTGCTAC
Organism: Rhinogobius similis; assembly: GCA_019453435.1. Classification (NCBI taxonomy): domain Eukaryota; kingdom Metazoa; phylum Chordata; class Actinopteri; order Gobiiformes; family Gobiidae; genus Rhinogobius; species Rhinogobius similis. Next base: position 20,205,954 of record CM033619.1, on the reverse strand, counting down.
TAGTTTATATATTAACCTCAAGAGAAAAAGGAGTAGAGGAGTCAACATGGGGAATGTCAGACATGGCAGGCACTTGACCTTTGACCTTTGCACGAGAAAAACGTTTTCTTGAATCACATTGACAAAATGCTGCCATTTGTAAAATACTTTTTGCATTGTGTTTCCACTGACAACATTAAACAATTATCAGTTTTATCTAACTAACCACTTATCGTTCAATTCTCCGTTTAATTGAACAGACGTTCCATGCTTTTATTTTTAATGAATTAGAACATGTTGTGATATGCCACTAAAAGTTACATTATCCCGATCACCCATATAAGTACTGTTTACTGTAATAACCTCAGGCTGAGCCCAAGATGATGGCATAACAGAGCAAACAAAGGCGTTCACAGTTCTGTGTTGCTTCAGCGCCAGTGGCCAGAGAGTGAACAGGGAGTGTGCTTTAACTCACAGTGACAATGGCAGGAAGTAAAACTGACCTCAACAACTTTTTTAATTTGTAGGGTGTATTGTTTCCATTTAAGGACAATTACAACACCAAGTTGCATTGAGGCAGTTAATAGTCAAACTGTATTTTTACCATTGTTGCTTTTTGTTCTCGGAGACCACACTTAACTAATTAACTGCGCTAATTCACAAAGCAAGTTTATGTTTATATGTTTATGCTGGGCATACTGGGCATGTCAAAATTATTCAGTTAATCGATTAATCACAATATAAAGAAGTATAATTGTGCTCTGTCTTGGAAATAAATACATAGCAAATAAAAGCAAAATTTGTTTCAATTTAATCTATACACCATAAAAAGTGCTTTTTTATTTGGTTGTTTATTTCTCTATTTTTTTTTTTTTTCATGAAGCTGGTCAAATACTTTGTCTGGAATGGACTAACCTGTTAGATAATGAAAGTTATTGAAGGATTTCACTTTTACAGTAAACTAAATTTGAGAAAAAAAATGGTGACATCCTAGGTTTATAAATGTCTAAACTTCAGACTTAATACAGGATATTTTGTTCTCCGCAGAGTACATTACATCACCTTAAAAAATGCAGCTTTTGCCACATGTGAATTTTCATCTCACTGTGTCTCGTGTTGTCAGCGTCATCATGCCCACCATAACTGAACCGGTGAGCACAAACCCCTTTGACGAAGATGACGATGAGGCAGAAGAGGTGCAGACCACAGTCAACCACAACAGTGTCAATAAAGAAGAGATAAAAATGTTGGTGAAATGGAGACTCTGTACTGTCTTGCAGCATCTTGAACCCGCCTCTGTTCTTTCATTTGTGTTGTGGGTGTAGTTTGTCGCCCTTTTTTTCTTGAAAGTTTATGTTCTTTTTTTCTTCAGCCTGTTGACGCGGGTTGGTGTGTCGCATGGTCACTGGAATGGCATTGCACACAAGACCAACATGTTTCTGTGCTGGACTTCTGGTATTATACAGTCAGACCTCAAAATATTTATTCAACAGAACTGGGGCGCCCACTGCAAAATTCAGTTGATGTCTTTAATCGTTTCAATTGGACAAACATTTAAAATCTGGGGTAATAACATTTTCTCAAAGATGCACTGTTTAACCTGCTTGTCTCCATGGCAAAATGAATGTATTGCATAGACTATTTCGCAGTAATGGCATTTTAAACTTTTCCATCACCATGTGGCAGGGGTTACCGATCAGGTCTGTGTAGAGGCAACAATCAAAAAGATCTCCATACACTAGAGAAAAGCAGATAGCGGACCCCATCAGAAAAGTGTGTCTGACTGTAAAACATTTGAGCGCTGCTATGTTTTTCATTTTCTTCTTTTGTCTCTGAGAGCAAAGCTGTCTTTGGTGTCTCTGTGGCTCCCTCTTTTGGTCGTGCAGGTCAAATCAAGCGTGTGTGTTCAGTGATTTTGTCTCATGTTGCCTGTTACTTGCCGTTTTATTTACATTGTCTGTTTTTTAGCATTGTGTTAACTAAACTTCACAGCACCAAAAAGTATTGTTGGTCTGGTCCACTATGTAAGCATGTACTTTCTATTCATTCAGAATTAACCTGATGTAATTAGTTAACACTTTTCTAGTTGGGTGAAGTTTTTTAGGTTGTGATGGTCTTCTGGCTTTCTACTTTTTTTCCCCCAGCTTTATGTGTACTGTATTGCATTTCTGGTAAATGTCCCATCGTCTTTAGCTCTGTGTTTGAAGACCCGCTTAAGTGATTGTTTTCTCTTGTAGTGCTAGCAGTACAGAGAAGACCCCTGACTGGTCTGATGAAGATACAAGTGCTAATCCCTTTTCAACCAATGGAAACGGAAATCCATTTGAGGACGAACCCTCCTCTCCTGTCGTTTCGGTGCCTGTTCGAGCGCTCTATGATTATGAAGGGCAGGAGCAGGATGAGCTCACTTTCAAAGCAGGTAACTTTACATACTCTTTTGACTGAGTAATCCAATTTTGTTAAGGGTCATTGAACAAATCAATCTGCTTTTTTAGGAGATGAATTCACAAAAATTGGTGAAGAGGATGACCAGGGCTGGTGCAAAGGTCGACTCAAGGACGGACAAATGGGTCTCTATCCAGCCAACTATGTTGAAGACATCCAGTAAACACGGCTAAGCTCTATATTTCATGTCTTTCCTGTGGACTGTCAGACCGAAGGACACGTGCACAATCTGAATGGACCACTTGTTATATTGTGTCTTCCCACAAAATGACCTTTGTTGAGACTATTTAAAATATGGAAATTAACCACTTCAAGTATTGTTTGAGACGCCGAGAATCTTTTCCTGTAATCAAAGGCACAAAGAAAATGTTACTTGTTCAATCTGATATATGCTGTTACAGAAAATATAGCTTTTACAAAATTAAATGAAATGTATTTGATCCTGAATGTTTTTAAAGAAGAGAAATGGTTCACCGTTTTTGCCTTTTAGCTTTTAGAAAAAATCCACTACGGATGCATTAAGGGAGATTATTTGAACACATTTAAATCATTTCTGCAGGTTGAAAATGGGTCCATTTTTATTTATAAAATGTTTTAAATATTTGTAATTCCTGCCATATTTTCATGCTTCGTTTTGAAGATTTTCAATTAAAGGCAAAATAAAGATTAACAGTTTTCATATTTAAAGGAACCTTATGTAAGATTTGAATTTAAAGTTTTCTAAACATGGCCTATCTGTCTCCCCAGATCCGAGAAAACAATTGTAATGGTGACTTATTCTTAATTACAAAAACATTGGACATAATGGCCTTGTTTCATTTGGTGTTTTTCTTCTAAAGAGGACTTTCCTATCTGAAGACAAACTGAGATTCTCACAAGTCTCTCATTTGTGTTGCCAGTTTCAATATCAGTGCCACCTCAGTGATGGAGTTCTGGAGGTTCTGAGCTTTCTCACGAGCCGTGACATGTCCACATACTGAGAAAAACTTGTATGTGCCCTCTATCTGCAGGTTAAGGCACTGGCAACCCAGGTTCAGATGTGGGACTGTAGCTCTTTAAACAGTAGCGTGCAGGTTACATATGGTTCCTTTAATGTGTGCACAGCACACATGTTATATACAATGTTCCTCAATGAAATTGAATGTACAGTTAATTCACTGATTGTAATAGTTCACTCACTGGTCACTTTTCCCAGCCCTCAGTCGTTTCACTTAATTCTTATTGTGTAAATTGCAATTTTTTTTTATTACTTTCAACTGGCTTTGTTTTTGATTTTACCACACAAATATCCAGTCTTCGATGAAAGCATTTTAATATATAGCAAGTTTAAGCTATAAAACTGTGGACAATATTATATTGCCATTGTGTATGTAAATAGCCACCATTAAACAAAATATCCACTCAGATCAGATATGATGTGCCTCGTGCATTTGATTAGATTTTGGTGAAAATAAAATTTTAATTTATAATGCTGCTAAGTGTAATCAATCCTAGTTGTTGTTTCAATGTTTATTATATTATTATTCAGCTCTTTAGGGCTAGTCAGCCACTGTGGTGTGTGTATATATATATATATATATATATATATATATATATATATATATATATATCCTAAATATAACGCATAACTTCATTAATACATTTATTGTCAATAGCAAACTGGTCAGTGCTCTTACACCGACTTGTACTTTTCAGCTGTTAAGGTGAGATACTGCAGTATGAATAGGAAAAAAATCTTACATTTAGAGACGTCAATTTGAAATTTCATCTGTAGTTTACCAACATAAATATAAAAAACAAATGTATTACATGGCGAAATTTGCTCATATTTGGAACATTTACAATTGAAGCAAGGTGATTAAATTAGTTTATAAAACCTCTTTTAGATGCAGATTGGACGATTTTGTTGTTTGCAGGTGAAAGCGTACATGTTTAAAAAACAAACTGACCTAAAAAAAAAGAAATACCTCTAGAGACTCGCCTTAAATTCATTTGTAGCTTTATTATTTTTTATGCCACATTAATAGTCGTTTTTTTCTGAATTTGTGAGCTGAACGCTGAATGTGAGCTGAATGGAAAAAAGCGATGTACACACTACATTACCCATAAGGCAACAGCACTTTCACCATAACATAACCACGTGTCGTTCTCAGCCAATCAGCGTTGCCTCCACTGCTCTCCAACTGACGTGTCGCGTTCAGGTTGTTATTGAGGAAAATTGTGACAAATGCTTATTTAAAAAAGGGACATTGAAGACGAACACGATCATGTCAGACCCTACAAAGCTAGACATTTCCACAATCTTTAAGAGACTTCGCTCCATCCAGACAAATAAGGTGAGTCAGCTTCGTTTGCTCTTTCTTTTAAACAAGGAAGTCTGGGATAAAACATGACACGTCGCTCCTTTTACAAGCGCCAGATTGTGTTTGGCATATATTTACTTACCGGAATCTATGTCTAAAGATGAATGTTAAAAATTCTATTAGCAAATAGGCTATTTAAATTCATTTTTTATCATCCCTTCGGTCTTTTCCAGGCTGGCTAACAGACTTAATAATTTGGCCTTTAGCTTTAACACCTGTTGCAGTTTTAACAACAACAAAAAAATGTTTCTTCAAGATGTTGACAATGGAAATGTACTGTCTGAAAGGTGTATATTTCACCCTGTATTGTTCTGTTTGCTGCAGGTTTGCTTTGACTGCTCAGCTAAAAACCCCAGCTGGGCCAGCATCACATATGGAGTATTTCTGTGTATAGACTGCTCTGGGACACATCGGTCTCTGGGGGTGCACCTGTCTTTTATCAGGTTTGTGACAGAGATCAAAACACTTTGGATGTTACTTTTTCATTTAATTTCATTTATTTGTGATGAATATTTTTGAAAATGGGTTGAGCTTGAGGTCAGGCCAGAATTCTATGGTGGAATTTGCTGTTTAACTGTCATTTTGCAGTTTGCAAATACAAATTGCAAATACATTAGTAGAATGCAAATAAAAACAGCTCAGTGAGTGATATCTGAGCCTGATTTAAATACTTTTACTACTGTATTTTACATTATGTGTTTATTTAAAGGTGCACAATGTTTGTTTTCTAGTTGAGGCTCCACCATGATTTTCTCAAAGTAAAATTGTTTTTTGCGTTGCCGGGAAGGTTCTACAGTTTGATATAAGCTCATCTATATTTTACTGTGCAAAAAGTAGTTTGTTTGGAGATCGCTTGGTTTTATTATGTCTCCATGGAAAACAGAATATTTTATACCCCCACCAGCAAACTACATAGTGCCTCTTTAAAAAGAGGCTATAATAGACAATTAGCATTTAAAGAAGGCAAAATCGTGATTTTTATGTTTTATTGGACAAATACTACACAAATGTTGAGCCCACAGTAATTTTTCATTTTATCTACAGATGTATTACTTTACCACAGATTATACTTATTTGAAGTGCAAAGGCAATTTCTACTGCAGAAATATTTTTTTTTGTTGTAAAGACTTTTTAACTTAAATAGCATTTTGATCTGATGTCAGTTCATCTTTGAACATTTTTAAGGCTGACCTCATTTTGCCTCCAGTTGCCTTCCATTCAACATTCTGATGAAGTAGCATCAGGAGCAAGGGTCTATTGTCAGAGGATAGCAGATTTGTTGACCTGGTTTATGGTTCCTATCTCTGTTATTTCTGGGTTGATCCACATGAAACAAAAACCAGCACAGAGTTCAACATTTTCTTGTCAGTATAAAAAAAGTAATTTATTTTTTATTTATTTATTTTTTTTCTCAAGTGTCTCAGAAAGTGGTGCCAATATTAAATTCTAATAACATGATTGTTCTCAGTTGAAGGGACTTTAAACCTTAAGATTAATATGACAAGTTTGTGGGGCCAATCTCAAACAAATAATGATAAGGCTCTATGTTAGTGGATTTCTATTTATTATTATATTTCTCTGCTCCATAGAAATATCTATGCCTCTATTTTCTCTTATTTTCAAAACAATATATTTTTACACAGATCTACTGAGCTGGACTCAAATTGGTCATGGTTTCAACTGAGGTGTATGCAAGTGGGGGGCAATGCCAGTGCGGTGAGTTCATAGAGGCACAACATCAAGACAAATGGTGCAATTATGTCATGATTTCTGTATATTTTCTTTTAGGTTGCCTTTTTCAATCAACATGGCTGCACCTCAAGCGCTGCTAATGCCAAGTACAACAGCAGAGCGGCTCAGCTGTACAGAGAAAAGATAAAGACTCTTGCCACACAAGCCACACGCCGTCATGGCACTGAGGTAATGCTCAAATGTGGCTGTCATTTAAATGTGTTTTAACTGACAGTGTAACGGTTTTACTGATGTTCTGCTTTCAAAAGTTATGGCTTGACAGTCAGGCTCCTCTTTCTCCAACATCACCGGATGAAAAACATTTGGATTTCTTTAGTCTGCACACACAGGTATGTGCTGTATTATATTTGTTCTCATGTTTTCACACATTTAAGTTTTGTTTTGTCTTATTTTCTTCATTACAGACTCTTCCTGAAAATCTAAACATGGCTAAAATGAGTCTCAGTGGCTCCACTACAGAGAGGCCTGAAGCTACTGAAGAAGACAAAAATGGTTTGTGTCTTGTTCGTACATGCTTTTAGTGTTTACTGTTGAATATTATAGTTTGTATCATTTTAATATTTCATTTCAGGTAATTTAGAAGAAGGACCTAGTGTGGAAATGCTGAGTGTCTCTCCAAAAGCAAATCCAGGTTTGGATCAGTTCTGTCATCTGAGTCCTTGTGGTGTTGTGTTTTGCCTCCTAACATAATAAAATATGACTCTGGACTCTTTGCAGAAGTTTCATTATTTTTAAAAAAGAAACCAGCTGCTGCTAAGAAATCAGTAAGTACAAAATATGGTATTTTTAATGTAATACACACATTTTAGTATCTTATTTCCTGATTTATTTTTCTTGTAGCTTGCCTCTAAGAAAGGGGGGCTCGGAGCTCAGAAGGTCAGCAGTAAGAGTTTCTCAGAGGTGGAGAAAATGGCTCAAGCTGTTGATAAACTTCGAGAGAAAGAGGAAAGTGCTGCTCCTGGAGGCAAGACGTCGCCTCAAGCTGAGTCTGTGTGAGTGCCCTCCTTATCTAACCCCTGGTTTCACTGATGTGCTTTTATATTGATTATATTTCAACAATCTTTGTAGTGCTCTATTAATTGTCTTTATCTTATTAGTGCCCCGTCCTTGCGGTTGGCTTATAAGGACCTGGAGCATCAAAGAAAACTTGAAGAGAAAAAGATTAATCAGTTTGAAGGGAAGAAGAAGGAGCAAGCAGAGAGGCTTGGCATGGGTCTAGGAATAAGGAGGTATTTATTTATACATAGGGACTATACACTTTTTAAATGTTATCGCTCTAAGTGTTTTGATAAACATTTTTGTCTGAAACTTTTTTCTATAGCTTTATTGGATATTATATTAAACTCTGGTGTAATAAAATGTATGTGTGTTTATTTGGGTGCAGTGGAATTACCCATTCAGTAACTTCAGAAATGCAGATTATCCAGCAGGAAAATCCACTGGGGTCAAAAACCAAAAAGAACCAGAAATTTGTAGATGATGAAGATGAAGATGCATCTTTCAGCTCAAGGTAAAAATAAAAATAAAAACAGCTATCACATAATTATCCATGATTTGTTGTTAAATATAGTGTATAATGTAGGGTCTTGTCACGGTTTGAGGATGAAACCTCAGATAAGTTTTCGTCTCGATGGGACGACAGCAGTGAAGGAGGAGGGTGGCTTAAGGAAAGCAAGAAACCAGAGCCAGACTTCTACATAACAACCCCTATATCGTCCCGTGATGAAAGGTTTGGACAAAATAAATATGAAAAATATCATACTTACTGGAAAATTTGCATCAAAACAAAAATGACAAATTTGCTAATTCGTTTTGTGAAATATAAGCTTGTTAGGCATTATTTTTATGATCATCTTGATACCTTATCTGTGTATATTTCAAATTTCCTCTGTCCACTGCATCAGAAATGTAATGTTAATAACTTCTCACCAAAGCAAATGCATATCAGTACTATAATCATCAGAGTAGTTTTACATGTTAAATTTGCTTTATTAGATCTACGTCCAGGAGAAAAGCAGAGCCAGCACCAGTCGTGGACACTGGGGACGCTCAGAAAAAATTTGGTGATGCCAAAGCCATTTCTTCTGACATGTACTTTGGGAAACAGGACAATAATGAGGTAAATGCACGGGGTATAACTGTATATAATTATAAAGATTTACCTACAAAATAATGCTATGTCAAGACTAATATCAGAAACAAAATAAACAAGTCACTAAACCAGTAATAATAAATGGTCCCCACATCAGAGTCAGAATAGTTTATTGCCATTTTCAGTGAACAAAATTTACAAACTAAGAACCTGCTTTGTTGATGTGACGCAATATAAAGCAATGGATAATAAACGTAAAATATAGACTGTGCTAAAAACGGTACGCATAAAAGAAAGTGTTAGAATAAAATATACTTACTTATAATTACAAAATATTGACAGAACTGTGCAAAACTAATAGTGCAAATAGATAAAGTGTTGTTGGTTAAAGTGACAGGTGTTATAAAGTGTTCATGGGCAAAAAAAGAGTTTGTTTTATAATGTCTTAAGATCATCACTCGTGTGTTGATTTTCAGTACGAGGCTAAAACACGGCTGGAGAGGTTGTCTGCTAATTCCTCCATAAGCTCAGCAGACTTATTTGAAGACCAAAAGAAACAAAGCGGTGAGTCACAATCTAAACAATTATGTACTGTTCAAAATTGACAATATAATATTTATTTTTTGCGCACAGCGAGTTCATATCGGTTGACCAAAGTTCTGCCCAGCGCTCCTGATATGACACAACTTAAACAGGGAGTGCGCTCAGTCGCTGGAAAACTGTCTGTGATGGCCAGTGGTGTGGTTAATACTATACAGGTAAAAAGTGATCTGTGTGTTTCACTTTTGTAATTGATCTAACTTTTATTTTATTTTTAGGATCACTACGGTTCCTGAGCCTTGCTGTTCTTGTGTGGAAAAAGAAGTTGCTGTAAGATAATCTATATAAACATGAAATAAGCAATCTCGTCCATTTCTGCAGCTAAATCTTGAACAAGAGTGAACCTAAAATTACCAATGTTTACTTCTCTTTACTTCTTGTTCAAACTGCTCATTATATTTGGATCCTAAAGGAAATATGTCTGAAATATCTAGTTTATTCTTGTCTTGTTGGTGGGTTTCATGATTCACTGGTTACTTTTGCACATTTGTTTCAAAAGTGCTCTTATACTTTTCTACACAAAGGACCAAAATCTATGATTTTGCAATTCTATTTAAATGAAGTGTAGAAGCGCAGCTTCATGAAGTAACTGTAGCAGTCGCCTTCTAAATGTTATTCGATCCTTGTCTTAAAATGTAAACTGTTTTGGTGTAGGTCAGTTAAACTATATGCTTTACTTTGTTCCGTTTTGCAAAAATGTTATGAAAGTTTTTCTTTATGTATATTTAATTGTGAAGACTTAAAATTTAACTTTTTGGTGACCTTTTTGTTGTAGTATATATCATGTTTAATTATGCTTTCCCGAATGAAGATTTGTAAGATGTCGTTAACATGTTAGATTAAGTTTATATCTGGGCTATTTCTGAGACTTTTAGATTTGACATTTATTTTTCTTTGAAACAGATGTGGTGCCTCGACTGTCCTTTGGGCAACTTGTCACTTGTTTCAAACTGCACAGATCATATTGTTATAAGAAAACCCAGTCAACAACCAAAAGTATGTGAAATATTTTCCCTAAAACTGAATACGTCCATTTTCCAGTTGCAGAACCAAACTTTTCTTCACTTATATGTTACATTGTAAAAAGATGTCAGCTTTTATTGTCCTGGTGGAAATATTGACTGCCCTTTTTGTGTCCTCTTCACTTTAATGGGAAGTAGTCAGCCTGTTTTGCTTTTCTGTCAAATCAGACATTTATTTCCCATGGTAGAATTTCAAAAAAATATATTTCTTTTTTATGTTATATTCTTTCATTTGAAATATAGCATCAATGCACACAAAAACTCACAATACTGTTGTATAAAAAGTGTTACAATTTGGGAAAATGTGAATAAACGACTGTATTGTCCATACATGTCTATAAGTGGGTGTTTTACTGTGATACATTATTTTGTCATTGACTGTTTAAATAGTACTTGGCGCAAGCCTACGTGGCTAAGTGATGCATTGAGCGGCCCTGGTTTATAGCAAATTTATTAGCTTATTATGAAGTGAACCCAAACATTACATATGACGCGATTTGTTGATTTGAGTGTTTGTAGATGAACCCTTTGTGATTTATTTGTACATAATGCATAATAATAGCACTGCATATTTTTGTACGTAGACCTAATTGATCAGAAGTCTCGTTTCCAGCATTGTATTAGCCCTTGAACGCAGCAGCGTGTAGAGGAAGAGAGTTGGGGGACGCGGCTCCAGTTTGTGAGATTTGGGCAAAAGAGGAAAAAGTGCGCACTATGAACATAGTTGCGCTAGAGAAGGGGCGATTTCATCTATAAGGTGCTTTGTTCTTTTTGTATTTTTGTGTCAGGTGTTTGTAACTCCAGGTGTTAAAAAATGCCCAATGAGGTGAAGCAAAGGAAAAAGACCCAGCCACAGAAGCCCAGTGATGATACGCCCGAAACAGCAGTAAACGGACCCGTTGAAGACCAGAAAGTGAAAACGGCAACAGGACATGCCTCTGCTGGAGAAAAGAGGTCTTCTAACTTGGATTTCAAAAGCATTTTGTGTTTACTGTCGCTCACAGCCTGTGGTGTTCTAAGTTGGTAAGCTTGGCCCTGAGAGCTTTGCCCAGAGAAATGGTCCTGTAGCAGCGCTAACTTTGTGTGTGTTTTAGGGTTGTGTTGCAACAGAATGAGAGGTTTTCTGAAATTGAAGAAAAGTTCCAACTTCTGCATCAGAAAACGTCGCCACTGATCGCCATGGAACAAGATATACAAGCAGTTTCTAAAAAGGTACGTATAATTTTAAACCAGGGCCACATTTGTAGTTGTTGTTGTAACTAATGTGTGTAATTATAAGCTTAATTATTATGTATAAAGACAAATGATGGCCAACATAAGCCTAGATCTAAGATCTAAGACTATATTGCTCACAATATTAGCACAGGTAGATCATAAAGCTCCTACAGAAACAGCCCTCCTGTTTTGTGTTGTGGCTGCAGCTCGCAGCTTCAGAGGACGACCTCCAGGTGGCGCTATCCACTGTTTCCATGGCATCAAGACTTCAACAGGACATCTCCACTCTTCATGCGGCTGTGATGGCGGTGCAGGCTGATGAGAAGTCTGCCTCCAGTGATCTGCAAGAGGTCAACGCACACTTTCTTAACGTGACTGAAACATGGCAGCAGCGTCTTGGTGTGATCAACTCAGATTTGGTGGCACTAAAGTCAGAGTCCCGTGACGCTCACTCCGAAGCCACTGAGAAGGTGAATGAGGCTGACCGCAGAGTTAAGTCCCTGGAGGAGAGATTAGAGGAGCTGGAGGACAGCACCAAGAGGAATGCTCGGGCTCTGGAGCGCACGGAGGAGGACGACGTGAAACGAGCTCAGGATCATCTTGACTGGAACACCAAACAGATCCAAAAACTGAACGACCAGATCAGCGGCTTGGCCCAGAGAGAGTCTGAACTCAGCTCTCAGCTCCAGGAGCACATCCCCAAAGCAGAGGAGTGTGAACAGCATCTGCCCAAAGTGGAGGAGGCAGTGCGCTCTATTGTGAGACTGGCAAGTGACCTGAGCGGGACTGAGAAAAGACTGGAAGAGCTGACACTGCAGGTGTTTGGCACTGAGGACAGTATGTTCAAAGCACTGAACGAAATCCTACAGCTCCGACAAGAGCTGGACACTTTACACGCTAAAAACAGCATTCTTAAGATGAAGGATGAGCTGTCTGTGGTGAAAGAGGCGGTCCGTGAACTCACTTTGGTGTTGAGACAAAACCATGATGAGAACCAAGGAGAATCAATCAGTCAAGACGAAGAGGAGGGATGGACCCATGAGGAAGATGAGCCGTGGGAAACTGAGGAGGAGCCTTTGCCATCCACTGATGAAATCATGCAATGATGTTTGTTGTGTATATGTGTATATATTTGTATATTTTTTTTCCCTGTGCCAGAGTTTTTGAATAAAATTGATGTTATACTTTAGTTTATATCTTCAGTAAATACACAATAAGAACAAGTTTACTGATGTAGTCGACATAAACAATAATTATCATACATTTATTATTTGTTCTAAGACTGGACAACATTGCAATTTTCCATAGTTTGCTTAAAGTTTGTACAGTATTTAATAAAATTACGTTTGGCTGAATAAATGTATTTTTTTATCATGTTTTAATGGTATAACATGATGTAGAATACTATACTTGTGTCAGAATCACTCCCACTGACAGGGGTCACTGCTGAATTTCAGTGTGAGAGTGTGCGACTAAAGCTGGAGGGTCTTGGGGCTCAGACGGGACTCGAGTCTGAGCTGAAACGACTGGAGCAGGAGATGATGCAGCTGAAGGACTGGGCCTTTGGACTCTCAGAGAAACAATCCCAGCTCCAGACCAGCCTCACTACACTTAGAGCCGCTGTGGGACAGATAGAAGAACGCACATCTATCATCACAAAGGACTTCATGAGCAAGGTACTGATGTTCTGGGAGATGACAATGACTAAGGGCTCACTTGTTTATCTCCTCAGTAACAGGCAGGGTGCATGTGTTTCTGCAGGTGGCGTCAGTGCGGACAGATGTGCGCAGGATGGATGGGCTCCGCTCAGAGCTGGAGTCCCTGCTCTTTCAGGTGGGGGAGCTGGAGGACAAGGCGTCGCAGGTGGAGCGTTCCATGGTCAAACGGATCGGGGATGTCCTGGCCAACAGCATAGACCGAGTGTCCATTCTGCGCTCCTCGTCTGAGCGCAACAGCCAGGCCATAGAGCAGCTGCAGCGCCGCGTCCCTGAGCTGGTCTCTGCTGATAGAAAGCTGGCAGAACGGCTGAGGGACCTGGAGAGTGGGAGAGCGAAGGTAATACGGACTGTGACGTTTGCCAGTGACCTCAAACCGAAGGTCTTCAACATTAAAAGAGACTTTGGGGCGTTGGAGCCTCAGTTGATGGACTTGACTCTGAGGATAGGACAACTGGCAGAAGACCTGACCAAAAGAGAGCAAGAGATTGTGGAACTGAGACAGACACTGGTGAACCTCACGACAGTAAAGAGTGAACTGGGACACGCAACAGGACAGGTTAGTGAGATTATAGGTGGCTCTGATCAATGAGGTATAAATAAAGAAAGAACATTATAAATACTGTTGCCATCTTGTAATTGTAGGAAGAGAAAGATTATAATTGAAAAAAATATGTAAACACAATGTCAGAAATACCATTGATTTAAGGCTTTAAATTGACATAAATATTAGTTTTAAAGTCCCAGTAATGCAAATAACTTTAGCTTTGTCTGTCAGGACCTGTTTTTGCTGAATTATGAAATTGAATATTCACCTTCAAGAAATAATAATTCAGAATTACATTATTTTTGGATGTCAGTACACTCTACGGGTACAACCATATTCTTATTGTCTGTACCTAACAGATAAATGATCATAAAGATTGTTCAAGGTTTATATAGTTAAAAGGAACATTTGATAAAAGACAAAAACAAAAAAGGCATTACAACAAACCACTTTAAAGAAAATGGCAATAAAAACTGCTTTCCCTATCCACGTGTTTCAGAGTGATGACAATCGAACACCACTGCCATAGCAAGTAACAATTCGAAACCAAATATTTTATCTTTTGAATGGTCAAAAGTACTCAAATATCACCTATAAACTGTAATCTGACACCCATGATTTACTTTGCATGAGTTTAAAACATTACAGTTCCAACATGGCTGCTGGAACTGGATGTCTGTTACTAGGTTACCGTGGCGACGAGTCCTTGTAGAATTATACCTCATTGTTGTGTCTGTTAGTGAAGCGAACATGGACAGCCTTTATTTATGCTCTCACTTTGGCCCTTTGGCAAATGAACTGCCTGGTGTTAATAATTGTTTTTGACGTTTCCGTTTAATTACACACTGAAATGTGAATAAACAACATTCCTTTGCTATTCTTTACCATGTTAAGAATTTGCCTCTTCTTTCATTAGACCTCATGATAGTTTAAACTTCTTTTATTCTGTCCAACTACCCGTCTAAAGTGTGGCATTGAATAATATAATATGTGTAGAAAAAATAAAGGCAATACAGGTACAACAAATATAGTAGTTATGTGGTTGCCCAAGATGGACACTAGATGACACTAGTGGACAATAGAAAACATATTTTTTTTACTTTACTTAGATACCATAAAATAAAGAACCTTATAAAAAACCTTATTTATTGCTTTTTTTGCCCTCAATTATAAAACATGGTGATGAATGTAGAAAAATATACTCACTATGTAGATCACTAATCACTAATATTGTAAATGTTGTTTTAAATCTATGCAAAATTTGAATATCTAGTATTGTGTATTGTAAAAAAAAAAAATGTGATTCATATTTACAGATATTTCACATTGGTCTGATAATTAAACCTCAATTTTTATGTTTAAAGACACATTTAACACATTTCTGTTGGATTGACTTAATATCGTCTGAATAGCGTTATCATGATTCTCCAAAGAAATATTGATTTATTCATTTTTATCAATTGCAGGACAGCTGGATATTAAATGCTAAGTAAATTTGCGCTCATTCATTTGCACATAAAAAGCATCATCTCTACACACCTCGAGCTGCACCGTTTGTATTGTATACTCTCAACATGGTGTACCCTGAATAACACAACTTTTATGTTTCTATTTTTATATTTTGTGTTCACGTTGTAGAATTATCTATCTACATAATCTATAACTCTATGGGAGATTCACTATTTATATGAAAGAAATATCCAAACTTAAGATCCAAAAATGTTATCATTAACAAACCATATTAATCTCATGCTTTTAATTTAATTTCTCTTTTTTAAATTATGCTGATATAAAATATTGAACTTTGTGCCCATTTTTGATTGATGTGGCTAGGCCCAATAATTACAGAGATATGAACCATAAACCAGGTCAACAAATCCACAACCTGAATTTCCAACTATTTAACTTCTCCTTTTGAATCAAGTTCATATAGATTTCGGTTTTCATGTAGGTTGTTCTTATCTCTGCGACCTGGAGAATTTTCTTGACTATTGCACGACAGATTATTTGTCTTTTATTATTAATCCAAATGTGTGTACTGGCAACAACTGTTGGAAATTGTGAAAAATTAAGTTTTAATTAAATATAAAAATAACCCAATAGATGGAAAGAGTTTTATTGTTAAAAAAATCCTGGAGTGATCGAAACACAGCTTATTGCAGCTCAAACACAAAGTCGACAACATAAACCCAAAATTAAATTACAGAAAAAAAACAGTGCAGAATGAGTCTGGATTTCACAGATATGCAGTCCAATATCCTTCTCTCTCATTCACTTATTTTAAAGTTTGAGTGAATCTTTCTCACATCTTGGGATGTTACTATTTGTAATGCTAGCTCCCTACTTTTTGACCTTTGGAGCTGTGGATAGACTGGCCAGTGTTTGTGTGGTCTTCTGTAGAGTTTCCTGAAGAGCAGAAATGGCTTCTTCATGGCCCTCTAATTTGGCGGCCTTCACCTCCAGACTGCTGACCAGGCTCTGTAAGTTCTCTAGCTGTTCATGCCTCACGCTGCTGGCACTGCTGCTCTCCACGGCCTCCAGCCTTCTGCCCAGATCCTCCACCTGAGCACTGAGGCTGGAGTCCTGAGAAACCGGTTTGACCTGACTGTTTACATCAGCCAGATTTGACTGGAGCTCCTCCACAGTACTTTTTAGTGCCACTAATTCCTGCTCAAAAGTTGTTTTAGCCTGCTCTCCTGCCTGACCCTGTGCTGTCAGTGTGCTC
Source organism: Rhinogobius similis (assembly GCA_019453435.1). NCBI lineage: Eukaryota > Metazoa > Chordata > Actinopteri > Gobiiformes > Gobiidae > Rhinogobius > Rhinogobius similis. The sequence goes on along the minus strand of CM033619.1, from coordinate 20,189,499 downwards.
TCAAGTGTGTCACACTTGGACAGGAGGGACTCCACTTTGGAGGTAATGTCAGAGAGAGAGGTGGACAGAGAGTCCCCGCTCTCCTCCGAGGCTTTGATTCTAGGCTCTAGTTCATCTGATATTTTTAAGGTTTGTGCAGTGGCTTCTACAAGTTTGAGCTCCACACTGCGGACTGCCTCCACAGTCTGCTCCACCCGGGTTTCCAGAGTCACACTGTTGTCCTTCACAGCCTGGACAGTGACCTCCGCTTCGGAGAGGGACTGCTTTAGACGTCCAAAGTTCTCCTGCACCAATGTCCTCACTGCTTCAATCTCTTGGGACAGTGATGCTACTTCCTGGTTGCGTGTCTGCAGCTCCTCCCTCACTGAGCTGATCTGCTGCCTGAGGGAGTCCACAGAAGCATCAGCTTCCTGCTTTGCTGTTTTAATTTCAGCCACAGCATCCACAATGGCAGAAAGTTCCTCTTTGACCAGTGCAGGATCTTCTATGTCCCCCAGCCGAGCCTTGAGTTCAGAGAGCTGTGTCTTTGTGTCTTCCTGAGCCTCGGTGAACTCTGAGACACTGGCCTTGATGGACTGACTCGCCTCTGCCAGCCGCTCCTCCACGGCCTGCTCCAGAGAGGAGAAGTCCTTTTCGCGCTCCTTTTTTACCTCGGCCATGCCCTTGGACAGGTCCGTGAGAAGATCATTCTGGAGCTTGTGAAGGGCCTCCTCCACTTTCCTTGTCTCCACCTCCCCCCTCTTCATCCTGCTGATGGCCCCCTCCATCTCCCCCCGAGTGATGCCCAGTGAAGACTCCAGACCATCCACCACACTCTGTAGAGACTCCACCTGGACACAGACGACATAACCTCCAGTTACACTACACAGTAAATAAACACTTTTAAAGGCATATGATTTATAGGAAATGGGTGCAAATTAATTTAATATATTGTTTACACAAAACTGTATCTTAAAATAAACTTTGAAGTATAAAAGGTTTTGTTGTTTTAATTGAAAGATATTTCAGAATGCACACGCCCACCAAAAAGTACACAAAGTACTAGATCTACAGTAAGCAATGACGATGGCACATTGTACAGAGACATAAATGGTCAATGGTAAAGTTTGTTTTTTAAAAAAAGGGAAAAAAGAAAGAAAAAAAACAAACCAAAAACTTAAGCATAATTTTGATGTTGTCATGCATTTAAAGTCTTAAAAGACTTTAAATGCATGGACCTTAATTATAGATACTGATGCATATCTTACCTGTTGAGCCACAGTCTGCATTGTACTTAGGAGCTCTGCGTTTTGTTGGGCGCTTTTCTCATGTTTGGCACTTGTCTGGCGAATTTCTTCCATCACTTGCTGTAAATAAAAAGCGGCAAACCCTGCGGCCCCAAATAGTGTGACATAAAACACAGCAGTTACAAAGAAGCCCAGGCAGCTCCCGGCGCTTGACCCTTGGGTCGGGGAGCTGGTGGTCCCGTTGCTGGAAGTTTTTTGGTTCTTCTTTGGCGCATCTTCTTGACTTGGCACAGCACTCTTCTCGGTGGTGCTGTTCTTATGCCGGTTTTTTGCAGTCATTGTTTTAGTAAATGCAACTATTGTTGACTTTGTTTGGGTTTGGAGGGATGTGGAGATGTCTGGCTGCTGCTGCTGTTCCTGCCGCTGGTTTTGCAGTCGTGGATGAGAGCGGTCTGAGTCCTGGCCCACCAGAACAGCAGCGTATCAGTGAGCGCGTCGTGTCTTTCCCCAGGCCTTTTCTGCTGAGGTATGCGGATGGGGGCTGTCCCATGTTCAAAAACGGGCTCATGAAGAACAAAACTAAAGCATGATTTCATTTCTGTTCTGCAATAAAAAGACAACGGCGCTCTTGTGTTTCCAACGATTTTTATTATTAACTTTTTAAAAGGCAAGCAACTGGAAACATCAGTGGTTTATCTCATTATCTCATCACTTCATCGAGACGATAAAAAGTTAAAACTCTGCTATAGCGTGTAGGGTTAGCGTGCGCATTAATTCACAATGTTTTAGCCCATTCTATTTTTGTATGGTTTAGTCATGGAAGTTTAATAAGATCGTATTCATATTATAGTTTAATGAGTTTAGCGCAGACTCTTTGCTGCAAACATAGGCTCACTGATGCACAGGAACTGCGCTGGGAGGGTTTCTGACTCCCTGTGCCTGGCTCCTCCTTTCATACGTGGCACCTCTCGACTTTAAACACACGCTTCTGTATAGCATAGGCGCAGTTCATTGTTTAAATTGTTTTAGATAAGGGACAGAAAGTATGAGGCCCTAATGGGTCTAATGCCATATGTCCTCGTAGTATATTTTAACCTAAACTAATGATGAAATATCTTACTATTGTCTTGCCATAACTTTAACAAGAACAACACATTTGACAAATCTCAGTATGTTTTTCTTCTTCTTTTTGAAAATATAAATAAATACAATAGTCAGGGCTGTGACTATTCTTGTCTGTTGGGATAAATAAATTCACCTGTGTCACCTAGGCAGAGTGAATAAATCAAATATCACTCAGCGCCACAATTTTTATCTAGATACGCCGTCATAGCCCTTCATCAACAGCAGGTGTCAGTAAATGTGTGAATTAGACCTGACTTATGAATTAAGATATCTCAGGTAAGACGTATTTGGCATAGTTATTCAATCCTTATATGTCCAAAAACACAGACATGAATAAAATTCAAACAAAAACAACATTCATTAGGTTGTTGGTATTATGATATGTGTAAACGCACAGCAATCGGTTAGTTAATACTCTTCTGAACAATTGTGTATTTAACATTTGTGTACTACCCTGTGTACTACCCTGTATATTCAATGTTATTCTTATTTCCTTTTTTTTCATTTTATATACGATTTCAACGATGGCTGTGATTGAGATTGCTGAATTCTGATATTTCGTGAGGGCCTTGAACGTCACACGCACGTCTCCGCCCACACTGTGACGCAACCGCGCATCTCCCCGCTCAGGTGTGATGTTGCAGTGAACGGGACGCGTACGAGTGTGAGCATCGATATATCTGTGTGTAATGGGTTAAGTAAATTATCGCCTAGTCGCTTCAGTAACGCCCGAATGGCGTATTTTACTTTATCGTTATTTTTTCCTGCGAAAGAAGCGGGATTAAAGATGAAGACTGACAACGACTTGAGCGTTTGAACTGTTTACCCCAAGAGGAACAAGCTAGCGGTCAGGCTAGCCCTTTAGCTTGACAGCCAACACACACGAAGGCAGCTTGGACAAAACGAAACAAATATGGCTGGGCTTATCAAGAAACAGATCCTGAAACATCTGTCCAGGTTAGTGCGTGCTGGTGGTCACTTTTAAGCAGAAAGCCCACCGGGATGCAGCTGTCACACTGGTGTTAGCTTGTCTGAGCCACATCCTACTGTTGGTGCTTTTTGTTTATGACCCGTTTAAATATTTTATCTCCACCCGCTTTGTGCGTTTGCATCCCGTGTCTTTGAGGTATCACGCCTGTACCACGTCCGTACCACCTGTGTTCACACACGGCTAACACTAGCATTGTTGAGAGGCTTATCCTTTGACACTTGCAGCAGGTTGAACCAGTTCAGATTGACTGAGGTATTTACAAGCCGCAATCTCAGCCGTGTCAGTAGCACCAGATCAATGCTACGTCCTTAGTTTATATCTACAACTGTATATTTTAAGTATGTATGCAAGTATTTATTGTACGGTCAATGCATTTTGATTATCAGTTAATATGCCAAGATGCCTATTTTCCTCTGTAACGCTTGTCTGTTGCCTTGTTTACAGAAGACATCCTGGAAAAAGTACAAGGATAAAACAGCACGCACTGATTATCAATGACTATATGAAGGGTCAATATTTACAGAAGGGCAGTTCTACACGTACTTGATTGTGTATATAGGTGCTTCACACAGTCTCCTATGATTAGTAGGCCCCTGTTATCCCTGAACCCCGGTTGGCTCAAAACTGGTTTTGTTTGTGTTCTTAACACATGTTAAGATGGCAGCCTCTTTCATTATTAAATGGTTTCCACAGTCCCCCTTGGAGACATTCAAAAGCGGTACTTGTATTTGCTGTTTCGGGAAGGGCGTGTAGCGATACTTTAAACTTACGTCTCAAAGTTAAATGACAGCTTAAGTCCTCATAAGGATTTTATTTTTTGCTTTGTAATTGTGTTAGAGTAACAACAAAAGAGTGTATGACCTACATGTGGGTCATGGTTATGCCGATAGACCTGTCTCTAGTACCACATGCCTCATAGTGCTGCTTAGTCATTAGTTGACGCCTGTGTGAGGAATGACATTATAGTGACATTGACCACTGCCAAGATTTTAATGTCCACTTTGCTGTGCAAACATACAAACGTTTTGCCCTTCATTGCTTTTGATTGCTGTTCTTCGGCTCTGCGTTGTTTGCAGCAGTACTTGTGCTTTGCTTGAAAGGTTTTGCTTTAAGCAACAGTCAGCGATTAATAGCCGTTAGGTTTTTTTTAATTAGGGGGTGACTTGTTAATTAGATGGGTGAAAACTGAATTGAAAATTGAATTGAATGGAAGGAAGAAAAACAAAAAAAACTTTTTTGATTCCTTTTAGGTAAAACGACTCAATATAGTTCAATACCAAATTAAAAAAACAACAACAACACATGGAATGTGTAATACTCTACTCAAATTAAGTTCTAACTAATTTTCTTTTCAGTATTAATACTGTACAGCTTTGCTATTCTTTTTACATTCTAATCAACATCAATATTGGTTATGTCTAATCAATGTCTAATCTCTGTCTAATTAATCATTGATCCGCTTGGTCCTTTTATCAAGAGATTGAGAGCCAATCGAGGTCAGTTGACCTGATAATAGAAGACATGACACGGCAAGATGATGTTTGATTTTGAACTAAAGAGATGTGGAACCGCTGTCAGAATGCAGCAGTAGCAAACCTTAACCTTTCGCTGCCTACAACTCTGATCTAGAAGTTGCGTTTATGCTACTAGGATTCTTTGAGAGATTAGGCTTACGGCCCCACTGCTCTGCTAAAAGTACTTTTCTTCAGCCAGAAAGATAATCTATATTTATTATGGATTTTTGAATGAGTCAAATGTCTACAGCAGCCCTCTGGATGTGGTGATGATGCAGCAGTGAGGAGGACCTATGTATTTGCAGCGCTGTTGTTCAGAGCCACTGAAGAGCGTTTCTGGCATGACTCATGACTGAGGCGTACTGTGGGTGTCTCCGGCTCTGCAGCTGTGAGACTGAATGCTCTGCTCATTGTGCGATGTCTGAATTCAATGCTACGATTTTACTGATCTTAGACTGTTAACAAATTACTTAATGCCTTTCTCAAAACCAGTGAAATGATGGCATAATAAATTACAGACTTCTATAATGACCTGCATTTCCTACTTTCTAATTTCTTTTCTATCTATCAATCTTTTATGATTGATTGGCTTCACATTCTGATACACTGATTTCATGCAAAGACATAAAGAATAAAAAAAAAGGTTGCAATCAACTGCAATACTGTGCACTATTCATACAATCTTTTGATCTCACCACTTTTCTCTCAAATAACAAGAAAGACAATGTCTAGGTCTTGAGTTCAGGGGTACATCCTGTTTGATTCCCAAAACCATCCCACAATAACATAGAATTTAATCAATTTAATTAACTGAATATAATGTGGACTTTATAATATGGAGAGGCACTGTCTGGAGTAAATAATGAAGATAATCATAAGGTTTGTCGATCAAACAAGGCTAAAGGTAATATTGGATTTGCATACTTTATTGTCCTTTTGTGATGGGCATTTATTCTCTGCATTTGACCCATCCTTCAACTAGTACCGATGGGGCAACATGTCAGGAGCGGTGGTGCCGTACAGAGCTCAGGGACATAGATTTTGAGCTCGGCTTGGCCCAGACCTTAGCTGGGAGTTGAACCTGTGACCCTCTTGCTCTGAAGCGTCACTCTGCCACAGCGCTGCCAATAAACCAAGCATTCTAATGATTTATTCCAAATGAAAATATTGTCTTTGCATTGAAGAAATCTTGCTTTACCGAATGTGACCAAAATACCAATGTAATAAGGTTATGTCTCCACCCCAAATGTTGTTTATACAATCATAAAAGCATTATAGATTTCAGATGAGATTAGATAAGAAATCAAATTAAATACTAGTTTCTTTGAAAGTTATTCACCAGCATACACCCATACTCAGGGCAAAACATCTGCCCCTTTACAATACAATTAAGACCTCAAATTATGTCAAAAGAATATTAGAAGTTCAAACGATTTGATATATAAAAAATACAACTTGGTTTGGTCAGTTATTCTCTGCTGTCCCTGAATGGCCTCTTGTGACGTGACTTGTGCCAGTGTTATTGCTTGTCAAAATATAGTAGGAATTTCAGGACATCCTGGATTTTTACCCCCTATAGCCTTACATGAAGCCTTATATCTTCATGTAAGTTATTATTGAAGTGGCTTAACTGCAACAACTGGAAAAATTACAAGATGCAATTCTTTAGTTTAAACGGACATTTGAATAAAGTTACAGCCCTGAAGTTAAGTTGATTTTGTATCAAATCAAAAAGCTCCAGGTGTGTAATCAGGTCAAAACTGAGAGCCACCATGTGCTGTCGAAGGGTGATAATGACTTGAAAACATGTTGTCATTGTTCACAGTTTTGTTATTACACAGCATAATATTTGAGGAGTGGATTGACTTATTGATGAAGGCAGAGGACAGAAAATGGAGAGGAAACAAGACGAGGCCCAAGGGAGTCCCAGTGGCCTGATCGGGAGAGAAGGGGGAGGCTGCCAGCACTGATACTTGATCGGCCGCGTGAATAAATATTTCACTGGGCAAAAGACTCAGACGTCGTCACTGCTGCTGCCCTCTGCTCGTGTTTTTGCCCAGTGTGCTTTGCCATTTGGTCTGTTGTCGAGTTTGATTCTCCATTTGTCTTTGTTGTTGACATTGTTTTTACATAATTCATAAGGAAGTTCAATGAGGGGAAACTCTGAAGCACTAAATGGAAACAAAATGTTGCTGATAGAAATTGTTTATAGACAAATTTGCTTTTTAAGATGTCATTATGAGATGATCATATCTACTCTCCTTGTATAAACTGACCATAAATTAAATAGTGTTGTAATACTGAAAAAAATCCCATTAATGGGGCAAAGTTCAAACTTTCCTGAATAGTTAATTTTATTTTTTAACCAGAATTGTGTTATTGAGTAATCAAGATCATTTATTAACATTAACTCTTGATCTGGTACTTTTTACTTGATTGGAGAAGTTGCTCACAGATTGTGCATTTCAACTTGTGGAGTACGTTACAGTCTGTTTCTGTGAAATACGTCATCTACTTTCATTTCATCGGTTTGTTCTCTCCCCATTTTCCATAATCACATGTCCATATAATGTTATGTAAATTACTTTTATTGTGTGCTGACGATTATATTATATAGTCTAAAAATGTCTTAATTTGTATTATTATTGTAATGCTGAAATTGTTATTGAGTATTAATCCTCTAATCCTTCTAGTTTGGTGATAACTGTCAACACTAATGAGTAAAAATGTGTCCTTTGAGCTTTGATCTGGTCCTATTCAAAGTTACACCCATCTACAGGTGTGGCCCAGATTAGCCAAGTAACAAGATTAACATTTACTGCAGCTTGCACACTCTGTGACTGTTGTATAACATTAAAACATTACTAGACATATTAGGGTTTGTGTTTGTCTCATTCTGATAACAGTGAATTAATGCAAATTATGTTTTTGAAAATGTTCACTGAACAAACGGCAAAAATGAGCCACACACTCTGCTAAATATTAACAAGTAATCAATTGGAGACAGGGGCAGGTGGGGGAGGGTCACTGGTGTGTTTGTTCTGTCTGTTTACTAAAGCTACTGTTCAAATCCCAACTTTACATCATAAATACATATCATACATTACAAATTCACACATCTATGCTTGATTTAAAAAATAAATAAATAAATAAATTTGATGGATTTTTTATGTTGGCACTTTCTCTGCGCAGTGTTAATTACTTTGCTCTAATCCTCAAATACAGTGCCCATTCTGTCCTCATCCTTCGCCCAAATCTTTGCCAAACATTTGCTGCTTGAATTGGGCCAAAACTGGAGCTTCAAGCTGATTTTTCCTGTGTGCATGTTCCCGTAGGTTTGCCAAGAATTTGTCTCCAGACAAGATCAACCTGAGCACGCTGAAGGGCGAGGGCCAGCTGACCAACCTGGAGCTGGACGAGGAGGTGCTGCAGAGCCTCCTGGACCTGCCCACCTGGCTCGCCATCAGCCACGTGGGCTGCAACAAGGCTGCCATCAGGGTGAGCCCACCACAGGGGAAAAACCTCTTTAAATACTGAGTAGTATTAAACGTAGCTGTCATTTTTGAAATCAATAAATTTTGACTGCTATCCAAAAGCCATTTTCAATCTGAAGGTCCTGGTCTGAGGAGCTAGAATAGAACGTCCTCAGACCAGCACCTGCTGATGGAAAATTATCCATAAAAACATTGTCCAGATGTTGACTACTTTTGAAACCTTTTCTACCCTGGACCACTCCTGTACAAACGAGGAATTACACTGACTCGTCTTTGAATACAATTATTATCAAAGACTGAAACAATGTATTGTAATTCATTATTGAACTTTCCAGTTTCCAATGTGCGTGGAACATAAACCGCGCTGTCCACAACCGATGTGTACAGACCTGCACACCTCGTGTGTGTGTGTGTGTGTGTGTGTGTGCGTGCGCGCGTGCGTGCGTGCGTGCATGCGTGCATGTATCGCGCTCGCTGTGTGATGAACAGAGCAGGTGGATGCATCACAGCGTTTTAAACCACGTGAGTAAAACTGAACTAACGCTGGACTGTTGAACTAACTTTATGAATGAATGCGCTGTGAGAAGTGGGCGGGACCACGGCACGTCCACGTGCAAGATGTTTAGTGTTGTACACTTGTCCCAACAGTTTCACGTTCCTACTCATTATTATAGGCCTGATCTAGGGGCGCAAATGAGGCTTTATTAAAGATAAAGGCTGTCTCTGCACTAAAACATCCAGAGCGTCATAAGGCAGGGCACGCGCAACGCTGCAGTCTGTGGCGGCTCCAGACCCACCCGGACCCATGCTCTCACGGGAGAGCAGACACGGAGTGCGATCTACCCACACTACCTTCACGATCGACTGGTGAATCGCGATCGACGTATTGGGCACCCCTGATCTAACGCAACATTTACACATTTCCTTCTCTGTCTCTATGTATTCTCCATCAAACCCGTCCTCTATGTTTCATGTGGTTCAAATATAGTAACAATCTTATATCCTCAGGCCTTTTAGTGATATGATTTTTTTTTTTATTTCATAATAATCAATTAGCCAATAGTTGTTTGTTTTCAGCCCCATTGACTGCATTTGTTTTAAAATAATATTTATGTAACTTTAATTCAAGAAATTGGATCAAAATGTTTCCCCCCTCTGTAAAAAGGATCTTTTGCAAAGCTTTATATTAAAACGCCAAATAGTGGCTGGCAATGCATGAGTTGATGAATATAGCTTGTGTCAAAATACTAAATCCAAATATTAAACTTCAACATGTATGTATTATTAACATTTGTAAAGCAGTGTTTTTATTTATTTATTTTTTTCCCCCCAATTTTGTTTGGTGCCAGACAGTACTTGAACGATAACCTGGTTTTTGGTACTGGCATATGAACAATACTTGGGTCTCTATTTCTGCATTAATCATTATATAAATTGAAAAACAAAATTATGTTGTTCATAAATACAACTGAATACACTTTTATTTAAAAGTATATTTTAAAAATTGAATTAAAAAATTGGCACCAGTTGTACTTAAGCCTTCTATCTGTACAGTACTGGTACTCTTAACACAACCCAGCCCTGCAGTATTTGCGGCCTGAAATTCTGTGACTCATGAGGTTGCATCATGTAGAGAAAGTTTTATTCCGTACACTGTGTGTATTGTACACGTGTAAAGTCTGTAATGTCATTGCTGATGCTGCATGAGCCTCTTGGTCTGGAGCGACTGATGGTTACGCCCTGGAAACACTGAATGAGGCTTTGGTCCGATTTACTTTGTGACTCGACTTTATTTTTATTCTGGCCAATGTCCACTCAGTGTTTCTTGTCACAAAAAGCTGGGCATCTTAGCAAAAGGCACTCCCTTCCCTGTCTACCACTTCAGCAACTTAAGGAAATATAATACTAAGGTTTCTGTGTATTGTCTGCGTAATCCATAAAACTTTGGGCAGTAATATATTTTTTGCTTTTCCTTCTTTTTCTCCTTCTAATTTCTTTCTTCCATTCATTCATTTTTCTACCGCTTATTCCCGTTAGGGGTCGCGGGTGACTGGAGCCTATCCCAGTGACTTTGGGCCTTAGGCGGGGGTACACCCTGGACAGTGGCCAACTCGTCGCAGGGCTAACACAGAGGGACAGAGACAAGGACAGAAAACCATTCACTCTCACATTCATACACTATGGACAGTTTAGAGTTCTCAATTAACCTGTACAGTCATGTCTTTGGACGGTGGGAGGAAGCCGGAGAACCCGGAGAGAACCCACGGTAACACGGGGAGGACATGCAGACTCCACCCAGAGAGATCGTGTGATGTTAGGGTGGTTCAGAATTCTAATTCTAATTTCTTTCTTCTTTTTGACAATTTTTTGCAAAAGAACTGACCATGTATGAAAATTGTTTTATAATGGAGCAAATATTTGCTTTTTGGGTCAAAGTAAAATGACACCCCCTAGTGGCTGTATAATTCATACATTTCATGCAAGTGTAAAGTGATCTTTTAAGAGACACAATGGGTTTCAAAGTTGGATTGTTTATTTAATTATTCATCTACTTAAATTTTTTTTTGTGTTTTTACAGATACCATGGACAAAGTTAAAGACTCACCCTATTTCTTTGGTAAGCCTCATACAAATTAGAAGTGTGTTCTTTCATTGCCAACATAAAATAATTAAATTTAACTGTAGTGGTTATTTTATTAGCTCAACAGCACACAGTTTTTAAATGTGTTTTGGTGTAATGGATCATCATCGAGTAACACTTTAGATCGTTATTGACTAAAGTGTTCCAGGCTTTTGGACAAACAACTGGAAAACATTAACAACAGCTTAAACAAAGACATTAGACCAAAATCTCATTTTGCTTTTCTAGACTTTGGATAAAGTTGTCATGGAGATGAGTACTTGTGATGAGCCACGGCCCCCTAATGGCCCGTCTCCCCTTGCAACAGCATCAGGTCAAAGGTGAAATGGTGTTTGCTATTTGAAATATTTGTTTAATGAAGTGCCTCATTTTGTGTTTGTCTCACTCGGGCTCTTTTTGCTGCAGTGAATATGGCTTTGCTGAGAAGGTGGTGGAGGGAATGTCTTTGTCTATTAACTCCATCGTCATCAGGATCAGTGCAAAGGCCTTCAACGCCTCCTTTGAGCTCTCCCAGCTGCAGGTCTACAGTGTCAACCCGAGCTGGAGCATCAGTGATCTACGCTTCACTCGCATCCAGGACCCTCAGAGGGGAGAGGTGTGTGGGGCGTTTGAAGGTTTTGGTGTTGTTTTCACTCATTTATAACGTTTACATTTGTTTGGACCAGATCCTGAGCTTTAAGGAGATCAGCTGGCAGATGATCCGAATTGAAGCCGACGCCATCCAGAGTGCTGAACATGAGGTGATAAGTGCCCCCATTCGCCTCATCACCAACCAATCCAAGATCAGGGTCACGCTGAAGAGAAGGGTAAGCCTCGACAGACACATGCAAAATGTATAGAACTTGATACGTTTTAAAAGTTTGGGAATCGATCTAGTTTACATTACAGGTACCTGGTCTTGAACAATACTTTTTAGATACTTGTGCTGTGTTAATTTATTTACTGACTATAACCTTCAATAATATAATAAATGTGGCAATAATATTTTTGACACCAGTAGTAAGAACTGAACCCATACTCATGTTTGAACACAGGCAATTGAAATTTAAATTTACAACCCAGATGGTTTGTTTGTTAATGCACTCCTTTGTGTACTTTGCTTAATAATGACAGATTAAAGATTGTAATGTGGTGGCCTCTAAGCTGATTCTCATCCTGGACGACCTGCTGTGGGTGCTGACAGACTCTCAGCTCAAAGCTATGGTGCAATATGCCAAGTCTCTGAGTGAGGCCATGGAAAAGTCCAATCAGCAGAGGAAGAGCATGGCCACTGATGACCAGGTACTCATGGCAACTATCCTGTTTAAACTCATGTCTAAAGCTAAGTCTGCCACCTGCTGGATAGATTTGGATTCCTATTATTAAGCTTGACATATTGTTCAGGTTTTATTTTAAAATAATCAAACTTACTCCCCAGGTGTCCTCGTCCACGCCTCAGTCAGCCCAGCAGGTGCGCACGCAGCAGACGTCAGCCGCAGACCAGAGTGCAACTATGGCAAAGCTTTTCAGTGACTTTGACGTGTGCGAGACGTCTCACCACCTTCAGATCAAGCACCTGGACCTGCACATCTGTGACGACATTCATGCCCAGGACAAGGGTAAAACACGTTCTTGGGAATTTACTCAAAGCGATCTCACATTTTAACAGCATTTTGCCTTGTTCATTTTTCAGCTGTCAACAAGCGTGTCACAGGCGGAGCCATGCAGTTGTCCTTCAGTTCCATCACTCTGGACTATTATCCTTTCCACAAAGCAGGCATGTGGTTATTATATTCAAACCTGTACTTGTACTTGAGATTTTCATATGAATATTTCTCAATATCGTTTTCAAGGTGGAAGCTGTCTTCATTGGATGCACTATGGTGAAGCCACTAAAGCCAGAGAGAGCTGGGCCCGAAACCTTCTGGAGGAGTTCAGGTCAAATGTGGATATGTTGAAGAATGCCGTTCGAGATAAAAAATCCTCCACCTCTGCTCACAGTTCACCGCAGCACGGTAATATTCAACACACAATGCAAATGTGTGAGGCTGAATGTACATTTCAGTGGTTTTAGAAATCTAGGGTTTGACACTAACTCACATACGTTCATAATCATCATAATGCCTTTCACTAGTATTTTACCTCACCCATGTGGGTTTTGTGTCCTCAGTGTCCCTTAGGGACGATGTGTATGGGCCCCTAGAAGGTCAGGAGAGTGCAGAAGGAGCAGTAGGGCTTAGAGAGGCAGAAGGAGGAGTCGTAGAGTGGGGCCTGCAAGCACAGTCTCCGGCCCAGTGCTGCTGGTGCCTAGAGCCAGGTACCCTGGTGTGGTGTGCACAGTTTGGTGCAGTGATACACACCTCTCATTCGGATAAGAGCCTTTCCTTTTACCAACTGAGTGTATTTTTGCTTGTGGTGCTTGGTCTTATTATATCAGTTTTCCTAAGCCTTGAATCTGTTGTTGTTTTCCAGGTAAAATAAACACCAGCTCTTCTTTCAGTCCACCTCCACCTCAAACTCCCAAAACGCAGCTCATGTCGAGCTCGTTAGTTCTCAGGATGGCCGATTTTAGCATTTACCAGGTTTGTTTTTTCATTTTTTTTAATACAGTTTAACTGTATGCACATACTTTGACTTAAATTATCTTTGCGTTTACCTTTTTTTTTTTTTAGGTTTCCACAGCAGACCAGCGCCGCTCTAGCCCCAAGGCCATGATCTCCTGCAATAAAAAGTCTTTATACCTCCCTCCGGAGATGCCAGCCATTCATGTGGAGTTTACAGAGTATTACTTCCCCGATGGAAAAGACTATCCCAGTGAGACACTTACCTGCTCTTTGTGCACCGCGAATGTTGTCTTCTACTTAAGTGACGGGCTCTGAATCTAATCAGTGCTTCATTTATTTATCTGTAAAGCTGAGGAGTTGTTGATTTGTAAAATACGGCTCCCGATTAATTTATATTACAAAATTCATGCATATAACTTATTTTTTAATACTACCAGTTGGGTGTTTGTCAGAATCCTTGCCATAACATTTGGACATTGGTAAATCACAAATGCCCCTTGTCCTCTTTCCTCTTAGTCCCTTGTCCGAACCTGTTTGCCCAGCTGAACGCACTACAGCTGGTCCTGGATGGCCGTAGCCTGGTGTGGCTCAACCGTTTTGCGCTTGACCTCAGGCAAAGTCTGGAGCAGTTCATGGAGATCTATAAGCTCAATGACTCACAGAAGCCTGATGAACATGTCGACATTAAGGTTGATGGCCTCATGCTAAAGGTAGGATTACAGCAGACACAGATATCATAAGTGTTGATGATTGTCAGATTTTCATGCTTGTCTCTCTTTGTAGCTTGTAATTCCCACAGATAAAGACCCTTCTTGTCCTGCGGATCTTCCTCACTCCATTTCAGTGCAGACATCTGAAATGGTGGCCACAAACACACGGCACCCAACAAACTGCACCCGCTCATGTCTTGAAGCCCTTCTCCAGGCTTTCCATGAACAGGACTTCTTCTCCCCCACTATTTTATCATTCCCTCGCTCCCCTTCCTCTCTACCTCTCCTTCATCCTGTCTTCCACCGTCATGCTCATGAACAAGATACAAGACTTCATGACATCTACAAAGGCCTTGTGGTGCCCACAATTGCCACAGACTCTCTTAAGATGCCAGCTGCCTGTGACTTCTGGGCACTGCACTTTGCTCAGTTTTGGGTAGATTATGAAGGCAAGGGCCGGCCTCAACCTTTTGTGGACTCTTTTCCTCTCACGTTTTGGGCTTGTCAACCTTCAAAGGTTGTCCAACACCAACAAAAGAGTAAAGAGGGATCAGGGCTGTACAGGAGCACATCTGCCGACGGCGATGGCCGTTTGCAGAGGAAGCGTTTACTTAAAGAGTTTTATAGTAGTGATGGGGCTCCATCACCATCACCAACTGTATCACTACCTCCCACTAATGGACTTCATAAACCTCTTTCCCTGGACAGCCTGTCCTCGTCATCTTCAAGTAAAGAGGCGAATTTGCATATCTTGGTGCACGTACATAAACCTTTAAGTGCTCAGGTAAGCAGATTTATTTAAACCACAGACTAATTGATTTAATTTAGTTTAAAGATTACTTGTTATTCTATGCATTTTATTTTATTTGCCATTTCTATGTATGTATTTAGGTGAGCCATCGGCAATATGTGTTCCTTATGCAACTTCAGCGCAGCATCAAAGCTCTACAACAGACTTTACAACAGGATCTAGAAGAGATGACTTCAAAAAAAGACCGTAAGGACGACTCCTCTGCTGCAGACCAGCAGCCTTTCACTGCCTGCCTGGGCCTCCTGCTCCAAAGTGCAGAGGTCTCTCTACTTTTGAAACCTGTGCCCCATCCTGAGGGCTCCGGTTCTCCTTTGGCATCTGAACTGTCTCCTTCAGAGAGCAGAGGCACGCTGGACCCAGCCCGTGAACCAGCAGATGGAGCGGACAAGGTCCCAGAGGAGGCAGGTGGCGGGTCAGAAAGTGGAGCAGCCAAAGGCTCCTGCACTGTGGACCAGTTGTTGTGTGGAGAGATTTTAGAGGAGGAAGTTGCTCAGGGAAGGACTCCCCTCATACCAACCTCCTCCACAACGTGTTCAGACTCAAATCACAAAATCTCATTGGATGAGAGGACTTCAGCTAAGAACTCTGGGAAATGGAATTCAGAGGAAGAGGTCAAACTGATGGGGGATGAAAGAGGAGTCAGTGATTTGACATCTGGATTACCCAAATCTCAGAACTGTGATCCTCTATGTGATCCACTGGGCTCAAATGACAAGACGGCTGCAGGGAAAATGCCACAGTCTGTATCAAGGTAATTACAAAGTTACACAAAACCATTAAATTACAAAATCATATACACAATTCATGTCTAGAAATGTTACATTCATCGTAACATTTTCTGAATAACATTCTTTATTTTTTTACTATTTACTTTTTATGTATAGATTTGTACTGATTTGTAATAGTTTTTGTGTGTAATTCTCCATGGTTTCTTCTTTTCTTGTCACAGGCATTTTAAATGTCTGTTGTGCACTCACTGTGTGGATTCTGTTTGTCACTCATCCTCTGTCTTACGCATTCTTCTTCCTTTACTGCTGCTAAAGCTTTGCTTTGACCCATGAGAGGTGTGTTTTTTCTCTCTATCAAGGAAAGGAAGTTTGTCTGTGGTTTCTGATCTTCTCAGCTCCTCAAACTCCAGCAGATCCACCTCCCTTTATTCCATGTCCAACATGTAAGGATCTGTGCTGACTGTTAAGGAGCTGGGCTGCACTATTTGGTTACAGCTATAACACGTAAAATTATCCACCTCCATCCACAATCTGCACCCTCTAGAGATTCTGAAATATGTTTAATTGAAATTCTGATCTTATGGTTATTATGTAGGACGATAAACACCGCATGCAATTATGTTATTGCAGCCTTTGGTTATTGATCATGACACAGTGGCTATTTAAAATGTTAACATCGTGCAGCCCTGCTTATATGTGTGTAGGTGTTAATCTTTTTTGTACTAACTCAAACTCACAAGGCATGCATTTGCATGTGTGCATGACCCAGTACTTTGTCATCTGTATATTTCTTATGTGGAGTTTTGGGCTTCTCTGTGCTTTGAGCCTTACCCGTTGACTGGTGTTTGTGATATTTGTATAATTGTATGTATTGTATTGTATCTGTGTTGTTACGTGGTTCAGGGTTATAAGATCATAGTCCCAGCTTTGTACAAAATGTAACCCTTTAAACCTTTTTCAATATTTGAATTCAAAACAAAGGCATTGTGACTTAAGCTCCTCCAATTTTGTCAGTAAAGTTCTGACCTGTTTGTGTTACAGTGGTCGACTGATGAGGGATCGCTCCCAGTCAAGTTTTTCAGTGTCTTATAAGAACATGAAGAAAAGTCCATCTCTTCAGTCTTTAGACAACATTTCAATAGACAGCTGCATGGAAGATACTGACCCCTACAGTCTCCTGGAAAGAGGTACCTCAAACAGAGCTTTGTTTGGTTCAAAATTGTTGATGGTTATTATAATAATATTAAATTATTAACAATAAAATCTAAGGAAATTCAAAAATCTTCAACACATTAATGACTTTTACCAGCAGGTGGCAGCATTGACCTTGTAATTCTATCACAAAGGCCACTGTGAGAGCGTTGTCTCTGTATTTGTTCCACAGATGATGTGTCTATGTCGGGCTTTAAGGATGTCATTAGTGAACAAAGCGCCACTGAAAGTGCTCAGCATAACACTGCAGAGGCGATGATTGGTCAAGAGCAGGACGGCGGCGCATCCCCTGACACCGTGAGCGCTACCTCGCAGAGCATTGACGAGCCCACCAAAGATATAGTAAGAGACGGGTGCATGTTGTGTTCACGACGTTCTACAATTTCATGTCGTCATTTCAGAATGAGGACAGCAGGATGTACTGCCAAGCTGGTTGGACATAGCCAGGCTGCAATACAGTGTTAGTGGCAGAATTTGTAAAACCAAAGGGGTGTGTCATTTAATTAGTTTTAGTAATGAAATGAGCAGTTGGTTGTAAAATATTTAATTATAAAAAGATACTGCATTCAAACAAAAATAGATTTCTATAAATTGAGTCATATATAGCAAATTATTGCTCATTTGAATCCATTTCTTTGCACATTTTAACAGGTGCAGTTTAATACATTTTTGCCAATAAATACATCCAAAAGAGCCATAGCAAAAAAAGACCAAAGAAAGGAAAGGATCTTACATAGTTCTAAAGAGCAGTGCCTAAGGGTGCTCTTCTAGCTTTGAGCCTCGGTGAGTCCAAACGTCCGCCTGCACGCCCATATTTCGAAGTTGTATATGTTGGTTAGGGTTTATAACAAACACGCAACTTCTGCCCAAGCTCAGACTATAGTGCTGTGTTAGTGTTAAAAGAGTAATAGATCTGATCTAAGCTCTTAACCTGCTCCGGCCCATGTTAGCTCTGCTGCCTTTCCTTCTACAGTGATCTGACCACACTGCAAAGAAAGCCACCTTCGTGATGCAGGAAATCCATGGTTTGGGCTTGACTAACCCAGCTTAACCACTCGCGCTTTGCAGTATACCCCTCCCTCAGGGCACTTTTGGAAAGAAATATCCAAACAATAAATTCTGTTGAACCCTATCATTTTTGTGAGAGGTTGTGTCTGCACATTTTTGCATGAATAACAACTATGGTAAAATGTGGATAGACACAGTATTTGAGTAGAGTTTGGATATTAACAAGTCAAAACATCAATTTATCAGAATTGTTTATATTTATTTTGGCAATGAAGGTTGCTTGTGTTAACGGTGCGTTGTCTGCCTTAGGTGTCGGTGCTGATGCTGAAGGTGCAGTCGGTGTGTGTGGGCATGGAGGCCGTAGGTGAAAGCACAGCTGTAGCTCTGGAAGTGGGTCGAGTGACGTCCAACCAACTTGGCAACGTCAGCCTCAGACAGTACCTCAGCAACCGCAGCCTGGGTAAGAAACACCCCTAACGAAATCCAGTGCGTTTATGATGGGACGTCCCTCTGGAACAAATAGTTTTGGACATTGCATTTTGTGGCATCTAAAAGAGCATGGTCTGTTTTATACGTTATGAAAATGCACGGAAAATGTATTTTTTGCATACCACATAGGTTAAAAGAAACTAAGAATTAATATCAGCATTTTGTACATAATGTGCTTTATATCACAACATATACTAAAGACATTAATATATGTTATGATAATACAAGCAGACATTATTATCATCAAATATTTACAGCATACACAAACACAGCCAGAGGTGAGTAGAGTAGCCAAAATTTGAACTCTAGTTAGAGTAACGTTATTTTAAAATAATATCACTCAAGTAAAAGTTAAAAAAAGTACTGGCACAAATACTTAATCAAGAAAGTATTTGGAGAAACTAATACTTGAGTACTGAGGAACAGTTTGGACATAAACTGTATTTAAAATCTGGTTTATAAGTTAATGTAAAGACAAAACATTAAGTTAATGCACAGATCAAAAATTATAAAAACAAAGATTTTGTGACTGTAGACTTACTCAGTGAGAAGTGCAATCACAGCTTTTACTCAAGTAAAAGATGTGATTGCTCAAGTATGGTCCTTTTTTTTTTTTTTAGTTACTCAAGTATCAGTAATAATCGGAGTACTACCCACTTCTGGCAAATGAAATAAATTCAAACTTTCTACAGCTGTTGATCCTCCTGCCCTGAGGATTTAACAGAGAACCGTTATTTTCTTAAACTTACACACGTATATTCAGACTAACTCCTCCACTTACCTTGCCAAAACTCCCCACAGGTATGGTGAATTCTCTACCAATACCTTCTCAGAGCCAAGGTAACTGCTGAGTGTTAATCCACCATCTGTAGAATTAACTGCATGCATTTCACTGCATTTGTGCTTGTGTTTTCTCTTATGAAATCTCATTTGCAGACCCGGCATATTCACTGCAGGTTCATAATATCAACTAGTGCAAACTAGGACTGAAACAAGTCAAATGATTAATCTATTATTTAGTCAGCAAATAATCGTTATTTAGACTTTACACAAAACATACAATGAGCTGAGAGAAGAGGTTTTATGACTCAAAGCAGTACATGACATCAAAATCACAAAGAAAGTCTGAATGCATTGGTGTTGATGAATAAACTGTTTTATCTGTAATTTACTTCATCGGGATGTCCTCAAGCAGCATCACATTAGCTTCATCTGGTTAAATGTTAATTAAATGTTAATTAAAAGAATAATCACCAAATTCATTGTTTAGAAGAATCATTGTTAGTACTAGCCCTTGTTCAAACTAACATTCATGATCTTCCTGTTGCAAGAATGTTTTAGTAACAAAAAACGTTCTCCTGTTCATGTTTGTGTGTGTGTAGCTCACTTTCAAGGAAAAAATGTCTGCATTTTTCATATTATTAGCCTTTAAACATGCTATTGAGTACCTTAAATTTGCCATCTTATGTTTTGAAACAAAAAAGTTTTATTCTTTAAATTAAATAAATTATTTTAAATACCTTTGTCAAAAGTCACTTAATGAGTACATTCAGCCACTAGATGGCGCCTAGCACTCACACAATGTAGTTAAGTTAGACGGCAACCAACATTACGTGTGGATGAGTAGCAGCAGTTATTGTGTTTAGATGGCAGAACTGCTCAGAACAAGTCTGGCAATGATTTAAGGACTTAAAACAGCAGAAGAATCTCGAAGTGATGTATGAAGTCTGAAAATATGTCCCAGAACCAGGAAGTTCAGACGGAAGTATTTTTCAAGGTGGGAGGGGGGAGGATTTTTTATTATTATTATTATTAACATTCCTCAAACCAGCGTGAATAACCGTTTGATAGCGGAACATTGTTAGAACATGATTAAAAGCTCAACAATTAAAATGTGTCCTTTAAGAACAGCAGTGGATTGAGTTGTCCCATCACTTTCAACACTTGCAACAATAGGCTTAGACTTTAAAATGTCCTCATGTCTCCCACCACTCACTGGATGTTAATGAACTGCTGTGTACCCTGACAAATGCAAACCCCTAATTGGCCCACTGTTCTCTCCCTGCTGGCTCTCCTGGTCCTCTCGCCTCCCTCTGCAGCAGCAAATAGTCTTGTGCTCTTTCAGTCCAGCGATTCAGGGGATGGTACATGTGCCAGCGTCGCCCCTGTCTGCACCTGTCTCCGCAGAGGAAACCACTCACTCGTTTCCTCTTTACCGTTCCTCCTCTTTCCTCATTGTTAGTTTTGCTAATCTGTATACCTGCCTCTCCAGGGCACAACCGCATCCATCGTTACCGTCTTATCACGGTCTTTCACGCTGCGCTGCCGGCTTTACGTACCCACTCTCTCTATCTCTCTCCATTTTGCCTTGACGTACAGTATGTGCCAAATATCTGCAGGGAATTTTACACAAGAATCCCAGCACAACTTACAAATGCCATTCAACATTATCATTGTATATAAATGGATGGTCTCCCGTCTTTCATGCAAGTGCCACTAACGCCTTCTTAACAGCAATAGGTTTGTCGTTCTGCTTGTGTTTGTGCATCGCTGTCAATTTGCTTCCTTTGACAGATAATAACAGTTATAACATCGTCTTCATAAAAAAGTGGAAGGGAAAGAGGGTGTTTTGTCTAACCACTGCTTGTCTCCCGTAGCAGGTGGTGATGTCCTCTCGGGGGCGCAGGGTTTCCATGGTCCAGAAGTCTGTGCCCGCCTGGAGTCTGGTCCTAGTGCTGCGGCCCGATCCGAACTAGCCAAACGCAACGGCTTCTTGACTCTTCGTCTCCAAGGTTACCACGCCAACTTCCTGATGTCTACGCTGCGCAACATGGCTCACTTTTTGGAAGATTACTCTGCTCCTCAGGTGCTGCCAATGGAAATTAGTGTAATGGACACACACATCAATCTGAAGGTAAATATGCTGTTCAAGTAATATAATGTGTCTTTAATTACCCTGGGAACAGACTATAAATATTTTAAGTTAATGAGTAATGAGCTGTTGCACTACTCTTTCCTCCACAAAAACTTAATATTTTAAACCACCCTTTCACCAACATTTACCGTATTTAGCCTGTGCAGACAGTGGACTCCATTTGTCTTTGCACCAGTGCGTGCTTCTTTGACCAATTTAAATCATTTGAACTATGGCCTAATTGGAATTTGGATTTAAACAGATGTAGAAAGGCCATCTGCCTCGATGCCAGGGTTTTTCACAGCTGAGTAATTTCACTTTAGACCTGATGTGGAAACCTTAATGTGGATAATTCATTTGTAGTTTGGATTTTTCTCTCAGAGTTTTAACAGGCCTAAAATTCTGTCTTCCAGGATGATGACCCCTCCGATGCTCCGCTTAACTCTGAGCCTTCCCCCATCACTCTCCACGTGGACAGTCTCATCATACACAGGAAAGACGACGGCTCGTTCACAATAGGAGGTACTATTCATCCATAAAACTTTTAATGATGATTCAGCAAGTGATTTATTCACTTGTGTCTCTGTTGTGGTTTGTAGTGGACTCAGCACAAGACAAAACCAAAAGAGAGGGACAACTCACCGACACCTGTCTAACCCCAGTCCCTGAGGCTGTAAGAAACATCTGTGGCATTTCAAAGACTACACAGACCCCCGCCACACCCAGCAGCCCCCCACCCTCCAGCAAAGAGAAGGTACAGCTCTGCTCCTGCAAATGCACTCTCTTGTATAAGGTTTAAAGAAATGTCCCATCATGTTGATAAAGATTTAGCATTTCATGTAAACACTTGGAAAATTGTACTGCGTGAATTGATTTAGAGTCACTAGGTCTCTGTAAAAAAACAACAACTCAATGCATCTGCCTGAAGGAGGTATTACATATTGTGCAAAATCAACTTTTATGAACTTTTTGAGCTTTTAACCATGTTAGTTTTCTTCCCTCATCATTAGTTTACTCAAAGTTCTCCACCTTATCCTCGCCCACATCTCATAATTAATTGTGATTATTTGAAAAATTACATGTCGCATTCAAAATAGCTTCTAATGTTATAGTTTAAAACTAATGGTGCGTTCTAGGCAACTGGTAACTGGGATATAGAAATATGCCCTGGAACACCGCTCGAACTGGTAAATCCTACTAGTGAACTGGAAGCTGGTCGAGCGACTCCTACTTCACTTACGAGATCAACAGTGACGTATTAGAGAAAAATAATCACCATAAAAAGTCGACCTGAGTGATTAACCACCACATAAATGATGTAAACATTTGTTACAGGTTAAATCAGAAAATAATTTGGTATTTAAGAAAATAGAGAAATTATAAATATGAAAGCGCAAAGAAACATGTTTATCATTTGTCACAGTCAAAATTGATGCACTTTTGAACAAAGTGAAATATATAAATTGTATAAATAGTTATCCAATGTTTTAATATCCTCTGATTGTTTTAACAGATGTTAATTGAAGAGAATGAATGCCTCAAAGTGGAGCTGTCCCGAGCCAAGATGGCGCTGGCCGAAGCTCAAATGGAGAAGGACTCCCTTTTGCACAGACTCAAGAGTCTTAAAGTGAGCCCCAGTTAAGGCCCGACTCCCTTTATCGTCCCACCGCCCATTTATTCATTCAGCCCACACTGGACCGCCGTAAAGAGGACGGCTGCTGATGGGCGAGAGAAAAGGTCACCAAAATAATTCAAGTTGGCATCAACAAGGGCAGGCATTTCTGGACTAAAATGGTTCCTTACGTGTGCGTATTTATGAAGTGAGCAAAAGTGTGACTTGAAACTCTTAAGTGGATGTTTTATATACCTCTGTGTCATTTAAGGTTTCCATAGGATTTATTATTTAAGACGGCAGTTCAAACAAAAATCTGCTACATCTGATCATGCAACTAGAAAGATAATTTATGTAGATGTGCCTAATGCATAAAACAACATTTAAAGATAATTTTTGAACAAACACTGAATGTCTTGTCGTTAAAAGAATGTCCTGACTCCTGAACAATTTATTTTGCACTGTAGAAAATGGTACTTTGAGGGCCTTTTTATTTGTAGAGAGGGAAGATAATGATGTCTTTCCCCACGGCCTCAGATAATCAAAAGTTTATTGAACCTTGTAAACGAATGTGAACACAAATATTTTCTACAAAACAGCTGCAGTGTTTAAGTTGAATGTGTGCATTTCATTCAGAACAAGCATTTTATTCCAACAAGAGTGACTTTCTATCGCGTGTCATTTGATTTGTCTAAAAACCACCTACATATTGTATGTATCTTCTTATTTTTCTATGTGTAAATAGAAAACATGCAGCACTTTTAACATTCAAGTTTTGTATATACACCTAAAAACTGTGAGAGAGTTATACGTGTCTTGGGAGCTGTTTTCGTGTGCGTCTTAAAATGAAATTTAGGATAAATAAGGGTACAGCAGCTTGAATGCATATGATCTATTTGTGTTTAATATGTAAAGTTTAGTGTCTATGCCCACATCTGCTGCTGTTCAATTGCCCGCATCAGAAGAAAAAAACTATAATGTTGACAAAATAAAATGATTTAGGAGTTAAAACTGGACTTTTTACTAGCACATGCTTTCATAGCACAAATGACTTCTGTAGAGTTGTCCCATAAAGTCATAACCTGGAAATGTGTTCATTGATGCTCCAGCTGCCTTGTGATGGCTTGCTCTTCTAAAGTCTCCTTTTAAAAAAACAAAAAAACAACTACAACTTGACCCGCTGTCTTTCGTTTAGTTAAAACTGCTCAAATACAAAGTACTAACAATAAAAATATATAATTTAATTATTTACAACTGTTTTGTGTTTTCTATGAACATTGTTGCATTGTCAAACCCACAGAACCAATTACATATTTTGCCCCATTTTCACTTAAAGTTCATCGCTGAGTGACCTCATTTAGCAAAAAAAAAGTATTATATAAAGATCATGTACAAGTGATGACATGTTAATAATGTATTCATAACATGCACCTAAGCAGAGCGGTGGAAGTAAAACACAGTAACTTTGGAGAGCACATTTTAAGACTCCCATTAAGTTTTAGTGTGAATTTAAATTATTGTTTAGTTTTATCTACATTTTTCTCATCCTTGTTTAGAACTTATGTAGCTATGGGGTAGTTCTGTTTTAGACCTTTTTTAGATTTAGTGGTACTTGGAACGCCAAATATTTTCTTAGGTGATACTTGGTGAGAAAACTTTGATAACCACTGACCTAATGTAAAATAAATAAATTCTACATCTACACAGATCACTTGACACTTACAGATGGTTGTTTTTCCATTAACCATTTACTTTACTCACAATGATGAGGGATTGGGCTAGTTTTTGTCATCTTATTGTATGAAACCATTGGCAGTAGAAAGCCACTGCAGTCTTACCCAACAGGTCCAAGCTTGCATGTGCACGTGAGAGGCGTCGGGTGAAGCCGCTTCCCAGGCTGTCAATGGACACTTAAGACACGAAAAAAATACATCTACAAACTTCGCTTGCAGTCTCCATTCAGACTATCGTAGTTGATACACCACTGCGAAATTATTTCATAAAGCCATCATGTGATTATTTCTAAATCTGGGGCGGAAGATGTGCGTGGAAACGTGACATTTGCGCACAGCAAAGAAAATGTCATTGTGTACAGTGTGTGTGACTTTTTAAACATTATAACAAAGACTTCACCGGTTGCTGCTACAGCATCTCCACGCCCAAACTCCACACACTGTACCTCAGTCAAGTGCGTCCATGGCACAGGCACGCGCGCGTCCTCAGGGCCCCTTCAAGATAAAGCGCTTCACTCTAAACTGGGATGTTTGAGGAAAAATCGGACCGCATTATTGGCCTACATTTATAACTTATTGAATGTCCTTGATTCGTAGTAGATCACATTTTGTACAAATTCTGATTCTGATAATCTATACGGCCTTTTGAAGAGATTGTAAGTTTAAAAAAAAATTGAAATCACTGAAGAAATGGTAACAGTTTGAAACATCAATAGTATTTTAGGTCTGGGCCACAGCTGGACTTGCCTTTAAGGATAAATAATGCTACAGATCTAATATAAAGTAATGCGTTATGCATTCCTGATCAAGACTAAAATAAAACCTGTGACCTATTCTTAAACCTAATCCTACAATAATTTATCGTTGCTTTAAAGCAATTGTTTTACGCTAAAGGTGACTTCCGGATCCTCCCTCGCCTCGTCGTGCGCTTGACGCGTCTTGGTCCACGGTGAGCGGCGTCAGTGCGGTGCGAGCAGAGGCTGATCCTGGGACCGGGAGGAAGCAGTTTGTGGTGGGCGGACAGCGTTTCTGAGCCAGCCTCAGTCCTGGTCCAGGCACACGCCGGACCCACGGGAGTTTTCTTTGTTTGCCGGGCTCCTCACACTTTGCTCTCACCGTGGAGGGATCGCATCAGCAGCAGCCTCTGCAGCGCGCTCTCAGGCGGCTGCATGCAGCCAGAGGAAGACCTGTGATGCCTCCCCGCATCACACACTGAAACAGGGTTCGGAGGCGCCGGGATTTATGGGAGATTATTTGGATATCCATCGCCCTGTTGTAGTAAACTTGTGTCCGGCATGGGGAAGGAGCAGGAGCTGCTGGAGGCTGCCCGGACCGGGAATGTGGCGCTGGTGGAGAAGCTGCTTAGTGGTAAAAAGGGGATACTGGGCTCTGGCTCCCCTCTGCCCAACCTGCTGAGGTAAGAGACAGAGAAGTCCTGCATCTGGGGAATCCAGGGAGTTCCCCCGAGGCTAAATTAACCACTACTTAATCAGATTAAAGAGTCAATTTATCATGCCTGAGCCCACATGCCATCACCTCTCTGCATACACACTTTACTATACAACAGACCTTTACCTTTAGGCAAAGCATCATGTGAACATGTTCAATTTTCAGTTTCATTCATGTTCATAGTTTCCTGCTGTGGATCATGCTGCATGACCAGGTGCAGAGGTGTATGCTGTCCTGTAGCAGAGAGTAAAGCCACAGCTCTGTGCAGGTTTTTGCAGGTTATTCACATCACATCCCTGCGATTCTTTTGGTTTTGGTTTGAGAACAGGCAGTTCCCCAGACTCCAGACAATGACAGCTGTCTCAATGTGAATTTCTTAAAACAAGGGCACAGACAATCGATGCATGTGACATTCAAAATGCTTCTGGTTCCTTTTAATCTGTGCACCTCTGCTGCGTGTTCCTTTTGGAGTCTGTAGTATTCACAAAGGACAGCGAACACATGGTACACACGAGGAGTCACTTCTCCAAATTAAGCATCACTGCCTTTGTGACGCTCTGACATAAAAACACAAAGAACATACTGTCATTCTTACCTGTGTTCATGCATTCAACTGTTGAACAGCTGTACCAATAGTTTTCTTCATCAGTATGCTGTCACATTGATGAATCTTAATGGTTGTGGAAGTGTTATAACCTTGAACTATTTTTGTCTAGATTGTTTTTCTGATGGTGAAGTCTTGCCACTTTCTCCAAAACAAACACAAACCTTTAAGTGTTACCGTGAGAACGTTTGTTGGTTAGTCCTGTCTATCTTGCACCCATTTCCTCCTCTTTCTCTCCTCTTTCTCTCCTTTTTTCTCTCCTCTTTCTCTCTTCTTTCCTCTCCTCTTTCTCTCCGTTTTCATCTCTTCTTTCTCTCCTCTTTCCTCTCTTTTTTCCTCTCTTCTTTCCTCTTCTTTTTCTCTCCTCTTTCCTCTCTTCTTTCCTCTCTTCTTTCTCTCCTCTTTCCCTCCTCTTTTCTCTCCTCTTTCTCTCCTCTTTCCCTCCTCTTTCCTCTCCTCTTTCTCTCCTCTTTCCTCTCCTCTTTCTCTCCTCTTTCCTCTCCTCTTTCCTCTCCTCTTTCCCTCCTCTTTCTCTCCTCTTTCCCTCCTCTTTCCTCTCTTCTTTCCTCCCCTCTTTCTCTCCTCTTTCCTCTCCTTTCCTCTCCTCTTTCCCTCCTCTTTCCCTCCTCTTTCCTCTCCTCTTTCCTCCTCTTTCCTCTCCTCTTTCTCTCCTCTTTCTCTCCTCTTTCTCTTCTCTTTCCTCTCCTCTTTCCTCTCCTCTTTCCTCTCCTCTTTCCTCTCCTCTTTCCTCCCCTCTTTCTCTCCTCTTTCTCTCCTCTTTCCCTCCTCTTTCCTCTCTTCTTTCCTCCCCTCTTTCTCTCCTCTTTCTCTCCTCTTTCCTCCCCTCTTCCTCTCCTCTTTCCCTCCTCTTTCCTCTCCTCTTTCTCTCCTCTTTTCCTCCTCTTTCCTCTCTGGGGTAGAGCAGGTGATTAGCTCATCAAAGGTGATGTGTCCAGGAGATGGAGCGCCTCAAGCCCCTCCGGCACAGCCAGAGCACCACACGGAGGTCGCACAGTGCCCCTTTGAATGCCAGCCATCCGGCCTCAAAAACCAGTGTATCCTTACAGCGCTTTGCACACAATAAAGACAGTTAACATTTAACATACTGTGCACTTAGCATTTGAGGAAGGAGCAGATGAGAAAAGTTGCTATGCAGTGTTTGGTGATTCTGAAAACGATCTTAAAACTCTTAATTTAATTATTTACTTGTTGCTGTTCTTGTTCTTCGTCTCAACTGGCTTAGTTTATGAATCTGCTGTAACATAAGAGTTTACGGACAGTTTTGAACAGAGGTGTGCTTCCTAACAACCTTTTGTCTTTATAATATCTTTGGATGGACACAAAGCCCTTTTATGACAAATTTAAGGTGTAAAAGTTGGCTATTTTAACTTTCTCCTTAGGCAGCCATTACATTTTTTTTCATTCATCCATTAAGCCAGTTTTCCTTTGTAAAAGTTTTCAAACTATTACCTGAGTTGCTCAGTGCAGTGTTTTGATTGTTAATGGACTTTTCTTAGTTTCCTAACTGACTAAACCATTCATCTTATCTTGAAACGGCTTGTTTGTTTTTTCTTTCTGGGCTGTGTGTATTTACTCAGTATCAAAATAACACGGAGCCCATTGAGAAGATTGAACTCCCACTCAAAGACGATGTTAGATGTAATTCAACTTTGTAAACAAGAAACTAAAGTTATTAAAATCGTAACGTTGTTATCTTATCAAAATATAAGATTGAGTAATATTTTACAGGCCTTCCACTGTGATGCACAAATTGATTACACATGCTGTATTTTTACCATGTAGTAGTGCATTAAACATCTATCTTGTTGGAGACAAGGCGGTGCCATAGCCAGGCCTATACAGGTCAGGTCTGTGCAGAGGTGACCCCGCTCATAAGTATGAATGATTTTTTTTCTTTTCTTTCTTTTTTGGCTGAATGAAAACACTGTAATTATTCATTTTGTGGAGTCAAGTGAAAAACCCTCCATCAGAAAAGTTACATAGTGCACCTTTGAGTTTTTTTTTTTTTTTTTTTTTTTGATAAGTCCTGCTTAAGGCACAGTTTTATTCTCTTGACCTACATGTCCTTATTTAATTCCTGCCTGGTTTGGACATCATGTTGTCTTGTTTTACATGTTGTTTAATCCCTGTTTAAATTAAACTCCAAAATGTTGACATTGTTCTCCCTGGAGTTCTGTTGGTGACTTGTTTTCAGAGCGCTAATGTGGGTGGGCCAAGTTCTTCTCTACAGACATTTGTGCATTAATTCATGACTTTAGGTGACTGTCCTACAGTGCACCTCCAGCAGAGGCATGTGAGTCATGCAGAAGAGGTCATTATAGCAGCATTTGCAAACGATAACTTTATGGGCATAATCTACATCAATGCATAGTTTCCCATCTTAAGGCCTGTAAGCCATTCATAGCATTCCTAAGTCATGAGTTTGAGCTTAGAATCCTGACAAATCACCCCCCGGGTCATGAATATGGACACACACTGTATCTGTGTCTGAGGTGTGTCCACTGCCAGTAATGCTTCTGTTTCGTGGTGTGGGGCTCGGAAAATCAATACTGCATGATGTCATCGCCATTTAGTGGGTCATTGTCTCACAGATGAGCTGTGAAGTGTGCGATGGGCGTGGAATAGTCTGTACACCAAAGATTAAGAATGCAGGACAATTTTTTTTTTTTTTATAAAATTTGTTCATATTTCAACAGTATTAATTATGGTTGCATAAAAAGTAAAGTAGCTAAAAATTCCTGATTTTGTCAGATTTTTTCCCCCCATACAACAACAATGACCACAACAATGACCACAACAATGACCACAACAATGACCACAACAATGACCACAACAATGACCACAACAATGACAACAACAATGAGAACAACAACGACAACAACAACGACAATATAATAATAACCATTAGATTAAATTAGATTAAATTAAATTGTTTGGTAGTTTTACAGCCAGTGCTGTGCTGGACATACAGTATATTCATACGCCCTTTTAAGGCTGTACACCAATTAATATTGGTACATACAGTCAGTTATTGCCTATAATAGTTATGTAACCTTATTAGGTTGTTATTCTCTTTAGAATGTAGCTTATGTATTTCAATTTCATTCAAAGTGTTGCAGTGTCAGTTAAACATGTCTTTTTAGAAATATTTTCATTTGTACTGTTCTCACTGCAACTGTTGTACTTTACTGTTGCAATACCTTAATTCTTTCCCTCTGTGTCTTAATAGATTTCTAAAATTAAAGATAGATCTGTAATATACACATTTACTTTAAGATGAATCATATTTTCACCTGTGCATTATAATATACCACTGTGTGTTTGAGTATTTCTGTGTGTGACAACAAAGTGATCGCTGTTGAAAGATAATACACTGAGGGGCATTAGTCATGATTCGGCAGATTGTGGCTGATCTTTTTACATATTTTCATAACGTTTCAAAGGGAAAGCCCGATTTATTTTGGGTGTCCTATTGTCTATGCGTGCAAGCAGCTGTGTTCCTCCACTTGCAAATGAACACCCTGACTTCCCTCAGGTCAAAGATGTGTGCTGCGTTTGGTTTGTTCTCTATAGGCAATACTCATTTATAGTTTTGTTTTCCCTCCACTTGAGTGGTTGGGTTTTAGTATTGTCCACTGAAAAAAAAAAGCTGCAAGCCAACATCTTTACAAATAATAGTTTTTTGGTGGAATGCCCAAAACTTCATGGAGGTTAGGGTTACAGCACTTATTCGATTATATAAAAATATATTAAAAGTGATCTGGATTATACAGACTCTAAATCACATCTAAAAAAACAAAACCAGTGGCATTATTTACCCGAAATGTCAAAAAGAATCATTTATGATTTTAATCAATATTACTGTTTATTTGCAAATATTCTCTATCCAGAAGCCCTCAGTCATCATATTTCAACCTTAATTTGTAGCTAATGGGAATGTTACATATCGCCACCAAACCAATTATTATTTGACAATAAAACATCTGTAATTGAATAAATGAAAGATAGATAAGCAGGTGGTGGACCCTCCGCCAGAAAACTTATGAAGTGCACCTTGAAAGGTTGTTTTTGAGTTCTTCTCTATCTGTGTGACATAACTGTCTTTGCATCACCTCAGATTACAGACAATGTTGTGAAAGCGTGCATGTGTGTGGTTGGTTTAGAGCTCTAAAAGTTCATGCAAGAATGTGAAAGACCCTAAAGCAGAGGTTAACAGCAGAGAATGCATGTCTTCTGAACGATTGATAACCAGCAAACAAATCCCTCGTGATACAGGCCACCCGCCTCTGAGTTGCATTGTATCAATTTGTCTTGAACGGTTGAACAATCGTGGAAATTATCTAATTATCTAATATTTTGCTCTGACAAACATTGTGGTTTTCTAAGATTCACAACGCACTCAATGTTCTCATTTTGACTTTAAGCATATCTGTACAGGAGCGAAACAAACTCAAACTACATGGAAAGAAACAGGCACAGGCTCTTTAACACTACAGAGAGTTTGTTTAGTTTATGTATTGCCCGTCATTTTACCGAAGACCAAAACCTAATACATTTGGTTCACTTAGTCTTAGGACATTAGGAAATGTGGCAGGAATCTGAGATATGCATTATCTGGATGACTGTCCCCTCAGAGACAGAAAGACCAGCCTGTGTGTTGTATTTTGAGTGTCAGAGCCTTCTTACATCTCCATTAGGGCCCAGGCCAAGCTACTCTTACTTCCTGCCAAGAAATCAGAGCTCCTCTCTCGCCAACACACACATCACATTCCTCTTTGTCTGTATTTCAATCTGAATCTTTGTTTTTATCTCAAATCCCCTCCTCTTATTCTCTCCCCATCTGTCCTTGGATCAGTCAGTGTCTTTTTGCAGGATACTAGTACTAGCATTTAGAGCCATTCTAGTTTAGTTCTGGTTAATACTGGTTTAACCTGTCCTTAAACGTGCACTTTGCCAGTTTTGGTTTGATTTTCTCTTTTTTTTTTTTCCACTTGTCTGGAAGATGCCACAGTATGATAAAAAAAAAATCATCTATGTTTCATTTATCCCGTTAAAGAAAATAGTATTTGGTTCGGTGATTGTTTGGTTTTATTCCATTTCCAGGAAAATACAATATTTCATACCTAACTACATAGTGCCTCTTTCATTTTTTAAATTCATTTTTTTTTTTTTTGTCTTTGTTCATTTTAGTTCTGATAATGGTTTAACTTTACTGATTGTGGCTTGTGCAGTTTAAAGCAGAACTCAGTAACTTCTGTAACGGAGCACCTCCTGCAGGTCTAAAAATATGTATATTTTTCCCCAGTTCCCCAAGAAAAGTTATTTATGTAGTTATTAATACTTTCTGTTTAACATATAGAGGTAATTCTATAACTGTTACCTAGCAACCATGTTAAGAAAAAAAAATCCATATAAATCACACAATAGTTATGATAGGACAAATACTAATATTACTGATAACCTGATAACACCTTTATTTTATTCATTGATTGTTTGTTGTCAGAAAATTGTGTCAGTTGTGTGTGAATTGTCTCAGCGTTTTTGATGAAACGTCATTATGGATGACATAAACAGAGGCAATTTTTATCTCAGCTTTACTTCCTGTAATTTTCAACTTTTATTTTTCTTTTCTTTTTTTCTACAAACTGCTACTTGACTGATGTAAACCCATGTTAAATATTTAGCCCATTCTGTCACACCAAAGAAAGCAATAATTAGAAAACTATGATCTGTAAAATGGTTTTACAGTCTGAAATAATCCTTAACATAGAAGAGTTCTGTATGTTCTCTTCTCTGTTTCTATCTTATCAGGATGCAGTGTCCTCTCTGTCTCCCTCACTCTGTGTCATGTCTCACACAACATCTGCTATCATCAAGTGGAAGAGTTTTACCCACAGTGCTTTGCGTGGCATAATAAGTAGCTCTTGGGGGTCTATAACTAACTGTTCAACTCTTGTCCCACAAAGTAGTGCTGGAGGTGTAATCGTTTAGCACTGGAAAACCAGACTGGGTCCACAAGAACGAGATGAGATTTTGACGTAATTTGTTTTTAAAAAGTTGTGTGGTTTAGTTCACAATTACTTTGGATATATTTTATTTTATAATTATATTTTTGCTGTCATTGTAGCCCTGATTTTAATTACTGCTTCCCAAGAGGTGTAACTTACCAGTGATAACCCTCTTCACATAAAAAGAAAACAAAAAATAAAACTCACAATGTTCACAATCAAGTGGAAAACCACAACCAGATCTTTATCAGTGAAATTTGTCTTTACATAACTATATAACTTTTGTTCAATTGAATGTTTAGCTTTTAGTACAGAATAAAAGTAGGGATGTCACAATATCAAATTTTAATGTTATGATTATGATAATAACATAATAATGTGAGAAGAAACATTACAATTTTACAATTATTCAAGATTACTGTTACCGTGACCAAACAACTATTAATCCTTCATTTATTAATTCAAGGCGCTGTAACATATTTCTACTGTTTTGAAATGTGAAAAACAAAACTAGTTCATTTTAAACTCTTTACATCAGTCACATCATATCGCTCACTTGCTTTATACAATCCCAGCATCCTAAATATTTAGTGTGATGACTTTACAAGCACTTCACAAGAGTAATGCTAACAAACATTAGCATGCTAAGTGTGCACCTCCTGCTTCTCTATAAACTCTATAAATAGATGCAGAGAAAGTGTTGTGTTCTCTTTTTCGCTCAAATAGACGCTTTTACAATGTATCTGTACTGGAGCAAAACAGATTTTACTTTATTACATGCAAAAATCATGTACATGAACCAGTACAGACAGCCCCTTTAATTTATAGTGTCTAATATATTGCAATTCTTCTAGTCTATGTCCAGCTTTATGAAATCAAACTTTATCAATCAATGATAAAGTAAAGTTAATCTCACAAAAACAGACAGATAAAAAGCACAAAACATTCAAGTTGACTCTTTTGGAGAGTAGACTGAATTGTAATCAATTTATTTTGCTTCTAAAATAGTCTCAATTATATGTTTTTAGTCGTAGTCGCCTGAATAATCATGATTGATCGATGAACATGAACAATCCCTGGTAGAAAACATCGCTTTACCACGACTGGCTTTTGGTTCAGTTTGATGTCTAGTTCATGGACAGCACAGGTTAAAAGCATGGTTTGAAATTAAGCTTCCGGTGGACATTTTAGCCTTTCCCTTTTATCTCTGTTTTGACATTTTCTTTCGTTG
This sequence comes from Rhinogobius similis, assembly GCA_019453435.1. Classification (NCBI taxonomy): domain Eukaryota; kingdom Metazoa; phylum Chordata; class Actinopteri; order Gobiiformes; family Gobiidae; genus Rhinogobius; species Rhinogobius similis. Next base: position 20,155,435 of record CM033619.1, on the reverse strand, counting down.
CCAAAGGGGCCCTCACAATAATGTCAACTATGCTGTTTATGCCGAGAACACAGCTTGAAGACTGTGACAAATGTGGACAGTGAACATGCAGCCTGGTTTATCAGTGTATCAAGGTCAGCTGCAACACTGCCAAACCACTAACTATGTGCTCATTGTGCAAGTCATAATGTATCTTGTGGCCAAAGCAGTTCAACGGACAGATTAGACGATATGGCACAAGATTCAGTCCAAATAAGACATAATGTGGTCTTATGTTTATGTTGTTGTGGCTTAAACTGTGAATCAACACCTTTAGCTTCTTCCTCTTTTCACTGTCAACACAAAACAGAATCTATCGGTACGTGTTCGTCATTCGGTACATACTCTCATAATTATTCAAATTAAATTAAAATTGCATTGTTTATCGTTAAATTAAAATCCATATACAACCCAAATTCAACCATTGCACTGTATTATAATTAAGGCTGGGCGATATTAAGAAAAACGTATCACATTCAGTCTATACAGTATTATGTGTTATGATATTAGTTGTGGGTTAGTCTTGCATTAGTTATGTTTTACTCCTTGGTAAAGACCTGTTTTAGTCTTGCTTTAGTCCAGGTTTTGTCCCTGATTTTGTCCTGTTTGAGTCTTCCTTTAGTCCAGGTTTTGTCCCTGTTTTTGTCCGGTTTTAGTATTGCTTTAGTCCTGGTTATGACCCTGATTTTGTCCTGTTTGAGTCTTCCTTTAGTTCAGGTTTAGTCCTGTTTTTGTCTTGTGCCTTTGAATGTGTTAAGGTATCAGACAAATGTCAAAGCACAGTTAAATAACACACTAAAGTAAAGAAAGATCATATAAACAACTTTAAACTATGTACACATACCATATGCCATATTTTTGCATATTTAAATGTTTCAATATATTACCCACCTCTAATAAGAAGTGATCTAATTAACAATTAACCTATATTAAATCATAAAGTTTTGTATTCTGTGCAGCACCATTTCCTTGTTTTGCAGCTGGTTTCATAATCAGCTCATATCACTGCAGACATCTTTGTGAGAGGCTTCAGATGAATATTAATCACAGTCTATGGGCGATCTCCTGATTTATGGCTCTTGTGTGTCACTTGTCAGCGACGGCCATGACATCGACCATTACCTCTCCATCTCTGCGTATGTGGCCTCTTTAATTGTCCCTCTGATTGACTCGTCTTCTCGTGACAGTGTTTACAGAGTAAACCAGGAAGTGACCTGAAGCTGCCAACCTTCTGTGAGAGACACATTTCCCATCAAGCTTTGCACACGCGACATATGGTCTGTTATTAATTATATTAACTGTCAGTGGCTGTTATCAAGTGTGAGTTCAGGAATATTCACTTAAAGTTCAGTGTATTCAAACACTAATATGAGTCCACCCACACAAAGCAAACACACTAGTTTCTGCACGTATGACATTGTGAGCAGGATGACACCATTGAAATATAAAAGTAAAGTAAACATTGTAACCCAAGAGAAAAAGGCTTTACCTTGCAATGTTTTTGTCTGATAGGGCTACACAATTTGAGAGAAATATCTAATTATTAATTAAGTATTGCAATTGTGATTAGATTTGCAATTTATGTTTTTTATAAAAGATTCTGTTCAAAGTTCACATTTTGACAAAAAGACTGAAATAGCTGTGTGAATTGACAAACCAATAAAAGAAAAGAAGAACATTTCAGAACATGTTTGTACAAATCTAATGTACAGGGTGAGTCATTTTTATGCAGAATAAAACAGGAGATTTTGTTGTTTATGGATGAAATTTTGGCACTTTGAAAACCTTCTGTCTTTGCTAATTGTGTCCATTAAAATTTGGAATTTGATTTGATTGTGATAAATGTAGTAGCTAGAACTCTCAAGTCATAAAATGTCAATAAGACCCTGGATGCTCTGAGATTTGTCACATCAGTATCCACAATCTTTTTGTTTCTTGTTTTAAATGTTCAGTTGTGTTGAGAGTGTAAGGCTTTGTGAGTAGTTTTTAAACTTCCACATAATGATTTGTGCTCATTATCAGATGGGAAAATGTCTATTGGCCAAAACATGCCCCTGTTCAGACGCTTCTTTTTTTGAAATCTTTGTGATGAGCCTCTCCGTCATATCAATGTAGCTCTTACTGGTATAAATACATATTAAACCTTGTACATGTCTGTGCCTTCTCAATAATGAACCTCAATCATTGAACATAGGAGTTGCACTAACTACATCCCTCGTGCTTCCTCCACCATTGTGCAATGATAAATGAGCTGAAGAAAAAACTACATCAAATATTCATCCGCGTTAAAACTCTTGAATGAAAAATTGAGAATATACAGCGCTCATTTTGCTTTCCCTAACATTCAAAAATCACTTTTTCTCCCCGAACAAGTCTCTGTGCGCAATCACAAATAAGTTATTCTGCAGATTTTTCAGGTTAATGAGAAGGAAAGCAGCTCCAATATGCTGTTGCTATTTTTTGGTCTGTCTTGGGTGGAATGAAAAAATAAGTTTGTAAAAAGGGTAAGAAAATAAAACTGTGCTGTTGTAACCTAAGGCTATAGTGGATGGACATGAACACGCCTGACCACTCTGAAGCACCATCATAAATCAAAACTGGTTTACCTTCACACAACCTTTTACCCTTTTTCATTTGCAGTTTTACCTCTCTCTGTTTACAATATCCTGTAGGGTTAGATGTGGGAGCTACATTAAAACATGGATAATACCACAGTTGTTTTGGAAGTTGTTTTTTTGAATGGTCTATAACAGTGGTTCCCAAATTCGTCGATGTAAACCCTCATTCGTCCAGGTGTGGTCCATCGTAGAAAGGGGTTCAGAGGTTGTCATCCGGACGTCGTTTAAAGATCGAGACGTTTCGACTTTTATCCAAAAGTCATTGTCAATCAGATTTACAATGACTTTTGGATAAAAGTCGAAACGTCTCGATCTTTAAACGGCGTCCGGATGACAACCTCTGAACCCCTTTCTACAGTGGTTCCCAAACTTTTCCTAGTCCTGTTCCTCTTCTTGTCTTTTGATGACAAGTTGCATCATCTGGGGCTGTAAACCTTTAGTCATTTAGTCGATTAATTGGTCGATTGTGTCTTAGTCGACCACCATTTTATTAGTTGACTAATTATTATTAGTAAGATTTAAAGGATTTATATGGCAAAGACAGCTAAAACAAGAGGATATGTAGTGAGTTAGCTGGAGTTTAAAATATAAATACACTATTTCTTATACTTATCTGTAAAAATAGTTGTTTTGCATGAATTCCTGTGCAGTTGTGGTCTTGAGTGCAGTTTGGGTCAGATACATGGACATACGTCATAGTTTTCATATATTTTTGCCACACCCCCATTTAGTAGATTAATTGGTCGATAGGGCAAGTCTTTAGTCGACCAAGAATTTATTTAGTCGACGACAGCCCTAATTTTACATACATACATATTACATACACTTACATACTACAGTTTCACATTTAAACACCTAAACTGGACTTCGTTCTGTGTACCCCTGGATGTCCTCTAACCACAGTTTGGGAACCGCTGCTCTACAATAAAAGCAACTTGAAAAGGCAGCAAAACGAGCTGATTAAATGAATACCCGCTTTTTTGTTTCCAATAGCCATGTGATATTTCTTCACTGACCCCTGTTTAACAGCATTTGCAGAATGTTTAGCCCCTGCTCTCTTTTTATGTTTCTTTATGTTCATATCACCATTAGAGCTGCAACAAGTTAATCAATTAATCACGAACTAATAACGGTCAGGATCTCATTTAGTAATCGAATAAAAGTTAACTGGTCTATACATAGGTTCCTGGTTGCAAGAAAGAATAATCGATAGACTAATCGATTAGCAAAATGATTGTTAGTTGCAGCCCTAATCATCATCATCATCACCTCATATGTGCCACATGACACAGAGGTTAGAACAAGAAAATCAAGTGTGATTCTTGAACCATCGCTTTCCCCGCCAAACTAAAACACTAAAGGCTAATCCGTCACCTTTGTATTCCTGACCAAGATACCCTTTGTTTTGTTTTTTACCAGCCACACTCACCAGTCACTGTCCTCTTCATTTTTTGATCATGAAAAAATGACAAATGTAATCCCCTTTAGCAGTTTTTCTGTCCTAATTTCCTCTTCTCCTCACTCAATTTAGCGTGGAGTGGTGCTGACTAAGCAGTGTTCGGTGTTAAACTAGTGGATCCTTCCGAGCCCCCTGCGTCTCTCGCCCACGCACCAGCACCCCGAGCGTGTGGCCCATCTCCTTCACTCCTTCACTCCCACTTCGCCTCCTCTTTGTTTTGAATGTGCCTTTTTCGTGCCTCTGTAACTGCTCGCCTTCCGCACTATTTTGCCAATTTTTAGAGCGCCCCCTTTGAGTTCCCGCCTTTACGTCTCCAGTTTATTATTTTTTGACTTGGATGACAAAATGAATCTCTTTGTCTGGCGCTGTAGTGTGCTGCTAATCAGGCCACTCACTGATTACACGCTTCACGCTAATCAGGCATCTCGCTGTTGCTGCGTGCGTTGGTGACTGTACTTGTGCGTTCGAACAGCGAGGGGCATCCGTTAGAAAGCCACCTCCAAAGTCTTGCCTCCTCATTGTTCACCCAAAAACCCAAAGACACAAAATCTGGCGTACAGCAAATCGGGGAAAATTATTTACCCGCCGCATGCAGTGCCTTTGACAAATAGTGGTTCACGATCTAGCTTCGATGGTTTGAAAATGTAGCTGTGTGCAGGTAGCATAGGTAAAGATTATTTGAAGAAGGTGGAGGAAAGAGAAGATGGAGGAAGACGAGGAGGAGGAGGAGGAGGGGAAAAGCAATTATGGTCCAGATAACAGGCATGCTATGGATTTTCAAACTGCTGCTAGGTCTTTTTATTCGAGTGTCTTTGTCCATTGCTGTCCCTGAACCAGTTTTCAAAAAATGTCCCGTTTAAAAAGCACAGTACTGACAAGGGCAATTACAATGCATTGTCTTTGTGTGTGCGCGTGTGTGTGTGCGTGTGTGTGTGTGTGCTGATTAACTGCAGGAGACGGGCTGCTGAAACGTGTCGGACAACAACAGACACCAACGTTTTGTCGATAAGCGCCTTGTGTGACCGACAGCTCGCTCCATCTAATCTGCATCGTCACATCGTCCTTGTGCTTTAATGGAGTCACTACGTCGGGCACGCGGCAAACGGCCATAATATTGTGACCATTTGACTGGGGTGGTGGCCATAAATGGACTTTGTTGCTCAATTGGATCCCAGGAAGAGTAACGCTGTCAGTATGGAGACATAAATGAAATTAACAATAAACTATACGTGACAATTAAGGATGTCCAGTGATGTCCAGTCCAGTGTCCAGTCAGTCCATGAACAGTTCATTGGTAATTGTGATTATTCAGGTCACACTGCAATTGTACAAGAAAAAAATAACAATTGTGAGAATTAAATAAATAAATACTTAAAATAATCTGCACTCCAAAGTTGGGATGTAGCGATAATCAGTATTATTGGTGTTATTAATATCATGAGGATGGGTTTCTGATGGTATTGACAGAGCGTATTTATTTTTATCTTGAGTTCACAAATGAATAATCTTTAGTCATAATATAGGTGTAACATGTCACAAATAAAGTAAATAACCAGAATGAAATAGTCTCATCTTTAAATCCATGTAAACGCATCATATTAAACAGATTTATTCAATGTAAGCTCATTGTCATTCCTTGGATTGCCCTGTGTTTCCCCAAATCGCTCCCCAGTGAAGCAGAGCATTAAAAAAGAACAATGCAGACACTTTTTATACTTGAGAAGCCCCTATAAAATATGCACCTCCGCGTTATACCGTCATACCATGGTATTTTTTTAATCATGGTTATCAAACTATCATAAGTTACTTTTATGAGATGGACGATATTTCAGTTACGGTATCGGCTGGATATCAACTCATATTTGGCGATGTTATTTTTTGGTGTTGTCCCAGTCTTGTGTCATTCCCAGTTTGTCCTCAGTGCATCAGATTTGTCTTTTTGGACAGAATAATGGGTAAAAAGAGAAGAGCAATGAGGCAAAAAATATGTTGTATGTTTACACAATCGTGCAACAAATCATTTTATGTCCCTGCTATATAATAGAATTTGGTATTACTTCTATTCAATTGAAAAGGTCATTTGTGAACTTCAATTTAAAATAGATTTGGGGATTTTAAATATCGGTATCGACAAATAAAGTTGTTGGCCTCAACAGCAAGCCACATTGGATATCTGTACTGGCTCTATATGTGGCCATCTCTACTCTTTTATCTCGTTTAACTCGTTTCTCATATTATACTTTATTATTCAGGTCTCAAAGAGGAATGGTGATCTTCAGACGATGTGAATGAAAGAGGGTTGCTTTCATGTCAATAGTTGTGAATAATCGCAAAATCGTATAATAATAATCATAAACCGATCTTGTAACAATCCTACACATGAAATGCATTCGACCTATTTCTCTCAAAACATGAATGACACTTTTTTATTTCTAAATGTATTTATTCTATAGTTATGGTTCACTTTGTTGTTCTTGTATGTACATTTGTCATTTACATTTGACCCATCCTTCACAGTTAGCAGCATGATTACAAAGCTATAGGCAAGATTAATCTATTGTGCAGATTGTAGGTTGATGGGGGAACCATAGGAAACTTGGGGGCTGCAATGTTTTGATATGGGATTGACTTTTCTTTTACATGACGACAAGCTATGGGTTCTCTGAAAACGCTGGAAGAGGGAGTTTCTTTGGGACAGGAGGCCGTTCTGAGCTCATAAATACTGGACAAACCAGTTTTCTCACAGAGGGACGAGAGCGCAACCCTGATCTGTGCAGTGACTGGCTTCTGCAACCCGAACCCTGACCCAACACGCGACTGACCCACGGCCGCAAAATACAACACATTAAGGACTCATACGTTTATATCTGCACAAGAAACTGTCAGAAATACATTTATAAAGCTCTCTTTTACTTTAGAATAGGCCAGCAATGCCCCAGAAAATGTAATCTCCAAGTTGTAAACAGAAGATACGATTACTTGTGCATGTAGTGCTGGACAAATGCATGTACTGCAGCTTTTCACACCTAAAACAAACCTCAAATCTCATAGTTTACATCTCATATACTCATTTAGCTACTGTGTCAAATTGAGATACTTCCATTGGTTTTCCTCTGCAACCTGGGAATAATCTGCTGTTTTGGATGGAAATCTCTATACAATAGTTTCACCTTTTCAACTTGTTCAAATCATCTTTACGCTTTTGTTTTTTTCTTTCTAACCATCAGCCTCATCAACAAAGTGTGCACCTGCTGCCGTGCAAAAAGATGCCACAATTTACCCCAAACGAATTGTGGAGCTTGTCCTTAATTTGGTTTTAGGTCGTCTTCTCTGCCCATCGCTTTGAGTCCTCACATTTGCTTGTTGTGCTGCACCTCAGACGACTGACTCATCGCTTTGGTTGTTTTATTAGTATCAAGGCTTCCCCACTCGGATCACCCACGCTCCTCTCACTCTCCTGAACTTCTTTTTTTGGTGCAGCTCTGTTTTAGATAAAGGTTGGATTTCTTTTCCTGAAGCATTCCAAAAAATGTGCTGTTTTGGAAAATGTGGATCTAATTTAAGGGCTTTAGTCAAATAAGGCTAAATATGGCTCTATTGGTTTTGTGGACATAAGACTTTTCGCATCAAATAAGACGAAAACCTAGTGTGTGTGCAACATTTTAAGATGATAACATTTGTCTTTTGTTTTGAGTTACATAGTGCACCAGTTCAGCTCATCATCAGCTCCTGTTAATGCCTAAATATAGATGTGTGTTGTGAGGGTGCTATATTTTATAATTTAAGTTAAAATGTTCTATCATCACCAAGGGATTTAGCAGATAGAAATACAGCTATATTGTATTGTATTGTATTGTATTATTGTAACAAAAAAAATTGATCTTTTGTTATGAATTAAAGAAAGCAAATCTGATTCTGATTCTAATACAGCATTGATTTCCGTGACCTCGGCTCTTTGGTCCAGGTCTTAGACACAAGTATCTGTTCTCCTCGACTTCAACAGAGCTCTGTCCTCGACTCTGGACACGGTTTACTTAAAGAAGTCAATTAGTTTTGTGAATTACTCTTGTGAATGCCTGTGGTGCTACAGGCTATTGAGTGCTTAAAGAGACAAAGAGAAGAGGATTTGTCAGTGTCAAATATATGTATCGCTGTAAGAACATCGTTGAAATAAAGGCACTGTGTAAACAAATGGTTTTTAGGGACTTTTTAGGGGATCTTCCTGTGATTCAACATAAAATATTGCACAAAATATAATGCTTATATTTGGATATATCTGTCAGTGAGAGTTTGTTTGAAAACCTCCAGAAACAAAGAAAAGAAAAACATGAGTGTGTGTCTCGGGGGTCTCTGTGTGAACTGGAGTCGGCCCCAGTCTGACTGGCTCTAAATAGCCAACAGCTCCTGAGAAAGTTTGTCTCCACGGTCAGTGCATTTGACTGAATTCTGCTGATTTACTCCAGAGGAAAGAAACTAAACTAAACATATTATAATGAATGTCATTACGGGACCCCTGCTGTGTCACATTTCTGACTACGATCATCGACTCATATCTGTCTGTGTTTCATGGGGAGGATCCCATGCTGTCTTTGTGTTGTCTACATTATTATTATTTGACCCATGATGTTGACACTACTGTGCTCCTCTTTGTGCAAACAATTTAACGTTGTAACATTTTTAAAACACAGATCAAGTGTAATGTTGCATTGGGAAGTAAACTCCACAGTCTGACTTGATTTTTCTGCTTGAGACATGATACTAGAATACATAATTAATATTATTGTTTAGACACTCAGGCTAAGCCTCTCCCCCCAGGGAGACTTTATATGAATAAGAATGAATACTTTTGCACCGTAAACAGCTGATATTGACTGAAAAACTGAGGACTGAGTAGGTGCAATGAATTGTAGTTAGGTTTATGGTAATGCTCTTTGTCCAAACTGAAATGGTGAGTGCTGTTCCCCGGCTGCTCGCACTGCCATGGCAGGCATGTGGAGAGAGAGGCATCCAGGACATTTTTACAAATGAATGCTCCTTTCACAGACGTGTCTCTCTCAGTCTGTCCCTTTGCTCCTTTAGCTCTTTGCTCTGGACCCTTCAGTTCAATGTTTTGTGCCACTAGTCACAGCAGGACTCTCTCGTCCTCATAATGTCTGCTGCCCTTGGGGCGACAGCAACACCTGCTTAAAGAGCAACTGTAAGACAAGTGTAATTTAGTTGTTTATTTTTCTAATGTGGAGTTTATATTCTACGAGCTGCATTTATTAATTCCATTTTAGACATTTTCTTGTATACAAATGGATAATTAAATAAATTATTGTGGGCTTGTGTAACGCTCATAGCCTCAGAATGTGGATCATTGAGCACTCGAATGTTATTAAACTGCATTAGTCTTTTCACCTTGTGAGTAATAATTCGATACTCGGCCTCAAAGAGCATCTCGACTTATTATCCTGGATGATACATTTGCTGAACCAATGATACCTGAACTTTAAATTACTTTTATCGCCGGTCTGCACAGTGAAAAGTGTGTGTCCTCTACAAACTTTCTGAGAATATTTTCGAGCTAATCATCAATAAAAGTTATTACTGAGTTGGAGCCGTTTCCTGCGGCACTTTGGATTTCTTATGGTGCCAGATCTCAAATACCTCACAACAGTTTAGAGACTTTGTGTACAATAATGGCCTGCTTTATGACCTTGCAAGGACCTTTTGTTTTTATAATGGGTCAATTCTTCATTTATATATATATATATATATATATATATATATATATATATATATATATATATAAATATATATATATATATATATATATAAATATATAAAATATATATATAAAATATTATTTTCTTATTTAAAGACAATTTACACTCAAACTCTCCTGGCTCAGAGCCTTCCTTGCATCCATACATCTCGTCAGTCTAGTCAGTGCTGTTCTTTGGTCTTCTCTAATCAATGTCTTGAATGTCCCCCTCTAAGCCCAGGGGTCACAACCTTCTAATGAGTTCCTAATGTTGATGCAGTGTCTCAGACCGCAGTGTCACCTCAGCAGACAGCCGTCTGGCTCAGATCTCTGTCCTCTGGCTCTGAGTTGGCATTTATTTTGGTGTTGAGCCTGCTGTGATGTCCAGAAGCTGTTTTTGTCAGCACTTTTATATGTGCTGTTCAGCAGTGGTGCAGAGTCCTCTATCCCCAGATAAAGATAGCTTTTGAACAATTGGTCGCAAATCACAAAATACATTATTGTGACAGGTCTAAGCTTAGACAAGATGTGAAATTAGGGATTTATTCTCTTAATGGCCTTATAATATTGAACACTCAGTAACATTTTGTTATGTATTATACAACCTTCTGGGTGATTATGGGCTGATTATAGGCACCTGATACACAATTGTCTTTTCTCACATTCAGGAGATAATACAACAGATTTCACCTCTCTAACAGTCGTGTTATGATGACTCGTATGTTTTATTGAAAGTGACTCAAGTGTATTGCAGTCCTCCAGTCTTCCCCCACAGTGGTGCTCTCCTCTGAAGCTGAGTCTGTTCATGTGGGAGTTCAGAGCTCAGCCTCATGTTGATCAGAGCTGGAGGAGGTTCCCTCTCTATGAATCATGTGTGTCTCTGAGCTACACAGAACACTTAAGCCAGGACAAAGGCTACATTTTGATGGTCCTGAGTTAGTGCAGCGAACACAAATCATAGCACAATTTTCCTAGATTTCTATTTTTATCACAATTCACACACTAGATTTGTGCCTTTATGAGATATGTGTTTTTTCTAAGAGTTCAGACTTTGCTGTGATTGCGTGAGGAGGCCTTTACTCACTGACGAGGGGCAGTGGGAAATATATACGACATGAAACTATCTTTGACGAGCTTCATTAAATGACCCTGAATCCTCCAGATTGTCAGATTGTCACAGGGTCACATTTTGTTCCAGTCTATGTCCAGCCTTCCTCCTCCTCCAAAGGGTTTGTTTAATGATGAGTATGAGTAATAGAGCACTTGTTAACATGATAGCAACGCAACACTACTAATTCATTTGACTGACAATAGAATTGATTAGAAGAACAATTATCTCGCATATTCTCGCCAGTAACATTTAACAGCACAGAAGGGCAATCTACACAAAAAATACTTGACTGAATTATTGCGATGTATTGAACAAAAGAATGAAAGCAAGACATAAGGACACATGTTATTGCATTATTTTGTTACTTTGCATTGTAGTTTAAATGCACTTAAATGCATTTTTGCTGGTCCAAATTAGACTCTTAAAGGAAAACTATTATGCATTTTTCATATTGCAATTAGCCTTTAAACATACTCTTAAGTACCTTAAGTTTGCCATCTCATGTTTTGAAACAAAAAATAAGTTTATTATGCACTAAACATATTTCTCAGCTGTCTGGCCTGACACTTACTGAGTGTATTTAGCCAGTAAATTGCGCCTAGAACTCACACAATTCAGTTATGTTATTACTACGTGACATGTGATGACCAGACAATAGTAGCAGTGATCGTGTTTAGACCGCAGAAATGCTCAGAACGAGTCTGGTGATGATTAAATAATTATTAAAGCTCAAAAAAGTCACTGCATAAGAATATGTGTCCTTTGAATCAGGGTCTTTTCTATAAGGATTAAAATTAATAATTGTTCGATTATCTCTAGACTTAAACTGAGAAAGAGATAAAACATGTCTTTAAATTTATTAGTTAATGTTTAAGTCTCACAAATGTAAAATGACTGATCACTCTTTACAAGCAGAAATGTTAGAGATTGTTAGTTTCCAACATTTCGTGGCTTAATGAAACATCTGAACTGTTTAAACCCGGCTAAGAAGGAGTTAACATATTCTATACAGTACCATAAGTGCACAGCAGTTTGCTAATAAAGACTCCAACATTAGATCATCTGTGGTGATGCTCATCAAAGTCCAATTTTACGCTTCAGAGCAGAAAATGTCATCCTGAAGCCAGCGTGCATGAAGTCTCCTAATGGAAACTGGCGTCTGACTGTTACAATACACCACGACAGCCCTGAGACAACCCTGTGTGCGTCAAATTACATCTTTTTGAGAGGGATTTCCAAGTTCAGCGCTACTTTGAGATGAGCAATATTCTATTTAGTTTACAGCCACATTATACCTTCTGCCTCGACTCACACAAGGTACAGAGTTTAGGAACAGAACCGCACAATCGCAGGTCACCCCACTTTGTTCACAGGCTTCATATGAGTCCCCAGACCTAATGCTACTCGATTATGGCAAAAGATATAATTATCTGGCTCCTAATTGAAATCAGGATTATTTCAAACAATTACTTCTACTTACTACTACTACTACTTAATTATATTTTGCTCCAGGTTTTGAGGCAAAAGGAGTGCATGAACGGAAGGAAATTCATTGTATTTTTTCTTACGTTTTTGAAATTTAAAAGGGAAATAATTGAAATCTCGATTAATATACAATTAACTGCACAGTCCTACCCTGCCATGTTACTTGGCCTGGTAGCGTCTCTTGCTTGTCTTAATAGAGAAAGAAATTTTAATGCGGTATTGACAGAACATTTAAGCAGAGCTGCACAATGAATTGAATTCAAATCAAAATCACAATTTGAATGAACGCAATTAATAAATAGCAAAGGCTGCAATCTTTGAAGTGCAATCATTTTCTCCACAAACAAAAAAAATCCTGTTTTATTCTGTGTAAAAACTGCTAAACTTTTAGATTTTTCTGAATTGAAAGTGATGAAAATACAACTTAAAGCGACAAAAATGTATCCCAAACAACAAAAACTCGACTAGTGACGTGAATAAAAATTGAAACTGACAAAAACGTGACAAAAAATGACTTAACTAAAAGTGACATTTTAAAGTGACAAATTTGTGTTTAAAGGATCAAAAACAACGCGAAAAGGGAAAAAAAAGCTCTGTAACATGTGATTCTTTTATTACTTTTCAGTTCATATTTCAGTCTTTTTGTTAATTCTCCTGGACATTGTTAAAAAGTTATTTTTAACAGAACCCTATTATTAAAACATAAATCGCAAATCTAATCGCAATCGCTATACTGGTCAGACAAATCGGAATTAGATATTTTTCCCAAATCGAGCAGCTCTACATTCAAGGCAAAGTGATAATCTCTGGAGACAAGTAGTGGAACTCTTTAAAGCCACCTCCCTCTTGTGTGGTTCTGGCTCCACAGTCCAAGTGGATGCGTCAGTCCTAGTTCATCTGCAGCCTGTCCGTTTGTGGGAGTAGGATCTCTCTTTCACTGTGGTTTCTACTTTTTCCCATGGGTTTTTTTTGTAGTTTTTCCTCGCCGCGAAGGAGGGTCAAAGGACAGGGGCATTCTGGGACAGTTATCTGAACTGCTTGTACCTGTGGCCCATCGAGGCAACTGTTGTTGTGATTTTGGGCATTATAAAAATAAATTGATTTGATTTGATTCGAAGTAGTGGACCCTCTACCAGAACCTTGCGCACATTTGAATGGCATGATTTAATTGTATATTCCTCTGTCCTTTTTTTTCCAAACTGTTGGTGTTTAATTATTCTCTTCTCATTCACATTCATTGAGATGGGGCTTGAAGCATCATTAGTCTTTGAGCCTCTTAAAAACCATTAACAGGTGCAGACCGAAGCCATTCAAATGCATTACTCTTACAGCGGCAGTGGCTCTTCCTCTCTGCTGCCTGTCACTCTCACACATCTGCCTGCTCGCGATAATGGCTACTCCTGTCAACATGAAGCGGAGCGGGCAGCAAAACGCCAAAGGCCACTCAAAACACACACAGACACACCGTTGCAGCAGACACAACCTCAATTCAATTACAAAACGTGGTCCCGGCCGGCGCGATCGTAGTGGGATTGGTAAATGTTTGCTCGCCTAATGAATGCTTGGTGCGCGCCTGAAGCCCCCGAGTGACTGAGTGAGGTGGGATGATGGCGCGCTCTTTATGCAGTTTATGGGAAGCGGAAAAGTAAGATCATTTTGGAGCACATACGTTGCAGAAAGTGTCGATTAAAAAACTCTAGCGTCACTGAACTTCAGTTGTTTGGTCGATTAATTGGTCGAGGGTATCGTAGTTGACCAGTATTTTTACTCATCGATTATTTTATTGGGATTTTAAGGATTTATATGGACCACACTAGAAAGAAGGGTTTTTAGCGAGTTAGTTTGACATTTGTAGGATTTTAATCTGCCATCTTACACATAAACACTATGAGTTTTATGTATAAATATCTGTAAAATGTGTTAAATCCTGTGATCTTGTGGCCTTATCACTATTGAAACTACTGCATGCCACTGACACAATAACCCAAAACCGAGAGAATCCCAGTAAATCCTTTTCTAAATGTATAATTTAGAAACAAAGAAGACATTTCAAGAAGTGAAAGGTGGGTCATGGGTTCATTGTAGAGCAGCTTTTAAAATCACAGACATCTGCATGATTGTGTCAAAGTAATCATCAAAACTACAAAAGAACAATACAACAATAGAACAACTGTGACCGCAAATGTTGTGAATTCAGTGAGAAAAGACTTCCCAGGCTCCAGGTGTTGTATTACATAATGCTGCTCATAAAATGATGACACGGCAGATTTCTGCAAGTCTCTGTCCTCTGGTCACAAGACACTGAATCTAAGATATTCTAGGCTTTTTCCCTTTTAACAAGCTCTAATCTGACATGTAAAGTTTGATAGTGTCTTTATCTGCGGCAGATGTGGGTGTCATGAAGGTCGGAGCGACTCTGGACAGAGCTGCTTACTCAGTGTCTGAGTCTGACTGAGCACTGGGCTGTTATAAACCAGACAAAGCACATTTTCATCACACAATGCGATGATGTAGTGCTCCTCTGGTGGAGACGTTTAAGGCTGACTGTGGTATTTACAGTAATTGAGATGTAAGACGCTCTAAAATCTGATTATTATGTGCTGATTCACAATCTCTCAAATCCCAGCCTGGGCCTAAACAGTTTAACACAGAATGAGAAAACATTCATCCTAAATCAGATAACAAAAACTCAGAGTCCATGTATTCCTCTATTTACTGTTTTGAAGATGTTTGTACGTGCACGCACTGGAGAAAACCCTCTGTTTACTCAGAAATGAGCTCTTCTCGTGAAAAATGCATGTGGTGATAAACATTACATCTAATGTTTTTAAATGACGATGGGCTGTCTATCCACACATTCTTATTCAGAAGTGTTACCTGCTGCTTCCTGTGTTGACAGTTGAGTTTAAGGCAGTGACTCATAAAAGCTGCTGTGATGGAGCATGTATTAAACATACAATGTCCTCCTCCTCCACACTCAAGTGTCAGCAGCACTGTTACAGCGTATGATCCAGGTTTATGCATCTTATTTTAACTACTCGCTCAGTTATTGTTTGGATTTCCATGTATTTTCTGTTTGGGCCTTGCAGTGAGGACCCGACGACTGGGTCAGTGTTTGTGTGATGTTCACAGCATAAGGTGATATGTGAGGACGGGCGGGGAAAGTCTTTTATTTAGAGATGTTTGAATATGCAGTTCATGGTAGTTTTTTGCATCTTAATCACCATCATGGACTTATTTGATTCAGTATCATCAGTTGTTTTTCTTATACTGTTTAGAGGAGAAGATACAAACTGAGAAGCTACAGACGTATGGGCAAAAATATTAAAAACCGGTTTTAAGTAATTAACTACTATGCAGAGCTGAGCAATATACTGTATATTAAAATGTAGCTAATGTCATGAATGTTGTTTTGGACGCTACAAGGCTACAAAAATAAGTGATTTAAAAATCTAAAAAGTTAGATTATAAACTTTCAAATTAAGGAATAAGGTGATATTTCTGCACTTTAGTGATTCATTTTACAGGCATTTCTCATTTGTCTTATTAAAATTCAACTAATACATTTAAAATCATGTTACACATTATTATTGTGATACTCCAAAAAATACTGAGATATTAGAATATATATCATACACGATGATGATTATTACCACATACACAGTGTGTTTATAATAATAATAAGCATTCGATAAAGCAAATAATCAAATTATTAAAGAAATGAACAGATTTTGTGTTCCCTGATGCTTGTCGTGTGACATGAAGTAGGTCACATGGTATGTGCTCTTTAAGGTACAGTCGGAGTAGCCATGTGAGCATGTATTTTTCATGAGCTGTGCAGTGCGAGAGTGCACCACAGCTCCAGAGCTGAACTGTCTTTCCTAGAAATCCCTGTGGCTCTGCTTCAGTGTGGTGTGTTTGACGGCTGCTGAAAGTAGACAATGAGCAGTGCAGTTTTGAGCCGTCTGCAGGATGGTACAGTAAAGTTATGGAAGTGTCAAGAGCTGAACAAGCAGAGAAGAGCTGGAGCTGGAGGGAGTCAGAGGTGAGCTGAAGGTTTGTTGCCAAATGACATGCTGGGCATGGGCAGTTCAACTCGGGATAAACAAGTCTGAAATGTCACAAATAAATATATAGATTATATTCCATGTAATGTATATACCTACTAGATTTTTTCAAGATATAGTGGACTGTAAAATTAACCACAAAAGTGGAAAAATATCACTGCAGCTTTTATTGTTAAACTGCTTGGAAATCCTCAACTATATACTTGATATTATAATGCACATCCCCAAAACAACACTTTTAAATCCCCTTTCCAATGTATCCCCCTCATTGATCAATAAAATGGCACTAAAAATGTATAGTCACACAAGAGCCAACAACAAAGTAAATGACACAGAAACACGTATGTGTGATGTTATCAAGACTTGCTTTGCCACTGTCATTACTGACAAAAACATAATTACGACTACACGCATAATAGTGCCTGCCCCTTTTGAAAAAAAAACCTCATGAATAGAAAATTTGTCAAAGATAGTAATATGTTTTTTTTTTGTGAGAGGTGTATACTCTGTTCTCATCTTTTTAAGTTTTTTTTTGACACTAACAATCAGGTTAAACTTACCATGGTAACAGCCCAAGGTCTTGTGATAGAAGAGAGATTTCCTGCAGGTATTGTCTCAGAACATTTTCTACTTTCTACTGTCAAGCACACATTACTGAGCTTGTAGCAGTGTCTTATGGGAGTTTCCGTTGCATGTCTCCTTCTCTCGCCCTCTTCAGCCCAAACCCATGGCTGTTTTCCACACTGCGGTCTCATCTGGCTCTGCTCTGCATTTGTTTGCAACAGATGCAAACGATCCAAACATGTCTGGAGTCTGGACCGACTGAAATGACTCAAAGGTTCTTGTACAGATGAAGGGCTTTAGTGCTACTTTTACCAGGAAACATGCATTAAGTTATAAACAGTGAAAGTAAAATGTAAATTAATATCTAATATAGTTTTTTTTTTTTTTTTTTTTTTTTTTTTGGAGTACCAATAATTATATTCAGATTATATTATGCGTTATAAGTTCTGGTTTTGTCCCTAGTTTAGTCCTGTTTTAGTCCAGTTTTTATTCTTGGTTAAGTCCTGGTTTTGTCTTGCTATTGTCCTGGTTTTGTCCCTGGTTTTGTCCTGTTTTAGTCATGGTTGTCAAAATATGTTAAAATGTGTCTTTAAATGTATTAACTGAGGTTTAAGTATCCATTAAATGTGAATTTGCAGTAAATTTACCCACAGAAGAGAAGAAATATAATTTTATTATTTATTTAATATAAATGACATGCACGAAATTCTAATTTTGCATATTTTCAAAGCAACATTCACAATATTATCAATTTTTCAATATATTTCTCACATCTAGGTATGCTGAAGTGCTGTTGGAGCACTGACAGAAAAAGTCTTGTGAAACCTTCTGGAAACTGCTGGATTTTTAACAAAAATGTGTAAATTAAAAAAACAAACAAACAGTATTATTATTGATTAGAAAACAATATTATTACTCGTTGAGAGGTTTTCATAGTAGAGCCTTTATCGAGGGAACACTGTCTTTTGCGATGGATTTGTGTGCATAGGCCCCTCTTACCATGATTTACTGAGGTACAGGGAGCGATAATGTCTTACCTCTCTTTGTCTCCCCTTCCTTACATAACTACAGTCGACTCACAAGGGATGAATGAACAATGTGACTCAAGTTGAGCAGTGGTGCAGTTTTTACACAAATCACAGTTCGAGCACAGATTCTTCTGCTTAACTTATTTTCTTTAAAGTTTGCAAAAGCAGAATACGTCCTGTCTAAGTCAGTTTCATGGTATTTTCATTTTACCAAGTGTTTTTTCCTTGCATCTTCTCTGGCTGTTGCTGTTTCACCCCGAGTGTATTTTTAGTAACTGTAAAAGTGCAGGGCTGTTTGCATACATAATAACACAGCGGGCTTACCCTGTAGTGTGTGCAGCACAACTGTGTCTCCACCTCTGCCGCTCTGTGGATAACCTTACGTTTATATGTCGCGCTGTAATTGCCCCTCATTTGTTTGCACCTTTTCAGAGGCATTTCTCTTGTGAGCGAGTGGAATTAACATCAGTATTTGGTCAGTGGCTGTGAATGGCTGCGTACAATCGGTATGACTTACCTTGTGTCCTTGTTTCTCACTTCAAACGACCCAATAGACTCTAAATGACACTGCTCTGTGCCACAAGAGAGGATGCAGCATCAGTGTGTGTGAATAAGGCCATAGTAATCTGTTACCTCTGCTCCTGCTCTGTCAGTCGTGCACTTGCAGGTGTGCTGGACCCGAACAGAAAATAACCTCATAAGAAAAGGACTGCACATGACGGTGAACTGGAGTTACTGAGTCACAAAATGTGTCTATCAAACTGCACCTGAGGCTGTCATCCCTCTTCTACTGTCACTAATACTTCTACTATTCTACTGTACTGCATGCTTTCTGACCTTCACATACAGACACAACAGGAGCTGTGGTCCACGAGAGTGAGACAAAACGAGATTTTGACATAGTTTATAATAAATCTGCAGCTCCATTTACAATTTTGTCCTCACATTACTTGAAGAAATCACTGTCGTTGTTGCACTGTTTTTTGGAACTTTCCAAGGCAAATGTAAACACAGGTAAATAATTTCACAAGATCATTCTCCTCTTCTCGTGTGATTTTGAGGCATGAAAACAGATGATTGTATTTTAGTGCCATAAGTGCATGATCAAGGTCACACCACCAAGCTCCTGACTCTTGTATTTGCATTACACTTAGAGTCTTAGAAAGGTCATGTGGGGAAAATTAATTTCACTCTACACTCAAGGACAAGTCATATATTCACATACTATCAACTATCTTTATTCATATATAGCTGATATAATTAAAATACGGCTGGTGGGACTTTCAAACTAGAAACCCTCCAGGAACAAAGAAAAATATGTGAAGTATCATGTCATTAAATCAATACGTATCTACTCAACAGGTTTTTATGATCGTGGCTCTATGCAGTCATGCTAACTAAAACAATAGGGCCACACAATTAATCCAAAATGAAAACAAAATTTTAATGGACGCCATTAGCAAATCACATAGGCTGCAATTTTTGAAGTCCCATAATTTCCTCCACAAACAGCAAAATATCCAGTTTTATTATTTTTTGTTTTGTTCTGAACTTGTTCTGAAATGCATTTGATTCTTTTATTAGTTTGTCAGTTCATGTTTCAGTCTTTTGTTAAATCTGTTAATTCTCCCAGATGCGATAAAAATGTGAACTTTGAACAGAATCCTACAATTAAAACAATCACAGTACTGGTCAGAAAAATCATAATTGGATATTTGTCACACATTTTGTCACTGTCATTGGGAGGAATAGTCCCTTTAACTGCATGGTCCAATTATAGAGGGGAACGTGTGGTCTGTGAATTACTCCGGCTCATACCTGGGGAATGGCCCGAGGTGCAAAGGCTCGGATGAATCTTTATGTGAGCGATGAAGATGAGTGTTTCAAGGACAAAGGGAAGAACTAAGCTTTTGTACAAATTGTCCCAAGAAATTAAAGTTTCAGGACATGGATGGAATGTCTGTATGCACATTAGACGACTTAGATAGAGTTTATTCAGGGCAAAGTTAGCCGGGATCCGAACTGGTTCTCTTTTCATATTCTACACAGAAGATCTCAGTCTGGTCATCGCCTCCTTCACAGAGTTTTAGACCAAACTCAAACGGAACAATCAGGTTTGTTCATTTCAACGACGCATTAGAAAACGAACAAGCTCATTGGCCATATATCATTATTAAACTCTCTTCAGATTAAATTAATGGTATAGTTCCTCACTCAATAATTCAACAGAATTCTGTTGAGTTTTTCAGTCCACTATGTAAATTTTTTACCCTGTAAGCAGCCATGTTGGTTTTGGTTGTCCCTGATTGGCTTGTCCCTGGCAATCACATCTGAACTCTGGTAAATAAAACCTGTATCCAGACTACGTGTCGTTGTAAAAAATGAGACAAAATCAGGCAAGGGAAGGGAAGTTCAATATACTGAGTACCAATTATATGCTATTTACAAAAAAACATTGCAAGATTTGGGTTCATAATGTGTCCAATGTTTTCTATTTAAATAAATCATACACTAAAGAAATGTTTGTTAACTAAAGACATACCCTGATACCCGGATGCAGTACTGGCAAATGCTATTAAAAAAAGTACCAGTTCCTTGCCATGTAAAGGCACTCATTATACAGCTAACTCACACCATGCCTTCGCCTCACTGCTGTTGTTCATATACATATGCTTATAATCACAATAGAAATGTCTGTTGATTAATAAAGGTTTTGACTAACACACTATTCACCAATTAATTAACAAACAACTTATGACCTGTAGCTCTACCTTTAGCTCTACTAGTCGCTTATTTCTTGGTTTGTACTTATTTAAGTTCCCAGCAACAATGGGAATAATGTAAAATCATGTTTGTCTCCTTTATGGCAAAAAGGACAGTGTTGACTTTGTGAAATCAACAACTTTGGGGCACATTTTATTAATTAAAACGGACAAAATGCACCTGTATTCATCCATTGTATGTCGGAAAGTGTGTCGGAAAGTGGAAAGTGGACTGCGTTTAGAAGTTTAACTTGTGGGTAAGACTGGATATCAAAAGGCATTTATTGCTGAATATGCTGGAAAGTAATGTACACCAGAGTATTTAATCCTGCTGCACATGCAGAGTGTCTGATCCTCATGTGTCGTGCCTCCACACTTCTCAGTGGAGCTGCAGATCAGTGTGATGGCAGACTTGTACAAACTGAATTAAGACAGAGGACGGAAATATAATATAATACCAAGAACCACCCGCTGGTTTATACACACACACACTTGGCTGGGCTGTAGCGCTTTTGGATAGATCAGATAAATAAAGCCGGCCAGTGAGCTTTCATGTTCTGCGTACACTTCATGTGGAGGTAATTGCTTGCAGCTGCGTGTGAACACAACTATGTTTGCCTCTGTTTGTGTGTGTGTGTGTGTGTGTGTCTTTTCAGATGGCTGAGTGTGTGATTGGCAAGTCCAAGAAGAATGGCAATAGGATGGAAATAAAAGTGAAGGAGAATGTATAATTTAGTGAAAAGGGGCAACAGATGGAGAGAGGAGTAATGTGAGAGAGATGAAAACAGACACTCAATGAATTTACACTCAGGAGCCACTGGACACAAATATATTACCATAGAAATAAGGTTTAAGTGATTAGCTGTCCAATCACTGCATAATGAATGAATGGAGAACTACTGCTGGAGCCACAAGTTTGATGTTCTGTCATTTTTATTCAAGAAATATTCAGAAAAGTCTGACATTCATCCTTTGAGTTGGTTCAGGTGGTCTACATCAACGGCAACTGTGCAAACTACACCCTGGTCTCTGATTTTAGTAACAAGGCTAACAAAAGACACTACTCACATTCATTTATTACATTTGCATGGACAATTGTTAGCATTGTATAGAATCCTGGAACATGTATATATAGAACAAGTATAGAATCTTAAAATTGACTTAAATCTGTGTAAAAGCAGCTATACATTTGACAGTGCAGGTGAAAAACACTAAATAAAACATGACGTGTGCAATACCTTCTGTTATATAAGACAGGTTTTCCCCTGCACAATATTTATAACTCTGACTCTGTTTCCTATGTGTGACCCTAAGGCTATAGGGCTCCGACTTGGACACCGTTGCGTCTGGTTTTACCAAATGTGAGTCTTAAAATTCAATGTGTGCCGTAGAGCACTGTGGCCGCAGGTCCTGCAGGTGCAGGTCTGCAGACAGAATCCACAAGGGGGGCAATATATCGAGAAATTTAGATAATATCAGTAATGATATTTTGATGATATGAAAGTTTTGAATATTGAGTATATCATTCACAGTAAAATGTGATTCATTTTACAGACATTTCACACTTCTGATAATTGAACCTCAATTCATACGTTGAAAGACATGTTTTAACATTTCTGTTGGATTGATATATTATTAAGGTTAAGGTACACTTTATTGTCCCCGTAGGCAAATTTGTCCCATGCATTTGACCCATCCCTCAATGCTGCTGGCATTATGGGGGTTATCGTTATGGAGAACGATATTTATTTTTAGACTTAGCCTGGTCGTAAATGTAGAGACTGAGTCGGCCTCAACATGTGCCACGTGGTTGGTATGATCGGTCTGCAAGTGTAACCTGCTCTAAACATGAGCTGAACCCGCCCGGTGTTGAGCGTAAATGGTCCGTCGGTCTTCTGTCCGTCTGAATGGAGTCCCGCAGCAGCAGATGTGTGAAAGTGTGATTGAACAGTGTAAATGGGATGGGCCCGTCCCGCTGACAGGCCCATTACTTCCTCAGAGGGGAAAACAGGAGCGCACGGCATGAGGATACGCAGCTGTCCCACACAAAGACTCACCACATCCTTCTACAACATGTAATAAATATTAAACCCATTCAACATGCTTGGCTCACAGTTGCACTTGAGATAAATTATCCCGGGACACTTTGTGGAGCAAAATAAGTAACATAGAAAATACACATGGATTCAAAAGATTAATTTTTACAGTATTTTAAATCATGATTGTAGAATTCATGTTTTGTATCCCACAAGTTTAGTTCGTTAGTTGTTTATACGAGGGGAAAGGGAGAAACCCAAACACAGAAATGTCTCTGAATAAACCACTGCTTTATCCGGCCCATATTTAGACATGTATCTGTGCTGCAGCCCTTCTCTGCTCTCACTCACACAAACACAACTCATGAGGTCTAACATTCTGTGCTGGTGTTTTTACAGTCACTGTAAATGTTGTCAATTTTAACATGTCATCTTATAACGCCTTATTAACATCTAAAAAAAGTACTGTTTTCTAAGAAGTTAATCGAATAATCACAGCTCATTGATTATAGTGGTACTCCAAACAGACTCCATAACAACAACTGAGAGAAGAGTTTTTATTACTCAGATAGACAAAAATACATGAAAAATGACATGGGAAATGTGTAAAAAACACCTTTTGATATGCAAATATCCACCAAGACTTCCTTAAACGGTCACATTTAAACCTTAGCTGGGTAAAATTAAGTAAAAAATCCCATATTCAGAGGTCTATAATAAGAATAGTTGCTGGACTAATCAATAACCAAAATAGTTGCAATGATCCCTTGTCAAAATTGACGATACACGTATTACACATAACAAAGATGTGCATTTCAAAAGTCTTCGTTGAAATATTGCAAAACATTTAAGTCAAA